>CM064487.1:86098696-86291196 GCA_032716605.1 Paralithodes platypus | reverse complement strand
AGTGTGTTTGACGAGTTCCCGTGCACTTATAAATTGACCCTTAGAGGATTATGACGCATTTTGACCGTTTAATCTGGCTATTATTAAACGATTTTGTAGAATTTCGGAAGCATCTGTGGGAATCATAAAGGTAAAGACTATCTCAATTATCCTTCTGACTCCCATTTAGGCCCACATTTCTTAATCTTGTTTTTGTTTTTTGTTTTTTCAATGTGAATGAGGGAGACAAAAGGCATAACTGCCTGCAGCGAGTGCCTCCCCCAGATTTCAATGAGTGACAGGGCCGAATTCAAGGGACGTTCGAGCTAAAATGCCTGGACACACGGAGTTTGAAGCAATTTATGTCATAGGAAGAGGGAAAGACTGATTCTGGGAGAGAATTCCAGAGCTCAGCAGTTGAATATAAGAAAGTCTGAGAATAACGTTTCACTCTTGGGTTGGAGAGTTGCACAGAGTAGGGGTGGGATTGTGTTGCAAGGCGGATACTACGTACCCTACGTAGAGGAGGTGGTATACAATGGGAACGCTCCGAGGAACAATGATTATTGTAGTAGCGATAGAATAGCGAGAAGATGCAACATTGCGGCAAAGAGAGAGAGAGATTGCAGAGAGTTGGTGAGTGGACGGGAGTTAATGATACGAAAAGCTTTCCTTTCTACTTTATCTAGGAGTGCGGTGTGAGAGGATCCTCCCCACACATGTGAACAATACTCAATACAAGGACGCACTGTGCCCCTGTACAGAGCAAGAAGCTGCGCAGGGGTTGAGGCGGTTGAGCACACCCAGCTTCTGGGAGGCTGCCTTAGCGAGACTGGTAATATGGTCTTTCCAAGTGAGAGCAGCAGAAAAAGAGACACCGAGAACATTGAGGGAAGATGAAGGGTTGATTTTTGTATTGTTAAAGAATAAGGGATAGTCCTCTGGAGGTTCCTGATGGGTAGTAAGATGGATAAATTGAGTTTTGGAAGCATTAAATGCCACAAGGTTTTCTCTACCCCAATTGGAAATAGTAGCTAGATCAGAAGATAAGCATTTGATGGCTTCATTACGTTTACTTATGAGGGATTGCTGGCTGGGGCATTCTGGAAAACGAATTGAGTGGTGTAAAGTAGAGTCATCTGCATATGAATGGATGGGACTGGATGTACAGTTGAGAAGATTATTTATGAAAATTAGAAAGAGGATAGGAGATGGGACAGAACCCTGAGGAACACCGGAATTGATAGGATGAGGAAATAAGCGATGGCTGTCCACAACCGCAGCTATGGAACGGCCAGAAAGGAAATTAGAGACAAAGGCACAGATGGAGGGACAGAAACCAAAGGAGGGCAGTTTGGAAACTAAAGATTTGTGCCAGACTCTATCGAAGGCCTTCGATATGTCTAGTGCAACATACTGGGTATAATCGCCATACTGGCGATCTGAGAGCAGATTATGAGAAGAGAAATGCTTAAGAAATTTGGAAGCAAGAATAGTTTCAAAAACTTTAGAGATACAAGAGATGAGAGCAATTGGATGATAGTTGGAGGGTTGAGAGCGGTCACCCTTCTTTGGGACAGGTTGAATGAGAGCAAACTTCCAGCAAGAAGGAAAGACGTTAGAGGAGAGACAGAGACGAAAGAGTTTGCCTAGGCAGGGGGTCAGCACGGAAGCACAGTTTTTAAGTGCAACAGGAGGAACACCCTCCGGACAGTACGCCTTCTTAGTATTAAGCCCAGAGAGGGTAGAAAGTACATATTTAGAAGAGATTAGGATATTAGGCATAAGTAGGAGAGAGGGGGGTGAAGAGGGAGGAATAGCACTGGAATCATCCAGGGTAGAGTTTCTGGCAAACGTTTGAGCAAAGAGTTCAGCTTTGTCAGAGGAAGAAGTGATGGTTGTGCCATCAGAGTGGAAAAGGGGAGGGAAAGACGAGGAAGAAAAGTTGTTGGAGAGGTTTTTGGCTAGATGCCAGAAAGCTTGGGAAGAGCTAGAGTTGGATAGTTCAGTGCATTTATTATTGATGAAAGAGTGCTTGGCAAGTCGAAGAACAGATTTGGATTGATTCCGGGCAGAGACATAAGAAGAATGAGATTCTCTAGTTTTTAGGTGTCGGTACCGTTTGAATGCTTCCTCCTTGTTGCGGACAGCAATATATATATATATATATATATATATATATATATATATATATATATATATATATATATATATATATATATATATATATATATATATATATATATATATATATATATATATATATATATATATATATATACTGTATATATATATATATATATATATATATATATATATATATATATATATATATATATATATATAATGCAGTATATATATATGCAGTATATATTTTTATATATATATATATATATATATATATATATATACCGGTATATATATATATATTTTTTTTTTTTTTTCATTTTTTTCATTTTTTCATTTTTTTTTTTTTTTTTTTTTTTTTTTTTTTTTATATCTATATAAAACCGTGGGTAATTAGGCAAACAGTTTCTGCTCCGAAATGGCATTGGACATGGGTAGCTAATATATTTATTTGCATGTAATATCATAACTTCCCATCTAAATCATAATACGAAAATATATTATGGCTACAGATCACAAATGCCTTCCCCACTGCCCACCTTTTGAACCCCAATTAAATATAAATCGATTATTCATAGACCTTCATATTCTATGTATCTATCTATTGCAAGACGGTTTCATTCCAAAAGAAAGGTTGTGTGTGGGGGGTGGGGGGTGGGGGGGAGATAAATCGTTTCCTTCAAGGGAATTCGATTGGTTATTTAGCTTGTTTTGGGAGAGGGTTGCTAGCCCAACCGTACATTGGCCTTGGATGTAATTGTGGTCTGTATATAACCAGTGTAATTAGCTCGATTATGCTGACCAAATATAAACATTCACATAGTCTGTCTCGAGTCGGCTCCCCCAGCTAAAGAAAATAAAAGGTATGTGCCTGAGTATATACATAGATAGATAGACATAGTAAATACGGCACAGTTTTACTGCACCTCTGACGTTTGCCATTGCAGAGAAGGATTGGGAGACCATGGGGATTAATTTCAAATAACAAGCCACCCAGTGAAGGATCGATCCCGGGCCCCCGCATACGACTTTCTAACGCTACCACCTACTTACTGCAAGCAAACTAAATATTAAGGTAACAGACATCGTCCATCTTAATTGCATACAGGTGTGGCTCAGTGGTCATTGTGCTGGACAAGTACTTTTACTGACGTGGGTTCAACTCCAAATATATCTAGGAGAGATATATATATATGAATCAATACGTGCTTAATTTTGTTTCAGTACTCCTACAAGCCACCCGGCATGCTGTGAATGCCCTTGTTGTTTCTGGTAGTCTACTAGTAATATATGGGTATCCACTAAAATGTGCAGTTAGCTTCTGAACGAGTCTGGAGGATCGTAGCATGTGTGAATGGGACGCACGAGTGTGTTTTGTCACGGAGCTTATCTTCGTGGCTTTGCCCTCTGGAATCTGTCTCGTACACAGGTGTTCGTGTAGTTCATCCAAGTTACCAAAGTCTACCTCCACCAGCTTCAACCCCAGCTCCTTAATACTATTTACAAATAGGCCGGATAGCTAAGTTGGCTACGAAGGAAATAGAACGCAAACTGAAACTATCAGAGCTCACCAGGGCATGCCGAGACGGATGGGCAATCACCTTAGTTCACGTTCACGTAGCAGTAAAGAGGAACTTAGAGTTAATGAACATTTGTGACGTCCTATTCAGGGAAGTACTTGTGGTATCCTGGAAGATATTCATTAGTACCTGCGTTACCTGCGTACCAGGTTCACCGTAAAGGCGATGTCACAACGACAGTTTTTCGGCGTTTTTTCTAGCCGATTACCAGTTATTGTTTTTATGTTTCATCACATTGTAGCTTATTCTGCCCATAGCCATGAACTCAAGATAATAGATTCATGCTAGTGTGAATTAATTGCCTTTCATGACTGACTTAAGTGTTTATATTGAAGAATCACACACCATAAACCGGCATTGGCTCGTAAAAAACGCCGGAAACCTCCTCGTGTGACGCCACTTCAACACTTATCATACACACACACTTGCAATCATTTCCCCATGCCCTCCTTGCTTCTCAATTACAGGCCCAATGCCCTACAATCCCAGTTCTCAACCTTCAAAATTCTTCCATCAAACAGTGGGTCTCTCTCATTAATGAAGAGATCCCGGGGACTAATCTCTCGGTGTTATCAGTGAGAACCAGGAGGAGGGCAGACACAATGGAAGGGAGGAAAGAGCAGAGAGAGAAAGGTGTGTGTAAGGACGAAAGATTGTGAGGAGAGAAGAAAGGATATGTATCTCTGTGTGTGTGTATGTGTGTGTTACCAACATATAGATAGATAGATATATTCATACATCCACACATATATGCGTACACTCACCAGCGCAAGTAGCTGGCACAGTACTATATGAATAACTTTAGACAGTAAACATTGATTGAGAGAAAACAGCAACTCAGCATGTGTCTTAATTAAATAATGCCCTTGTATTGAGTATTGTTCACATGTGTGGGGAGGTTCCTCTCACACCGCTCTCCTAGACAAAGTTGAAAGGAAGGCCTTTCGTATCATTAACTCCCGTCCACTCACCAACTCTCTGCAATCTCTCTCTCTCCGCCGCAATGTTGCATCTCTCTCGCTATTCTATCGCTACTATAATAATCAGTGTTCCTCAGAGCTATCCCAGTGCATACCACCTCCTTTACGTAGGGCACGTGGTACCCGTCTTGCAACTCAATCCCACCCCTACTCTGTGCAACTCTCCAACCCAAGAGTGAAACGTTACTCTCAAACTTTCTTCTACTCAATAGCTGAGCTCTGGAACTCTCTCCCAGAATCTGTCTTTCCCTCTTCCTATGACTTAAATTGCTTCAAACACCGTGTGTCCAGGCATTTTGGCTCGAACGTCCCTTGATTTTGGCCCTGTCACTCTTTCAACTATGGGGGAGGCACTCGCTATAGGCAGTTATGCCTTTTGCCTCCCTCAATCACATAGAAAAAAAAAAAAAAAAAAAAAAAAAAAAAGCCTCTCGGTGCATGCACATGATTCAGTTACTACATTGGTTCGGGTTATTCGTTTGGTGATGGTGTTTAACGTGCAGAGCTGGATAAGCAGTCTGGCAATATCGAGTCGATTAAGCTGGCGTTGTCATTGCAGAAGTTGCAGGACTGCTGCTGTGAAATACAGAGTCTAGTTCATGGGTAGCAAAATCTGTAGCAAAAGTTTCAGTCAGTAACGCAAGCTAGGATGCTGGTAAAATATACAGCGTTGCTCTTTGGCAAAACAATTGGAACTTAAGAAATGGGAATGCCTTTCAGAACATGTTGGGAGCCCTACTTAACCAGTGTTCTCTGTCCGAGTTCCTTAAAAATATTTCATACAATAAGTATTGCTATCCTGCCTAAGTTGGTGTTTGTGGCAGAGAGCCATGATCTTGTGGCAGCATAGTGTGGGGAAGAAGGCCAAGCGCGAAATAGAGAAGCAAGCAGCTGACGTGCCCTGTATATTCTAGCCACGCCGCAGTGTTCAGGAATCACACGTTTTGTTGATGTCCCCTTCTTCAATGACGAGAGCCATGATGATGCATTTATTTTCTAATGGTTATCATGTCTAAAGTGTATTGTTTTTTGCTTCATAATATCTCATCACTGTGTCAACATTGTATTGTTCAATATGATTTGTACCGCCTTTCACTTCAGGCGGTGGTACATTCACCCATGCCTAGCTACTTGTGTTCCTAGAGGGGGTCTACCTAATGTAAAGAATTGAAGACAAATAGCTTTATGAGAGAAAAGAAAAAGCTATCCAGATAAGAAATAAGTGGAGAGTAGTATGTTTTAAGTCAACAGCAAAATATATAATAATAAATTATGAAAACAAAAGATAAGGCTCAAACATGATGATGAGGGAGGAAAGAAAACAAGAAATTACAAAGGAAATCAAACAACAACAGCAATATTTACGGGGGATCAAATTGGAGTTGAATATTATAACAGTTGATAACTCAGATAATTATTCTAATTTCAATATGATTTAAAAAGATTATAGACTATATCAAAGAAGGGGAAATCATTGGATATACAGTATACTTGCCTACAACGTATATTACTAACTTTTTGTTGTGACGCAAAGGAAATCCGCTGATAAATGTATTCGTGTGGGCATCGGTTTATGAAATAACGTTTAAGGGGGCCCACCTCGCTTTGTTTCGCTTTCTCTCCCTCTCTCTTTGGCTTGTATCCATTCGGCCCCATTCAGCCTACTGTTTTAGGATATTTACCCCCATCCAGGTGTCAATATTTTCCTGCCGAGCGGTAGTGAGCCAGCATATATATATATTTTGTTTTGACTGCAAGCTAAATTTGTAAATTTTTCGATAGAAAAATGGCTCCGGCGAAGCCGGTTTTCTCCATATAATGCTGGCTCTCTATCTCTCGCCAGGAAGAAATCGAGACCTGGATGGGGATAAACGTCTTAAAACAGTTGGCTGAATGGGGCCGAATGGATACAAGCCAGATAAAGAGATAAAAGGAGAAAAAGAGAAAAAAATCCGGTGACCCCCCTTAAGGTTAGCACACACGGGTAGTACTGTCAGTCTGTGTACTGTACAGGATAGTTGAGCGTGTGTCAGTCAGTTCAATGGAAACCAAGCACACCCTATTTTTGTTTAACCCCTTCTGTACCAGCGACGTCTTATTGATTATTTTCTAGCTACATTTAGGCGATTTTGTAAAGTTTAAGAAGGATCTGTGGTTTTTTATATGGTTAAGCGAGATAGTTCGAAGCTTGTTAGATGCTTGTTAACTGAATAATGTCGTCTAATAGTAGCCAGCATAAAGTTGCAAGGACGTTGCCGGTACAGAAGGGGTTATTCCTTACGAGGCTATCTATTGCTAGTTTAACTAAACAAAGCATACTACTTTCTATAATTTAAACTTGACATTACAGATTGTGACGGACTTGCCATGCATCATGTAAAACCCACATTAAAAATGTTAGAAAGAAGAATTAACTGTATCAATATTACATAATCTACACTTCATAATCTAACATAAATTATATATTATATGTGAAATATTTTTACAATGAAAGGTGCTTATTTAATTTCAAATTGAGAGCATTATATTTGTATTTACATGATTATTTGAAAGTTTAGCACTGTAAACGAATCCATTAGATTGAATAGGTAAACCCAGTATTTCGATCCTTGATGTTCAATCTGTTTACAAAATGCTAGCCTGAGTACTGCCAGTTTATCATGATAGTTCGCCCAAACATTGTACATCTATTTCTTATAACAACTGTACATCTACAGAAAAAAGCGGTGTCCCCCTTTCATGTTTATTTTCCGTTGGGCTAATGCAAAACTTCCCCTGAACCACAATGAGCATCTATTGAATATAAACACTTTGTTTAAGTCTGTTACGCATATGTTTTCACTTGTAACTAGTGAGATAAACAGATTTGAACATGTGGAGGTAGGGAATGAATGTTTTCCCTTGACTGTACCATACCAGCCTTACAAGGGAAGAGGGAAGGTCGAGACTTGGGTGCCAAGGTCTAGAGGGATTAAATGTCAACTTTCTTTCCAATTTGCAAGGCTTGGGATGGCGACGGCCTGTGAAGTAAAATAGTGAGTTCTTGTTTGGAGAGGGTGTGAGGAAGATAAGAGATTGCAAGGTGTTGCAATGAATAGTTTGTATCTCAAAGACTCTGCAGTCAATTCCAGGAAGATATTCTACTGTGGGAGAGAAAACTAGAGATTGCAGAGTGCAGCAGCATTGCTATGTGTACAAAATACTATGGTCTCCCTTCTCCATCTTGTATATTTAAAATATTGTTGAAACTTCCGAAAGAAGTTAGTTCCAGATAGAACAGCATCATTATCATTAGTGAAGCTAAGCCGTTTGTTATAATCCACATATTTAATTTAATTTATTATCCTGTATACTACATGAGATGGCCTCGCAATCTACTTTTGTATTTTTTGTATTTTTCAAGCGAAAAGTGAGTGAGAGTTTCAATAAGTTTGTAGCAATAGGTTTCAATTTTTCTAATAGCTCTTTAATTTTTGTTCTGTCATGAACACAAGAATTTCACATCATATTCCAAAAGAGACAGTATTGGGCCATTATAGAAATTTGCTTGGTGTAATCAATCGTTTTTGGCCTTTCTTCTATATTTCAATGCACTCATTGGGAACTTTTTGGATAGTGAAACTTACAAAGCCCATATAATCAATAAGTAAGTCACTTCTATAGTCTTTGTCAATATTGAATATACTTCAAGCTTAATGTTATCTTAAATCATACTCAGTTGTTGTTGTTGTTGTTGTTCCCCAAGCTGCCTGGCCGAACAGCCCCAAGACCCCGAGCAAGGCCAAGGCCATAACCGAGCGCCCCCACAGAACCCTCCCTGCCGACCACAATAAAGCCTGGGTGACCGAAGCCACTCCATGGCGAGGAGCTGAAGAGGGTGCGGAAACGCCCGGGAAACCAAAGACCCACCCAGGGCCCTGTGCCCTTCATCAATTATGAAGAGAAAGTTGAGGGGCAAAGGAAAAATGTGACGCTTTGGCTTCCAATCTTGGTAGATTGGGAGGTCAATCCACGGAAGAGACGCCGTCACTTGAGATCTAGAAAATATATAAGTAAAAGGAACAGTCAGAGTAAGCTATGGGTATGGCAGAGATCGCTCAGTTCTCACTCTGATAGACCAGCCCATCACCATCATACTCAGTAAGCCAACATTATTGTCGTTGACACACAATATATGATAAATACCAGTGGATCAAATACAAATTTATGTGAGAAATTCAATAAGTGACAGGGGTTCATTCGAAAGAAACACCATCAATCATAACTCGTTGCTGTCTACCTGTTTACCAGTATTTGTTATCAATTTGTTAATTATATACTGATGCCTAGTAGGGTACCATTTTACCATGCAGCATATGCACGGGTATAAGGAGAAATTCATCTGGAATAGAAAACTTGATATATACAGTATACAGTATATGTAATCAATTCATGTCACCCCGTCTGGGGTATATTCAACAAATATTTTGTTTTTGCCAGAAGTTTGTTTGTTGCAGCTATAAGCAATGTGACTGAAGTCCTATCAATGTTATTACTATTCTATTGACAGCTTGAAACAGACTGTACACAAACACACGGGTATAAGAACAAAAAACTGGTATATATGTACTTTCTACCCTCTCTGGGCTTAACACTAATAAGGCGTACGGTCCGGACGGTATTCCTCCTGTTGTTCTCAAAAACTGTGCTTCCGTGCTGACTCCCTGCCTGGGCAAGCTCTTTTGTCTCTGTCTGTCCTCTAACGTCTTCCCTTCATGCTGGAAGTTTGCTCACATTCAACCTGTCCCAAAGAAGGGTGACCGCTCTCAACCCTCCAACTATCGTCCAATTGCTCTCATCTCTTGTCTTTCTAAAGTTTTTGAAACTATTCTTGCTTCCAAATTTCTTAAGCATTTCTCTTCTCATAATCTGCTCTCAGATCGCCAGTATGGCTTCCTTAAGGGTCGCTCTACTGGTGATTTTCTTTCATATCTTACTAACTCTTGGTCATCCTCCTTTCGGGACTTCAGTGAGACTTTTTTCTATTGTAATAGACATATCGAAAGCTTTCGCTAGAGTCTGGCACAAATCTTTAATTTCTAAACTACACTCCTTCGGTTTCTATCCCTCCATCTGTGCCTTTGTCTCTAATTTCCTTTCCGGCCGTTCCATAGCCGCGGTTGTGGACGGCCATTGTTCACTTCCTCACCCTATAAACTCTGGTGTTCCTCAGGGCTCTGTCCTATCTCCTATTCTCTTTCTAACTTTTATAAATGATCTCCTTAACTGTACCTTAATTCCCATCCATTCATAATACGCAGACGACTCAACCTTACACTACTCCATTAGTTTTTCAGAACGCCCCAGCCATCAATCCCTTAACGACAAACGTAATGAAGCCATAGAACTCTTAAATTCTGATCTAAATGCTATCTCCAATTGGGGCAGAGAAAACCTTGTTACCTTTAATGCTTTCAAAACCCAATTTCTCCATCTATCTACCCGTCAGGATCTCCCAGCGGACTATCCCTTATTCTTCAACAATACAAAAATCAACCCTTCATCTTCTCTCAATATTCTTGGTGTCTCTTTTTCTTCTGCTCTCATTTGGAAGGACCATATTACCAGTCTTGCTAAGGCAGCCTCCCAGAAGCTGGGTGTGCTCAACCACCTTAGAGGGTTCTTTTCCCCAGCACAGCTTCTTGCTCTGTACAGGGGCATAGTGCGTCCTTGTATTGAGTATTGTTCACATGTGTGGGGAGGTTCCTGTCACACCGCTCTCCTAGACAAAGTTGAAAGGAAGGCCTTTTGTATCATTAACTCCCGTCCACTCACCAACTCTCTGCAATCTCTCTCTCTCCACCGCAATGTTGCATCTCTCTCGCTATTCTATCGCTACTATAATAATCAGTGTTCCTCAGAGCTTTCCCAGTGCATACCACCTCCTTTACGTAGGGCACGTGGTACCCGTCTTGCAACTCAATCCCACCCCTACTCTGTGCAACTCTCTAACCCAAGAGTGAAACGTTACTCTCAAACTTTCTTCTACTCAACAGCTGAGCTCTGGAACTCTCTCCCAGAATCAGTCTTTCCCTCTTCCTATGACTTAAATTGCTTCAAACTCCGTGTGTCCAGGCATTTTGGCTCGATCGTCCCTTGATTTTGGCCCTGTCACTCTTTCAACTATGGGGGAGGCACTCGCTATAGGCAATTCTGCCTTTTGCCTCCCTCATTCACATAGAAAAAAAAAATAATAATTATGTCGTAATAATAAAGACAATTATTTTGCTGACTGTAAATTTCATACTGATGGAAACTACACCTTCATGAGCTAATCTTAATCATCACTGGTTTATTTTCTTTAAAATACTGAGGCAAAATAATTACTTAATGGTGATACCTTTCCAAAGTTAGAAACTTGCAGTTGTCATATTGTATTCCTTTAGGGACCCGTGTTACTAATTAATTGTATCCTACCTCTCTCATAGCTGAACAACTATTTGGGATTCTATGCAGAGCGGTAAATGTTATCTTGAGTTCTTCATTCTAATGTGCATTGTTTATAGATATTTATTTCTGCCTCACATATTTATGAAGTAGCCTAGATCCCTTGATGGTTACCTTCTTTTGTTGCATTTTTGTGGAGGCTATTATCTCTTGTTCATCATTTCATTTGAGTAGAACCTTATTTGGTAGGATTAGAATGGACAAATACAGGTTTTCCTTTTGTAGACGGCTCCATGAATGAGTACCAATTTGTATTAAACGTCTTCATCCTCAACCAAGGTCAATACGGATAATTGTCAAAGCTAGCTCGAAGGGTGAACAGGAATATCTGGATATCCAAGAAAATATATGAGTCAAATACAGTACATGAAAGGATGAAATACAGTAAATTAAGTAGAAAAAGACCAAAGACATAGTATGACGAGCTTACCATTTTTTTTTTTTTTTTTTTGAGAATGTAAATAATGCAATGAAAGAATTAATGGACTTGAACAATTATCTTCACCTTCTACTAATACTGAATTATAAAACAAAGACTACGAAATTAGTATGACAAATTATGAAAGATGTAAAATATACATGCATAATGTTGTAGAAAAACATTTCCTTTATATGATTGCACTTTCCTTCTTCATCTACTACGAATGCAGTAATTGAGTAATAAAACAAATGTATTAGCTTGGTCATTAATGGCTTTTCCGAAACGCACTCTTAGGAATTATAATGATATTCTACTTTTCATGGACATGCTTCCTAACTACCTTTTATAATTTCCATAAGAAAATTACAATTGAATAAAGGATTTGTTCAACCAATAAACAAATAAACATAAATATTACCAGGTGCAATTAAATCTGGATAACATGTACTTCATCTGGTCCCCTTTGTTTTCCTGCCACTGTCAAACTTTGGTAGAGCGTAAATAGTAGTTCTTGGTTACCTGATTAAATTGGTCTAATAATGGGAAGAAAGAGAGTGAGAGAGAGAGATTTGATTTTGCCCCGAGGGGCGAGTTTATTGAGCAGCGCCCCCCATCCTGTGAGGGGACAACCACTAGTAAGGCGATACATACTGCTCAAAGAGCCATTATTCCACTGAAACAACAGCATCGTCGTCTGGTTACATTCATATTTGTGTTTATAAATCAGGTTGGCATTATTCAGATGTGTTATTATAGTTTCCTCATTTAATTGTCACATGGTCTGTATATACGTATCTCTAAAAAAAAAAAAAAAAAAAAAAAGCAAGCAAGCTTGTAGTGACTGAATTATTAATTGACAGGTTGTAAATAATAGCACTACAGAACTAGTGCAATCGTATGAGGAGACTATTCATATTTTCATTACATCAATGGTTATTGAGATCATAGTTAGCTGAATACAATTATTGTCAAGAATTGATTAAACACCGAATGAAGCTTCAAATAATGCACTCGTTTCCAGGGACTACCACTCGGAGAGAACATTGAAGTCAAAACGGTCGTCAACCAACACTTAATATGCTGAACATAACTGTGTGTTTGTTTGTTTATTTTCTTTTTTTTCCCTCCCTGTTCTTTTTTCCTCTTTTTTCCTTTAATAAATTGGCTGTGGTTCATCTTCTGTGTTTATTTTATTTAGACTGCTTTTAAACCAGTTGTTGAATCTTAAATTTGGTTGTTGTGCATAATATTCCTTAATTTTCTCTAGAGTTGGGTCTTGTGATAGTTCTAGTTTGTGCCATATTTGTGTTGCTTGTCTATGGAGTCGGACATTTAATGGTAGTGTGTTTGTGTATTCGTGTATTTGTTGTGTCGTCATTGTATAGGGGTATCTTTGAGAGAGAGAGACAGACAGACATAGAGGGAGAGAGAGAGAAGGAGGGGGGGGGGGACAATTTCATTAAGCTAAGGAAAAACTTCTCGCGTAGTCAAAGGGTTAACTCTTTCAGTATCTAATGGTGGGGTCACACATTCACGTATATTGCTCCCGTCAGCTCCCGTCTTTTGTAAACGAAGGTATATTGGTAGTTGGCAACATATTACGTAAAACGTAAGGGCATAATACGCAAAACGTAAATGAAATTGCGGCCAGTCGGGGGGGTACTCACGCATGGCGAGAGTAGAAACGAGTAGCCCACGTGGGTCGGGAATGTTGTGGGTGTGGCCAAGGCCGTGCGGTTGTTGATTCGAGTGGAATCAAATACGTGGCTCGCCCTCACGTATGTCAAAAGACGGGAAAACTTACGACCGACCTGGCCACCACGTCCGTCTGACTGGAGCAGCCTCGTCAGACGTAGAAGCTACCCCGTCAGACGAGAGCTGCTCTCGTCCATCGTGGAAAGTTCCAGTCGAACGTGGAAGTTTACGTTCGTTTGGCAACGCCGTCGCACTGCGTGTTGCCGGGAAGACGCGGCAATGTCGTACGGGGGGTATATAGGGACAGCGGGAGTTACTGCTGTCATACCTCTCACCACACCACAACGACCACCACCATCCCTGCTACTCTGCCACCCTGCCACCCTCTGCTGCCACCCTCTGCACGCTGCCCTGCCCTGTCACCATGGCTACCAAGGCTACCAAGAGAAGCATGAAGAAGACGTCTGCAACCTCACTGCCTGTCCCCTTGACGCCTGCAACCTCATCACCGCCTGTCCCCTTGATGCCTGCAACCTCGCCTGTCCCCTCGAACTCTGCAACCTCACCGCCTGGCCCCTCGAACTCTGCAACCTCACCGGCTATCCCCTCGTCGTCTGGAACCTCGCCGATTAACCCCTCTGACGGTGAAGTGTTAATGAATATACCCGACGATGATGGAGAGGTGTTGGACGTGGATGAAAGTGAGGAAAACCCCGACGAAGTTGAACAGGGACAGAGACAGGAACAGCCAACAGTACCAATAAAACGGCGCCGGAAGAGCACCAACATTATCCTGACGGAGGCGCAGGAGCGTATGTTGGGAGACTGGCTGGAGCAGGATGTGCCTTATCTGTATGATAAGGGTGATAACCGCCACAAAGACAAGGAGCACATCGACCATGTTTGGGCGGAGAAGGCAGCCAGTCTGGACCCCCCCATCACCGGCTTGGAATTGTTGACATGGTTCACCTCTCTCCGCTCCAAGTTTGGCAGGCTCACCAAGGACAAGAGTGGTGAGGGGGCCAAGAGGTTGACTGAGAGGGAGAAGTGGATACTGACCATGTTTCAGTTCCTCAAGCCCCACTTCGTGCGACAGAAGAAGCCCCGGAATCTGGGTATGCCTCAGGTACGTTTATATTTGTTTGTTTCCCAACCCTTTCACTATTAATTCGTCAACAACATCAATATTTTCCTGGCGAGCGATAGCAAGCCAAGAGTTTTGGCGTCCTCAGGACAGTAACAGGATTTGTCTTTTTCTGAAATATTTTGCTTATAATGGTGCCATTATTTTTGTAAAATTATCTTGTTCACTTAATTTTATAATTACCTAACATTTTTGTTAATGAAACACATAATAACACAAAGCAGTTTATTCATTTTATTTAAAGGTTACAAAGATGAATGGTTATGTTGATTGGTATTTAACAGTTGATAAAAATTTTACATGTTACTAATTATACATTCATGTCTCAACAGTCTGCTGCCCAAGCTGCCGAACCTTCTCCTGTGCATGCTCCTGTGCCTCCTGTGTGTGGTCCTCTGCCTGATGACCCCGCCCCAGCAGACGCCGATGAGGAAGACCAAGCAGCCGGCAGTCAGGAGAACACCACCCCAGCCATCTCCATGCCTCCGCGGAGGGCGAAGCAGGGGAAGCCTCCTGGTGCTGTTCCTGCAACCCACGGAACCGGAACCCTGGAGCAAGTGAGTAGAGGAAATATTAGTTTCATAATAGCAACAATAACTTTGAACATATTGGCTTCCCAGAATACCACATCATTTTATTTGTTAACATTCATAATTGGTTAATTATTGAAATATGTTATGTTTTGTGTGTTGTGTAACGTGTTAATCTTCTCTTTTTCCATAATGGTAACAATAACTTTGAACATATTAGGCTTCCCAGAATACCACATAATTTTATTTGTTAACATTCATAATTGTTCCAATATTAAAATATATTATGTTTCGTGTGTTTAATGTTCTCTTGTTCCTTGTTCCCTTACCAGGTCCTTGCCACTGCGGAGCAGGTGCGGCAGAACCTGGCTGGGGTGGCTGATTTGGTGGAGGACCCCGAACTCCAGTATTGGCGTGCCTCCATAGATGTCATGGCAAAGGACTGTGTGGGGTTGCCGGCCAATTTTAGAACTCCATTCAAGAGTGAGCTCCTGGCAGCCCTCCACAGGTTCAAGACTGCCTTTGAGGAGGGAGTCACCAGTGTTGGTCCGGACCTCATGTTGCATGCCATAAGAAGTTATGGCATTCCGGCGCCACAACCACAACCACAACCTCAACCACAACCACCTCAACCTCAACCTCAACCAACCGCTGCTGTGATGTACCAGGGCACTCCGACAATCACCCTGCCTCAACCAGTGTTGCCCAAGCCTGCTCCTACCTACGTGCTACCTGCACACCAGGTTGCAGCACTGCAGATGTTGATGATATGGCCGCCCCAATCGGCAACACCCCCTGCCACATTCCAGCCACCTACTGCCTCCACACCGACGCACTTCGACCTCTCGCAGTTGAGCTCCCAGTTTGGGCTTGGGAACACAAGCTTCAACTTAGAACACTATCTGCCTGCATCCTCACCTGCACCTTCGAACCCAGCTACGCCGGCACCAAACATTGATCCCGAACAGACCCTGGAGACCCCCAAGAAGCAACCCTAATCTGAGCCTGGAGACCCCAAAGATGTAATAATGTTAGGATATATTTTGTAGATAATGAAAGATGTATTAAAAATAAAAATAAAAATTGTAATGACGTGTGTGTTTCTAATTCCAATTTTGTAGCTAAAGTATTTATTAATAAGATGACAAATGAAATATATACTGAAAGTAATAAAAAAGAAATGACTAATTGAAAAGAAATACTGATAATATGGTTAATAATAAATATGAAAAATCATGAAACATTAAATAAAACATACAGTACAAAACAAATGAAACATTGAAACAATTAACAACGTGATTGAAATATAAAACTAAAAGATGAAAAATAAAGTAAGCAGGGAACAATTAAAGTAATTAAAGGAAATTTAAAAATATACAATAAAAATATATGGAAGAACCTACAAACTTACTGAACATCAAAAGTAACTGATAAAAGTACAATACAAAGCAAACTGGCAAAGACTCTATAACAAAAATTTAAGATGAAACTGAAATATACAGCAAAATACAAATTAAACAGGGGAAAACCTCACTCACCTAAATACGGTCATCCTGCCAACCCACAGATCCTTGAGGGGAAGAGAAGTAGGTCTTGAGGTAGTCCCGTTGCTCCTTGGCAAGCCTGGTTGCAGTGTTGCGGGCCACGGTTGGTAGGTTCCTTCCTACAGGTGAGTCAGTCCTCCAGGGGCCAGGTATGAGTTCGTGGGTGTGTGGGTCCTCTTGATCTACCTCTGCTCGAGGTGGGTTTCGTCCTCGTAGGATGTTGTGCAGAATGCATGAGGCCAACACAACAACCTCTGCACGCTCTGGTTTCATAGATATTGGAGTGTGCAAAACCCGGAAGCGGTTGGCAAGAATGCCAATGGCGTTCTCTACCACCCGGTGGCCCCTGCTGAGTCTGTAGTTGTAGATCCGTTCATGTTTCGAGAGGAATCGTTGGGGGTAGGGCTTCATCATGTAGGGGCACAGAGGGAATGCATCATCCCCTACTAAGAAGTAGTCCGTGGGTGGTCCAGTGGGATCGGTAGAGATGACCTCGGGGGGGGGGCAGTTTGGCGGTCTGTCTTTCAAGCAACTTAGACAGAGGGGTGTGTGCAAAGCCACCACCATCAGACTCTGATCCTATGGCCCCAACGTCGACGTAGATGAACTTGTAGTTGGAGTCAACAATTGCCAACAGGACAATGGAAAAAACTTCTTGTAGTTGAAGTAATATGTGCCACCAAAGGAGGGGTTGCGGATCCGTATGTGTTTGCCATCAATGGCTCCTACACAATGCGGCAGGTTCCATCGTTCCTCAAAGCCGCTGGCAACCTCCTTCCATTCATCAGGCGATTGTGGCGTTTTGAGCTCCTGATCTCCGTAGACAGAGATGATGGACTGGCATGTGTCTGGAACAATTTAGCTGATGGTGTTGTGGGCAACACGAAAGTTGTATTGCAGGCTCTTATAGGAATCACCCGTAGCGAGGAAACGTAGGGTGATGGCCACCCGCAGACCAGGAGGAATGGGTTTTCGCCAGAACGTAGGTTTCCTCTGAATGATGGGGGTGACACGTTCCACAATCTCATCAAATAGTTGTTTGTCTACCCGGGTGAAGTTCTTGTACAGTAGTGGACATTCTCTGGCCAACTCTTGCATGAGGTTCTCATAATGGCCAAGTTCAGGCCTCCATTGTAGATATGGCCACACCCACACTGTCCTCTTGGTCCTTTCCTTCTTCTTCTCTTGTTCCTCTTGATGGATGGAGTTTGCTATTGCAAGTAGTTTTAAGACTTCTATGTAGGCAAGGATGCATTGTATGAGCCGCGTGTTATGCCTAATCTCCGGTTTGATTAAGGAGTTCACAAATTTGAACTCCTCCAGGATGAATTCCATGATGTTGTTCATGGTGCAGAGGAATGAGTGGGAATGGGAAAGGTGTGGCCATTCCTGCCCTTTTGTACTTCCCAGATTGCAACCCCGACAGACGTGGTTGACAAAGACTGTCTTTGTCTGTGTTTGGTCAGACGGGGTGTGCCTACGATTGGCCAGAACCGGTCCAGGTACGACCTAACAAATCCCAAGACGTGCGGCCTCAGCTACGCCGGTCTTGTGGGGGCGTGGCATGGGCGTGGCCTGTGTTCCCGCAAATCGGGCAGCCCATGTGGTCGAACGGGGCTATGCTTACGCACGTCGCAAACACGTACGTAGTTCAATACGACTCCATTACGTCTGACGTAACACTGGCCCCGTTACGGTACTACGTCTGTCGGGAAGTGCAAGTCGTGGTAGAACGGGCGTTCACCGCAGGAAATACTCGCGTCTTTACATAAATTGGCGATTACGCCGGACGGGAGCTGACGGGAGCAATATACGTGAATGTGTGACCCCACCATAATGCTGGGGTCACACATTCACGTATATGCTCCCGTATGCTCCCGTACGAAGGTTTATTGGTAGTTGGCAACCGAATACGTAAAACGTAAGGGCTTAGTACGCAAAACGTAAATGAAATAGTGTATAGTCGTGGGGGTTGGTACGCATGACGGGAGTAGCCACGCTGGTCGGGGAGGTGGTTGGTGTGGCCAAGGCCGCCCGGTATGTTTTGGATTTCAAATCAGATACGGGGCTCGCGCTCACGTATGTCAAAAGTCGGGAAATCCTACGTCTGACCGGGCGATTGGCTACGTCTGACGGGAGCAGCCCCGTAAGACGTAGCAGCTCGCCCGGTCAAACGTAAGCTGCTCCCGTCAATCGTAAAATATTCCCGTCAAACGGGACAGTTAACGTTAGTCCGGGCGCATCTGGCAGCACCGCTGCACTGCGTGTTGGCGGGAAGACGCGGCAACGTTGTACGGGGGGGGTATATAAGGACCAGCGGGGGACACTCCCGTCACACCTCTCACCACACCGGAGCAGCAACCAACGTATTTATACGTCCTCGCCGAAAATAAATCGTAGCAGCGAAACGACTGCACCTATGGCTTTCATATTTTTTACCACATGTACCTTACCCTTTAGGCTACCCACCACAAAAATCCCAAATCACTCCTCCCACCCCCTCGCTGACTGTCGGTCCCGTCAGAAGGAAAAAAAAGGAAAATCTGTGGCGGCGAAACGACTGCACCAATCGGTTCCATATTTGTGTGACAAGTCCCTTATCCTTCTGCCTTCCCCCCACCACACCCCCAACCGCCTCCAACCACCCACTTCTAGCGTATCCGTACGAAGAAAAGGAAAAAAAGGAAAATCCGTGGTGGCGAAACTACCCAACCAATCGGCTTCATATGTGTAACACAAGTCAATTACCCTTCTACCTTCCCCCCACCAACCCCAAAACCACCCTCCCACCACCATACCCATACATTCCGATACCATAAAAGTCTCTGTAGTCTATAGTGTCTTTTCAGCTACTTTCGGGACCATCGGGGACCTGATTTCTGGCGAGGGGAGTGTTTTTTTTACCATTACCCTTGCTTTCTCTCCCAACTTGATAGATTTAGCCAAAAAATAAAAAAAACAAAATAAAAAACTCTGGCACTGGCAGAAGCACACCGTCAAAATTGGCTGGCACTCAGCGGGTTAAAGGTTACAAGGATGAATGGTCTCTCCTCTAGCTCCTTTCCTTCTTCTCTTGTTCCTCTTGATAGATGAAGTTAGCTATTGTAAGTAGTTCCAAGATTTCGATGTAGGAAAGGAACCATTGCATTAGCCGCGTGTTATGCCTGTTCTCCGGTTTTATTAGGGAGTTCACAAAATTGAACTCTTCCAGGATGAATTCCGCGATGTTGTTCATGGTGCCAATGAAGGACTGGGAATGGGAATGGTGTGGCCATTCCTGCCTTTTTGTAGTTCCCAGATTCCAACCCAGACCTACGTGGTTGACAAAGACTGTCTTTGTCTGTGTTTGGACAGACGGGGTGTGCCTACGCTTGTCCGGAAACGGTTCACGTAAGTCCTAAACACTCCCAAGACGTACGGCCTCAGCTACGCAGGTCTTGTGGGGGCGTGGATATGGGCGTGGCCTGTGTTCCCGCAAATCGGGCAGCCAAGGCGGACTAACGGGGACATGCTTATGCTGGGGTCACACATTCCCGTATATCGCTCCCGACAGCTCCCGTCAGGCGTAATCGATAATTTTGTGTTCTGACGGGCGTAGTCCGGCCGTGTACGCCCGTATAGAGCACGACTATTGCACTTCCCGACAGACGTACCGTGACGGGGCCAGTGTTACGTCAGACATAATGTAGTCGTATGGAACTACGTACGTGCTTGCGACTTGCGTAAGCATGTCCCCGTTAGTCCGCCTGGGCTGCCCGATTTGCGGGAACACAGGCCACGCCCATGGCCACGCCCCCACAAGACCTGCGTAGCTGAGGCCGTACGTCTTGGGAGTGTTTAGGACTTACGTGGACCGTTTCCGGACAAGCGTAGGCACACCCCGTCTGTCCAAACACAGACAAAGACAGTCTTTGTCAACCACGTAGGTCGGGGTTGGAATCTGGGAACTACAAAAGGGCAGGAATGGCCACACCATTCCCATTCCCAGTCCTTCATCGGCACCATGAACAACATCGCAGAATTCATCCTGGAGGAGTTCAATTTTGTGAACTCCCTAATAAAACCGGAGAACAGGCATAACACGCGGCTAATGCATTGGATCCTTTCCTACATCGAAATCTTGGAACTACTTGCAATAGCAAACTTCATCTATCAAGAGGAACAAGAGAAGAAGGAAAGGAGCAAGAGGAGAGACCATTCATCCTTGTAACCTTTAACCCGCTGAGTGCCAGCCAATTTTGATGGTGTGCTTCTGCCAGTGCCAGAGTTTTTTTTTTTATTTTAGTTTTTTTGGCTAAATCTATCAAATTGTGAGAGAAAGGAAGGATAATGGTAAAAAAAACACTCCCCTCGCCAGAAATCAGGTCCCCGATGGTCCCGAAAGTAGCTGAAAAGACACTATAGACTACAGAGACTTTTATGGTATCGGAATGTATGGGTGGGAGGATGGTGGGAGGGTGGTTTTGGGGTTGGTGGGGGGAAGGTAGAAGGGTAATTGACTTGTGTTACACATATGAAGCCGATTGGTGAGGTAGTTTCGCCACCACAGATTTTCCTTTTTTTCCTTTTCTTCGTACGGATATGCTAGAAGTGGGTGGTGGGAGGCGGTTGGGGTTGTGGTGGGGGGAAGGCAGACGGGAGAGACTTGTCACACAAATATGAAACCGATTGGTGCAGTCGTTTCGCCGCCACAGATTTTCCTTTTTTTTCCTTCTGACGGGACCGACAGTCAGCGAGTGGTGGGAGGAGGGATTTGGGATTTTTGTGGTGGGTAGCCTAAAGGGTAAGGTACATGTGGTAAAAATATGAAAGCCATAGGTGCAGTCGTTTCGCTGCTACGATTTATTTTCGGCGAGGACGTATATATACGTTGGTTGCTGCTCCGGTGTGGTGAGAGGTGTGACTGGAGTCTCCCCCGCTGGTCCTTATATACCCCCCGTACAACGTTGCCGCGTTTTCCCGCCAACCCGCAATGCGGCGGGGCTGCCAGATGCGCCCGGACTAACGTAAACTTTCCCGTTTGACGGGAATATTTTACGATTGACGGGAGCAGCTTACGTCTGACCGGGCGAGCAGCTACGTCTGACGGGGCTGCTCCCGTCAGACGTAGCAGCTCGCCCGGTCAGACGTAGGATTTCCCGACTTTTGACATACGTAAGCGCGAGCCCCGTATCTGATTTGAAATCCAAAACATACCGGGCGGCCTTGGCCGCACCAACCACCTCCCCGGGCGACCAGAGTGGCTACTCCCGCCATGCGTACCAACCCCCACGACTAGACACAATTTAATTTACGTTTTGCGTACTAAGCCCTTACATTTTATGTATTCGGTTGCCAACTACCAATAAACCTTCGTACGGGAGCATACGGGAGCATATACGTGAATGTGTGACCCCAGCATTACGCAAATCTCAAGCACGTACGTAGTTCCATACGACTACATTACGTCTGACATAACACTGGCCCCGTCACGGTACGTCTGTCGTGAAGTGCAATAGTCGTGCTCTATACGGGCGTACACGGCCGGACTACGCCCATCAGAACACAAAATTGGCGATTACGCCTGACGTGAGCTGTCGGGAGCGATATACGGGAATGTGTGACCCCAGCATAAGAAGCTGCTTTGCATTTTATTCTGATTATCTTCAGGACATTGTATGCAGCTTAGGAAGGCTCTCTATTAATAAGAAGGGTAAAAACTACCTCAACTAAACTTCTGACTCCTACAATATCATCCTAAACTGAATACACTTATCTAATTTCTAAACTTGAGTCTCACATGGGCACGTGATTATTTATTTATTCATGTTAATTATGTATTTATTTATTTTTAGTTTGCTCACTAGACCTTCATCAACCTTAAAAAATGCCACCAAGACTCCCTTTCGAGATATATTTGTAAATATTTCGGTAGAAAAATTAATACGTCAATGATAGTATTGAAAGGGTTAATCAGGGATAAAATATAATTGGACCATATATTCATCATTCCTTCTCGCCAGCTTTACCGGTCGTTACTCATTCATTTGCCCAGTTCATTCATTATTCAGGCCAGCAGACACGCTGTCATTTTTCTCATTCATGGCGTCCTTCATTGATACATCCATAAATCACCGAGCGGCTTCATCATTCATCCAGGGAGGGGGTTGGGGGGTTGGGGTGGGGGGTGGGGGACTAGAGGGAGGGGGGGGGGGGAGACGAGGGGGACATTTACACAACACGTCATAATTCTCTGGCGCACACACAGACACCCATATTATACACACATGCAGATACAGACACAGTCACATGCTTACATACATATTATACACTCATGCAGTTAAATACACACACACACACATATATATATATATAATTATATATATATATATATATATATATATATATATATATATATATATATATATATATATATATATATATATATATATATATATATATATATATATATATATATATTTACAGTATATATAATATATATATGTGTGTTGGTGTAGCCAGGTAATAAATTTTCTTTAAGGCAGGCGAGGTTGAAGGAAATACAGGTATCAGCATTAATTATTTTATTATTAAGGGTTTCAATAGAACGAACAGCAATTCTCAGGTGTTCTGGGAGATTGTGCAAAAGGTGAGCAAAATTCATGATGATTCGACGCGTTTCGATAGACAACTATCATCTTCAGGGAATGGAAGGTAAGTGAATAGGATGGATGGAAGTATATAGTAAAGGTGAGGCAAGTAATCAAATTTACCCTAGTGATACGACCTACGCCAAGGCCGATTTTACACTCCAGGTACCCAGTTTAACGTATGGGTGGGACGAGGCGAACACGAGAGAAGGCCTGCCCAATGGCCACTGAGCAATCCTGGTGGCTAACCAAGTTCTCAGTCTCGTGTGTTGATTGGTTGTAGGAAGCCACCAATCAGGCCCCTGAATTCATTTTAGCCACCATGAATCCAGGTACTCATTTTCGTCTGAGTGAGACGGAACTGACAGGGAATGGAGTTTGTTCAACACTCCTGGGCTACTTGAACCCTGGTGTCAAGCCAGGGAAATTTCACCCACCCCTAGGGCAACATCTGGTCAATGTCGGTACCGGGTGCAATCACCCCCAGGCGCGGTCACCCATCCAACTACTGACCAGACCCTACGTTGCTTAACCTTCTGATCTATTATCAGGGTTGCAAGCGTTAGGCAGGGTTGCCCCTGAATAGGATATAACATAACAGCTTATTTATACATATTAGGTAGATCACAGTAAGGTTTATTGGGTGTTGGCTAGCATATGATTGGCTAGTTGGCGACCAATGAGGCGCACGCTTTTCCTGCCTCCTGGTTGGCTGGGCGGGTTCGTAGATGCTAGATGTTGTCGTAGGGGTCTGCTGGGCGAGGGAGAGGCTGGGCCCTTGTGAGGGGCAGATTCCGGACTGCCTGCCTGCAAACATCTGCCTCTCCACTCTTGACCACCTCTACCATGGCCACCAGCACTTCCACAACCATTGGTATGGTGAAGTGGTTTAATTTCAAAGCAGGCTATGGTTTTGTCACCACTTCCAACAGCGAGGATATCTTCTGCCACCACACAAATATCATCAACAACAACAAGAGCAGCAAGAGAGCCTCGTTGGGGAATGGTGAAGCAGTCGAGTTCTCCATCTACTCCGGGAGTCAGGGAAGAGAAGCCATCAACATCACAGGCCCTGAAGGAGCCCCTGTCAAGGGCTCCTCATTCTCTCCACATAATACTCCACCAAAGGCGCCAACAACAACAACGACTGCAGAAGGGGAAGCTGTACTGCGGGTAAAAATCTACGCCTGTATCCAGTCAGCCATAGCCATCGCTGGTACAGATAAACAACAACTATGCCAGCTGATCCCCTATCTGCTGTCAGTCAACAAGCTGCCGACAATCACCATCCCTGAGGAGGCTCTCTCCACGACCTCAGCAATCACCAAGAGGTCGTCGACAAGGAAGAAGAAGCCCTCCAAGAGACAATAACACCGATCTCCAGAACCAACACCGCTGGAGGCGAGGAGTGCTCCAAAACAACAACTGCATCTGCCAAGACCTCTCAGTCTAGACAGAAGCCAAAAGGGGCACTCCTCCAGAACATCAGCAGCTTCAGCTTCAGCTTCAATTAAGGAGAAGTCAACACCATCATCACCAACACCGGAGTCGACCTGCCACCAAATGGAGACACAGCAACCAGAGATCGAGCAAGATCAACCATTCTTCGACCAGACGAATTTCAACCCCTCCGCAACGAAAAACATCCGCTGGCAACCAGAACCACCAGCAGCCAAACATCAATGGGTGACCAAACTAAAAAAATCTAAGCACATCAATCTCTACACCTCCCCTGAACACGACTAAGAGCGCCGACAGAATCAGCAACTTCATTAAAACAGCCACATGAACAACAGCAAGGTCGTCAGCCCACCATCTTTCATCTCTCCAACTCTTCATACTCACCACTTTACCTTCAACTACAACCTCTACTTTCTACACTTGTGGGGACTCTACCTCACATCCAGTTTTCCAGTTTTTCCTATTCACTTACCTTCCATTCCCTGAAGATGATAGTTGTCTATCGAAACGCGTCGGATCATCATGAATTTTGCTCACCTTTTGCACAATCTCCCAGAACACCTGAGAATTGCTGTTCGTTCTATTGAAAGCCTTAATAATAAAATAATTAATGCTGATACCTGTATTTCCTTCAACCTCGCCTGCCTTAAAGAAAATATATATATATATATATATATATATATATATATATATATATATATATATATATTATATATATATATATTATATATATATATATATATATATATATATATTATATATATATATATTATATATATATATATATATATATATATATATGTGTGTGTATTTATATATATATATATGGATGGGACTCGTTAGCCTTGGTCGGCAACTCATCTAGGGGAGGCACCTTATACAAATCCGGATGGATGGGTCTCGTCAGCCTTGGTTGGCAACCTGTCTAGTGGAGTAAACCTGATACAAATCCGTACTGCTTACCTAAGGGTAAGGCAGGTTAGTCGATGGATTAGCCGAACACCAATGTAGAAAAATAGTGCTAACAAGATACGCAGAGGGCCTCGGAGTCGGACGGATCCTAAATTGAGTGGTCAATCCTGTAAATCCTTCACTAAACTGGCACGGGTTGACCCACTCACAGGGAATAGGTCCTCTTGGGGGCATTCTGTGTATGGCCACCCTCGTAAGGGGAGTAAGGCGTCCAGCAATAGATAGATAGATATATATATATATATATATATATATATATATATATATATATATATATATATATACAGTATATATATATATATTTATATATATATATATATATATATATATATATATATATATATATATATATATATATATATATATATATATATGTACAGTATACTGTATATATATATATATATATCAATGGGGAGGGATACTATAAACCCCTCCACTAAGTAAGAAAGATTTGTAAATGAGAATACACTCAAGCAGCCGGCTTACCACTTTTAATGCTACATCTAATACCACATGTAATACCACGTCTAATATACATTTAATGCCACCTGTGATACCTCACAAGCTCATTACCAAGAGGTGGAGTCAAATCCTTCCTAGAAATGTCATGAGAGATCTGGGAGCTTATTTTCCAAGTTTGTAAAGGTTCCTACCATCCAACTACTTGTATTTTACCAGGGTGATCAAGGTTTCCTAGCATAACCTGACCTACTGTAGGGTGCCTATATGCAAGAGGGTAGTGTCAACTGGATATATGACTCCATGTTGTTTCTACCTCACGCTTTACCCCATAGTGCGCCAATGTCTTTACACTTCTTTGTTAAGCTTCTCTGTCTCATAATTTTCTATTTATACTTCTTTTCAATTCACTATTCATCACTCTACACATATATATGAATATTAATTTTGAAAATAATGAAATCAAACGACGTAGGAGAGAGTAAAATCATGCTCTTTGTTCAGTGTGTATTTATCAAGCATTTCTGTCATTAAAACCCTATGTGCAAATGTATGTATGTGTGTGTGTATTATTATGTTCGTGTATGAATGTGTGTGTGTGTGTGTGTGTGCAATGAAGCTAAATTTGTACTCAAACTGTCCACAAAATTATACTTTCCTTGCTATTCCGGCAAGATTATCACTTTCGCCTTTTTTTGTTTTCATTCCCACAAAAAACGCACACATTTTATAGTTATGTGCACAAACATATATATATATATATATATATATATATATATATACTGTATATAACTAGTCATTCGCAACAGCCCGGCTACCGCTAAGAAACCGTCACAAGAGGACCATATCATATACCGATACACCTGTAACAGTGAGGACTGTGGACCTCACACTTATGTCGGTTTGACAAGGACTCGTCTGTCACGTCGCCTTACCTTCCACCTTCAAGCCGGAGCTATCAAGGACCACTACCACACATCCTCACACCATCAGCAACTCACCAGACCCGACTTAGATAAACACACCTCTATTCTTGATAAAGAAATAGACTCACGCCGCCTATTCATTCTTGAAGCTATATATATACAAACATACCAACCTACTTTAAACACACAAGCGGAATACAGCCAGATCCTACCCTTGGCACGCCCTTCCACAGCGATGCCCCCCATGATGCCCCAAGGAATGCCCCCTCCACACACGCAGACGAACGACACAGAGGCCCCGCCCACTCCTGCGTCCGGCCAGCCTACCAGAGCTAATCTTAGGTTAGCCAACCAGCGTGCAGCTAGCGCACAATAAACCCTATCTTGATCTTGTATCGCCTATATAAACTCGACTTATTACCTTCTAACTTCACTCTCATTCTCTCTCATTCTCTCACTCTCTCCACACCTGGCAGCAACACCTCTACCCTCTCTCACCATGGCCACCCAGGAAGAACCCACCACCTTTTCTGGAGTGGTTAAGTGGTTTCACCAAAAGAGGGGATTTGGATTCATCACCAGAAACCAGGACAAAATTGATTTCTTCATCCACAGGAAGAACGTTGTGCCTAACATCGATAGCACAACGAAGTCACTAGGTGAAGGAGAAAAAGTGCAATTTACAACCAAGGAGGGAAGGAAGGGCAAGGAGGCAACAGGTGTAACAGGACCCCATGGCAGACCAATAAGGCGCTCCAAACCATCACAAGGAAGGCAGAAGCAACCCGCTACCACCGGATTGAAGTCTGGCCTCAAGACTGACATCATTACAGTCATTGTCCACACAGCCATTGCTCTTGCTGGGGACGATCGAGGCCAACTTTCTGTGCTTTTGCCTGCTCTTCTGGCTGCCAATGGCCTGCCTACCATCATCATCCCTCCAGACCTCCTTGCCCGAAGAACAACCGAGAAGCCGCACAAAAAGAAGCCTTCCAACTCTCAACTTCTGCCTCGACCACTCTGCCTTCAGAAGACTCGAACACCTAGAGTCCAGGAGGCAGCAACTTCAACACCGAGCCTGCATAACGTCACCGGACCAGCAGCAGCCTCGACTCCAGCACCTGCCACCCTTCAAGATCCAGTGGCAACCAACTCCTCTACTTCGTGTGAATACTCCGACTCCACCATAGGAGAAGACGTCGATGTGGAGGGGATGGAGGAAGGAGACGAGGATGTTGACTTGGTGACTGCCAGCACTAACACCATCCCAGCGAGCTGAAGATCTACTACAAAAACTCAGACAAGCTAAGGAATCAGGTCTAGAGTTTCCTGAACACCTTGAAGAAAAGTGGAAGAAACTTCAACAATTTATAAACTCAAAATAACTCCATACTACTCCATCAACATCAGTGGCCTTCCAACACCAACATCAACTGCCTCTCCACACCAACACCACGTGGCACTGCTGCTCCAGACATGCTGCTATCAACAAAAACTCAAGAAAAATAGCAAGGGGGACAGTCCTCCATCTTTTACTCTTCGACTTCGCTCTTCATTTCCATCTTTACTTCTCTCTAAGTCTTAGAGACCTCTCATCTCCCCAACTTACCTTGTAATTGTAATTGTCTAACTTCACTTCTCCTTGATAATGATGGCTGCGCCCATTGAAACGTCGGAACCATTTGCAAACCTCCTTTACCAACTTCCTGAAAATACCAGAAACACTGTACGAAAAATTGAGAGTATCAATACAAAACTCAATAATGCAAACTGTGCCTATTATTTTAATCTCACCTGCCTGAAAGAAAATATATATATATATATATATATATATATATATATATATATATATATATATATATATATATATATATATATATATATATTAATCTAGGTTTTTATCTATCTAACTAACAATATGTCTAAGATTTGATAGAATTGCAACTATTATTTAAGCTTGAATTAGTATAACTGTATTAATGTTCAGTAAATTATTGTAATTGTAATTGCTATTATGCTAATTATCATTACAATTTAATTATTTGCCAGAGCGTGAACATAATTATATCATATACTGTACATTGCTTCAAATTGTTATAATTATAATTATATTATTATATATTTATTATTGTAGCAACTAAATTTACATTATAAAACTATCTGTACCAAGTTTATCTCTGGAATAAGGCCTTGAACCTTCGGTCACAGGGTGCCATATTGGTTTTGACTGTTGGGATCCGCTATGTTGCCACTCTTTCATACACTATATAGACACTCTAACCTAACTTAACGAAACCTACCTAACCTAACCAAACCTACCTAGCCTTATCTGCCTAACTTACCTAACCTAACTTACTTAACCTAACTTATATTAATGGTTAGGTTTGATGAAGTCATGTTAAGTCAAGTCAGATTACGTAAAGGTTACACTGTAAAAATATACCGGTATATTTAAATATCAGCAACAAAATAAAATATGGCTTTAGAAAACCATTCAACATTACGATGTTTTATCAGAAATTTACATCTATATACTGTAAGAATAATACTGTTTTGTATCGCCAATACTGCTGCATGTTAGGTGACCGTAAATAATAGTGAATCTTTATAACATCGTAGGATAAGTTAGTCTGGTTGTTGTGGTAAAAGGAAAGGCACGGTAATGCATGGATCCCTCCAGACTTGGGGAACCTGCGACCCGGAAGGAGGTTGGTGACGATTTGAAAGTAGGCAGTATAGGGAAACATTTTCTACACCAAGAATATGTGTATATTTGCAAGGCGTTTTAAGGGGAAGTATTAGTAATTTTAAGACATTTAGCACCATTAGTTTGGCGATTTTAAGACCTTTCGCCCTATCTAGGTGTCGATTTTTTTCCTGTCGAGCGATAGCGGTTCTGTAATTTAGGAGGCCAGGAAATTTTTCTACTGAAAAAAAAAATACAAATTTATCTCGAAAGGGGGTCTTGGGGGTACTTTTTTGTTTAAAGCTTGAGCTAGGTCTAGAGAGCAAACGAATACACATATATACTGTATATGTACACTCGGATACCATAGTCTCTAGCCCACTCATAAGAATTTGTGGAACCCCTATGTTTTTCTTTATGCAATTATATCTATTTGGATTGATTTTTGGATAGAACTTGCTTTAAAAAAATAGTATATATAGTAGTGTACTTGATTTACAGACAAATATATGCATAGCTTGGTTTCCAGAGATATACTTCCATTGTTAGAAATAGGTTAAGTCCAGGAATTTGTATGAGTGGGCTAGAGACTATGGTATCTGAGTGTACCGGAAATAATAAAGAACAAACATGTGTATAATAAAACGTCCCCTTAAATGCAGAATTTGATACTCTGACTATATCTATCTAACTATTTATCTATTGTCAAACGCCCTAATGCCCAAGGAGGTGGCCAATCACTTTATCGATAGATATATCCCAACCATCACCACCACAACCAAAACGTCACGACCACAATCACCACTATCATAACGCTCACAACTGTTATCACCAATATAACCATATTATACCACCACCACAATATCTATCACAACAACAACCATAACGTCACGACTACAATCACCACTATCATAACGCTCACAACTGTTATCACCAATATAACCGCATTATACCACCACCACAACATCTATCACCACCATAACCATAACGTCACGTCCGCAATCACCACTATCATAACGCTCACAACTGTTATCACCAATATAACCGCATTATACCACCACCATAACATATATCACAACCATAACCATAACGTCACGACCACAATCACCACTATCATAACGCTCACAACTGTTATCACCAATATAACCGCATTATACCACCACCACAACATCTATTACAACCACAACCATAACGTCACGACCACAATCACCACTATCATAACGCTCACAACTGTTATCACCAATATAACCGCATTATACCACCACCACAACATCTATCACAACCACAACCATAACGTCACGACCACAATCACCACTATCATAACGCTCACAACAGTTATCACCAATATAACCGCATTATACCACCACCACAACATCTATCACAACCACAACCATAACGTCACGACCACAATCACCAATATCATAACGCTCACACTGTTATCAACAATATAACCGCATTATACCACCACCACAACATCTATCACAACCACAACCATAACGTCACGACCACAATCACCACTATCATAACGCTCACAACTGTTATCATCAATATAACCGCATTATACCACCACCACAACATCTATCACAACCACAACCATAACGTCACGACCACAATCACCACTATCATAACGCTCACAACTGTTATCACCAATATAACCGCATTATACCACCACTACAACATCTATTACAACCACAACCATAACGTCACAACCACAGTCACCACTATCATAACGCTCACAACTGTTATCACCAATATAACCGCATTATACCACCACTACAACTTCTATCACAACCACAACCATAATGTCACGACCACAATCACCACTATCATAATGCTCACAACTGTTATCACCAATATAACCGCATTATACCACCACCACAACATCTATCACAACCACAACCATAACGTCACGACCACAATCACCACTATCATAACGCTCACAACTGTTATCATCAATATAACCGCATTATACCACCACCACAACATCTATCACAACCACAACCATAACGTCACGACCACAATCACCACTATCATAATGCTCACAACTGTTATCACCAATATAACCGCATTATACCACCACCACCACATCTATCACAACCACAACCATAACGTCACGACCACAATCACCACTATCATAACGCTCACAACTGTTATCACCAATATAACCGCATTATATCACCACCACAACATCCATCACAACCACAACCATAACATCACGACCACAATCACCACTATCATAATGCTCACAACTGTTATCACCAATATAACCGCATTATACCACCACCACAACATCTATCAGAACCACAACCATAACGTCACGACCACAATCACCACTATCAAACCGCTCACAGCTGTTATCACCAATATAACCGCATTATACCACCACCACAACATCTATCACAACCACAACCATAACGTCACGACCACAATCACCACTATCATAACGCTCACAACTGTTATCACCAATATAACCGCATTATACCACCACCATAACATCTATCACAACCAAAACCATAACGTCACGACCACAATCACCACTATCATAACGCTCACAACTGTTATCACCAATATAACCGCATTATACCACCACCACAACATCCATCACAACCACAACCCTAACGTCACGACCACAATCACCACTATCATAACGCTCACAACTGTTATCACCAATATAACCGCATTATACCACCACCACAACATCTATCACAACCACAACCATAACGTCACGCCCACAATCACCACTATCATAACGCTCACAACTGTTATCATCAATATAACCGCATTATACCACCACCACAACATCTATCACCACCACAACCATAACGTCACGACCACAATAACCACTATCATAACCCTCACAACTGTTATCATCAATATAACCGCATTATACCACCACCACAACATCTATCACAACCACAACCATAACGTCACGACCACAATCACCCCTATCATAACGCTCACAACTGTTATCAGCAATATAACCGCATTATACCACCACCACAACATCTATCACAACCACAACCATAACGTCACGACCACAATCACCACTATCATAACGCTCACAACTGTTATCACCAATATAACCGCATTATACCACCACCACAACATCCATCACAACCACAACCATAACGTCACGACCACAATCACCACTATCATAACGCTCACAACTGTTATCACCAATATAAATGCATTATACCACCACCGCAACATCTATCACAACCACAACCATAACGTCACGACCACAATCACCACTATCATAACGCTCACAACTCTTATCACCAATATAACCACATTATACCACCACCACAACATCTATCACAACCACAACCATAAGGTCACGACCACAATCACAACTATCATAACGCTCACAACTGTTATCACCAATATAACCGCATTATACCACCACCACAACATCTATCACAACCACAACCATAACGTCACGACCACAATCACCACTATCATAACGCTCACAACTGTTATCACCAATATAACTGCATTATACCACCACCACAACATCTATCACAACCACAAAAATAACGTCACGACCACAATCACCACTATCATAACGCTTACAACTGTTATCACCAATATAACCGCATTATACCACCACCACAACATCTATCACCACCACAACCATAATGTCACGACCACAATCACCACTATCATAACGCTCATAACTGTTATCATCAATATAACCGCATTATACCACCACCACAACATCTATCACCACCATAACCATAACGTCACGACCACAATCACCACTATCATAACGCTCACAACTGTTATCACCAATATAACCGCATTATACCACCACCACAACATCGATCACAACCACAACCATAACGTCACGACCACAATCACCACTATCTTAACGCTCACAACTGTTATCACCAATATAACCGCATTATACCACGACCACAACATCTATCACTACCACAACCATAACGTCACGACCACAATCACCGCTATCTTAACGCTCACAACTGTTATCACCAATATAACCGTATTATACCACCACCACAACATCCATCACAACCACAACCATAACGTCACGACCACAATCACCACTATCATAACGCTCACAACTGTTATCAACAATATAACCGCATTATACCACCACCACAACATCTATCACAACTACAACCATAACGTCACGACCACAATCACCACTATCTTAACGCTCAAACTGTTATCACCAATATAACCATGTTATACCACCACCACAACATCCATCACAACCACAACCATAACGTCACGACCACAATCACCACTATCATAACGCTCACAACTGTTATCACCAATATAACCGCATTATACTACCACCACAACATCTATCACAACCACAACGATAACGTCACGACCACAATCACCACTATCATAACGCTCACAACTGTTATCACCAATATAACCGCATTATACCACCACTACAACTTCTATCACAACCACAACCATAACGTCACAACCACAATCACCACTATCATAACGCTCACAACTGTTATCACCAATATAACCGCATTATACCACCACCACAACATCTATCACAACCACAACCATAACATCACGACCACAATCACCACTATCATAACGCTCACAACTGTTATCACCAATATAACCGCATTATGCCACCACCACAACATCTATCACAACCACAACCATAACGTCACGACCACAATCACCACTATCATAACGCTCACAACTGTTATCACCAATATAACCGCATTATACCACCACCACAACATCTATCACAACCACAACCATAACGTCACGACCACAATCACCACTATCATAACGCTCACAACTGTTATCAACAATATAACCGCATTATACCACCACCACAACATCTATCACAACTACAACCATAACGTCACGACCACAATCACCACTATCTTAACGCTCAAACTGTTATCACCAATATAACCATGTTATACCACCACCACAACATCCATCACAACCACAACCATAACGTCACGACCACAATCACCACTATCATAACGCTCACAACTGTTATCACCAATATAACCGCATTATACTACCACCACAACATCTATCACAACCACAACGATAACGTCACGACCACAATCACCACTATCATAACGCTCACAACTGTTATCACCAATATAACCGCATTATACCACCACTACTACTTCTATCACAACCACAACCTTAACGTCACGACCACAATCACCACTATCATAACGCTCACAACTATTATCACCAATATAACCGCATTATACCCCCACCACAACATCCATCATAACCACAACCATAACATCAAGACCCCAATCACTACTATCATAACGCTCACAACTGTTATCACCAATATAACCGCATTATACCACAACCACAACATTCATCACAACCACAACCATAATGTCACGACCACAATCACCACTATCATAACGCTCACAACTGTTATCACCAATATAACCGCATTATACCACAACCACAACATTCATCACAACCCAACCCAACCTAACGTCACGACCACAATCACCACTATCAAACGCTCACAAAACGTTATCACACCAATATAACCGCATTATACCACCACCCACAACATCCATCCACAACCACAACATAAGTCACGACCACAATAACCACTATCATAACCGCTCACAACTGTTATACCAATAAGATCACCATACAACTATTCTAACGTTTATACCACCACAACATCCATCACAAAGGAGTACAAAGGAGTACAAAGGGAGTGCAAAGGAAATCAAGCAACAACAGGTCTAGTGACCCTTCTAGGCTGCTTGTCCTCCAAAACACTGAGGATCAAGTGTCCAAACAGTGGTTTAGAGTGGGTAAGGCAACATTAGAAAGGGAACTACTGCCCTGGAACTAATGTCCATGACAGGATTAGGAAGTTAGTAGTGGACAGATGGGTTAGTAACTGAGGGGGGGATAAAATAAAGTTATTCATTTACAAACGCAGTCAGTCGCGGGTTTGATGCGAGATATTTGTCTTTGCGAAGTTTAAATGAATCAACGGTGCTGCAGTCTATAACGTCTCGGGGAAGCCCATTCCACAAGTTGACAACTCGATTGAAGAAGAAATTCTTAGATTCGTGTGAGTTAAAAGATTTACCAATAATTTTGCACCCGTTTTCCCGCGTGTACTAAGATTGGTCGATAGTGAAGTAATTACTACAGTTCATATTGTCGATGCCTTTGATGATTTTGAACACTTGAATTAAGTCACCTCTTAATCTGCGCTGGGTTAAAGGAAATAGATTTAATTCTCTACGACGCTCTTCGTATGGTTTGTTCTTTAGGCTAGGTATCATTTTGGTAACTCTACATTGAACTCGTTCTAGCTTGTTTATATCTTTTTGGTAATAAGGGCACCAGGATTGAACGCAGTATTCCAGAAGAGGGCGGACTAAGTAATTGTAAAGGGTTAGGATAACTTCTTTGGATTTATGCTCTAATGACCTGCCTATAAAGCCAATTATTTTGTTTGCCTTCTTTACAACTTCTGAACATTGTTGACTCGGTTTTAGGTTACTCGATAATTGTTACACCATATCAGTTATCTGTTTACATTCTTAAGCTGAGTGCCATTCATCGAATAGTTTGCTTTCTCATTTAGGTATCTGATATGCAGTACTTTACATTTATCCGCATTGAAACTCATTTGCCAAATTTGGGCCCAACATGACAATTTATCTAGATTGTGGTGCATATCGTCAACTTGTTCTTTTGAGAGTACGCTATTTGCAATTTTTGTAGCGTCAGCAAATTTTGAGATTGTACAGGTGAGACCCTCATCTATGTCGTTGATGTAAATTAGAAAGAGAATTGGTCCTAGTACCGATCCCTGGGGTACCCCGCTACTTACATTGGTCCATTTAGATGCCGTTACCATTTATTGACACTCTTTGCTTTCTGTCGCTGAGCCAATTTTCTATCCATTTCAACACACTGTCTTGTATTCCATGCGCTTTTAGTTTTAGCAGTAAACGTTTGTGGGGAACTTTGTCAAAGGCCTTTTGAAAATCAAGGTACATAATATCTACAGCTTTACTCTCATCGTAGAGGTTGAGGATATCGTGGAAGAAGTCTAAGAGGTTTGTTAAACAGGAACGTTTTTTACGAAAGCTGTGTTGAGTATCTTTAAGCAAGTTATTTGCCTCTAAGTGATTTACGAGTCAAAGGAGTACAAAGGAAATCAAGCAACAACAGGTCTAGTGACCCTTCTAGGCTGCTTGTCCTCCAAAACACTGAGGATCAAGTTTCCAAACAGTGGTTTAGAGAGGGTAAGGGAACATTGGAAAGGAACTACGGGAAACTAATGTCCGTGGCAGGAAACTAGGAAGTTAGTAGGGGACATATGGTTTATACTGAGGGTGGAGGGAAAATAAAGTTATTCATTTACAAACGCAGTCAGTCGCGGGTTTCGAGATATTTCTCTAGGCGGAGTTTAAATGAATCAACGGTGCTGCAGTCTATGACATCTCGGGGAAGCCCATTCCATAAGTTGACAACTCGATTGAAGAAGAAATTCTTAGCTTCGTGTGAGTTAAAAGCTTTACCAATAATTTTGCAACCGTTTCCCCGCGTGTAATTAGATTGGTCGATAGTGAAGTACTTACTACAGTTCATATTGTCGATGCCCCATGATGATTTTGAACACTTGAATTAAGTCACCTCTTAATCTGCGCTGGGTTAAAGAAAATAGATTTAATTCTCTAAGACGCTCCTCGTATGGTTTGTTCTTTAGGCTAGGTATCATTTTGGTAACTCTACGTTGAACTCGTTCTAGCTTGTTTATGTCTTTTTGGTAATAAGGGCACCAGCATTGAACGCAGTATTCCAGAAGAGGGCGGACTAAGGAATTGTAAAGGGTTAGGATAACGTCTTTCGATTTATGCTCAAATGACTTGCCTACACACACAACCTCACACTGCCTCACAACCACAACCATAACGTCACGACCACAATCACCACTATCATAACGCTCACAACTGTTAGTATCAATATAACCGCATTATACCACCACCACAACATCTATCACAACCATAACCATAACGTCACGACCACAATCACCACTATCATAACGCTCACAACTGTTATCACCAATATAACCGTATTATACCACCACCACAACATCTATCATAACCACAACCATAACATCACGACCACAATCACCACTATCATAACGCTCACAACTGTTATCACCAATATAACCACATTATACCACCACCACAACATCTATCACAACCACAACCATAACGTCACGACCACAATCACCACTCACCAATATACACCACTTATACCACCACCACAACATCTATCACAACCACAACCATAACGTCACGACCACAATCACCACTATCATAACGCTCACAACTGTTATCACCAATATAACTGCATTATACCACCACCACAACATCTATCACAACCACAACCATAACGTCACGACCACAATCACCACTATCATAACGCTCACAACTGCTATCACCAATATAACCGCATTATACCACCACCACAACATCTATCACAACCACAACCATAACACGTCACGACCACAATCACCACAATCATAACGCTCACAACTGTTATCACCAATATAACCGCATTATACCACCACCACAACATCTATCACAACCACAACCATAACGTCACGACCACAATCACCACTATCATAACGCTCACAACTGTTATCACCAATATAACCGCATTATACCACCACCACAACATCTATCACAACCACAACCATAATGTCACGACCACAATCACCACTATCATAACGCTCACAACTGTTATCACCAATATAACCGCATTAATACCACCACAACATCTATCACAACCACAACCATAACATCACGACCACAATCACCACTATCATAACGCTCACAACTGTTATCACCAATATAACCGCATTATACCACCACCACAACATCCATCACAACCACAACCATAACGTCACGACCACAATCGCCACTATCATAACGCTCACAACAGTTATCACCAATATAACCACATTATACCACCACCACCACATCTATCACAACCACAACCATAACGTCACGACCACAATCACCACTATCATAACGCTCACAACTGTTATCACCAATATAACCGCATTATACCACCACCACAACATCCATCACAACCACAACCATAACATCACTACCACAATCACCACTATCATAACGCTCACAACTGTTATCACCAATATAACCGCATTATACCACCACCACAACATCTATCATAACCACAACCATAACGTCACGACCACAATCACCACTATCATAACGCTCACAACTGTTATCACCAATATAACCGCATTATACCACCACTACAACATCTATCACAACCACAACCATAACGTCACGACCACAATCACCACTATCATAACGCTCACAACTGTTATCACCAATATAACTGCATTATACCACCACCACAACTTCTAACACAACCACAACCATAACGTCACGACCACAATCACCACTATCATAACGCTCACAACTGTTATCACCAATATAACCGCATTATACCACCACCACAACATCTATCACAACCACAACCATAACGTCACGACCACAATCATCACTATCATAAGCTCACAACTGTTATCACCAATATAACCGCATTATACCACCACCACAACATAAGAACATAAGAACATAAGAAAATGGGAGTCTGCAGAAAGCCGATTGGCCTAAGCAAGGCAGATCCCTGTCCCACACAACCCCAATTACAAAGCCCAATTATAGGCTCAACACTCTAATACCCTGAGGATCATCTTACCAAAACGGTTAGAGATTAACGCAGGATTACGAGGGTCTGCAGAGCGCTGATTGGCCCAACCCTGCTGATCCCCCTTCACACCCAACCCTTCTCGTCCATATGCTTATCCAATTTTATCTTAAAGCTCCCTACCGTTTTTAATCCCACTATAGCACTTAGTAGTCCATTCCACCCATCTACAACTCTGTTACCAAACCAATATTTGCCTATATCTTTTCTGAAACGAAATTTATCTAATTTGAAACCATTGGTACGAGTTCTTTCGCTATCACTGAGCTTTAGTACATTTGTCATGTCCCCTTTGTTAATCCCACTAACCCACTTGAACACCTCTATCATCTCCCCTCTAACTCTGCGTCTCTAACGAATGTAAGCCTAATTTCTTCAACCTTTCTTTATACGGAAGATTTCTAATATTATGGATCATTTTTGTCATTCTACGTTGCACTCTCTCCAATGAATCTATGTCCATTCTGTAATAAGGACACCAAAATTGAACAGCATAATCCATATGGGGTCTCACTAATGACAAGTAAAGTTTTAAGATAACATCAGCAGTTCTGTTACTCACACTCCTTGAGATGAACCCGAGAATCCTGTTTGCCTTGTTTCGAACGCTTATACACTGTTGTCTAGGCTTCAAATCATTGATAACAATGATTTGAAGCCTAGACAACAGTGTATAAGCGTTCGAAACAATCTATCACAACCACAACCATAACGTCACGACCACAATCACCACTATCATAACGCTCACACCTGTTATCACCAATATAACCGCATTATACCACCACCACAACATCTATCACAACCACAACCGTAACATCACGACCACAATCACCACTATCATAACGCTCACAACTGCTATCACCAATATAACGGCATTATACCCCCACCACAACATCTATCACAACCACAACCATAATGTCACGACCACAATCACAACTATCATAACGCTCACAACTGTTATCACCAATATAACCGCATCATACCACCACAACAACATCTATCACAACCACAACCATAACGTCACGTCCACAATCACCACTATCATAACGCTCACAACTGTTATCACCAATATAACCGCATTATACCACCATCACAACATCTAGCACAACCACAACCATAACGTCACGACCACAATCACCACTATCATAACGCTCACAACCACGGTATAGTAACATAAGGAGGTAGGCGCATGGCGGTAGTGTTGGAACCACGACAGTCACTTGTTTGGGCCTCTGTGACGTCACTCTATGACTCCTGTGTACCGTCTCCCTAGCCTAAATATGGTCTTCTAACAGGATCGGTATATTGCGTTTTCCACCGAAAATGTAAAGTGACATGGATAAACATAGACATATATAGTGTGACAGGACCCTAGTCTATATGCTAAAGTTGTTATTTGTTGCATTTGAAGAATATATATACGGCTATGAGGTAGTATATAGCCGACGTCGCTTCAAATTTTACCGCGGAAATGCGATGATATTTTTGTCCACCTAATTGCCTAATATGTAGAGTAACGTCGATTGATATCGATAATGTTATTGTAGTAGGACCCATTCTATATGTTAGCATTGTTATTTGATATATGTGTAGTTTATATGAAGAGATATTTCGAAGATGTTGGTGATTTTTGATTCGTCGGTGGTCGGGAGAAAAGCTAGGCCTAAACGGATTCTCGTTTATCCCTTGCTCAACTTCCTTTAAATTCACGTAGTTTGCTTCTGACACTCATCAACTTTCACCCAGTGATGGCGTGTGACGGTGTATGAAGGCCTAGGCGATGTGGAGAGATGATTTGTATAGGTATATGGCCAGCTAGAGGGTAGCGCATGGTGAAATGGTGGCTAGGACTCTGAGTGTGGGGGGGGGGGGGGGGAGAGAGAGAGAGAAGAACGGACGGTGGTTCCCTCTGACGGCCAGAGAGAACACTATAGCGGAGCCAAACAAGCCACGATGGTATACGAATATTTCACTAAATATTCGCTTTTAGAATAATCAACGTTATTCCTTCCGACAACTATATCTTATATTATGACGGTACCATGTTTGAGCGTGAAGTCACAAAATAAAAATAATTAATAAAAGTCTGTTTAGTGCTTTTTAGAAGCCTTTATGTATACGAGTTCAAGAATTCACTGCCTCTACCTTCTATTGTTACTATACCGTGCTCACAACTCTTATCACCAATATAACTGCATTATACCACCACCACAACATCTATCACAACCACAACCATCACATCACGACCACAATCACCACTATCATAATGCTCACAACTGTTATCACCAATATAACTGCATTATACCACCACCACAACATCCATCACAACCACAACCATAACGTCACGACCACAATCACCACTATCATAACGCTCACAACTGTTATCACCAATATAACTGCATTATACAACCACCACAACATCTATCACAACCACAACCATAACGTCACAACCACAATCACCACTATCATAACGCTCACAACTGTTATCACCAATATAACCGCATTATACCACCACCACAACATCTATCACAACCACAACTATAACGTCACGACCACAATCACCACTATCATAATGCTCACAACTGTTATCACCAATATAACCGCATTATACCACCACCACAACATCCATCACAACCACAACCATAACGTCACGACCACAATCACCACTATCATAACGCTCACAACTGTTATCACCAATATAACCGCATTATATCACCACCACAACATCTATCACAACCACAACCATAACGTCACGACCACAATCACCACTATCATAACGCTCACAACTGTTATCACCAATATAACCGCATTATACCACCACCACAACATCTATCACAACCACAACCATAATGTCACGACCACAATCACCACTATCATAACGCTCACAACTGTTATCACCAATATAACCGCATTATACCACCACCACAACATCTATCACAACCACAACCATAACGTCACGACCACAATCACCACTATCATAACGCTCACAACTGTTATCACCAATATAACCGCATTATATCACCACCACAACATCCATCATAACCACAACCATAACGTCACGACCACAATCACCACTATCATAACGCTCACAACTGTTATCACCAATATAACCGCATTATACCACCACTACAACATCTATCACAACCACAACCATAACGTCACGACCACAATCACCACTATCATAACGCTCACAACTGTTATCACCAATATAACTGCATTATACCACCACCACAACTTCTAACACAACCACAACCATAACGTCACGACCACAATCACCACTATCATAACGCTCACAACTGTTATCACCAATATAACCGCATTATACCACCACCACAACATCTATCACAACCACAACCATAACGTCACGACCACAATCATCACTATCATAAGCTCACAACTGTTATCACCAATATAACTGCATTATACCACCACCACAACATCTATCACAACCACAACCATAACGTCACGACCACAATCACCACTATCATAACGGTCACAACTATTATCACCAATATAACCGCATTATACCACCACTACAACATCTATCACAACCACAACCATAACGTCACGACCACAATCACCACTATCATAACGCTCACAACTGTTATCACCAATATAACCGCATTATACCACCACCACAACATCTATCACAACCACAACCATAACGTCACGACCACAATCACCACTATCATAACGCTCACAACTGTTATCACCAATATAACCGCATTATACCACCACCACAACATCCATCACAACCACAACCATAACATCACGACCACAATCACCACTATCATAACGCTCACAACTGTTATCACCAATATAACCGCATTATACCACCACCACAACATCTATCACAACCACAACCATAACGTCACGACCACAATCACCACTATCATAACGCTCACAACTGCTATCACCAATATAACGGCATTATACCCCCACCACAACATCTATCACAACCACAACCATAATGTCACAACCACAATTACAACTATCATAACGCTCACAACTGTTATCACCAATATAACCGCATTATACCACCACCATAACATCTATCACAACCACAACCATAACGTCACATCCACAATCACCACTATCATAACGCTCACAACTGTTATCACCAATATAACCGCATTATACCACCATCACAACATCTAGCACAACCACAACCATAACGTCACGACCACAATCACCACTATCATAACGCTCACAACCACGGTATAGTAACATAAGGAGGTAGGCGCATGGCGGTAGTGTTGGAACCATGAGAGTCACTTGTTTGGGCCTCTGTGACGTCACTCAATGACTCCTGTGTACCGTCTCCCTAGCCTAAATATGGTCTTCTAACAGGATCGGTATATTGCTTTTTCCACCGAAAATGTAAAGTGACATGGATAAACATAGACATATATAGTGTGACAGGATCCTAGTCTATTTGCTAAAGTTGTTATTTGTTGCATTTGAAGAATATATATACGGCTATGAGGTAGTATATAGCCGACGTCGCTTCAAATTTTACCGCGGAAATGCGATGATATTTTTGTCCACCTAATTGCCTAATATGTAGAGTAACGTCGATTGATATCGATAATGTTATTGTAGTAGGACCCATTCTACATGTTAGCATTGTTATTTGATATATGTGTAGTTTATATGAAGAGATATTTCGAAGATGTTGGTGATTTTCGATTCGTAGGTGGTCGGGAGAATAGCTAGGCCTAAACGGATTCTCGTGTATCCCATGCTCAACTTCCTTTAAATTCACGTAGTTTGCTTCTGACACTCATCAACTTTCACCCAGTGATGGCGTGTGACGGTGTATGAAGGCCTAGGCGATGTGGAGAGATGATTTGTATAGGTATATGGCCAGCTAGAGGGTAGCGCATGGTGAAATGGTGGCTAGGACTCTGAGTGAGGGGGGGGGGGGGGAGAGAGAGAGAGAAGAACGGACGGTGGTTCCCTCTGACGGCCAGAGAGAACACTATAGCGGAGCCAAACAAGCCACGATGGTATACGAATATTTCACTAAATATTCGCTTTTAGAATAATCTACGTTATTCCGACAACTATATCTTATATTATGACGGTACCATGGTTGAGCGTGAAGTCACAAAATAAAAATAATTAATAAAAGTCTGTTTAGTGCTTTTTAGAAGCCTTTATGTATACGAGTTCAAGAATTCACTGCGTCTACCTTCTATTGTTACTATACCGTGCTCACAACTGTTATCACCAATATAACCGCATTATACCACCACCACAACATCTATCACAACCATAACATCACGACCACAATCACCACTATCATAACGCTCACAACTGTTATCACCAATATAACTGCATTATACCACCACCACAACATCCATCACAACCACAACCATAACGTCACGACCACAATCACCACTATCATAACGCTCACAACTGTTATCACCAATATAACTGCATTATACCACCACCACAACATCCATCACAACCACAACCATAACGTCACGACCACAATCACCACTATCATAACGCTCACAACTGTTATCACCAATATAACTGCATTATACCACCACCACAACATCTATCACAACCACAACCGTAACATCACGACCACAATCACCACTATCATAACGCTCACAACTGTTATCACCAATATAACCGCATTATACCACCACCACAACATCTATCACAACCACAACTATAACGTCACGACCACAATCACCACTATCATAATGCTCACAAATGTTATCACCAATATAACCGCATTATACCACCACCACAACATCTATCACAACCACAACCATAACGTCACGACCACAATCACCACTATCATAACGCTCACAACTGTTATCACCAATATAACCGCATTATACCACCACCACAACATCTATCACAACCACAACCATAACGTCACGACCACAATCACCACTATCATAACGCTCACAACTGTTATCACCAATATAACCGCATTATACCACCACCACAACATCTATCACAACCACAACTATAACATCACGACCACAATCACCACTATCATAACGCTCACAACTGTTATCACCAATATAACCGCATTATACCACCACCACAACATCTATTACAACCACAACCATAACGTCACGACCACAATCACCACTATCATAACGCTCACAACTGTTATCACCAATATAACCGCATTATACCACCACCACAACATCTATTACAACCACAACCATAACGTCACGACCACAATCACCACTATCATAACGCTCACAACTGTTATCACCAATATAACCGCATTATACCACCACCACAACATCTATTACAACCACAACCATAACGTCACGACCACAATCACCACTATCATAACGCTCACAACTGTTATCACCAATATAACCGCATTATACCACCACCACATCCATCACAACCACAACCATAACGTCACGACCACAATCACCACTATCATAACGCTCACAACTGTCATCACCAATATAACCGCATTATACCACCACCACAACATCCATCACAACCACAACCATAATGTCACGACCACAATCACCACTATCATAACGATCACAACTGGTAGTATCAATATAACCGCATTATACCACCACCACAACATCTATCACAACCATAACCATAATGTCACGACCACAATCACCACTATCATAACGCTCACAACTGGTATCACCAATATATCCGCATTATACCACCACCTCAACATCCATCACAACCACAACCATAACATCACGACCACAATCACCACTATCATAACGCTCACAACTGTTATCAGCAATATAACCGCATTATACCACCACCACAACATCTATCACAACCACAGTTATAACTCACCACCCGAATACTCCCCGATGTAATCACCCCAGCCTCACTAGTAGGCCGGATACACATTAAGGGGAGAGGGTTGGCTTCCCTTGCCCACCTTCTCCCTCATGTTTTACCCCAGTACTGTTGAGGCTTTAAATCGCCCGTTTCCTTAGCTTGGAGAATGTAAAACCTTTCACCTCATTTCCTTGTCAATATTAGGACCTTTCGTGCCATTTTTAGTTGTCGATTTCTCCATGGCGAGCGATTGCGAGCCTGTAATTTTAGGACGAAGGCCGTGACATTGTTCTACCGAAAAGACTACAAATTTATCTCGAAGGGGAGTCTAGGAAGTTTTTTAAGGTTGATGGAGGTCTAGCGAGGAAACTAAAGACATAAATAATTGTATAGATAAATAGACCAACAAAATAAACCCTACCCCCTTCAGTACTGCCAAAAGAAGAAAAAAAACGTGTCGATAACTTAGAGAGGCGGACGGTTGGCAGTACTAGCGGGTGATAATAGTAATACCAATAAATCAGTGTGGGTTTAGTGAGATGTATGATGACGACGTGTGTGGAGTGTCTGTGTGAGTGTGGGTGGGTGTGTGTGGGTGGGTCTGTGTGGAGTGTGTATGGGTGGGGGGGTGGAGTGTATTTGTATGTGTGTGTATGTGGAGTGTGTCAGTATGTGTTTCAATAGACAATTAAGAGATAGTGAGAGAGTGCGTGGATGCGTTATGTTATACACCTCGGAAGTAAATGTTTTCCAAGTAGACTATAGATCTTAAAATTATGTGGAATTTTTTTCGTAAAATTTCCCCTTCAATAGCTCACAGATATGGTAGTCAAAATTATGCTTAATGTAAGAATATTGTGGTATAAACGAATTTGAGATGTTTTCCTTTTCAAAACATTTTGCCCTCTTGTTCTCACCCCACAATATACCCCTTTAATATAACGTAATGTAACCTAACTAACCTAACTTGGCAAAGTTTGCAAGACAAATGCAATAAGAGAAACATATACAGGTATACAGATTCTACAGTGCCATCATAACTACTTGCTGAAATACACTGTTTCGAAATGTTTACATCATTGCCAACATGTAAGCCCATTGTTAAGTTATATGTTCCTCGATATTCCCACAAGAGTGAATAATTTGAGTTAGGGTCAGGTTACCCGCTACGCAAGTTTAGCGGCATCTGCCTGGTTTTATGCATTTCAGTTTTTATTCAAACCCTTCAGGTTTGTTCACATTTATTCCACTATTTTTTTTTTTTCTGGGGGTGGCCAACTCAAGACAGACCCCGAATAGGGACAACACAACAGAAAACAATGAATACACAAAAACAAAATACAAATTCACACACATCTACAATAGGTCACCCAGGAGAAGACCCAGAGACCAAGGTCACCAAGGTCCCTCCAGCACTCCCCCGGCCTCCGACTACCCGGAGAGATTCTGGTCTCAGCAGGCAGACATGCAGCGAAGCTGAAACCACAAGCCCACCAATCACACTTCCAGGCGCACCCTTCATATATACCGGATCCCTGGGCCAGGCGCCTGATGGACTATTATCTAGTCCAACTTGCGCCCGATCCCCTCTCCCAAATGACCACGTGTTCACTCATCTATTCACAAGCATTTTCCATTCATTCCTGTTTATTACCACTTCCCTTGCCTGATCTGAAGTCATTCCTCTATCATCCAAAAGCTTGTCTTACACAGTCTCTCCATCTCAATGGGGGTATTCCTGCCCCTCTATCTCCCCTTGTATCTGACTCACATATTCTCTTTGTAAGCCTTTCATCTTCCATTCGTTCAACATGACCATACCAGCTCAGCACCCTTCTGTCAACTCTGGCCGACAAATGTTCCTGCTGCCCCACTCTCCTACGTATCTCTTCATTCCTCAATCTGGCTCTACGAATAACTCCACACATACTCCTCAAGCAGCTCATCTCCATCACATCCAGCTTTCTTCTCTCCTTTGGCTTCAGAGCCCGTGTCTCAGCCCCATACAGCACTGTTTGCACAACAATTCCTTGATACATTGCACTTTTAACATTCATTCCGAGATTTCTCACCTTCCACATACTTCCCATTGCTCCGGAAACTTTCCTTCCTTCTAATACTCTGTTTTACCTACATTTCCATACCTCCATTCCTGCTTATTGTTCCTCGTAGATATTTAAAACACTCTACTTGTTCCAATATTTCCCCATCCAGGCACACATCTAGGTTCACCATACGATCACCCCTATTACACACCATTACTTTACCTTTATTGACGTTCACCTTCAGTTTTAATGTTTATTCAATCTTAGAGAACACACTCAACATATATACATAATTGCCTTGGACATATTCAAATAGCAGTGGGTCACGGATAGATCACTATGAATCCTGATAATTTACAGGGATTCTAGTAGTTACCAGTATTGGCTGTCTGACTGTTGGCCAACTCTCAAATAAACCGATAGGAGAGTGTGTGAGGAGTGGATAGGAGAGTGCATAAGGAGTAGATAAGAGAGTGCATAAGGAGTAGAGAGGAGAGTGTGTGAGGAGTGGATAGGAGAGTGTGTGAGGAGTGGATAGGAGAGTGCATAAGGAGTAGATAGGAGAGTGCATAAGGAGTAGATAGGAGAGTGTGTGACAAGTGGATAGAAGAGTTTGTGAGGAATGGATAAATGAGTTTGTCAGGAGTGGATAGAAAAGTGTGTGAGGAGTGGATAGAAGAGTGTTTAAAAAGTGGATAGAAGAGTGTGTGAGGAGTGGATAGAAGAGTGTGTGAGGAGTCGATAGGAAAGTGCATAAGGAGTAAATAGGAAGGTGTGTGACGATTGGAGAGAAGAGTGTGTAACGAGTGGATAGAAGAGTGTGTGAGGAGTGGATAGAAGAGAGTGTGAGGAGTGGATAGAAGAGTGTGAGACGAGTCGATAGTGTGACGTCTACCAGCGTTGGCAGAATCGCCTCTCGTTAGCCACTAGCGCTCGCCAGGGACATCGAAATGGGCTACAGTTATCAGAGAATGTTGTTCTTTCTTTCCTAGTAATCGCATTGTCACAGACAGTCCAGTGGTGGTCTTTGTTTTCGTCTGTGACAACGGGTTATATTTTATATCAACAGTAGTGATAATAGTACCAGCGTGTGAATGAGAAATTGAGAAAAACTTTCAGAGCGAGGAGGTAGTGAGTGTCTGTATGTATGGTGCATTCCTGCCTCTCGCTCGCTATTGGACGGCGTGTCTGGCTGTGTCCTGTGGTACCTGCTGTCTTGTGACGTCTCGGCCCGTGATTGGCCGACCATCGCGTCTTTGCGGGCTCCTGTGTAACTTACCTCCTCCATGAGGGTCCCCAGGAGCTGTCCTCGTCAGGACAGGCTTGGCGCACGTGCTTCTAACATCCCTTTGCATACTCTCTCCCGATCACCACCTTTATCACTGTTTCTCTCACTCGATTCTCTCTTTCCATACTCTAACCTTTATTAACTGCACAACACTCCCCTTGGGTTCTGCATACGGTTTTCATAGCCGGCCCATTGTATTGCATGCGCCGTCCTCAGAGATATTTACATGTACTTAGAATAGGTTTGAGGGTTCTTAGTTAGTATAGGTTAAGAACTTTGTGTGTCTCCATTATTGATTTAGTGTTTCTGCTCTTTTATTTAATGCTAGATTGGGATAAGGTAACTGTAGTCGTTGTCTCCGATGTGTGTACGGTTTGCTTATACCTACACGACTTCGACCGGTCCTGTGGTAGCCTGGGTTGTCTTTTCGGTTGCGTCCTTTGCGAGTGCAGCATTGTGTTGACTGAGGGTTTTGGCCTGTACCAGTTCCACACTTTGCTGCCTCTTTGCTTGTCTTTAGAGGGTCGCCAGGATAGAACCAGATACTTGTGATCTGGATCTATCGAGAGAGCACCCTAGTCAATTAACGTAACTTAAAGGATGCTGTCTTAAGGACATCGCTAGGCTACGAGCCTGTCTTGCTCAACCCCAGTTCCTTACCTAGAGTATCCCAGCTAGACATTATTAATCGAGTAGACACTTGTTAGTATTTAATATAAGATCTTTGATATGTGCACATTATTATTCACAGCATTTATTAGTCTAGATTGTTGTTGAGCCGCACAACCATAGCAGACTGTTTTGTTGATGAGGAAGTACTTCTTTTAGTGTCGAGCATTGCTACCATTGCGCATTTATAGTATTCTCGTGTCAGTTAACATTATATGTCCTATCTTTTAGTGTATTCGATTTACACGTGTGGTGTCCTGCCTCCTGCCTTTATATAGTTCTAAATTAGTACGAGCATCTTATGAGCATCAGACTTTCTTCAGAAGTTTCCAGGTCTATGCTGTAGGACTATACTTCACTTTCTTTCAGATAGGATTGAAGAGTTTATTGTTGTTTAGAGTAACTGTATTGAAGCATCTTTTTATTGTATTAATCTTGCAGTGATTTAATTGATCTTTCCATAGATTCCTTTTTATGCATTTTAACATAACTTGCATCTTGTTTGTTATCAGGCTAGACCAGTGCCGGTTAGCCTGAAGTAGAGTACATTTATAGGATACCCCGCTATCGCAGATTAACCCTGGAGGGTATAGGTGTTTTGTTTGCCGGCATATACGTTCGAGGGTTTGGATCTAGTGTACCGTTGTTGCATAGTGCCCTATTACTTGTCCAATCATTAAGTGCCCTTGTTTTATTCGTAGCCCCGGTCGTAACAAATGGCGACCTTGCCTAGTATCTTATCTTAGTTATCATAATAAATGGCGACCTTGCCTAGTATCTTATTTTAGTCGTCATAACAAATGGCAACCTTAGTCTAGGATTTAGTGAACTAAGAAATAATTGCAGGATTTTTTGTGAAGATTTTTTTTTTTAATCACCGTTTGGGGGTCGATTGTTATTTCTCACAGTTTGGCAGTGGACATTTGTTTTTGAGGAATATTTTGGACACGTTGGAATTTTTTTGGGCAACGTAGTATAGCACTTGAGTTGTCTTCAAGCATTTTTTGAGTGAATAGTGCTACATGAGAGTTTAGGTACTTATTTTGTTTTATAAACGTTGAGGATTTCCGGGGGACACTATGTTGAACGACGGATCAGTGCACAGTGAGGACACAGTACAGGAAGCAGGCTCTGAGGTGCAGAAGCTGGGTTTGTTAGATAGCATTAGAGTAGTAACTAGTAAGGAGGATGCAAGGAAGTTTCTGGAGATGCCTATTACTGTTGACCGGGTGTCGGGGATTGATCGGTATGGTCTCCAGTGTTTGGCCACGGTCATGGGGCATGTTGGCACTAGCAGCATGACGAGAAGTGACCTGGTGGCATGTGTGCTGGGCGGGGTACGTGGTGCACAGGGTGGAGCGGGTGCTTTGGCACCTTCGGCCAAGCCTCTCTCTTCTCCCATCATGCTCTCTAGAACACCGGATCCGAGGACGTTCCCGCAGGCCGATAGTCACTGGCAGCGGGGTTTTCCCCTGGGTGGATCACTGGGTGGGTCTCCAATTGGTTGCATCTCCTCCTCCTCAAGGTTTAACTCCAGATATGCTCTTCCAGCTTGAGATGGCTAAGATTCAGCAGCAGCAGCGGGAATCTGAGCTTAGGATTCAGGCTGAGGAGAGAAAGACCATACGTGAGGCTGAGCTTCAGGTTGAGGCTACGAAGTACTGTGCAGACATAGAGCTTGAGAAGTCTCGGGTGGAGTCGACAGGGCAGCGTCTCGGTTCTGGGAATCGAGGTCTTGATCAGTCTTTATCGCACCTTCTTAAGTTAGTCCCTGCATTTGACGACTCGGGTGTCACCGAGTTTTTCCTGCGTTTTGAGAAGAAATGTCGGGAGCACCAATGGCCCGAGGTTAAGTGGGCAGCCCTTGTTTCCTCTAGGTTGGTTGGCAAAGGACTCAAGGCATATGATGCGTTGCCCTTGGAGTCTTGCATCGATTATGAGGTATTGAAGGAAGCTGTTCTGCGGGCGTACGAGTTACAACCAGAGACATATAGGTTGAAGTTTCGGCGTGTTACGAAGGGTCGTGAGTGCACTTTTCTAGAACATGCCCGGGAACTGTCTGATGCTTTGAGAAATTGGCTGAGGTCAGAGAAGGTGACGACGTTCGAAGAGCTTGAGCAGTTATTCCTTCTAGAGCAATTTTTTAAATGCACAGGCGGCGACCTGACTTTGAACCTCAAAGAGAAACATCCTAAAACTCTACAAGAGGCAGCTGAGTTGGCTGACTTGAGATTATCGCTGATTCGTGGGTGCGGGTCTGCACAACGGACCGATGCAGTTAACAAGGGGCGCAACACTCCACCCCCCCCCACCCCCACCCCCCCGAGTCAGTGATGCAACATTTAATAATAAAAGTAAGAGCATTGATACTAATTTTGATCACACACCAAAAAACCGTCCCGTTTAAGAATGGTCAGGGCCCTTCCCCAACTCAGGGGAAGTCCAAGGGTGAAGTAGAGTGTTTTAAGTGTCATAAAAAGGGGCATTTTGCACGTTCCTGCCCTAGTAACCAACCTACAGCAGTCGTGTCTTTGGCTAGCAACATTGGGGTGTCTCTGAGGTCTTCTGTGTTTACCCGGGGTGATATGTCAGATGCGGGGGCACAGCCAGTGAAGGAGTGTCCGGAAGTCTCGAAACCTGTCCGCGATGCTTTTTGCGACCATAGAGGGCGTGGCTGCGTGAGTTGGGCTGGTTGCAAGCATGGGTTGGAGTTGTTGCGTGATACAGGTGCATCCCAGACTCTGATGAAAAACTTTACAGGCCAACCTATAAATGCGGCACGGGTAGTTGTGCTGCAGGGTATTAATGCTACACGGTCATACCCGTTGGTTCGAGTGGAGCTGGAGGTTGATGGTGTGACACGAGAGATAGATGTTGGAATCATAGAGAAACTGCCAGTAGAGGGGGTCGACCTTCTTCTCAGCAACGACTTTGCGGTGCCTACTTCTGAGGTTCCACCCTTAGTCGTTGCCGAGAGGGCGGCCGACGTGAGTAGGGAGGGGCAGGAGTTGGTCGAGAGGTGTCAATTACAGCAGATGGCGTGTGTTGTCACCCGATCTCGTGCATCTAAGGTGTCACAGCCTATTCCTCAGTCTCTAGACCAGCGGAGGAACGGTCGGAAGGAGAAAGCTAAAGTTGGGAGAAGTTTTGTGAGTTTTGATCCAGCGGCTCTTCTTGGCGACTCAGTATTAGCACCAAAGATGAGCTCCGGAGTGGCCCCAGAACCTGTCCCCCCTAGTGACATGGTAGGGCGTGATGGCACTCCGCGACAGAGTAGTTCCCAGGTGGAGGAGAGTTGTGGGAACGAAGCTATTGATCTCGAGGACGGGGAAGCATTTCGTGTGAACCTGGCGAAGGAGTTTGTGAGGCAACCACCTGAGCAGCCTACTGTCCCTGTGTTGGTCTGCAGCGGCCAAGGTGGAGAAGGAGAGGGGGGCAGTGGGGCACAGGTGGAGGAGAGTTAGGATTGTCATGTCTCGGTGGAGCAGTGGGCGGGGGACACGAGTCAGGTGGCTGTGGAAGCGCTAGAGCACCTGCCTGAGCAGCAGTGTGCAGCACTCCAGCACCTGCTCGGTTCATACCCCCACTGTTTGTGCTGAGCACCCAGGCCTCACAACTCATGCGGTGCACGAGGTTCCGCTGGCAGGTCACTTGAGTGTTAGTCAGCCGTTGGCCTCGTTGTTTCAGTGGTTCAAGGTGGGCGACGAGGCTTTGGCATGGTTGTCAGGTCAGGGTCGACCCATGGCTGCCAAGGGTGGTGGTCAGAATGACGACATTGAGCAGGATGGTGAGGTTGGCTGTGGAGTGGATGCGCCCGGTCGTCGCATAGCATCCCAATGCTGCTCTAGTAATATGCAACAGCCCTACCATAGACCGACTGTATCTGGCCATGTCACTGAAGGCGGTGATGGTGCGCAGGCAGATGTAGTCGCAAGGAATGCGGGGGTGCGCATGTACGGTATCGGCGGGGAAGCCTTAGCAATTATGAACTATGGGAGTGACTGCACAGGTGGTACTGATTGTCCCTCTCATGACCTGGCTGTTCTAGGGACGAAGGTAGAGAAGGAGGGAGACCATAGTTTAGAAGCTGCGGTCTCGGCTGGGCTGTGGGAGGGCACTAGGCATGTTGTTCTTCGAGATAAGTTGCAACCTCTTGTTCCTGAGCGCCAAGAGAAGTTGTTTACTAGGCTGTGGCAGTATATCCGCATGTTTGTTGCTTCTCCAGGCCTGATGTATGGGGTAAAATCCGACATGGAGGCTGGAGACAGTGCAAGGCTCAAGTTAGTTCCCTACCGTATAAATCCTGCTCAACAGTCTGTCGTGATAGCAGAGCTAGACTACATGTGGAAAAAGGGTCTGAGAGATAAGGGATATCGTAAGTGGTCGTTGCAACCTGTGTTTGGTGGCAAGATCCGTGTGTATGTTGACTGCAAGAGTGTGGGTGCATTATCCCTGACAGACGCCTATCCATTACCCAGAGTTGACGACACCATAGACCGCATCGGGGCTGCCTCGCTCATCACGAAGGTAGAACTAGTGAAAAGTTATTGGCAGGCCCCGTTGCCGGAGAACGCGAAGAGAAGTGCCAGTCTTGTGATGAACTGGGCAGTTTATCAGTGTCAGGTGTTGTTTTGCTGCCGGAACACAAGTTGGATGTGTGGCATGTTAAGGGCACTGATAATGTTGTGGCTGATTGTTGGTCACGGGAGGGAATGTCTAATGGTGGGTTCACACATTCACGTATATTGCTCCCGTCAGCTCCCGTCTGTTGTAAACGAAGGTATATTGGTAGTTGGCAACCGATTACGTAAAACGTAAGGGCATAATACGCAAAACGTAAATGAAATTGCGGCCAGTCGGGGGGGGGTACTCACGCATGGCGCGAGTAGAAACGAGTAGCCCACGTGGGTCGGGAATGTTGTGGGTGCGGCCAAGGCCGCGCGGTTGTTGAATCGAGTGGAATAAAAAACGTGGCTCGCCCTCACGTATGTCAAAAGACGGGAAAACTTACGACCGACCTGGCCACCACGGCCGTCTGACCGGAGCAGCCTCGTCAGACGTAGCAGCTACCCCGTCAGACGAGAGCTGCTCTCGTCAAATCGTAGAAAGTTCCAGTCGAACGTGGAAGTATACGTTAGTTAGGCCGCATCTGGCAGAACCGCCGCACTGCGGGTTGGCGGGAAGACGCGGCACCATTGTACGGGGGGACAACGGGACCGGCGGGGGACCCTCCAGTCACACCTCTCACCACACCGGCCGGAGCAGCAACCAACAAGCCAACCCTGCCACCCTCTGCACCCTGCCAAAAACAAATCGTAGCAGCGAAACGACTGCACTTATGGCTTTCATATTTTTACCACATGTACCTTACCCTTTAGGCTACCCACCACAAAAATCCCAAATCCCTCCTCCCACCCACTCGCTGACTGTCGGTCCCGTCAGAAGGAAAAAAAAGGAAAATCTGTGGCGGCGAAACGACTGCACTAATCGGTTCCATATTTGTGTGACAAGTCTCTTACCCTTCTGCCTTCCCCCCACCACACCCCCAACCGCCTTCCACCACCCACTTCTAGCATATCCGTACGAAGAAAAGGAAAAAAAAGGAAAATCTGTGGCGGCGAAACGACTTCACCAATCGGTTCCATATTTGTGTGACAAGTCTCTTACCCTTCTGCCTTCCCCCCACCACACCCCCAACCGCCTCCCACCACCCACTTCTAGCGTATCCGTACGAAGAAAAGGACAAAAAGGAAAATCCGTGGTGGCGAAACTACCTCACCAATCAGCTTCATATGTGTAACACAAGTCAATTACCCTTCTACCTTCCCCCAACCAACCCCAAAACCACCCTCCCACCCATACATTCCGATACCATAAAAGTCTCTGCAGTCTATAGTGTCTTTTCAGCTACTTTCCCATCGGGGACCTGATTTCTGGCTAGGGGAGTGTTTTTGTTACCATTATCCTTGCTTTCTCTCCCAACTTAATAGATTTAGCCAAAAAAAAAAAAAAACAAAAAAAAAAAATCTGGCACTGGCAGAAGCACACCGTCAAAATTGGCTGGCACTCAGCAGGTAACTCCTCCAGGATGAATTCCTCGATGTTGTTCATGGTGCCGATGCAGGACTGGGAATGGGAAGGGTGTGGCCATTCCTGCCCTTTTGTAGTTCCCAGATTCCAACCCAGACCTACGTGGTTGACAAAGACTGTCTTTGTCTGTGTTTGGTCAGACGGGGTGTGCCTACGATTGGCCAGAACCGGTCCAGGTACGACCTAACAAATCCCAAGACATGCGGCCTCAGCTACGCCGGTCTTGAGGGGGCGTGGCATGGGCGTGGCCTGTGTTCCCGCAAATCGTGCAGCCCATGAGGTCGAACGGGGCTATGCTTACGCACGTCGCAAACACGTACGTAGTTCAATACGACTCCATTACATCTGACGTAACACTGGCCACGTTACGCTACGTCTGTCGGGAAGTGCAATAGACGTGGAAGAACGGGCGTTCAACGGCAGGAAGTACTCGCGTCTTTACATAAATTGGCGATACGCCTGACAGGAGCAATATACGTGAATGTGTGACCCCAGCATTAAGGAGCACCCTCGCCGTTCATTCAGTGTGTGTTTGGGAGTGGAGAAAAACCAGGCTTGCCCCTGTAGAGCAGCTGTCAAAAACAACATTAAAATTAAATCAAAATTCACATAAAAACTCTTTCTTTTTGATAGTTAATTGTAAGTTGCCAATGTTATAGCTAAAGTCCTAAGTTGAACCTGTCTTTCACTTAGTAGGCTGGGCTCTGTGAAGCTCGCTCAGGGAGCATAGCAGGCTAAATTATACTATTGTGTTGGGGAGGGGTTGTAAGATTTTCTTTATGCTAATATGTTGTTTTATTTAAGATTGAGCTTTGCATTTCATTTCTGGTGGAGTGGCGGGTCTTGTCGGCATTCTGCCTTATCAGATATGGTGCTCGCCTAATGTTGAGTGTCCCATATCTTGGGCGGGGTGTGACGTCTACCAGCGTTGGCAGAATCGCCTCTCGTTAGCCACTAGCGCTCGCCAGGGACATCGAAATGGGCTACAGTTATCAGAGAATGTTGTTCTTTCTTTCCTAGTAATCGCATTGTCACAGACAGTCCAGTGGTGGTCTTTGTTTTCGTCTGTGACAACGGGTTATATTTTATATCAACAGTAGTGATAATAGTACCAGCGTGTGAATGAGAAAGACTTTCAGAGCGAGGAGGTAGTGAGTGTCTGTATGTATGGTGCATTCCTGCCTCTCGCTCGCTATTGGACGGTGTGTCTGGCTGTGTCCTGTGGCGCCTGCTGTCTTGTGACATCTCGGCCCGTGATTGACCGACCATCGCACCTTTGCGGGCTCCTGTGTAACTTACCTCCTCCATGAGGGTCCCCAGGAGCTGTCCTCGTCAGGACAGGCTTGGCGCGCGTGCTTCTAACATCCCTTTGCATACTCTCTCCTGATCACCACCTTTATCACTGTTTCTCTCACTCGATTCTCTCTTTCCATACTCTAACCTTTATTAACTGCACAACACTCCCCTTGGGTTCTGCATACGGTTTTCATAGCCGGCCCATTGTATTGCATGCGCCGTCCTCAGAGATATTTACATGCACTTAGAATAGGTTTGAGGGTTCTTAGTTAGTATAGGTTAAGAACTTTGTGTGTCTCCATTATTGATTTAGTGTTTCTGCTCTTTTATTTAATGCTAGACTGGGATAAGGTAACTGTAGTCGTTGTCTCCGATGTGTGTACGGTTTGCTTATACCTACACGACTTCGACCGGTCCTGTGGTAGCCTGGGTTGTCTTTTCGGTTGCGTCCTTTGCGAGTGCAGCATTGTGTTGACTGAGGGTTTTGGCCTGTACCAGTTCCACACTTTGCTGCCTCTTTGCTTGTCTTTAGAGGGTCGCCAGGATAGAACCAGATATTTGTGATCTGGATCTATCGAGAGAGCACCCTAGTCAATTAACGTAACTTAAAGGATGCTGTCTTAAGGACATCGCTAGGCTATGAGCCTGTCTTGCTCAACCCCAGTTCCTTACCTAGAGTATCCCAGCTAGACATTATTAATCGAGTAGACACTTGTTAGTATTTAATATAAGCTCTTTGATATGTGCACATTATTATTCACAGCATTTATTAGTCTAGGTTGTTGTTGAGCCGCACAACCATAGCAGACTGTTTTGTTGATGAGGAAGTACTTCTTTTAGTGTCGAGCATTGCTACCGTTGCGCATTTATAATATTCTCGTGTCAGTTAACATTATATGTCCTATCTTTTAGTGTATTCGATTTACACGTGTGGTGTCCTGCCTCCTGCCTTTATATAGTTCTAAATTAGTGCGAGCATCTTATGAGCATCAGACTTTCTTCAGAAGTTTCCAGGTCTATGCTGTAGGACTATACTTCACTTTCTTTCAGATAAGAGTGAAGAGTTTATTGTTGTTTAGAGTAACTGTATTGAAGCATCTTTTTATTGTATTAAATCTTGCAGTGATTTAATTGATCTTTCCATAGATTCCATTTTATGCATTTTAACGTAACTTGCATATTGTTTGTTATCAGGCTAGACCAGTGCCGGTTAGCCTGAAGTAGAGTACATTTATGCCCAGTTAAGGATACCCCGCTATCGCAGATTAACCCTGGAGGGTATAGGTATTTTGTTCGCCAGCATATACGTTCGAGGGTTTGGATCTAGTGTACCGTTGTTGCATAGTGCCCTATTACTAGTCCAATCATTAAGTGCCCTTGTTTTATTCGTAGCCCCGGTCGTAACAATAGGAGAATGCATAATGAGTAGAGAGAAGAATGTGTGATGAGTGAATAAAAGAGTGTGTGAGGAGTGGATAGAAGAATGTGTGAGGAAAGAATAAGCGAGTGTGTGTGAGGAGTAGATAAGAAAGTGTGTGAGAGGTGGATAGAGGAGTGAGTAAGGAGTGTGCGAGGAGTGAATTGCAGAGTGTGTGAAGAGTGGATAGGAAAGTGTGTGAGCATAGTAGCGTATATGAAAGGTGGGTAGTTTGTGTGATGATTGGATAGTTGAGTCTGTTAGGATTGGATAGTTGAGTCTGTTAGGATTGGATAGTCGCTTATGTTAGGATTGGATAGTTGAGTCTGTTAGGATTGGATAGTTGAGTCTGTTAGGATTGGATAGTTGAGTCTGTTAGGATTGGATAGTTGAGTCTGTTAGGATTGGATAGTTGAGTCTGTTAGGATTGGATAGTTGAGTCTACTAGGATTGAATAGTTGAGTCTGTTAGGATTGGATAGTTGAGTCGATTAGGATTGGATAGTTGAGTCTGCTAGGATTGGATAGTTGAGTCTACTAGGATTGGATAGTTGAGTCTGTTAGGATTGGATAATTGAGTCTGCTAGGATTGGATAGTTAAGTCTGCTAGGATTGGATAATTGAGTCTACTAGGATTGGAGAGTTGAGTCTGCTAGGATTGGATAGTCGCTTATGTTAGGATTGGATAGTTGAGTCTGTTAGGATTGGATAGTTGAGTCTATTAGGATTGAATAGTTGAGTCTGCTAGGATTGGATAGTTGAGTCTGTTAGGATTGGATAGTTGAGTCTGTTAGGATTGGATAGTTGAGTCTGCTAGGATTGGATAGTTGAGTCTGCTAGGATTGGATACTTGAGTCTACTAGGATTGGATAGTTGAGTCTGTTGGGATTGGATAGTTGAGTCTGTTAGGATTGGATAGTGGAGTCTGTTAGGATTGGATAGTGGAGTCTGTTAGGATTGGATAGTTGAGTCTGTTAGGATTGGATAGTTGAGTCTGTTAGGATTGGATAGTTGAGTCTGCTAGGATTGGATAGTTTAGTCTGTTAGGATTGGGTAGTTGAGTCTTGCTAGGATTGGATAGTTGAGTCTGTTAGGATTGGATAGTTGAGTCTGCTAGGATTGGATAGTTGAGTCTGCTATGATTGGATAGTCGAGTCTGCTAGGATTGGATAGTTGAGTCTGCTAGGATTGGATAGTCCAGTCTGCTAGGATTGGATAGTCGAGTCTGCTAGGATTGGATAGTTCAGTCTGCTAGGATTGGATATTTGAGTCTATTAGGATTGGATAGTCGAGTCTGTTAGGATTGGATAGTTGAGACTGCTAGGATTGGATAGTCCAGTCTGCTAGGATTGGATAGTTGAGTCTGTTAGGATTGGATAGTTGAATTTGTTAGGATTGGATAGTTGAGACTGCTAGGATTGGATAGTCCAGTCTGCTAGGATTGGATAGTTGAGTCTGTTAGGATTGGATAGTTGAGTCTGTTAGGATTGGATAGTTGAGTTTGTTAGGATTGGATAGGAGAGTATGTTCCGAGCGGCATATAATAGCTGAAATGTCTAATCTGAGAATGTCCCGAGAACCAGTATAGCCGGAGTGTCTCGTGTGTTGAGTGTTAGTGTGCAGCAATGTGTGGGTGGGTGTAGAGGCTGGGATTCAATATCTCTGCATGCAACCGTTTAATGAAAGTGTGTGCTTGTGCAAGACTACGTGGGAGAGAGAGAGAGAGAGAAAGAGAGAGAGAGATATTAAGATGTTTATAAGAATTTCAAAGAAAATAGGGTGTGTTCAAGTTACGAAGAATGGCATGCATAATCAAGTTCTAAATTATTGAAACAAAGTCAAATATATACTGAGTAACCATACATTTATAATGTACGCACATGCATGCATGCATATTACATACATACAATAACATCTGGTAAAATTTATATATATAATTCCAATATAATGTAATTTGTGCAATCGTTTTCGTTAACTCTTCCACACGTACACACCATCGAAATAACAATGATTATGATGGTTAATAAACAGCAATTTGCATCAATGTACGCATTCTAAAACTAAACAGTGGGGGCAAGTACTATAGTGTCTAAGATCGTTAGGAAATGTTAGGGCACTTTGATCAAACTAATAAACAGTATGTTGGGTACAATCTACTGTATGTTGATAATAGACTTAACTAAATTTGCTTTACTTAGAGAAATTTACAATAATATATATATATATATTATATATATATATATATATATATATATATATATATATATATATATATATATATATATATATACTGTATATATACAGTATATATATATATATATATATATATATATATATATATATATATATACAGTATATATATATATATATATATATATATATATATAGTCAGACAGTAGGTAAATGCCCATGCACTATAGTCCTGGGATAAGAGCCAGTTATTCCCGGATATACAGTATGTAAGGAAACAGTTTACATATGAGTTATGTTATGGTGGTGCCTCCATGGTATGATGCTACAACGCTCTCTCTCTGGTTGCTGGCATCAAGTTATTTCGCTAAACAAATCTGTTCTCCTAGACTCGAGTTGTTTTTGGTAGGGTTAGCTAAGATTAGGTCAAGGATATATAAGGATATATATATAACTGTTGGTGAATCAGCTCTGAATGTACAGTTTTAGCAAACTAAAAAAACAAATCTGAACAAAGATCGATTATAAACACGTTTCCAAATATATATACATGGAGTTATTACCTGTCAAAGTATGTGAGACAACTTATAATCATTCAAAGCTGTTAAGATATTACAGTCGCAGTCAGGGGTTCATACACAGAGACGTCATGTTCTGAAATTATTTGGTGGGCCTCAGAGATCAACTCAGCGTGGTCCATCATCTAACGCTCACTGTTTTGTGTGTATTGTTGTGTAGTGTATCATATAACTAAATCCGTAACTGTACTTGTTATGCGACCTTATAATTTAACGTGCTTTATCCTGATTGTGTGTTCCACCTTAGGAAATCACGTCAAACAACAACTCTCTCACTGGAAGACAACTAGCTTAGGTTTTATAATTTCACAGCAATGATAATTAATCAATTGACACAAAATACACAGTTCAGTTTCACGTTTTATTTCCTTATTAGCTAGGGTACATTTTCAAGATATTCAATGGAATAAATATAGATCGATCTTATATATAATGATAAGATTAACGATCTGATATAGAATAAGCAATAGTAAATAATATATAATCACTAGAATAATAATGATACTAAATGAACATATAAATATAATAATGTTACTAATAGAACATAAATATCAGGATGTAACTACTAGAACGTATAAATAATCATACACAGAGATGTTAAGTCTCAAATACAATAAATAGTGTCTTGATAGAAAACGGGGAAACCCGAGGTAAGGTCCCGGGTAGAGTAAATATTAGTTACTGTGATAGCATACATGCTGCACTGAAGGCATGTAAAATAAGACACTATTTGATTCTCAAATAAATAATAAGTTAAATTAACTTGAACAGGAGATTAATCTCAAATAACTCAAAGAGTATTTGTTATGAATATAAATTCATGAATAGGTTAAATGTGGATATTAGTCATGTATGCGTGACTGAGATTTCTAATCGAACAATAAGTTAATGCGACTTAAACAGCATAGAGTTAATGCAACTCGAATAATACACAAAATGAACTAGACTTCATATATCGTGATAGTAATAATAGTCAAAATAGGAGACTGATTGAGAAAACACTCTGTGGACAACTTATCTATTATTTATGTACCCAAATGATGATATAACATAAAACAAGATCTGAATAAGTGTTCACTGGTTTTGACGTGTAAATGTGCCTGTATTTATTCCCGGACGAACATATTTATATCTCTTCATAAAGAATACAGGAGCCTATATTCGAAGAAGTATATATATATTTATCCCACAAATAGAAGTGTATAATGATCTCTCTAAATCGAGCGACGGGTAACTAGGAATAGTGAAGAATGGACAATCTTCGGTAATTACGTTAACGTGAACCTTAACATATCAAGTTAACCATAGTTGAAATCATCGTTACCATTACTAAACAATAGAACACTTAAAGGTTTGAAAGAAGAATAGAAGCCTGGTAGAGAGTCGGGCGAACGCGTGGTCACTGGCGTAGTTGTCCGTTGTTCCTCCGGTTGGTCACAGGGGCTCGAAGGATTTCACACGCTCCAGGTAGATCCAGATCCTTCTCTCTTTCTTCTTAGTCACTTCTCTGCACTTGTTTTATTCTTTTTAGCTGAACGATAATGGCGAATTCAGCAAGGTAGAAGTTAATACCTGTTACTCAAGGATACTCCAGAGGTACTAGTCCTTCTTGTGAGAAGAGCTGCACTCCTGATGTATTGCCCTGGTTTTGCCTGCCTTACCTTTGGCTCGGGCAGGTAGTAACCCTTTTTGTGATGTGGTTAAGGGGCTTGTCTCTCGGGGTAGTAGGGGCATGGTAAAAAAAAAAAAAAATTTTTATTATAGGGAAGCATGAGGTTACTTTAAAATTATGGGAAGGATGCTTCTTGATCGGGGAGGACATTCTGGATTTATTGTTAAGAGGTTTATCCTCAGGCATGGTCTGTTGAGGAGCGTAATACGGAATTACTGTTTGGGGACTGATTAGGGAATTTGGAGGTTCTATGGTGGTGGTTAGAGAGTACGGTAGGCAAAGGAATTTGGCTTGTTGACTAGCATGGCTAATTTGATTTGTAATATGATTATAAGCCTCGATGGGGGGGTATTGAAGGAGTTGGTGAGGAACTTGCATAAAAAGTTCCTCACTGTAGTTTAGCACTGGGTTGGACAGGTCTTTGTCGGGAGTTGGAGGAGCGTTTTCTAGCTTGCTCTTCACTCGATGTCATTGAGGTTGGTCCTGGGTGATGGAGGGCCTGGTTTCCAGCGGTTGACTTCTTATGGTCGCAATACGGCAGGAGTTGAGTAAGTTACTAACTGAAGACGGGAGCAGGTGCGTAGCTGGCTTTGGCTTTTGATGGCCTGACCCCGTCATCTCAGTACTGTACATAACTGTTAACGTCAAATTTACTTCCTGACTATGCTTATTGCCTTCGGAGTTGACTACTTTCTATTTGACTCTAGGATATAAATCGTGGCCCTTAACCCCTTCAGTACCGGTGACATCCTTTTCATTATATTCTGGTCACAATTAGATGAGTTTATTCAGTTTGAAAGGACGTTTACCAATTATAAGGCTACAGACTATTTCAATTAATCCCATTAGCTATATATATATACAGATATAATATATATATATATATATATATATATATATATATATATATATATATATATATATATATATATATCATATATATTTCCTAAGCTTCATACATTTATCTAAACATAGGTAGAATAAAAAAAGACGTCGCCGGTACAGAAGTTTTTTTTAAGCTATCCCAAACTAAATCGAAACTTCTAGTTATTTTGTTCATAATATTTACATTTTGGGAGTTCATCTATGCTATTCGAGGCTTCATATTGCGCCAGGAGTTTGTCTTTAGAGTGTACACAATGAAGGCTAGACCACCTTGTCAATTTCAATGTGCTATGTTTTCTATCAATATGTAACTGGTGTGCAGTGTATGTATTGCTCTCTCTCTCTATCTCTCTCTCTCTATCTCTCTCTCTCTCTCTTCTTTGCTATGCTTTCCTTCCACTGTATCTTACTCTCGGTTAGCTATCTCTACTAGAATTAAGTCCTGACCACCTCGATGGGATCGTAAGGTCTGTGTGGTAAGTGTATATGTGTAAATATATGTAAATCTCTCTCTCTCTCGGCCCGACAGTAGCTATAATCATCAGTTCTCATTAATCTGTGATCCCCTCTCTCGCCATCACCCCTATATTATCTTCCAGGCGTCCCCTTCATCTCCTATCACCTTTCCCCTCACCCCTGCATCACTAACACCATCAATACCCCTATCACCTTTGCCCTCACCTCTTCATCACCAACACCATCACCATTATCATTACTATCATCACACTCCTATCATCACAGTATCGCCGTTACCATAAATACGCATTCGTTAACCCCTTCACTACCCCTATCATTATGACAGTCGTCGCTGCCATTAGCCTTGCTCATTTGATGTTTGTTTTTGTTTTTGATATATATGTTGTATCCCCATCTTCACAAAGTTACATGTTCAGTTCTATTTGGATTGGATATCCTTGGATGTAGGTACGTATGTTTCTGCTCAATTCCACTATTAACTTCGTCAATCAGGTGACGATTTTACTATAGTATTTCAGATCTCTCCAGACGATTGTATACAACTGAAATTATGTTCTGTAGTCGAATGCATAAGCGAGATAGATTGCAAGCCTTTTAATATCATAGGTTCTTCCTATGTTGAGTACAGTAGCATACAGGTGGTTAAAATAACACGCAAGAAGTCATGTGGTTTACAGGTTTAATAGTATGACACCATTTCTTATATATATATATATATTTTTTTTTTTTTTTTTTTTTTTTTTTTATACGATATTCATAATTATGAAATTATTATGTTTTAAGTTTGTTTACCATTTTTACCTTAAATAATTTGATATAAATTATACCCAAAGCATTACCGTAATGCATGTAGTATAGGTTTGGGTCGTGTATTGTTTTTCTCAATATATACTGTTTATGCTCTTTAAAATTGGCATTATATTAGAATATTAAATATATTTATATCGACTACATCCCAACATTCATATTGTGCAACTACTTAACAACCAACTGATCAATTCACCTACTTCCTCTCACAAATATCCAGTTACTTGTAAGCAATCTCTTCCCCACTATCGACGCTGCTATATTTTAGTTCGAAAAAATAGTATCAGGGTTCTTTGAAATAAGATAAATAATAATAAATATTCACAATGTCCTTACTCCTTATATACAAAAGCGTATACGGATAGGACATGTATCACTATATAGTCTGTTCGTCTTAGCGAGGCGATAAACTGTCAACTTGATTGCTGATAGGTGATCAGATTAATGTTGTATGATTAAATACATTGCCAATAACCAAAACATGGTTTTGTAACCATATAGAGAGGTAGTAGCTATATATTTTATAATCAAGTGTCGAGAAATCAGCTGATGGGGGATGATTTTTTTTTTGTCAGTTTAAGAAGAGCAAAATATAGATACTGGTACCGTTAACCCATTGAGTACCAGGGACATATTTTGTATCATATTCTGGCAACTATTAGACGACTTTATTCAGCTTAGGAAGGACCTCTAGTAAAAATAAGGATTCAAACTATCTCAACCAACCCTTTTAAATACTACAGATCCTTCCTAAGCTGCATAATATTGTTTAAATATAGCTAGAATAAAATATAACACGTCGCTAGTACTCAGAGGGTTAATACTTGTTTGTTATCGTCATCACTACCCATATAATTATCATCGCCATTTTTACTCATTGTTTTTTGCACAGTCACTGGTACCATTACTATCATGTTCTACTCTTACTATCCTTATCCTCAAACAGGTATTGTTGCCATTAACCCTTTGGGTACCAGCGACGTGTGTAATTTGTTATTCTAATTCTTTTTAGACGATATTATGCAGCTTAGGACGGGTCTGTGGTAGTTAAAAGGTTTGTTTGAGATAGTTTGAAGCCTTATTATTGCTAGAGGTTCTTCCTAAGCTTAATAAGATTGACTAATAATTGCCAGAATATGATGAAAAGGACGTCCCTAGTACTGAATGGGTTAATGTCCCAAAAGATCAATACTACTACACCTCCAATCACTTCTCCTTAACTATTTGCACTATGATAGACTGAGGGTTACTCCTTTCATTGTATTCATAAATATACCGGTCTATTAGCGTGATTTGATAAATATTCTCATTCTGTTTCCGTATTTTAGGATTTTACTGCATTATCTGGTTCTCTTATATAATAATCATATATGTATGTTATGCTTTGTCAGTGTTGTTGATATATAAATAGTTTTGTATTACGTCACTGCGACAGATGTCTATGGATCATGATTTTCCTATCTAGGTTGGCTGTTGTTGAAGGAATTGGAATTAATTACTGGTCTCCATACGGATGCAGTACCTCTTGCATTAACCGAATATTTGTTGATTTCATTAATTGAGTTTAGATGTGAAGTTGGTTGGTGTAAAAAAACATAATAATCCACAGTGAATTTCACTAAATAAATAATCATTATTATATCATAACATATCTCCTTTTGTATACGACACAAATGCCCCCATTCTCTATCGTCAAATATTTTTACACTTAACTTACTCCTACGTGGCTTCTAACTTAAAAGCTCAAGTTCAAATGCATTTCTGATAGCGATGGATGATATTATCCATCTAAGGAATAATATTAATGCATGTGGAGTGACTAAGGCAAAAGAGAAAGTTTCAAAGGAGTGTAGAGTGGAAGTGGTAGGAGTGGCTAACAAGAGGCCATAGAGAGAAATATGAGTGGATGAGGAAATATCCTAAGGTGTATTCACAAAAGCAATTTTTCCGACAACTATTTTCGGCAACTCAGATCTGGCATTCTGTCAATCTTTTGTGAAAAAATATTTTACCTATGCAAATGAAATTTCAATATAGTATCTGATACCAGTGTAAAATAATTCCCAAATATGATCAGCATAAAGTGGCTGATCAAAATCGGGCCAGAAAAGCGCTCTTTTGAATTCTTCATGTGGGCGTGCAGATAAGAACAAAGGTTAGGAGAGGGAGATAGTGTGGATGACCGCGAAAGAGAGGGGTGGATGGGGAAAGAATGCCTGGAAGAATAAAATACTGTTTGGGGTGTTGAGGTGACATGACAAAACTACAAGATTCATCGCTCAACAAAGCCATGTTGAAAATACACTTGTTTCTTTAGTATTAATCCTCAGTAACGAGACACAAATACTCTCTCTCTCTCTCTCTCTCTCTCTCTCTCTCTCATCCTTGCCCTGATCCCCTCCTTATCACCCTACACAGACCTCGCCTACAATTAGCAAGGAGACCCACTCAGCTCTCCCCCACCCTCTTGTCCCTCCAAATCACTCGCCCCCTTATTGCCTAGATTAAATATTGAGAGGCTCTCCAATATTAGCATCAGAATAGGACCGCTTGTATGGGTGGTGGAGGAGGTGGGATGGGTTGTTTTGCTGGAGTTGTGTGAGTGATTGATGTATGTGTGAGTGTGTGTGTGTGTGTGTGAGAGAGAGAGAGAGTGATAGAGAGAGTGATGGCTGTGTGTGTGTGTGTGCGTGATTAGTTGGTGTGTGTGTGTGTGTGTGTGTACGTGAATGATTAGTGGGTGTGTAAGTGTTTGGTGGGTGGGTGGGTGAGATTGCAGTTACATCAACACAAGTATAATATAACAAGAAGAAGAGTTATTTGCACAGTTTAATTGATACACTAACCATGCATTCTCTACTATGCAGTTTGAACTTGTATTTAAGAAAGTAATTGCTACTAATTACAGGGTAAGAATAGCAAAGCAGAAAACTCACTTTCCACCCACCATTCTCTCCTAGTTTCTTTTTGGCGTGAAATATTCCAAAAAGGACGCCAGCAGAAGGGAAGACTTTTTTTAGTAAATGCTATTGTCGCTATTCGGCTAGAGAATGGGTAGCCTAGAGAATTTCAGTACTAGTAACAGAAGCAATAGATATGGAAAGTGGCCGTCTCTTCATGGATAAAGTGGTGCGCTTCATTACAACAAGGGAACTTGAGCCACCCGCTTCCTGCGTATTCTTGTGCGTTTTAAGCCTTCAGTTCACCGGTCTAGGACTTCAGTGAGAATGTTATATCTACTCACCATTCTCAATTCAAAAGGAAAGACTATACCAGTGCTACAAACATAAAAGAGAACCCTGTGCCAAATACCGAGCAAAAATGAAATAGACCCCAAACGCTGCATGTCACACCAGCACTTCTGTGTTTATAACCGGACAAATCCTTGTAGATGTAACTGTCTCCTAGGCTTCTGGTACATTTAGAAACAGCAAAGCTGCATGTCTCGCAAGAGGTTACGCGTTTGGAACCGTAACCACAACCACAGGCACAATAGACTGTGAACAACTTACTGTGTGTCACACCAGTAGCTCTTTGGACTTCATATACTCGATTACAACTTCGACGGATTGCTTACTGCATCAGCTATTTCTTCATTATAAACATCTACACCTCAGTACAGCCCCATGAGCTTTCCTACTCCGCCTTCGACACCGAGGACCTTGTTGCCGCTAGAATCACCGCCTCCTACACCAAATCGGCTTTGTAGTTTTATGGGCGCCATATCCCGGGACTTGTTATGGGACTCCACAGAGCAAACCGCCATGTTTTATTCATAGTATCATATCCTAGTAAATATATAACTGAACCTATGGTATTAATTAAACCCTATGCATCTTAATAGTTAAAGTTGAAACAGAAATTATTTGCTTCTTGTACTTAGCCAAAAAATTTGCTTAACTATATTGTATTACTCCATTTTCTTCTAGAAATATCTCCAGTTTCATTTTGAACGTTTCAACTGCATTGCTTTCAACCACCTGTCCCGGCAAACTATTCCATTCGCTCACCAATCAGTAGGTGTAGAGCATTGTGAAACATTGAGATTTGCCTTCTTGGTTTGAAATTCAGTTGCATTTCCGCAAATTGTTTAATTATATATTATAGGTAAATACTGCATTGTCATAAACTTTATCAAAACCGTTCGGTATCTTGAAATACTGAAATGGCTGGCTTCTTTTCTTCAGTTAAACATAAGACTATCATCTATCTATCTATCTATCTATTGCCTGACGCCGTGATCCCCAAAGGGGTGGCCACGAACGAACCACCCCCATGCACCTCTGTCCCCAGTCCGTCGACGCCCCTCCCCCCAACCAGCACCACCTTCGTTCATATACTTCCTCACTCCATCCTTCCACCTCTCTATCGGTCTACCTCTCCCTCTTTGTCCCTCCACCTCACTCTCGTACACCCTCTTAGTCATTCTCTCGCTTTCCATACGTTCCATATGGCCGAACCATCTCAAGTTGTTCCTTTTCACACTTTCCAGCACATCTACCTCCACACCACACCTCCTTCTTACTTCCTCATTAGTCTGTCTATCCCTCCATGTAACTCCACACACACTTCTTAAGTAATTCATTTCCACTGCTCTCACTCTTGGTCTGAGTCTCTCAACCAACGTCCATGCTTCGCTTCCGTAAGTCAGTGTCGGGATTACCACACTGTCATGCAAGGACTTCTTCACTTCCATACTGACCACCCTATTTCTTGTTACTGCTTTCAGCGTTCCTACAACCCTCATCCCCTGTTGTACCCTCTCCCGCACTTCTTCATCCATAGTCCCATCTTTACTCAACACACTGCCCAGATACTTAAAAGAGTTGACGATCTCCATAGCCTGTGGAAGTATTTAGTGCGGGTGTGGACGTGTCTCGTGTGGGTGAGGCGTGTAGGTTGCTAGTACCCGTTCAGCTTCACCTCACACTCTGTGACTTCACCCCTTTCGAAGACCATAACCTTGCTCTTCCCCGCATTTACCTTCAAATTCCGTTTTTCGCACACTGTTCCAAACTCATTTACCAGACCCTGCAACTCCCATTCATTATCACTCATCAGAACTGTATCATCCGCAAACAGCAGTATAGGTAGCTTCCACTCAATTCCCTCCCTTTTCAGCGATACACCAACATCCACTGCTCTTGATAGTATTTCTTTCATGACTCCATCCATATATACAGTAAACAACCACGGGGACATCACACACCCCTGTTTCAAACCAACATTCAAGTCAAAGAACTCGCTCTGCTCACTCTCCACACGTACTGCCGCCTTTGCACCCTCATACATGCTCTTCACTGCTTTCAGCAACTTGCCATCTACTCCGTATATTCTAAGTACTTTCCACAAACCTTCTCTATCCACTCTGTCATAGGCCTTCTCCAAGTCCATAAAGGCAACATACACCTTTTGTTTCTTCTCCAGATATTTCTCCACAACACAATTCAGGGTAAAAATCTGATCTACACATCCTCTTCCCTTCCTAAAACCTCCCTGCTCGTCGCCTATCCATTTCTCCGTTCTCATTCTCACTCTCTCAATCACTACCCTACTGTATACCTTCCCTACTACGCTTAGAAGACATATTCCTCGGTGGTTACCACACACTCCTCTTTGCCCTTTGCCCTTATATAGGGGGACTATTATGCCAGCCTTCCAGTTATCGGGTGCACTCCCCTTCTCCCATGCTAGTTTGCAAATTTTCCATACCCATGACTATCATAATAGAGTTAATTTCTCATTGATGGTAATAACTTGGTTGCTTAACACTCTGAGGTCTCAAGCCTTTGTTATATTGCAGATATTTGAACTATATATACAGTATATATACTATATATATATATACATATATATATATATATATATATATATATATATATATATATATATATATATATATATATATATATATATATATATATATATATATATATACACACATATATACACACATATATATATATACACACATATATATATATATATATATATATACATATATATATATATATATATATATATATATATATATATATATAATTATATATATATATATATATATATATATATATATATATATATATATATATATATATATATATATATATATATATATATATATATAGATATACTGATGGCCGTAATATATAAAATATATAAATATATATATCCCCCCTGGGGGTTAGAGAATAGAATATGCCCCACGTGCCTTCTGCGTGTCGTAAGAGGCGACTAAAGAGGTTGGGTCGGTGGGCTTGCGACCCCCACCCGGAAAAAATATCTAAGCAAAGAAAAACGTACGAACAGCCTCGGATGCGGACGGAACCTACGTTGATGAACCACGACCGACTAAGGACATACCTTCGGACATTCTGAGAATGGCTACGTGGAATGTTAGTGGCACAAAAGAGAGAGAGGTTCTGGAAGTGTTAGTGAATGCCAGGCTGGATGTATGTGGAATGACAGAGACCAAATGGAAAGGTTCAGATGTGAGAGAGTGGGAGTGTGGAATGGGTGTGTGTGCTGGAGTGAGTGAAGTAACAGCGAGAGAAGGTGCATGTTTGTTTGTAAGTAGCAAATGGAAGGAATGTGTAAGAGAGTATGGGTTTGTGGGTTCAAGGATTGTGTGGGTGAGAATGAAAGTAGGAATACAAACGTGGATGATACAGAGGATATACTTGAAAGAAAGAAAGAGGAGTTCTGGATGAATGTGGAGGCATGCCTGGAGAAGTTTGACAAGAACGAAAGAATATTTCTGATTGGGGATATGAATGGTAAGGTGGGTGATAGGAAAGTTGAGGGAGTGGTGGGAGGGTGGGGGTACCATCAGAGGTGAATGGGAATGGTAGTGCACTTGTGGATGTATGTATGAGGAAGAGGCTGTGGATAGCCAACACCTTCTTCCGACACAGAATGATCCACAGGTACATGTGGAAACGGATGTTGACGATGAAGGATAAGACAGTGGTGGAACGAAAGTCATTGATTGATAATGTATGTGTGGATGAACGAATGAAGAAATCTGTGATGGATGCTAGGGTGTATAGGGGTATTGGAGGGGGTCTGTCTGATCATTATGTAGTGGTAGCTAAGGTTAGGATACAAAAGAAGTGGGTGAGGAGAGCTGGAGGGAGGCGAGAGGAGGGTGGAATGGTGAGGAGGGTGGAGAGGTTGCAGGAGGAGGAAGTCAGGGAGGAGTACGGGAGAGCAGTGGAAAGACGATTAGGTGGGTTCGACCTGGAAGTTATGGAGGAAGTGGAGGAGATGAGCAAGGTGTTTAAGGATGAGATCTGTGCAGCATGTGAGGAGGTGTGTGGAGTGAGGAGAAGAGGAAGGGGAGTGAAAGGTATAGCATGGTGGACAGAAGAGGTAAGAATAGCTGTGGAAGAAAAGAAGAAAGCATATAGAGAGTGGTTGGGTACAAAGGAGTACAAAGGAAATCAAGCAAAAACAGATCTAGTGACCCTTCTAGGTTGCTTGTCCTCCAAAACACTGAGGATCAAGTGTCCAAACAGTGGTTTAGAGTGGGTAAGGGAACATTGGAAAGGGAATTACTGCCCTGGAACTAATGTCCGTGGCAGGATTAGGAAGTTAGTAGAGGACAGATGGGTTAGTAACTGAGGGGGGGATAAAATAAAGTTATTCATTTACAAACGCAGTTAGTCGCGGGTTTGATGCGAGATATTTGTCTAGGCGGAGTTTAAATGAATCAACGGTGATGCAGTCTATAACGTTTCGGGGAAGCCCATTCCACAAGTTGACAACTCGATTGAAGAAGAAATTCTTAGATTCGTGCGAGTTAAAAGATTTACCAATAATTTTGCAACCGTTTCCCCGCGTGTAATTAGATTGGTCGATAGTGAAGTACTTACTACAGTTCATATTGTCGATGCCTTTGATGATTTTGAACACTTCAATTAAGTCACCTCTTAATCTGCGCTGGGTTAAAGGAAATAGATTTAATTCTCTAAGACGCTCTTCGTATGGTTTGTTCTTTAGGCTAGGTATCATTTTGGTAACTCTACGTTGAACTCGTTCTAGCTTGTTTATATCTTTTTGGTAATAAGGGCACCAGGATTGAACGCAGTATTCCAGAAGAGGGCGGACTAAGGAATTGTAAAGGGTTAGGATAACTTCTTTGGATTTATGCTCAAATGACCTGCCTATAAAGCCAATTATTTTGTTTGCCTTCTTAACAACTTCTGAACATTGTTGACTCGGTTTTAGGTTACTCGATATTGTTACTCCCATATTGGTTTCTCTGTTTACATTCTTAAGCTGAGTGCCATTCATCAAATAGTTTGCTTTCTCATTTAGGTATCCGATATGTAGTACTTTACATTTATCCGCATTGAAACTCATTTGCCAAATTTGGGCCCAACATGACAATTTATCTAGATTGTGTTGCATATCGTCAACTTGTTCTTTTGAGAGTACGCTATTTGCAATTTTTGTATCGTCAGCAAATTTTGAGATTGTACAGGTGAGACCCTCATCTATGTCGTTGATGTAAATTAGAAAGATAATTGGTCCTAGTACCGATCCCTGGGGTACCCCGCTACTTACATTGGTCCATTTAGATGCCTTACCGTTTATGACTACTCTTTGCTTTCTGTTGCTGAGCCAATTTTCTATCCATTTCAACACACCGTCTTGTATTCCATGCGCTTTTAGTTTTAGCAGTAAACGTTTGTGGGGAACTTTGTCAAAGGCCTTTTGAAAATCAAGGTATATAATATCTACAGCTTTACTCTCATCGTAGAGGTTGAGGATATCGTGGAAAAAGTCTAAGAGGTTTGTTAAACAGGAACGTTTTTTTACGAAAGCCGTGTTGAGTATCTTTAAGTATGTTTATTCCTCTAAGTGATTTACGAGTCTGTCTCGTATGACCGTTTCAAGCATTTTACATACAACTGAGGTTAAGCTAATTGGATGATAGTTACTGGGTAGGGATTTGCTGCCTTTTTTGAATATCGGTGTTACGTTGGCTAGCTTCCACTGATCAGGCATAGTTCCAGACTGCAAGGATTTATTGAATAGTAATGTCAGTGGTTTGGAGAGCTGATCCTTAGCTTCCTTTAGAACTCTAGGCGAGATTGTATCAGGTCCTGGCGTTTTATTTACCTTGAGTTTATCTAAACAATTCAATACTTCTCTCTCTGTAACGGTGATATTGCTTAGAACATCTGAATTATCAATCTGAATCGGCGATGGTGTAGGGATATCACTGAGGTCTTCTGTTGTAAAAACTGATGCAAAGAAGGTATTAAGGGCATTACTCATTTGTACTTCGTCTTTGGTGTATTCTCCATTTTCATCGACTAACGGTCCAACAGTTGAAGTAACTACTTTTTTCTTTCTGATATAACTATAGAATTCTTTCGGGTTTGTTTTACTTTGATTCGCAATATGTAACTCTAAGGTCTTTTTACTTTGCTTAATTAACTTTTTGGCTTTGCGTCGTAGCTCTACAAATTTCACCCGTTCTTCGTAATTTTATGAGGATTTTAATCTATCATTAGCAATATTTTTAGCAAGCAGGCAGTTTGAAATATCTTTATTACACCATTTGGGCTTATTATTATGGCCTGGACGCCGTATTTTCGATGGTATGCAGTCTTGCACTGCTTTTAGGTAAGTAGTTTCGAATAACTTCCAAGATGTATTTATGTCGTTATTGTTAATTAAAAAGCTCCAGTCAGTTTCTTTAAACATAGCTCTAAGTTTATGGAAGTTTGCTTTCTTGAAATTAGGGACTTTTTCGATGCTACTATTTGGTTCGTTACTAGTAAACTTTAAAGTGAAAGTTATCGTACGATGGTCGCTGTTACTGAATTCATCACCAACATTCAAATTCTCTATTAATTCTTCTTTTGTTGCAAGTACAATGTCAAGAACGTTATTACCACGGGTCGGCGTTCAAACCAATTGATAAAGCGAACTCTCTTGCAAGTTCGTGTACAAGTCATGTCCGGAGTGTGAAGTAAGAGTATCGCCCCACTTGGTCACAGGTAAATTAAAGGTGCCAAAAATTACGGTATCTTGTGAGTTACTTACATCTGCAATTTGTTCGTAAATTTCTCGGTCAGTTTGCACTGATTGAGCTGGAGGTCTGTATATTAACGCAAGTATTATTTTTGTACCTTTATTATTCTTTATTAGCACAAAAGGTGTGTCGACGTTCACAATTTGAGGTTTAGACAAGAGGGTAGGGTTAAGACTTTCTTTGATATAAAGTAAAACGCCACCTCCATTTCGATTTATTCGGCTTTTCTCAAACATTACATAACCGGGAAGTGAATACTCTGCTAAAAAGTCTCTATCTTCTGTATTGAGCCAAGATTCTGTTATGCCAATCACATCATAATTTTCTGTAAACACTAGCTCCTCTAAATCTGAACATTTATTGCGTATGCTACGAGCGTTTGCATAGAAAACCTTTAAATTTGTTATTTTAGAACTCACGGAATGCTCTTTAATAATATTTTTGGTTCTGGTCGGATCTACATTTATGTTCATGGCTGTCCTCGGTCCTCGCTGTCTTCAGTCCTTATCGCTGGTGGTCCTCGGTTGCCTCTGTTTTTTGCTTGGCGTTGGATGATTTATGTCACTGCTGCTTCTTCTCGGATGGCGTTTTTTGATCCATGGCTGCGGACTGCTTCGTGTAGGAGACGACCCATGCGTGCTGAACCCACAGGGTTTAGATGAGTGCCATCCTTGCGGAACAGAGTAGGCTGGTTGTAGAAGTTTGTCCCAGAGGTTGATGAATTCAACTTCTTCCCTCAGACACAAATATTTTAGTCGGCTATTTGTGCTGAAGGCCTTGTCGTAGAATTTGTCAGGTGCGTCGATCTTGGGGAAAATGCCTGAGATGATGATATTCCTTGACTTGTTTTTGTAGTGCTGGATCATCTTGCGATATTTCTCCATCAACTCTTCGGATCTGGTGCGCATGACGTCATTTGAACCAGCATGGATGACAAAAAGGGTATTTTCATTTGCATCCTTTGTGGTATCTTCGAAGGCTTCCACAATGTCGTCCAGTCCAGCTCCTGGGATGCAAAATCTTTTTCGTCGGGTAGTAGAGGGAATGAAGATTCCGAGAGACAGAAACGAGCGAGGTACGTGGAGAGTAAGAGGGTGGTGAAGAGAGTAGTGAAGGAAAGTAAGAGAAGAGTAGATGAGGAATTTGGAAGGAATCTGAGTGTAAAATGGAGGGAGAGTAAGAAACTGTTCTGGAAAGAAGTCAAGAAAGTTAGGGAAGGTAGCAAGTGAAACAGTAAGGGTGTGAAAGATAAGAATGGGAGAATGCTAGCCGAGAAGCAAGAGAGAGTCGAAAGATGGAGGGAGTACTTCAGTGAGTTGCTAAATGTAAGGAATGAAGAGCCAGCAAACATAGCTGGATATGGTATGGGAGGGAGAAGAAGAAAAGTAGTGGAGGAGGAGGTGGGGATCAGGAGGTCAGAAGTGTGGGAAGCCATGAAAAGAGTGAAGTTGGGGAAAGCACCAGGAACAGATGGAGTGTGTGGGGAAATGTTGAGGTATGGTGGTGAGATAGTGATCGAATGGGTATGGAAAATGTGCAAACTAGCATGGGAGAAGGGGAGTGCACCCAATGACTGGAAGACTGGCATAATAGTCCCCCTATATAAGGGCAAAGGGGAAAGAGGAGTGTGTGGTAACCACCGAGGAATATGTCTTCTAAGTGTAGTAGGGAAGGTATACAGTAGGGTAGTGATTGAGAGAGTGACAGTGAGAACGGGGAAATGGATAGGCGACGAGCAGGGAGGTTTTAGGAAGGGAAGAGGATGTGTAGATCAGATTTTCACCCTGAATTGTGTTGTGGAGAAGTATCTGGAGAAGAAACAAAAGGTGTACGTTGCCTTTATGGACTTGGAGAAGGCCTATGACAGAGTGGATAAAGAAGGTTTGTGGAAAGTACTTAGACTATACGGAGTAGAGGGCAAGTTGCTGAAAGCAGTGAAGAGCATGTATGAGGGTGCAAAGGCGGCAGTACGTGTGGAGAGTGAGCAGAGCGAGTTCTTTGACCTGAATGTTGGTTTGAGACAGGGGTGTGTGATGTCCCCGTGGTTGTTTACTGTATATATGGATGGAGTCATGAAAGAAATACTATCAAGAGCAGTGGATGTTGGTGTATCGCTGAAAAGGGAGGGAATTGAGTGGAAGCTACCTATACTGCTGTTTGCGGATGATACAGTTCTGATGAGTGATAATGAATGGGAGTTGCAGGGTCTGGTAAATGAGTTTGGAACAGTGTGCGAAAAACGGAATTTGAAGGTAAATGCGGGGAAGAGCAAGGTTATGGTCTTCGAAAGGGGTGAAGTCACAGAGTGTGAGGTGAAGCTGAACGGTCAGGTTATGGAGATCGTCAACTCTTTTAAGTATCTGGGCAGTGTGTTGAGTAAAGATGGGACTATGGATGAAGAAGTGCGGGAGAGGGTACAACAGAGGAAGAGGGTTGTAGGAACGCTAAAAGCAGTAACAAGAAATAGGGTGGTCAGTATGGAAGTGAAGAAGTCCTTGCATAACAGTGTGGTAATCCCGACACTGACTTACGGAAGCGAAGCATGGACGTTGGTTGAGAGACTCAGACCAAGAGTGAGAGCAGTGGAAATGAATTACTTAAGGAGTGCGTGCGGAGTTACATGGAGGGATAGACAGACTAATGAGGAAGTAAGAAGGAGGTGTGGTGTGGAGGTAGATGTGCTGGAAAATGTGAAAAGGAACAACTTGAGATGGTTCGGCGGCCATATGGAACGTATGGAAAGCGAGAGAATGACTAAGAGGGTGTACAAGAGCGAGGTGGAGGGACAGAGAGGGAGAGGTAGACCGAATGAGAGGTGGAAGGATGGAGTGAGGAAGTACATGAACGAAGGCGGTGCTGGTTGGGGGGAGGGGCGTCGACTGACTGGGGACAGAGGTGCATGGGGCGGTTCGTTCGTGGCCACCCCTTCGGGGATCACGGCATCAGGCAATAGATAGATAGATAGAATATATAAAAGTCATGTGCGTTCTCAGATGGATTACTGTTCACCTCTGTGGGGTGGAAGTGGAGTGGTTGCATTGAGGCAGTTGGACAAAATTCAAAATAAAGCTATTAGATTAATCAATAACCCTGCAATCACACAGGACCTTCCTACATTATCCATACGAAGAAACGTTGCATCCCTTGCATTATTCTACAGATATTTTCACAGCAATTGTTCCGAGGAACTTGCTTCAATTGTGCCGCCTCTCCACATCTTTCCCCGTAGAACTAGGGCAGCTGAGAGCGCCCATGAATTTACACTTTCTCCTCCACAATGCAGAACTTCTGCTTATCAGAATTCATTTATCCCCAGAGCTACTACTCTTTGGAATTCACTTCCCTCGAATTGCTTTCCACAAACTTACAATCTACAAATGTTTAAATCCAGTTGTTACAAACATTTTTGAATGGAGGATGCCTTTAGGCACATGGACCTTTTTGTTTTATCTGTGTTTTTCCTTTCTCCGTTCATCGTCTCCTAAAAAAAGAAAAAAACAAAAAAAAATATATATATACAGTATATAATTATACTGTATATATAATATATATATATATATATATATATATATATATATAATACTGGTATATATATATGTATATATATATATATATAATTATATATATATTATATTATATATACTACATTTTTAACTAATAGGAAATACCTGATAGTTGCACACGGCATCTGCCATTTGTAGAATGTTTCGGTTTTATGAATATAATAATGTATTTCTATCTCCAAAATTGGATTTTCTCAGTATTACACCAATGATCAAAGGTATATATATATATATATATATATATATATATATATATATATATATATATATATATATATATAAAGAGAGAGAGAGAGAGAGAGAGAGAGAGAGATTGACGAGTGAGATGTATGGTAGAGGAATGTAATGAGATCTCTTCTATGAGTCAAAGGGTTGTTATGAAAGGGGGAGGCACTGGAAGATGTTGTGATGGAAGGTTGGCAAAAGTGGCCTAACACAGGTATTTATCTATTTGTTTAGTTAGTATTTTATTAATTTACTAACCAATGACGGACTTTAGATAATGCTTATCAGGGAAAAATGCCGAAATCATTCATCGGTGTCCAAATTTGATAACAGCTGGTATCTGCTTTGACGACGACCATGTAAAAATCCGGTAACCGAAATCAACATTACCAAATTTAAGCGAAATATTGTGGACAATATAGGGATATGTTAGTCAAAACGGCGAAAGCATGCCTGTTTAACGAAGCCTTAAAAGGAAGTTGGAGCAAATTATACTATGGTTTGGTGAAAAAATACTTTAATATGTGGGATACTTATGATTAAGCATATACTAGATTTTTAGAGCCTGATATAAGAAAATCATATGCATGCATAAGCAAAGGAACTTAATATATTGATCGTCACATAAATGGCGAATTGAAAGACTATTAAAATTAAAGATTTGTGTGAAACAAAACTGAAGATATGAAGTTGACCTTGGAATGTACCCTAGATAAATAAGTAACAACAATTAAATATCAGGAAAGAAAAACTCACAAAAACCAGTATGTTAACTGGTACTTACGCGGATTTATTTTTATTTTTTCTATGTGATTGAGGGAGGCAAAAGGCAGAACTGCCTATAGCGAGTGCCTCCCCCATAGTTGAAAGAGTGACAGGGCCAAAATCAAGGGACGTTCGAGCCAAAATGCCTGGACACACGGAGTTTGAAGCAATTTAAGTCATAGGAAGAGGGAAAGACTGATTCTGGGAGAGAGTTCCAGAGCTCAGCTGTTGAGTAGAAGAAAGTTTGAGAGTAACGTTTCACTCTCGGGTTGGAGAGTTGCACAGAGTAGGGGTGGGATTGAGTTGCAAGACGGGTACCACGTGCCCTACGTAAAGGAGGTGGTATACACTGGGAAAGCTCTGAGGAACACTGATTATTATAGTAGCGATAGAATAGCGAGAGAGACGCAACACTGCGTCGGAGAGAGAGAGATTGCAGAGAGTTGGTGAGTGGACGGGAGTTAATGATACGAAAGGCCTTCCTTTCAACTTTGTCTAGGAGAGCGGTGTGAGAGGTACCTCCCCACACATGTGAACAATACTCAATACAAGGACGCACTATGCCCCTGTACAGAGCAAGAAGCTGTGCAGGGGAAAAGAATCCCCTAAGGCGGTTGAGCACACCCAGCTTCTGGGAGGCTGCCTTAGCAAGACTGGTAATATGGTCCTTCCAACTGAGAGCAGAAGAAAAAGAGACACCAAGAATATTGAGAGAAGATGAAGGATTGATTTTTGTATTGTTGAAGAATAAGGGATAGTCCGCTGGGAGTTCCTTACGGGTAGATAGATGGAGAAATTGGGTTTTGGAAGCATTAACGGTAACAAGGTTTTCTCTGCCCCAATTGGAGATAGTATTTAGATCAGAATTTAAGAGTTCTATGGCTTCATTACGTTTGTCGTAGAGGGATTGCTGGCTGGGGCGTTCTGAAAAAAAATAATCTACCTAACATACATCCAATTCATCCACTAAACATTTTCAAGAGAAATACTACAGGAATCCCCATGTAGGATGGAAAGATGACACTGATGAGAAGGTTAGTTGAAGAATATTTGTGTTCATTCTATTTTAATCCAGACCAGATGGCTGGAGTAAAACAGGAAGTAAGAGTAATTGGACAGAGGAAGATCAAGCGGAGAAGTGAGAAGTACAGTAGAAGACTGACAGTTCTCGGGCTCAACCAAGTTGCTCTACTTTAATGAATGAATGATGGCTAGAGTAAAGTAGGAGATTAGAGAGTTACAGAATACGATATATTTAAGTACAGGTGTACTGCGTCACTCATTGGCTACAGTTCTGAAACGTTGTAAAGGGAGATAAAACAGAGCTCAAATAATGAAAGAGGAAATTTTCGAGAAACTGGAATTAAAATAATATATACAACTGAAAATTATTGTTACATACCTATCGAAGATAAATATTACAAATACAATATACATGAAAGGATAATAAAAAAAGCAGAATAATTGTATTTTGTGACTGTGCAATTTCCTCCCTCAGATTATGTATATAAAATTTAGTGCAAACTTAGAGCGAGAGAGAGAGAGAGAGAGAAGCGATGACATAGCCACAGACATACAAAGGGGAGGCGGAGGAATTTAGTGTTGGAAGGGGAGAAAGAGACGGCGAATGGGGATATATATTGGGAGAGGGGTGAGAAAGAGAGAGAGAGAGAGAGAACGAGAGAGAGAGAGAGAGAGAGAACGAGAGAGAGAGAGAGAGAGAGAAATAGATAGACTTACAGAAAAAGAAAAAAAACGAAATACTTACTCAATTATAAGCTAATTGACAGAACAGCAGAATTACAGAATAAAAGTTAATCTTGTTACAAACAAACACTATTGCAGAAATATAGATGAATTTACAAACAGGTAATTATTTGGTAATTAAAGTATAGATTGAATTGTTTATAACAAACAGGCAAATTAACAGACAAACTTGCTGACAGGCATACACACAGATAAAGAGAAAACAATACAAAATGATGGATCTACTGTATAGTGAAATTAGAGGAATTGTTTTTTATATGAGAGCTAGGTGTTTTTTGTTTTGTTTTGTTTTTTTTGTTTTTTTTACCCTGTAGGCCTATGTGTAATGCAAGTCTTTTGAGTGTATGTGTGTGAAACAGAAAATTACTAACAGTAATTGAACATAATGGTAATAATACACAAGTTATAAACCATTATATCTGCCAAATCTGACCGAAATTCGCGTACTTACAGATATATACCATGACCATCAGTGTAAATAATATAAAGAAGACAGATTAAAATTACATTAACTCAGACAGGTAAATACAGTAGAAGGAGAGGAAGTTAGTGGAAAGCCCAGGAACACACGAGAAAAAGAATGGCCCGAAAAAAGACGAAGAATTTGAATGAGGATGGGTCAGTGAACGGAGGAGAGCAAGAGAGAGAGAGAGCAAGTTAAAATTATACCTACACTAATTTTCCTGCTTCTCCATGACACACTATCCATATTCCTGTCTCAACCTTTCATTTCATCCATTGCCTTCATTGTTCACTCTCAAATAGGATAGAAGGATTATAAGTCCTACTAGGAATAATGGGTTTACCAGGCCCAACTACCAAGAAGGATCGAAGGTCATTTAATCCGTTCATTATGATTACGTCATTTATTATTTTCTCCAAGCTACCATTAAACAATTGCATTCAAATTAGGCAGAGCCTGTAAGAGTCAAAACGTTAAATGAAATCATGTAAACCCTTATGCTTCTTCAATTTTTGAGTTGTTGTTGTTGTTGTTGTTCCCTAAGCTGCCTGGCCGAACAGCCCCGAGTCCCTGAGAAAGGCCATGGCCACGATCGGGCTTTCCCACAGAGCTCTCATTGAGTGTAGATTGTGTTGTTGGCGTAAGTGGTTGTGTGAAATGCAGTCTTCTATGATGTGTTTAATGGTATGGGGTGCTGTGTTACATCCCGGGCAGGTGTCGACAACGGAGTCATCCAGTCTCTTCTGATAGCTCAGGAGAGCTGGATGGTGTCCGCATCTCAGCCTGGCCAGGTGGACTCTGTCCTCGCGAGGAAGGGAGGATTCGGAAGGATGGATTTCGGGAGGTCGTGCATGCAGCTGCGTGTTGTCTGTGAGTGAGTGGATGGATCGGTGAGAGATATGAGTATGGATGTGCTTCTGGAAGTTGGTTCGGGGTGGGCAGGGAGGGAGAGAGGACAATTTTTGAGTTAAACCGAATTGTGTTAAGCAGGATATAACACAATAATAATATAATTTTACACTGCGACAGTTATGGGCTTATGGAAGGTCTGAAAAGGGGAAATAAGATACCCATAATATATTACCGTTTACAGGAATATGCGCAGTGATAAACCCATATTATATAATAGAGAACTACAATTAACAATCAGGGTAAATCAATTTAAATATACCCAGCTTGATATTATACACCATGTGTATACCCTCGATATCTTTACAGTGCACTGAAGACGTCACCGGCTTTTTTTTATCTTTCTCTCCTTTTTTATCTTTCCCTGGCTTGTATCCATTCGGCCCCATTCAGCCAATTGTTTTAAGACGTTTATCCCCATCCAGGTGTCGATTTCTTCCTGGCGAGCGATAACGAGCAAGCATTGTATGGAGAAAAACCGGCTTCGCCGGAGACATTTTTCTATCGAAAAATGTACAAATTTAGCTTGCCGTCAAAACAAAAATATATATATCCTGGCTTGCTACCGCTCGCCAGGAAAATACTGACACCTAGATTGGGGTAAACGTCTTAAAACAGTAGGCTGAATGGGGCTGAATGGATACAAGCCAAAGAGAGAGGGATAGAAAGAAAAAAAAAGCGAGGTGGGCCCCATTTAATGAGAACCACAGAGAGATGCAGCTATGGGAGGCGTGGGGCCCTCAACCCATATTCTGTTAGCTTTTATTTAAACATAATCTTATCATTATGCCGTCCTTTTCAGTCACTCAGAATATTTAATGCAGTTTTTGAGTTTGGAGATCAAATCCTTCATACATACATTATCAGGATACTTTTTTGTGTCGTCGTTTAATCAATATAGCGACTGTTTCCGTCATAAAAATACAATGCATTTTTAGAGCAGATATCAACTATCTATTTCGAATAACAAGTTTAGTTTATCAAATACTTCCAAAGTGATATCAAGGGGTGATGGATGTACAGTCAACTCCTTTAATCTGCAGAGTTAATGTATACAATAAATTTGCAATATGTATTATGAAAGGAGATGAATAAAGAAATATATAAGCGATACTGTTTCCGACAGAAATATGAAAATATGTATTTGTGTAAGTACAATTTGCGAGACTGTGGATTAAACGAGTTGACTACGTACAGTTTGAGTAAAAAAAAAAAAAATAAATACCCCACCCCCCGACCTCCCCCCTAACAGATAAATAGGTAGATAGATAGATATATAGAAGCATAGATAGATAGATAGATAGAAAGAAAATATATAAATAGATAGATATAGATAGATAGATAGATAGAAGCATAGATAGATAGATAGATAGAAAAATAAATAGATTGATCGATTGTGAATTCGCTCCTGAACATACCTGAAGAAGCTAGTGATAAAACTTGAGTCTGGTTTGAGTATGCATTGAAAGTACAACTACTTTCTTCACCACGTTATATTATAACCCCTTCTGTACCGGCGACATTAAATTTTGTTGTACTTGATTTTAGCTATATTTAGACGATTTTATGAAGCTTAGGAAGAATATATGGCAGCTAAAAGGATTAATTGAGATAGTTTGTAGCATTTTCATGGGTAGACGTCCTTCCTAAGCTGAACAAAATCCTCTAATAGTTGCCAGAAAATCATGAAAAATACATCGCCGGTACAGAACCCCCAATCGTCATGCACACAATTTTACCCGTATTACTAATTGTATTCAGGTTATCAAGAACGCTTCATACAACTAGTTCTACTAAGTACTAATGTATCTTATTCGAAGCTTCTCTCCATTGTTTATGTTTTTTAAGTCTAACTAGTACGCAACGTGTTCCTCTTCCGTTTCATAACGCTGCTGTATGATATGTGTATTGTTTGTTTCTGTTTTGTGCACAGTAAAACGTATATCCTTTTGTAATCGTTCCCCTCACCTCATGCTCTCTCTCACTCTCTCTCTCTCCCCTCTGTATATATATATATATATATATAATAGCTAGGGCTGCTAGGATTCGAACCTATACAGGCAGGAGCACTGGCCATTATACCATATCGGAGGTTAAAAGGAGAAATTCAGTACGTCTACCTCTGTTCCTCCCCAACTTCAACTTGTGTGAGAGACTGGCAGTATTATAATCGAAATTCGAATCCCCTAAGCATATTTGTCATGAAATATAAAAACTTGTCATGCTTAGGGGAGTCGGATTTCGATTAAAAGGCTGTCAGTCTCACACAAGTTGAGGTTTTGTTCTTCCATATTTCCGTTTTTGTTCTTATCTTTCTTCTATGTTGCACCTCACCTCGCCCAGGTAGGGAGCCAGATTTAGTGTATATATATTATATGTATCTCTTTCATTCTAATAATTTATCTTCTTTTTGTTTGGCCACTCTTGAATTCACTACATAATCACTTTCACTAATTTAGCTCTCCACTTAATACTTCTTATATACCAACTCCGCCTAAACCCAACCCTCCACTTAACCCACCATCCTCCCTCCTTCATTCCTCCTCCAAACCAAACACTCCCTCACATATTTAGTATTCTGCATTGTAACTCTCTCACTCACTGCTTTTCCACTTGCACTACATTATATTTCCACTTTCCACTTCCTATTTATGAACTCCACTTACAACCTCCACTAAACCCACCTCCCTTCCTCCCTCTTCCTTCCTCCAACCCCTACCCTCTATCCCTTCCTTTTCTTCTATCTAGCTTGTCACTCTCTTATTCGTCACCTCTCCTCTTTGACACTCCACTCTCTACTTCCTAACTACCAACTCTATCTACTGTACAACCTCCTCTCAAACCACCTTCCTCCTCCTTCCCTACCTTCTCTTCTACTCTATCTAGCCACTCTCCCATTCCCCCCCTCTCCACCTCTTATCCACCAACACCACCTTCAACCTCCACTTAACCCATTCCCCGCCCCTTCCTCCTCCCTTCCTTCCTTTTCCTACACCTACCCTCCCTCCCCCCCCCCCCCCCCACCCAGGCAGCCATGTACTCTCTTCCTACCCCCCAACCAAGTCACCAGATAGCACCACTTACGCTTAATGTCCGTGTTCTTGTTGCTAAAGGACGGACCTCGAACCGACAGCGAAGGCACCTTTACCCGTGGCAGGCCACTTCCGACCTTAAGCACCCCCTTTAAGACCATCCATTCCGACTCCTCAATCCTCAATTCCGCGCCTGGAAACATCGACCTGGTGTATTCAATCGGGTTAGGCTACAGATAGACTGACTGGGGATGGTTGGACAGGATCGAAAGATAAGCTAAGTTGGAGATACAATTGATTTAACGATTTAATAATGCTGAGAGGGTCGAGTTTAGAGGGCCCACTATACCGTAGCGGCTTCCTAGGCGGTGTGGCACTGTCTTGTACCGACTTACGACTGCTGCTACTGTCTGTAAGTAGCCCGTGGAGGAAGGAAGGAGAGAGAGAGAGAATAGAAGTGTACACGAGAGTCAGAAAAAAATGTCTAGGAAGAGGAGAGGTGAAAAAAAAGGAAGTGGGGTGTGGAGACTACAAAGGACTGCACTGAAGCACTAGCAGCAACAGATCTAATGATCTTCACGAGGCTACGTTGGTAGGCAAATAAGGCGTGGGAATAGACAATTGCACAATGCCTTTAAACAAATAGTGATCATGTGTTAGGGAAATTATAATCGGAGGATAATTTATAAACAAATTACATATTGAGGGCTGGTCGAATATGACGATGAAAGAAGATGAGACAAACACTTAGAGGAAAATATTAAATTGTGAAAATTAATGTCCAAATCAAGGGCAAATAGGATTTTTTTTTGACAGGAGTGATACGAACAAGAATAGTTGGCCTAAAAGACTAAAGGTCCATCACGGGGATATACACTAAAATTGTACATAACGCTAATTGGGTTTTTGTTTTTTGTTTTATTTTACATATATCGACCCAACTCATTTTCAAATATTAATTAGCTGAAAATTATATTTACAATCTTCTCTAAATATTTTCCAGCAAAGCAAATATATATATGTGAGCAAGAATGCACAAACTCATTGTAAAACTCATCAACCCAACTATTACCCGTACTTGTGTGCTGTCTTCAAGTTGAGGTTAATCATACATTCAAACTCTTTTAACTACCCTCGCTGCCAAATAGTGTCTATCGAGAAGATATCCAGAGATGAATATCTATTTTCATAGTGCAGCTTCTTAATCGATATAAATATTGTTTTGTCCTAGCTGTAACTTTTCCTACTAGGTTTATTCCTTTCCAGAGTATTGTATATTACGGTCAGCGTATTCTACAAGTGGTCGTGCAAGAGTACAATACAGGCTTAGAAATATGTCCTTATTCATATAACGACCTCCCTCTACTTCCAGGGCAATAATGTTTAATCGATGCACTGTTTGAAAAAATACAGATCCCTGAAAATTAATATGCTCAAGCGGTTATCTGTTTGATTTATTTTGCAAACGTTTTACAGGCAGTGAGAATCTCACTTCGATTTTGTTTTGGCAATATGCATCACGTTTGCACTTCATAAGGAATGTGAAAGGTCATAGAATAACTGTCTTGATAGCGTAACGCATAAGTGCGCGGAATTTCGATGTGAGTATCCTAGGTTCGAGTCCTTGGAGTGCCACATGTATTTGTTGATTTCATTAATTTAGTTTAGAGGTGAAGTTGGTTGGTGGAAAAAAAACATATTAATAACGTACACCTAGGATTTACTAAGCCAATCAAAGGTATTATATGCCTTTAAATGTATAATACAGACTTAGAAAGTACATTACCCAAGATAACTTTTATGTCACTGCCATACTTGACAAACAACAATAAACCAAGAATACACCCCTGTGGAACTCCAGAATTTACTGGAGTCCTTTCAAAAGAAAATATACCAGTGTACGTAGTAAGAGGATGGACAAAGAGGGAAAAGGGAGAAGAAATAGGAGTGAAGAGAGAAAAAAAAAAGCTAAGGACGAACAAATGTGGGAAACGGTACAGAGAGAAAAAGGGTGGAACAAGAAAACAGAAACGAAATGTGGAAAGGAAGAGAGAGGAGCTGGGTAGAAGAGGTCAGTTTTCGCCTCGTCTCAGGGTAATGACTGTGTTGTACTCTAGGGGGTACAGACACACACACAGGTACACACACACACACACGCAGGTACACACACAGTTATACACACACACACAGCTAGTCTCAGGGTAATGACTGTGTAGGACCCTAGGGGGGGGGGGGGGGGGAAAGAGGGGACGGAGGTGTATTTCTGAGGTGATACAATGTTTCTCTCTGGACCTTCCTACACGCACGCACACACTCACACACACATTAGAGTCACAGACACGTACATTAATACACACGCAAATGCATAGGAAGACAGAAAGGCAAGCTAGGCTCTCTCTCTCTCTCTCTCCCTCTCTCTCTCTCTCTCTCTCTCTCTCTCGTCACACAGAGGACATATCCATTTACACTCCCACTGGCTACAGAGACGAGCACCACTGAGTACTAGAATCACGAGAGGCAAAAATTCACCCGACTACCTAAGAAGTGAACCAATCAGGATAATAATAACACAATAATATAAGGGATGAGATCGTTAAGATAAGAAACAATGGAGAGCTAAGGTAAGAGAACATAACGTAGAAGAATGATAGTAAACTAGCTGAGGTACCCGGTGCTGCCCGGGAGAAAATCGAAGTATGGGCTGTCAATCTTAAAACCTATTAATGCACCCCGGCCTTAGTATGCATGCCAAGTATGTGTTCTTTATCTTGAAAACTGAGAGAGTTGGGGAGGAGGGCTCCGCCACCCCCGCTTAAAACCCATTCTGGCAACCCCTAGTATGTATGCCAAGTATGGGCTCTCCATCTTCAAAACTGAGGGAGTAGTTAATGAGCAAAGAGACAGACAGACAGACAATAAGTGCCCTTTATATTGTAGATTATACATGATATCACCTGGTTAAAACTTCCATCCTATAGCAGCTGATTTCTCGATGTTCAAACCTCTGAAGATTATGACGCATTTTGACAGTTTTATCTGGCTATTATTAGATGATTTTATGCAATTTAGGAAGGATCTGTGGAAATTATAGGGCTAAGGACTATATCAGTTAACTTCCATAGACCCTTCGTAATCTTAATAAAGTCGTCTAATAATAGCCAGAAAGCAGAAGAGAATTACGTAATCGGAATGGAAAGGGCTAATGAAATAAAATGAAACTGCTACGTCTCTGCATGATATTATTACAAATTGTTCTTATATAGCAACGTATTTGGCTACACAATCTTGGTATTACCTGGATAACCAAGATGAGGGCCTGGCAATTTACCGTGAGCCGATAAAAAACCCGACTAGACAGATAATGACCTAACGACATAAAGCAGGTTGAAGGTCAGAATAACGGGGAGATTACCCATATCCATATAAAAACTATAAGAGTTTTAAAAAAACATTACTGAATGGATTTAAGCACCAGATTCGATGGATCACTTTATTGGGAGTGTTTCGAGTATAATGTATCATTATTTCGCTTATAAATGAATAAGTAATTTGAAGAAGCTATGAAACGGAATGAAAATGCGTTGCGTAAGATGTTAAAAGCAACAAATTGAACAAATACAGGGCATTTAATCTAACATAAAAACTGTATATATATACCGGTATATCACTGTATATATACCGGTATATATACCGGTATATATACCGGTATATCACTTATACTACACTGTATATATACCAGTATATCACTTATACTACACTGTATATATACCGGTATATCACTTATACTACACTGTATATATACCGGTATATCACTTATACTACACTGTATATATACCGGTATATCACTTATACTACACTGTATATATACCGGTATATCACTTATACTACACTGTATATATACCGGTATATCACTTATACTACACTGTATATATACCGGTATATCACTTATACTACACTGTATATATACCGGTATATCACTTATACTACACTGTATATATACCGGTATATCACTTATACTACACTTGATAACAGCTTATACATAATTCACATCGCATATTCAGAAGAAACAGAAAACATAATAATAATCTAAAGCATTGAAAATTGCTTTCTTCGAGTAACAACATCAGTAACAACGACGAAACTATGGCAAATATAGATTTGTAGTTACAACAGCAACACATGGAAACAACAATAAAAGTTGTGTACACAAAATATACACCAAAACAACAAAAAACAAAAACAGTAACGAATACGCCATAGAAACAAAGGAAGAGGGTGCCAAAGTAGAGAGAGAGAGAGAGAGAGAGAGAGAGAGAGAGAGAGAAAGAGAGAAAGAGAGAGAGAGAAGCCACAGGAATATAACCAAAATAAAGCGTGGTGGAGGGTCAGAGAAAGTTACGATGGCGAGAACCTGATGGATGCCAATTGATGGGAGAGAGAGAGATAGACAGATAGATAGAAATAGATTGAAAGATAGATTGAGAGATAGATAGATAGATAAACTGATTGATAAATGTGGAGATAGATAGCTAGATGATTGATTGATAAATCTAAGTATATATATATATATCGAGAGAGAGAGAGAGAGAGAGAGAGAGAGAGAGAGAGAGAGAGAGAGAGAGAGATTGGTAGATAGCTTGACAGAGAAATATAAAATTATTTAAATAATTTAAAATTATTGATTAAGGAGAAACAGTGTCATGAAAAAAGGTGAATAGGGATATGAAGACTAGATAACATAATAATAAATACAAAAATATATATATGAGCAGCAAAACCAATTACTATAATTAGTGAAAAGGTAAATATCCATTCGTTAACCCAAACGTTAATAACGATAAGAAAGTAAAATAGTAAGAAACGAATCACGAAAAATGAGACAGAAAACGGAAAATAAAATAGAAATAAAAAAGAAGAGAAAAAAGCAGTTAAAAGGAAAGGGGAGAGGAAACTTTATAAATGTTGTATGGTATGAGAGAGAGTGAGAGTGTGTGTGAGTGAGAGTGTGAAAGTAAGAGTGAGCTTGAGAGAATGAGAGTGTGTATGTGTGTGAGTGAGAGTGAGAGTAAGAGTGAGCTTGAGAGAAAGAGAGTGTGTGTGTGTGAGTGAGAGTGAGTGTGTGAGAGTAAGAGTGAGCTTGAGAGTGTGTATGTGTGTGAGAGTAAGAGTGAGCTTGAGAGAAAGAGAGTGTGTATGTGTGTGAGTGAGAGTGTGCGAGAGCAAGAGTGAGCTTGAGAGTGTGTATGTGTGTGAGTGAGAGTGTGAGAGTAAGAGTGAGCTTGAGAGAATGATAGTATGTATGTGTGTGAGTGAGAGTGAGAGAGTGTGTGAGAGTAAGAGTGAGCTTGAGAGAAAGAGAGTGTGTGTGCGTGAGTGAGAGTGAGAGAGTGTGTGAGAGTAAGAGTGAGCTTGAGAGAATGAGAGTGTGGGAGTGAGAGTGAGAGAGTGTTTGAGAGAAAGAGAGTGTGTATGTGTGTGTGTGAGAGTAAGAGTGAGCTTGAGAGAATGAGAGTGTGTATGTGTGTGAGAGAGAGTGTGTGAGAGAAAGAGTGAGCTTGAGAGAAAGAGAGTGTGTGTGTGTGAGTGAGAGTAAGAGTGAGCTTGAGAGAATGAGTGTGTATGTGTGTGAGTGTGTGAGAGTAAGAGTGAGCTTGAGAGAATGAGAGTGTGTATGTGTGTGAGTGTGTGAGAGTAAGAGTGAGCTTGAGAGAATGAGAGTGTGTATGTGTGTGAGTGAGAGTGCGAGAGCAAGAGTGAGCTTGAGAGAGTGTATGTGTGTGAGTGAGAGTGTGAGAGTAAAAGTGAGCTTGAGAGAAAGAGAGTGTGTATATGTGTGAGTGAGAGTGAGTGTGCGAGAGTGAGTGGTGATGGAATGATGCGAGATCAATGGTGCAGAAAACGATAACGACTTGGAATCAAAATATGTTTGCGTGTGTATGAGTGACTGTGTGTGTGTGGCTGAGGGAGTGTGTATATGCAGGCGTGTAAGTGTGAGTGTGTGCATAATTGACTGTGTGAGTATTGTTTGTGACTTTGGATTATTTGTTTGTTTGTTTATACGTCACCTCTGTACAGTCAGAATCAATACTTTCTCGAAAACCTTTGTAATAATGTATGTGTAATTTTAGGAAGGGGGGGAGGACAAACTTGTCCCTTATGTTAATCACATTAGTTTTGACATTTCAAAGACGTTCGCCCCATTAGTATGGCGATTTTAAAACATTTTTGTTTTGTCAATTTAAAGACCTTTCATGCCATTTAGTTGTCGACTTCTTCTATTCCGGGCTAGTGATATTGGCCACGTAATTCTCGCTACCAAGAATACACTTGAGACCTCTGGTGGACGCTTCTGAAGTAGCGCCAGAGCTGCGACTGTCGACATCAACAATACTTAACACCTAGGACATGCACAGTTTATCATGATTTCTTGTGATTATACTTTCTTTTATTGTACAGTATATGACTACACTAAATCCTTATAAAGTATAGTAGTCATGGGAATGTGCATATGCAGCTGATAATGTCTACAAACATAATTATAAACTGATTAATTATCCTAACAAAAAGGGGCGAAAATGCTTGGTGACTTTGTATTATAAATATATGTTCTTCTTCTTGATATTTATATGTGCAGTTTGCTCGGAGTATTTCAGATCTCCTGATTACTGCACAGGCATAGAGTTGCTTGCTGAGGGGAAGGGAAGTTTGTTAGTTGAAAGGGATCTACAGATAGGATGTCTAAATAGTGAGTACAGGTATTGTACCCTACATAGTTTTAACTATAGGTCAAGGTCATTAACCCGTACAGCCCCAGCGACGCGTCTGACGCGTCGGCGATGTATGTAACGCACAGCCCCAGAGACGCGCCTGGCGCGTCACCCTAATTGCGCCGACCGTAACCTCAGGTGTAGCCACTCAAGAGGGCTCAGATTTGTATGGGAACTGTGTACGTATCCCACGCAACCGTGCCGATGGTTGAAAACTCTCAAAGTCCACGTGCGTGCGCGTGAGCGCGCAATAACCTGGTTTTTTGGGGTAATTGCCTTCAATTTTTTACTCTTATAAAATACGTTTTCGGGGGCTCTGTAGGACCATTCTTTAAGCTTTTTGAGCGGTTTTTCGTGGTTTTTCCTTCATTCCTAACCCATTCGCTATTGTTTCTGGAATAAAACCATTTTTTGAAAACCGGCCGGGTTCTGGTGAACAAACATTACAAAACTAGCCGGGGCTGGACGGGTTAAGGACTGGAAAGTGGGTAAGTAAATAGGTAAGATGAGGATTGGTTATTAAGGTCTTATAGGAGGTAAGTTGTTATGTCTCGTCGGGTTGAGTCAGGTTCGGGTTTTGTAGGGTTGGCAGAGGTCTAGTACAGCACAGCACAGCACAGCACAGTACAGTACAGTACAGCACAGTACCGGTATGGGCGGCACTGTACTGTAATGGTTAGGGGTGGGTTTTCTGTGTGTTGGAGTTGTTTTGTCGTTGATGTTATTAGATGTCTGAGGTTTTATTTGTGGCTCTTATGTATGTTCCTAGAGCTGAGGCAATTGCATGTTTGCCTTGTTGGTCGATATCTCCTACTAGGATATGTTGTAGATTGAAGGTCCCTCCATGTTGTGCCACTGTTCTTCTCAGGTGGGTGCGAGCGCTGTAATGTCTATGGCAATGAAGTAGATAGTGTTCCACTGTTTCTGGGATGAGGCAGTAGGGGCAGTTCTCGTCTTCTTCTAGTCCCATTCTGTGCATGTGCTCCGCTAGTCTTGTGTGTCCTGTCCATAGGCGGAGTGTAGCTGTATTTAGAGCTTTGTTCTTGTATTTTGTGTGTTTCCACATGGACCATTCGGGTTTGATATTTCCGTATCTTGTGCCGGTGATGGTGACTTTCCATTCACCCTTGAAGTCTTGGAGGATGTCTTCTTTTAGGATGTTGGCTCTGTCTATTGTAGTGTAGGGGAGGGGTGTAATTCTTCTGAGGGAGTGCATGCCCCTGGCGAGTTCATCGATTTTTTCATTGTGGAGTATGTCTATATGGCCAGGTGCCCACTGGAAGCTCATAGTATAACCTTGTAGGGGGAGGTTAGTGAGTAGTTGGAGCATGGGGTATATGAGTTCCTTACTTTGTGTTGTGTTGTATTTAATGGCCTGGATAGCGCTCTTGGAGTCACAGAATATTGTGTATGGGCCTGGTGGAAGGGTACTGATGATTTCTAGTGCTTGATTGAGTCCGTACAGCTCTGCAGTGAACACTGATGTTTGTTTGGGGAGCTTCCATCCCATGATTAGATGAAATTTTGGGATCCATATTGTTGTTGATGTGGATGTGGTGTTTCCGTTTTTGATGAGTGATCCGTCTGTGTATATGTGAGTGGAATGTTTATGCTGGGTATTCAGGATTTCTAGGAATTCTTGTTTTAATTGGGATGGGTTGTCCTTCTTTGTTTTTAAGGTTATGAGATCTGTGTGAGTTTTAGGAGGGGTATATTCCCATGGTGGAACTGGGGGTACCATAGGTTGCGCTTGGCAGCCCAGAAAAATACGGGCCTTCCTGTGTATGATCTGGCCTATTCTTTCTCGGAAAGGTGATTTGCGGGTCCGGTTCTCCTGAGGTCGTATTGGTATGTTGCGGAGAGATGCTGAAAAAGTGTGGGAGGGGGGGCATTATATGTTTTTGAGAAGTATGAAGAGCACTGTAAGTCTCTTCTGGTGGTTAGGGGGATTAGGTTAGTTTCACACTGGAGGCTGGCTATTGGTGATGATTTGAGACCCTGTTATGATTCTCATAGCAGTATTTTGAATCACCTCCAGCTTGTGAAGGTGTACTGGTGCGGCTGAGGTGTAGGCCTGGGCACAGTAGTCTAGTTTGCTCCTTATGTATGCTATGTAGAAGGTTCGTAAGGAGATAGCATCGGCACCCCAGGTTGTTCCAGTAAGTGCTCTCATGATATTGAGTCTTTGATTGGTGCATTGTGTAAGGTATTCGATGTGGTTTTTCCATGTGAGAAGTGGGGCATCAACAATTACTCCCAGATATTTATGAGTAAGTGTTTGTTGTAGATCTTCTCCATTGAGTGTGAGCCATAGGGGTCTTACATTTGTCTTTCTGGTAAAGATTTGATATACTGTCTTTGTTGGGTTGATGGTTAGTTTTGCTTTGTTAATCCAACGTCCTAAGGTGTTGAGTGCGTCCTGGATTTGCTGTTCCGCTATTTGAGGGTTGTGATCAGAGGCATATAATGTTATGTCATCGGCATATTGCATTATCTTGGCGGGTGCTACTGTTGGTGTGTCGGATAGGTACGCTGTGAAAAGGGGGGGGGGGGGCTTAGTGAGGAGCCCTGAGCTAATCCTTTATTGTGTTTGATAGGATTTGACATTTGGCCCTGGATTTACACTTGGCTTGTTCTGTTGGATAGAAATGCTTGTAGCCACTGTAGCAAGTTCCCTTGTACACCAAGGCCGGCTAGTTTGGAGAGCAAAAGGTCGTGGGGAACTGTGTCAAAGGCTGATGATAAATCTAAATATACAACAATGCATGTCTTTTGGTTTGAGAGTGAAGAGAGGATTGCTTGTTCTAGGTTAAGCACCTGGTCTACTGTTGAGCAGGTGGTTCTGAAGCCAGCCTGTATTGGTGGGATGATATTGTTTCTTTCTAGATCAGTGTTCCTCAGAGCTTTCCCAGTGCATACCACCTCCTTTACGTAGGGCACGTGGTACCCGCCTTGCAACTCAATCCCACCCCTACTCTGTGCAACTCTCTAACCCAAGAGTGAAACGTTACTCTCAACCTTTCTTCTACTCAACAGCTGAGCTCTGGAAGTCTCTCCCAGAATCAGTTTTTCCCTCTTCCTATGACTTAAATTGCTTCAAACTCCGTGTGTCCAGGCATTTTGGCTCGATCGTCCCTTGATTATGGCCCTGTCACTCTTTCAACTATGGGGGAGGCACTCGCTATAGGCAATTCTGCCTTTTGCCTCCCTCAATCACATAGAAAAAAAAAAAAAATACCCTCCTGTTGACCATTCTTTCGGCTAGCTTGCTCAAGGTTGGTAGGAGGGTAATAGGCCGGTATGATGGGGAGAGGGATGGGTCTTTTCCTGGTTTGAGGAAGGGGATGATGATACCCTTCTGCCATGAGTGAGGGAGCTTGCCCTGTTTCCAAGTTGTGTTAATAAGGTTGAGTAGTTGAGGGTGTGATGTTGGGGGCAGGTATTTTACGAGTTCATACGGTATGCGTCTTCCCCCGCTGCTTTGCCTGTAGGAAGGTGGGTTATTGCCGTTTCCAACTCAAAATGGGTGAAGGCTTGATTCATTCAATTTTGATTGGGCCGTTTTGCGGCTGTGAAGATTTCGTTGTTAATTCTAGCGGTTTCTTCTGGGTCTGCAGGGGGTTCTTGTTGCTGTTTTGACTGTATATGGTTGCCTATTGCGTCTGCTCTGTCTTTTGGTAATAGCCACATTTGTCCGTCTATTATACAGGGATATGTTGGGAATGATGGACGGTCTTTAATGTTTCGGAATCTGTTCCAGACTTCTTTTAGTGGTGTTTCTTGAGTTATTTCGCTGCAGTATTTCCTCCAGGAAGAGGTGCATGTTGACTGAGTGGTTTTCTTGGCATGAGCAGTGGTTTTCTTGACCTGGGTCCAGTTCTGTAGCGATTTTGATCTCCTTTGTTTCTGAATCGCTCTTCTGCGAGTAGCTACCGCTTTGGAACACTTCATTCCACCATGGCCTTAAAATGTTGTTGGAGGGTTGACCTGATGTGCATTTAAAGTGTTGTTTGGCTGCATTGTTTATTGATTCGGTCAGATTTTTGTGCATATTATATATGGGTATAGATGTATACAGTTTCCCATGATGCACCGCGGTAAACATTGCGTTTAGCGCCTCTGTCGGCCACTTTTGGCATTTGTTGGTAGGGAGAATTTAGGAGGCAAAGTTATCTACCGAAAAATTTACACATTTATCTCCAAGGAGGGTCCTAGTTTTGTGTGTGTGTGTTTTTTTTTGTTTTAAGCTTGATGGAGTTCTAGGGATTAAACTATAAAAACACCTCAATGTAAGCAACAGTAACTTCTGCGACGACGTGCAACATATAATACTAGTCACAGGCAATTAGAAGCAGATGAGGACTGACAGTAAAAGTAAATAGTAACTCTTTGTTACACCATTTATGAGCAAGACTGTCGGCGTACTCATGATTTTGACTGTACATAATATTATGCTTGCTTGTTTCACCTCTCTCTCTCTCTCTCTCTCTCTCTCTCGCTCGCTTGCTCGCTCTCGCTCTCTTTCTCTCTCTCTCTCTGAGCTTAAAAAAACGGATGGTGTACTGTAGTACAGTGAATATGAAATCATTGTTGTTGTTTTTTTCACCAGCCTTTCCAAATGCTTTATTAGTGGGGTAATATATAGTCCGTTCAATACAGCATGGCAGCCTACTCCTCCCTTCTCACAATTATTTATGATAGGGTCAACCGATTTTAAGGGGTAAAGTGGTGGGAGGGAGGGGGGGGGGGGGTGTTCTGGACCCCCTCCTCCCTTATGTTTGTGAGATTTATTTTAAATCGCGCAATAATTTGGCGATTTTAAAACCTTTCGTACCATTTAGGCATCCTGGCTAGCGATAGCGAGCCTGCAATTTAGGAATGATCGGCCATCGGTCGGGGCATTTATCTACCGTAAAATGCACAAATTTATCTCGAAGGGGGGTCTTGGGTGTATTATTCTAAGCTTGATGGAGGTCTAAGGAAGAAACTAAATAAAATAATAATATATTAATAAATAAATAAATGTATATAATAAACTCATAGAAAAAAGTCTCCCCTTAATCTTTAGGACATATTAAGACTTCATTACGCTGCTTTAAAGACCATCCCTCACACCACTACCAACCAATCACGTTCATTCATAATAAAACATAGAGTGAGTATTTCCTGCCAAGTTAATGTGAAGGGTGTATAATGTACAACGCAGAATAATTGAGGTTGGACAGCCTCGCCAGGACTGTGAGACATGTGTGATCCGTGAATCTAATTAACTCCGGGTAAGTCTAACTCTCATTCCCCTTCCTACACACTCTTGACACAGCTCACCTCAACCCCACACCTATCCCAAACACGCCCACTCCCTACCTTGCAGACCCACATACTGTACACACGCACTGACAACACCCCCCCCCCCTCCTTCCCCACATGCCCCCTCCACACCTACTTGAAAACCCCCACTCACCCCTTTCCCTTCCCAAATCACGCACACGCCTTCCTCCCCACCTATGCACCCACATGTACACACCGACTTTCAGTACACATACTCTCAAAACCCCTCTCTACCCCTACCCCCACACACACATACATAATACCCCTGTTCCCACATACACACCCACATGTACAAATACTTTCAAAGCCCACACCCACATCCATGTACCCTCCCTCCCCAACCCACCTACTGTACACACACTCACAAAGTTTCTTCTCCACCCACACCCACCTACACACACACACACACGGTCACTTCTCCACCCACACACTCCTACACACACACACACACACACGGTCACTTCTCCACCCACACACTCCTACACACACACACACACACACACACACACGGGCACTTCTCCACACACACACATCCACACACTCCTACACACACACACATACACACACACGGTCACTTCTCCACCCACACACATCCACACACATACACACCCACACCCTCCTACACACACATACAGTCACACAGTCACTTCTCCACCCACACCCACCTACACACACACTCACACAGTCGTTCCGCTCCAGCAAGGTTCATTTCCCCTGTTAATTACCTTTACCTGGCCCGACGATTACCTGGCCCGCTACCCACCTCATTATATGCAACCCACCTTACACCAGCAGTACAGGCACGGTCAGGAACACTGGAACAACGCCTCATGATGTTAAATAGTTGTCATGAATACTTTAACACCTCCTCATGATAAAGCAAGACAGTGAGCGATAACTATAGTATGTTTATTTCCTACTGATGGTACCGTAGATTGTCATGTTCTCATCCTATTTATTCAGCTACTATAATGATTTTAAAGATAAATATGTTGTTGGTGTACTGGTTTAGATGCTTATGTTTTGGGTGTGGTGTCCCGAGTTCAAATCCTGGGAGGATCATATGTGTTCATTATTCAAGTGCAGTGGAGTTTGTAATGGAAGATTAATGTTAAGAACGGAGTGTTCCTTAAATTCATATGATGCAGAGACAAAGCAGTTTCATGTTTTTCTATTAATTATTGAGAAATAAGTTGCTAAGGGATTCGGTTTACCTTCAGCTAAAATAAAACCGACTATAGTGAATCCCAGTAATATGACCATTGTGGCTTGAGCAGTTTATCGAATTGTCTCGCCCGTGTATCATAACTGCGCCTCAGAAATTATCCATAAACTCCTGTCCACGATTGTACATTGATATCTTCCTTTATTATATTCTGGCTATAATTGCACGATTTTATGCAGCTTGTGAGAGTCAAAAGGGTAAAGACTATCTCACTTAACCATCTGGCTTCCATATAATGATACTAAGGTAAATGAAAGCCAAAATAGAATTAAGAAAGGCATCCTTATAGTGAAAGAGTTTAGCCCCAATATTATGATAGCCAATAGACAGTGACCATTGGTTACAGAAAATAATAAAATAATGTGGTGCCTGCGTCATGCCGAGTAAATACAAATGCATGCTTAGTTGAACCCCAGCTAATATTAGACTTTCCACATTCATGGTCAGTGTCTCGACTAATAATGTATTAATTTAATCATATTAAGTAATCAAAGGCGTATTATGGCTTAAATCTGCAAACTTTAAATGGGGATCTTCCTATAAGAAATATATTTGCCAATATGCATGACAATATCTAGAAGAAAAAAAATGCAGCAATGAATCGTAATTGGCTTCTCCACAGCACACTAAGGATATCTCAGGGTTGGGCACGCAGTTTAAGCTCCATAGTGGCACAGGACATTTGGTGGGTCATATCTATCAGTATGCCAACTCTCAGATTATTATCTAAAAACAAATATGGCTACGAATCAATTATGTTATGTTATGGTGGATCACATAATTATATGCTTTCATTTATTTCATTGGAGGTGTTTGGTGTTGTGGTGAAATTAATAAAAAATAGATTATGTCCACAGCCAATTTATGATCTCCAAGAACAACAACAAAGTCGACCATTCATAGGTGTTCGTCTTCGTCGCAGGCAAACAGACAGTAATCCGAATAATGTGGTTCAATCAAGTTTTCAAAATACGTTGTCAGTGCTTTAAATATTATACAGGTTAAGGGGAGATGGGACGCTTTTCTGTTCCCCTTTCTCCCTCGTGTTAAACCCCATTTGCTCCATTTCGTTGACAATTTTAAGACCTTTCGTGCCATTTAGGTGTCGATTTTTTCCTGGCAAGCGATAGCGAGCCTGAAATTTTAAGAGGTGGCCGGGATTTTTTTTACCGAAAAATTGTCAAATTTATCATGAAGGGGGTCTAGGTTTTTTATGTTTTGTTCTAAGCTTGATGGATGTCTAGCGAGGAAACTAAGAAATAAAGGAATACATGAATTAATAGACCAAAAAAAGGAAAACGGCCCATTTACCCTTAACATATACAGTTCGAGGAATAAAAAAGGGCGAGAATTTATGTACTGGAGTGTACAAATGGTTAGAACTGGGTTGGCTAAAATAAAGTGGGATCGTTCACCACCGGGCTTACCTGCACATCATTACAACACACAATTACTCCGCTCCGTTTAACCCTTTTCTACCGGTGCCATCCTTTACATTATATTCTGGCAACTATTAGACGATTCTATTCAGCTTAGGAAGAATGTCTACCCTTTAATAGATTGCAAATTAAATCAGTTCACCCTCTTAGCTTCCATATACCCTTCCTAAGCTAATCATCTAAATATAGGTAGAATAAATAACAAAGACGTCGCCGGTACAGTAGGGGTTAATTGTAAAGGTTTCCTCGGATTAACAGGAAATAGAGAATGTTTTGAATAACAGAGACTCGAGGGCAAAAATATACTTTATGTACAATCGGCCTAATAAGTGATGTCCCGGCACCAATTATGTTTTTATCAATAATTGGTATTAGCAATATTTACACATGATTTCTTCTTTTTGAGTGAGATATACCAACATGTTCCTACACTTAGGCTACCCACCCTATTCAACATCTGACAAACATAAATACAGCACAGAGCGAGCCAAACGTAATGACAGCTGAGACATGACTTATTAGCGGTACCGTACAGTCGTGGACAGAAATATATGTACAATATTTGGAGGAACAACTACGATTCATTAATGAAGTGTGTTGAAAGTTTGAATGTCACATGAAACATATCACTGGGTTACACTGTATCCTGTTTCTTTTCAACTGACGGTAAATGGCAAAAGTCCCATCAATATTTCTCGGTTATTTTGAAGTTTTGTTGTTGTTGTTGTTGTTGTTGTTGTTGTTGTTGTTGTTCCCCAAGATGCCTGGCCGAACAGCCCCAAGGCCCCGAGCAAGGCCAAGGCCATAACCGAGCACCCCCACAGAACCCTCCCTGCCGACCACAATAAAGCCTGGGCAAACGAAGCCACTCCATGGCGGGGAGCTGAGGAGGGCGCGGAAACGCCCGGGAAACCAAAGCCCCACCCAGGGCCCTGTGTCCCTCACCAATTATGAAGAGAAAGTTGAGGGGCAAAGGAAAAATGTGACGCTTTGGCTTCCAATCTTGGTAGATTGGGAGGTCAATCCACGGAAGAGACGCCGTCACTTGAGATCTAGAAAATATATAAGTAAAAGGAACAGTCAGAGTAAGCTATGGGTATGGCAGAGATCGCTCAGTTCTCACTCTGATAGACCAGCCCATCACCACTTTTGAATTTTTTTGAAGTTTTGTAGTTAAATATGGTGGTAATTATATACACGTGGCCTTAATATGATGCAAAGACATAGCAGTTTCATATTTCTCCATTAAGTATCGATACATTAGCTGTTAAGGGATTCAATTTACAGTCAGATGAAATTAAACCAAGTATAGTCAACGCTCACTGTCTCATTATTATCACTGGGGGATGTCCAAGTATTTCTGTCCACTACTGTACAAGCGTGGACAGGCATACTTCAGGGGTGATGGGGGTGATGGACCCCCTTCTCCCTCATGTTTATACACATTAGTTTTTCAGATTTTAACACATTCGGCCAATTAGTTTGGCGATTTTATGAACTATCACCCCATTTCCTTGTCAATATTAAGACCTTTCGAGCTATTTAGATGTCAATTTATTTCCTGGCAAGCGAAGGAGAGTCTGTGATTTAGAAGAAACCGGCTTTCGGCCAGGACATTATTTTACCGAAAGATGTACAATTTTATCTCGAAGGGGGATCTTGAGGATGTTTTATCTCGAAGGGGGATCTTGCGGATGTTTGTCTCGAAGGGGGATCTTGCGGATGTTTGTCTCGAAGGGGGATCTTGCGGATGTTTGTCTCGAAGGGGGATCTTGCGGATGTTTTATCTCAAAGGGGGATCTTGAGGATGTTTTGTCTCGAAGGGGGATCTTGAGGATGTTTTATCTCGAAGGGGGATCTTGAGGATGTTTTATCTCGAAGGGGGATCTTGAGGATGTTTTGTCTCGAAGGGGGATCTTGAGGATGTTTTATCTAGAAGGGGGATCTTGAGGATGTTTTATCTAGAAGGGGGATCTTGAGGATGTTTTATCTAGAAGGGGGATCTTGAGGATGTTTTATCTAGAAGGGGGATCTTGAGGATGTTTTATCTCGAAGGGGGATCTTGAGGATGTTTTGTTATGCTTGTTGGAGGTCTAGTGAGGCAACCATACAAAATAATACAACGATGAATACGTACGCAAATACACACGCCTGTTTTTGTTCCGTCCTTTTCTATCTTTCTCTGGCTTGTATCCATTTGGCCCCATTCAGCCTACTGTTTTAAGACGTTTATCCCCATCCAGGTGTCAATTTTTTACTGGTGAGAGGTAGCGAGTCAGCATATTTTTTATTTTTGTTTGACAACAGGCTAAATTTGTACATTTTTCGGTAGAAAAATGTCTCCGGCGAAGCCAGATTTCTTCATATAATGCTGGCTCGCTATCGCTCGCCAGGAAGAAATCGACACCTAGATGGGGATAAACGTCTTAAAATAGTTGGCTGAATGGGGCCGAATGGATACAAGCCAGAGAAAGAGAGAAAAGGACAGAAATAACAAAAAGCAGGTCACCCCCATTAAACATTTCCGCATGATCAAACACAAAATAGTAAACATGGAAGAGTGACACTCAATTATTCCAGCTATGTGGATTAAGGGGGGTGACCTGTTTTTGTTCTGTCCTTTGCTATCCTTCTCTGGCTTGTATCCATTCAGCCCCATTCAGCCAACTATTTTAAGACGTTTATCCCCATCTAGGTGTCGATTTCTTCCTGGCGAGCGATAGCGAGCCAGCATTATATGAAGAAATCCGGCTTCGCCGGAGACATATTTCTATCGAAAAATGTACAAATTTAGCCTGCTGTCAAACAAAAATAAAAAATATGCTGGCTCGCTACCGCTCACCAGTAAACAATTGACACCTGGATGGGGATAAACGTCTTAAAACAGTAGGCTGAATGGGGCCAAAAGGATACAAGCCAGAGAAAGATAGAAAAGGACAGAACAAAAACAGGTCACCCCCTTAATCAAATGGTCAATAGTCTTAGTCACTGTATCATAACTGCCCCTTTATATACTGTAATTGATGACTCACTGAAGATATACAGTATTTGAAGAGCCGGCTTGGACCACATATATCAAAATACAGGGGTGCATTTGCTAATATCTTGCTTTTATCATTAAGGATATTAGTGTATTTGCCCTAGATTGCTTTTATCATTAAGGATATTAGTGTATTTGCCCTAGATTGTACGATATATGAAAGGAATATTAATAGTAGGTTAAACACAAAACTCGAACTCTAATATGATAATTTAATGTGCATGATGATAAAGCTAATCCACACAAAGTTATAAAATTAGATAAATAAGCGTATATTAAAGAGGAACTAAATGTTATAAAGTGTGATAATTGGAACGAACATAATTACGTGGTAAATTGTATCCATCCACAAGTGAATGTACCAATCTAATATAATAGCCTAATTATCATGGGTATTGGGGTGACTGACCCTGCGCGCGCTCTCTCTCTCTCTCTCTCTCTCTCTCTCTCTCTCTCTCTCTCTCTCTCTCTCTCTCTCTCCTCCAGTCGTCTGCAGAATAATAATAATTACAGAAATATAAATTATAGTAGAAACAACAAAAATAACAACAACAAAAGCAACAACAGCAATATTATTACTATTATAATAATAATAATAATAATAATAATAATAGTAAAAATAATAATATACTGAAGTACAATACAGTATTATAAGAACACAAAACTGGAGTTGTGTGTTGTTAAGCCAGAACAAAATATTTACAGAACTGGTGATAAATACACATCAAAGTACATTCAATTCCGCAGTCCATTTCTATTTATACATACACAACTGTGCTTTACTAGCCACAAATATATAGAGGGCGACAAATTAATAGAATTGATATAACAAAGTAAGGCTGACTACTAAAATATATTTAAATTACTGAATATTACATAATGTTACCAATGAAGCGCTCTTGTTGAGCCCAGAGTCTTTTACTATCTAACTATATTTCTAACTTCTATCTATTCTTCGCCTATTATTACACACCCCAATACCCTCCAAGTTAACCCTCCAATTAGTCTTCCATTCCAAAGTCCCAAATTCCTCCAATCTATTATTAGTCTGTTTCTATCTTTACTCTAGCCATCAGTCAGTTAGTTTACCAGGCTCCAAGCTGACCAACAAATCAAACGTAGAGTACAGTAAAATTCAACAGCTCGAAGAATATATACATGAAAAATCCCGGACCTTTACATGAGCAACCAGTGCGTCACCGAGGCTCCTTATGGTTGTGGTGGGTAGGGTATATTTATTTGTACATTTTGATTAATGTATTGTTATTATTATACTTTCCTCCATCAAGCTAAAAAAAAAAAAAAACACATCAAGATCCCCCATCAAGATAAATTTTTACATTTTTCGGTAGAAAAATATTCCGGCCGAAGGCTGGTTCTTTCAAAATTACAGGCTCGCTTTCGCTCGCTAGGACACAAAAACATTGACACCTAAATCGCACGAAAGGTCTTAATATTAACAAAGAAATGGGCGGAAGGTGTTAAAATCAAGAAAATAATGGGGCGAATGTCTCTAAATTTCATAGTTATGGGGGCTAAGGGGGTCTAGAAAAAACAAATACCTCACCTTAAAGAACTCATTTCTGCAAACAAATCATTTAGCCATACAGATGGTTTTTACCAAGAGTTCTAATCTGAAAGACCACGACTCGAATCCTACTGATAGCTTCAGTCTATTTGCTATAACTATAGTATATTTATTATAATTAGGCCAGACATCTTGACCACTAACCTCTATAACTAAAAAACGACTAGAGTAATCGAGCTGATAGTTTTACCATTTAGGGAGGGTCAACCAAGGAATTGGTGTGGAGATTGACTGCCCATTAGCCCAGGCTCTTTTTTAGTTATATACTGAGGTTAGGGGTCACGATTTCTGCACATTTTCACACCAATATATGATTGCAGATTTCCACACCTATTTCCGCATTGCTTCTCCTCAAATGGTAGAGATGTCAGCTCAGTTGCTCTCGTCCTTTGTTATTAATTATAAATGTTTAAGGGTCAAGATGAATTGACCACTTGCGAGTTCCAATCTATAAGGAAGTTGGAGCTGTATACATCGATATATAGCAGAATTAACAGCTAAATATGGACGTAGTACATTTATAAATAAATTAAACCCAATTCAAAATGTTTGCTACTCACCAGAAACCTAAATTATTGTTTGCATTTCTGTTCTATGTCGATGTTTACAGCTCCAACTTCATTATAGAACGAAACTCGCAAGAGGTGAATTGCCTAGTAATTATAGTGAATACACTTGCCTATAGTGGATGAAAAAAATTGTCAAGATAATTAAAGGGCATTTATATATACTGTATTTATATATACTGTATATACATTTATTTATGTATTAATTTTCTTGTTATCATTATATATTTTTTTTAGTTTGCTCCCTAGACCTCCATCAAACTTAAAAACACACCCTGAAGACCCCCCCCCCCCCCCCCTTCGAGATAAATGTGTACATTCTTCAGTAACAAAAATTTCTCAGCTGAAGGCCGATTCCTACTAAGTTGCAGGCTTGCTATCACTCGCCAGGGAAATATCGCCACCTAAATGGCACGAAAAGTCTTAATATTGACTAAGAAATTGGGTGAAAGGTCTTAAAATTGCCAAACTAATGGAGTGAACGTCTTGAATTCTCAAAACTAATGGGGATAATCATTAAGGAGATGAGGGTTCAGAAAAAAAACATATCCTCCCCTTAATGAGCGTGAGCGAACATTGAAGGGCTAATAATCTCAGATTGATTGGATATGATGGCATAAAATAATTACCAGCCAAAGTTTCTAAAGGATAATGGCCAAAGGTCAAGTTAAACAGTTATTATACTTTTCCTTAATTAACGGAGCATTATTCACCGGAATAAGCGTATTTATTCAGTTTATCAATGCAATGATTATACACTAAAGAAATTATATTCCTGCTTTATTAGTCAATTTCACGATTATAGGTTAGAGTTAAATAATTGAAATGAGGTTTAAAACTTATTAGACTCTTACCAATCTCGCTCAGCAGTAGGTTTTCATGTATACATAATACTGAACAATAATGACATCAATATTCCAAATTGCATATAGCTTTCTTATAGAAAGCTCAGGTTAGCAATGAATCAGGTAATACTGAAGTATTACTTTTAAACAAATGTGTTGATTACTTTTTCATTATTGTTACTGAAAATCTTGTTGAGAGCTTTTAAATAGTTTATTATGATAGAGTCAATTTTGTTTGATTATGTCTGCACTGGATTTTTGTTTTATTTGTATCATCTTACCAAGAACATTCTAACAATCAAAGGGTGGATACACTATTACAATGCCTTTGACTCTTACAGATCCTTCATGAGGTGAGTAAATTGTCTAATGATGTCCAATGCCAGTTTCAAATTACAACAAGTCTTCAATGTATTGAACGGGTTCATAGTTAGTAGATAAAATGTAAATTCCAAGGATTAGGTATTCAGTTTTCTTTCCAAAATGCAAAACATACAGTTCCACTATATTTCCTTATCTATCCCTCTAACTTTCTCCACTTCTCCCTAATCTCTACTCCCACTCCTCATGTTCTGTGTAACCCTTCCCTACCCTATCATTGCTTACTGTGTGATCTCTCTCTCTCTCTCTCTCTCTCTCTCTCTCTCTCGCTAGACATCAAACGGTGAAACTAACAGAGGATGAAAAAGAACTTCCCTCTCGCTGAACGCTAGAGATAACACACACACATATACATACATATTCCGACAGATATATATATATATATATAGATATATATTATATATATATATATATATATATATATATATATATATATAAATATATATAAATATATATATACAATATATTTATATATATATATATACAATATATATATATATATATATATATATATATATATATATATATATATATATATATATACATTATACATACTGTATATATATATATATATATATATATATATAATTTATATATATATAAATGTATATATATATATATATATATACAGTATATACTATATATATATATATTGTTACGGCTGGATCGGCAATACATATTCGGAATTCTTGATCGTAGGACAGAAATGGCTTAAGTGACAACGACACGCTCGATTCCAGTCCCAAATACTATATGCTCCAGACAACAAAAGCACCAACGCCCTACAGAGTTATCGTCTACGGTAACGAGGTACCTTAACTCGGCGAAAGTGTACAACAGGGGTAGGCTAAGAGGCTAAACTCCCTCAGACATTTATAGGTTACGTTATTACTAAAGAAATGCAATACTCAAGAAACTACGTTAATATTAAGCCTCTAATAATGTAGAATAGAAGCAGGCTAAAGGTATGACAGTGAAATGCTAAATGACAAATGTACACGCCTACTTGAAAGCGTGTGCACTACACTAACTGTCCCCTACTAACATGCACTAGCATGTAGCCTACAAGATGTTCATGATCCAGTAGATACCTAATAATACACATGGGAGGAACATAAACAGTAGTCACTTATTATAATAATGAATCTATACTTGGAATAACTAAAAGGTTGCAGGCAACAGTACTGCGCCGGTAGCCTACTACCGCATAGGCTACTTCGCTTCTCTCACTCTGTCTCCCCTCCGAGTCCGTATGCGCCCTACGCAACAGAACTCCAGACACAGCAGCAAAACGACAGTGCAGTTAATTGATACATGAAAGTATTAATAGTGTTGTCTTGTGTGTGAGTAATGTGTATTGTAAAGTGTTATAGATATATACTTAAAGAGAGCTGCAATGCATAGTAAAATAAAGATATATCCCACTCATCATCCCCATGTGTTCTAGCTAGCAGGCCAAGTCACAGGAACAACGAGTCCCAGCACCGAAAGCGAGAACCCAGGAGAAGACTGTAGAGAACACAAGGACAGATAAATTACGTTACTCTACTATACCGGCACTACGAGCGAGCTGTAGTCTCGGGTGCTACACTCGCTCCTGGCTCGGTATGCAAATCAAGGCTAAGTCCTCGTCCCTCTACAGACAACTCCTGGGCATGGTCGGGCTCTTACACATGGCACCAGTCTAGTCACAAATGGGATGATGAGCAGGGCATATAACTCGTGAACATGTAGAACGTTCACCAACTATCCTCATCAAGAAGATCGCTGTTCACATTAACCCCTTAAATCTAATACATGTAAATATATGCTTGTCCTAAGAGTAATACGAGAGGTGAGTGCTGAAACTCCTTTAGGACCTCAAGGGAAGGTTATGCATTTAAATAGAGAGAAGAATGAAATGAGAGTAATGTCGTCAGAGAGAAAGAGTGCAACCGTGAGAAGTTGGGGAGAGAGCAAGGGATGTTAGAATCTCAAAGGTTCTAGGCAACCTGATCATAGAACACGCAGCCAACCTCCAGGCAGTGTGCTGTACGACAACATGGGCCCAGCCCAGGCAGGCAACAATGGACTACCAACCCTATCGCGCCTAGCTATAAGCGCAAGGCTGCCAACCAGTCCATACGTCTGGCAACCACCCGGCCGGCAGCGCGGCGCGTTGCTACCCTCTTGCTCTGAAGCCTAACTGACTCTCTCTCTCTGAACTCCCATTGTCCTATCTATCAACTTCTCTATTGATACTACATATTAAATGGGAGGTCTCGACATGGCTTAAAACAAAACCCACCACTGGTTAGCACATGACGAGACCTTTGCAGAGATACAAAGAACATAGTTATAAGTTGTCACACTCAATATACATTGCGGCTGACGGTAGCCAGATCACGGGCGGTACAGTCGAGTACCAAGGAGTACAATCAGGTTGCGTTGCACAGCACTGGGGTGCGTCACAGCCCCCCCAAGATTTTAGATAATCGACCTTAGAAGCATTATCAAAATCTGACAGGCAACCAACCGACCTGCTACCCTTAGCTGCCACTAATTGCAAAAGGTGCACAACAACTGAAGTGTGAATTATACATAAAACACAATATCGCATTCATTATGCTACAACAATAAAGACTTACAAAACTAAAAAAGAAAGAAAGTTTTTCTCGTTTATTTTATTGTTTTATAATCTTTTTGGACGGCGTTATGATAGCCTAATTTTACTCCTGCTCAACCCCCACACCGTGCACGACTATCTTGGATCATCAACCCTTGATAGACAATCTGCTATCACGTTCTCACTCCCGGCAATATGCTGAATGTTGAGATTATACTCTTGGAGCATTAGGGACCACCTGGTCAACCGCATATTCCGATTGTGAAACTGATTTAGGAATTTCAAGGGATGATGGTCTGTATAAATCGTCACTACCGGGCCGTAGGCTGGAACATAAATTTCGAAATGTTTGAGCGACAAAACGATAGCCAGAAGCTCCTTCTCTATAGTCGAGTAATTCCTTTGTGCCGAATTAAACTTGCGAGAAAAGAAGCTCACTGGGTGTTCCAAGCCCTCGGAATCAGTCTGCAGTAACACTGCCCCGGCACCCACACCGCTGGCATCAGTCGCCAGCTGAAAACTCCTGGAGAAGTCTGGGGCCCTCAAAATCGGATGTGTACACAGCAGGTGCTTAACTAGTCGAAAGCCCTCTGACACTCCGCAGCCCAACAGAACTTCACTGACTTCGACAGTAGATCAGTTAACGGTGCTAAGACACTAGAGTATCCCCGGATGAAGCGCCTATAATAGCCTATCATACCTAGGAACCGCATGACCTGGCGCTTAGTGGTGGGCCTGGGAAACATATTGATAGCCTGTATCTTGCTCAGGGGGGGGCACACCCGGCCTAACCCGACCACAAAGCCAAGATACTGCACAGTAGCCTTTACAAACTCGCACTTCCTCAGGTTCACCACCAGCCCAACATCGTGCAACTTCCCAAACAGGGTCTCTAAGTGCCTTAGGTGATTTTCAAAATCGTCATCATATACTATCACGTCATCAAGGTAGACCGTGCAGTTAGGGATTTCGTCACAAATATCGTTCATCAGGTTCTGAAACGTGGCAGGTGCGTTCTTAAGCCCATAAGGCATTATGTTACATTGGTAGGTCTTGCCATCTACCACAAAACCACAAACTTGCTTAGCTCGGTCCGACAGGGGTACTTGCCAGTAGCCTTTTACAAGATCAATTTTAGTAAGGTACTTTGCATTCCCTATCTTGTCCACGCTGTCGTCAACTCGAGGCAAAGGGTAAGGGTTGGTAGTGGTCAAGCCATTTAGCCTACGAAAATCTATGCAGAACCGCACCTTGCCGTCAGGTTTTGGCTGCAACGTGACGGGTGATGTCCACTTCACATAACCTTCAGTGATCATCCCTCTCTCAACCATGTACTTTAACTCCTCCCGTAAAGCTGGCAACTTTACCGGGGGCACACGGTAGGGCACTGACTTGAAGGGCACATTATCACCGACGTCCACGTCGTGCGTTACCTGAGTAGTGAGACCTGGGTGTTCGGCGAAAACAGAGGGGTATGACCTGAACAGGCCTAGGACAGCAGCACCCTGGTGCTCAAGCAGGTGACTTACAGCTTGCCTAGCCTCTTGTTCAGTATTCCCGCCCACTGTTCCGCGGAAATGACACAGTCCCAGCTATCCTCCTCAGCAGCATGACTGTCCCAACCTCCTTCTCCACCCTGGCCGCTGCAGGCCAGCACAGGGACAGTGAGAGGCTCTGAGGGGCGTCTCACATACTCTTTCATGAGGTTAACATGACATAACTGATGTTTTTTCCTACGGTCAGGTGTTGCAACGAGATAATCAAGGTCGGACAGTTTCTTAGCCACCACATACGGCCCAATGAACTTGGCAGAAAGGGGGTGTCCAGGCAAAGGTAAAAGCAACATTACCTCCTGACCCACCGAAACTCCCGAAGCTTCACCTTGGCATCATACTGGTGCTTCATGACCGCCTGTGCATTAACCAAGTTATTACCTGCCGCTGCCATGCAACCTATAAGTCTCTCCCGGCTCTCAAGGACATATTTAAGTACAGACCCCGGCTTCTCTTCGCCCTCCCAGATCTCTTTCACCATACTTAAAGGTCCTCTCACATTATGGCCAAAGACTAGTTGATTTGGACTGAACCCCAGGCTCTCTCCTGGGACTTCACGTGCAGCGAACAGAACATACGGCAGACCCAAATCCCAATCAGTGTCATGTTCTGCACAGTAACAGCGTAGCATACTCTTCAGGGTCGAGTGCCACCGCTCCAAGACTCCCTGACTCTCGGGATGGTAGGCTGACGACACTACAGAACATATACCGTGCAACTGAAGGGTTTGCTTGAACAATTTGGATGTAAAATTGCTCCCCTGGTCTGACTGCACCTCACGTGGAAATCCATAGCAGGAACAGAACAATAATAAGTTTTTAACAACTGCCTTTGCCGAGCCGTTTCTCATGGGGTATGCGTCCGGGTATCTCGTAGCCACATCCATGATTGTCAACAGGAATTTATTGCCACTACTAGTAGGCGGGAAAGGGCCAACCAAATCTACTACAACTTTGCTGAACGGAGGCCCGGTGACAGGTATGGGAAACAAAGGTGCCTTCGGGATTGTCTGGTTAGGCTTCCCCGTTGTCTGGCAGGTCGCACACCCAGCCACCCATGCACAGACATCAGCCTTGACCCCAGGCCACCAGAAAAACCTGCCCAATGCCGCCAATATTTTTGTTACCCCCAAATGACCCGCCACCGGCACATCATGCGCCAGACACAATAAGGACTCTCTATTTGGAACAACCACCTGGTCTACTACCCTCGCACCGCCCTCCCACTTCGATTTGGGGTCTAAGAATCTGCGGTACAATATCCTGTTGAGCCTAAAGAAATCTCCCGGCTTCGCATCCCCATCTTCCTCCAACTCTATGGCACCATTGCTATAACGAGCTAGGCTAGCGTCTTGCAGCTGCTGCTCACTAATGTCCCCGGGCGTCAATGCATCAAGATGGTTTTGTAATAAGACATTACCCCGGCTAGTAGGCTCTACTGCCTTAGTGGCTCTCGCTACAGCTCTTGCCTCACGCGAAGTCTTACCCAACTCTGCCTTGTTACACACCATCTCTGGGCCAGAGTCAACTCCCGTGTTTATTATAGGTCCAAGTACCGAATCACCGAGAAGTGCAGCAGAATCAATGTCCCTTTTCCTGCCCTTAGCAACCTTCTCCTGATCCTTCCTCCACTGTCCCCGAGGTTGAGTGCTAGGCTGTGCAGGAGCCGCAGAGCGAGATCGGGTTACCACACAGGCCATCTCATCCTGTTGGCACCTCCCAACCCATTCCCGATTCTCACCATCCACGTCGGCCGCCCTCTCGGCAACGACTAAGGGTGGAGTCCCGGAAGTGGGCACCGCAAAGTCGTTGCCGAGAAGAAGGTCGACGCCCTCAACTGGCAAACACTCAACGATCCCTACATCCAGCTCCCTGCACACCTCTCCCACTCTCAACTCCAACCTCACAAGTGGGTATGACCTCGTAGCATTTATACCCTGCACCACAACAACTCTGGCCGCATTTATCGGTTTCCCTGTGAAGTTCCTCAACAAAGTTTGCGAAGCCCCCGTATCCCTCAGCAAGTCAACCCTCCGTAGTTCACTCCCCCAGCTCACAAACCCGTGTCCCCGATGGCTACAGAAAGTGTCCCGGACAGGTGTCGAGCCTTCCGTACGCTTCTTTCCCGCGTGTGCCTCAGCTGCTGACAACCTACCCCGGGCAGTTGCTGCAGCCTTCAGAGACACACCGATACTGTGAACCAATGACACCGGCTTAGCGGGAGTGTTACTAGGGCACTCACGTGAATAATGGCCTAGCTTCTGACATTTGTAACATTTCACATCCCCAATGGGCTTCTTCCCTTGTGCGGGCGAAGAAGGGGCCTGACCTTTAGTAAACGGGAGAGGCTTGTGTTTGTAGGTGTTATTAGGTGCAATGCTTTTAGTGTGGTTATGTGTGTCATAGGATTTGTTATTATCGAAAACTCTGGTGGGTGGGGTATAGCGCCCCTTCTGCCCTGACTCAGCCCTCTGAACGGCACCGCAACCACGAATCAATGATAATCTGAGGTCTGCCATCTTGGCAGCCTCCTCTACTGTCTTGGGACATTTTTCCTTAATGTTCAGCGTTAGATCGGTTCCAGTACATTTGTAAAACTGTTCCAGATAGAAAAGTTGCTTAATTTCCTCAGCCGACTCTGCGTGCTCGGACCGAAACCAGTTATTACATGCATCTGTTAAGTCCCGTGCGTGCTCCATAAAACTGACGTCGCTCTTCTTATTCACGCCACGGAACTTCAATCTATAAGTTTCGGGTTGCAGTTCGTAGGCCCGGAGCACAGCCTCCTTCACCAGTCCATACACGACACTCTCGTCCAGTGACAGTGCATCGTAGGCTTTCAACCCCTTACCCACTAGACGTGATGAAACTAATGCTGCCCATTTAACCTCCGGCCAGTCATACTCACGACACTTCTTTTCGAAACGAGCAAAAAACTCAGTCACTGCTGTCTCATCAAATGCGGGTACTAACTTAATTAAATGCGAAAGTGAGTCTGTAACCCGGTGCCCACCACCGAGATGACGCCCCGTGGTCTCTACTCTAGACTTCTCGACATCCATTTCAGCCTGGTACCTGGTTGCATCCTGATTGGCTTGGATTCTAGCAACCTCTATGCGTTCTATACTAGCCTGTTGTATCTGAGTCTCCTGCAGCTTAATCCGTTCTATACTAGCCTGTTGTATCTGAGTCTCCTGCAGCTTAATCCGTTCTATACTAGCCTGTTGACTCTCTCGCAACTTAAGCTTAGCTAATTCTAGCTGAAATAACATCTCAGGAGACAGGCCTTGGGAGGGAGAGCACAAAATGGGAGATCCACACCGAGACGTGTTTACGGGTAAGCCAGCTTGCCATTGAGAACCCTCCTGCTGCATCGTGCTAAGACTCGCTGGCTGAGGGCCCAGCTCAGGGGTAGAGTGGAATGGAGGCTTGGAGGGAACCCCCCAAGACCCCACTCCACCCACCGCCCCATCGCCATCACCCAACAAACATGCCACCAAATTCTTCTTGGGCCAACTGTCAGGACAGTCCCGCCCCAAAACCGTGGCTAAACAGCGAAGACCGTAACAATCAATAGCCTGCAGGCGCTGTTCGGTCAAAGGTGTCTGCAAAAATGCCCGGGCATCCCTCTCTCCACTTATAACACTCCCACTCCTAAATATCTGCTGTACTTGCTGGTCACTAGGCTGTACCGTGTTATCCTCCCCCGTAAATGATGAGTCATTAGACATAGTGCTGGTTATACAATTGCTGTTCATAAACAAAAAAAATGCTTATTACTAATTGCAGTCTCGACTCACAAAATGTTAAAGATGCTTGAATGACTCTACTCTAGACACCTAACGAAACAATCTGCAAGTCCACCAATACAATAATGACACAATAAAAATTCCTCCAATATGCAAGAAAATTCTAGCCAGCTCTACTAGGTAGCATAGAATAGTTCTCCAAAAAACATGTGATAGGATACTACTGAATCTTGTGCAAGGTCGCCATTTTGTTACGGCTGGATCGGCAATACATATTCGGGATTCTTGATCGTAGGACAGAAATGGCTTAAGTGACAACGACACGCTCGATTCCAGTCCCAAATACTATATGCTCCAGACAACAAAAGCACCAACGCCCTACAGAGTTATCGTCTACGGTAACGAGGTACCTTAACTCGGCGAAAGTGTACAACAGGGGTAGGCTAAGAGGCTAAACTCCCTCAGACATTTATAGGTTACGTTATTACTAAAGAAATGCAATACTCAAGAAACTACGTTAATATTAAGCCTCTAATAATGTAGAATAGAAGCAGGCTAAAGGTATGACAGTGAAATGCTAAATGACAAATGTACACGCCTACTTGAAAGCGCGTGCACTACACTAACTGTCCCCTACTAACATGCACTAGCATGTAGCCTACAAGATGTTCATGATCCAGTAGATACCTAATAATACACATGGGAGGAACATAAACAGTAGTCACTTATTATAATAATGAATCTATACTTGGAATAACTAAAAGGTTGCAGGCAACAGTACTGCGCCGGTAGCCTACTACCGCATAGGCTACTTCGCTTCTCTCACTCTGTCTCCCCTCCGAGTCCGTATGCGCCCTACGCAACAGAACTCCAGACACAGCAGCAAAACGACAGTGCAGTTAATTGATACATGAAAGTATTAATAGTGTTGTCTTGTGTGTGAGTAATGTGTATTGTAAAGTGTTATAGATATATACTTAAAGAGAGCTGCAATGCATAGTAAAATAAAGATATATCCCACTCATCATCCCCAGGTGTTCTAGCTAGCAGGCCAAGTCACAGGAACAACGAGTCCCAGCACCGAAAGCGAGAACCCAGGAGAAGACTGTAGAGAACACAAGGACAGATAAATTACGTTACTCTACTATACCGGCACTACGAGCGAGCTGTAGTCTCGGGTGCTACACTCGCTCCTGGCTCGGTATGCAAATCAAGGCTAAGTCCTCGTCCCTCTACAGACAACTCCTGGGCATGGTCGGGCTCTTACACATGGCACCAGTCTAGTCACAAATGGGATGATGAGCAGGGCATATAACTCGTGAACATGTAGAACGTTCACCAACTATCCTCATCAAGAAGATCGCTGTTCACATTAACCCCTTAAATCTAATACATGTAAATATATGCTTGTCCTAAGAGTAATACGAGAGGTGAGTGCTGAAACTCCTTTAGGACCTCAAGGGAAGGTTATGCATTTAAATAGAGAGAAGAATGAAATGAGAGTAATGTCGTCAGAGAGAAAGAGTGCAACCGTGAGAAGTTGGGGGAGAGAGAGCAAGGGATGTTAGAATCTCAAAGGTTCTAGGCAACCTGATCATAGAACACGCAGCCAACCTCCAGGCAGTGTGCTGTACGACAACATGGGCCCAGCCCAGGCAGGCAACAATGGACTACCAACCCTATCGCGCCTAGCTATAAGCGCAAGGCTGCCAACCAGTCCATATGTCTGGCAACCACCCGGCCGGCAGCGCGGCGCGTTGCTACCCTCTTGCTCTGAAGCCTAACTCACTCTCTCTCTCTGAACTCCCATTGTCCTATCTATCAACTTCTCTATTGATACTACATATTAAATGGGAGGTCTCGACATGGCTTAAAACAAAACCCACCACTGGTTAGCACATGACGAGACCTTTGCAGAGATACAAAGAACATAGTTATAAGTTGTCACACTCAATATACATTGCGGCTGACGGTAGCCAGATCACGGGCGGTACAGTCGAGTACCAAGGAGTACAATCAGGTTGCGTTGCACAGCACTGGGGTGCGTCACAATATATATATATATATATTTATTTTTGTATGTGAGTGAGGGAGACAAAAGGCAGAACTGCCTGTAGTGAGTGCCTTCACCATAGTTGAAAGAGTGACAGGGCCAAAATCAAGGTACATTCGAGCCAAAATGCCTGGACACACGGAGTTTGAAGCAATTTAAGTCATAGGAAGAGCGAAAGACTGATTCTGGGAGAGAGTTATTTATATAAATATATATAAATATATATAAATATACATAAATAGAAGAAAGTCTGAGAATAACGTTTAACTCTTGGGTTGGAGAGTTGCACAAAGTAGGGGTGGGATTGTGTTGCAAGACGGGTATCACGTACCCTACGTAGAAGAGGTGGTATACATAGTGAGAGCTCTGCGGAGCACTGATTATTGTAGTAGTGATAGAATAGCTAGAGAGATGCAACATTGCGGCGAAGAGGGAGAGATTGCAGAGAGTTGGTGAGTGGACGGGATTAATGATACGAAAGGCCTTCCTTTCTACTTTGCCTAGGAGTGCGGTATGAGAGGATCCTCCCCACACATGTGACCAATACTCAATACAAGGATGCACTGTGCCCCTGGCACACCCAGCTTCTGGGAAGCTGCCTTAGCAAGACTGGTAATATGGTCCTTCCAAGTGAGAGCAGAAGAAAAAGAGACACCAAGAATATTGAGAGAAGATGAAGGATTGATTTTTGTATTGTTGAAGTATAAGGGGTAGTCCACTGGGAGTTCCAGACAGGTAGTAAGATGGATAAATTGGGTTTTGGAAGCATTAAAGGCAACAAGGTTTTCTCTACCCCAATTGGAAATGGTAGTTAGATCAGAAGATAATTGTTGTATGGCTTTATTACGTTTGTTTTTGAGGGATTGCTGGCTGGGGCGTTCTGGAAAACCAATTGAGTAGTGTAAAGGTAGAGCCATCTGTGTATGAATGAATGAAACTGGAGGTACAGTTGAGAAGATCATTTATGAAAATTAGAAAGAGAATAGGAGATAGGACAGAGCCCTGGGGAACACCGGAGTTGATAGGATGAGGAAGTGAGTGATGGCCATCCACAACCATAGCTATGGAACGGCTGGAAAGGAATTTAGAGACAAAGGCACAGATGGAGGGATAGAAACCTTTATGTTGTTATGTATTCATGTGTGTGTTTACGTTTGTGAGTGCTACTTTGTTTTCATTTCCACTTATATGTGTGGGGTGTTTACTCTGACGGTGAATATTTTGATCTGGTTGGTGGTGCTCACTTTGATGCCAATGAAGGATCTGTGGATATTTTAGAGACAATTTTAGTTTGTATATGTGAGAGAGAGAGAGAGAGAGTGAAAGAGAAAGTGTATGTGTGTGTGTTTATGTATGATACTAGACAACTGCCGAAATGTTGAGTATTGGTTATTATATATCACCTCTTATACCAAATTATCTGCAAGCCCATATGCATAAGTAGACTCATTAGGTTAATTTTATGTTTATTGTATTTGTATTTGTTTTATTATTTATTGTTTGTTTTGTTTAACGTTCCAACTTATCCAACAGACATTGGGTTTCTACAGCCTGTAAATTCGATCTTTGAATATGATGAAGGCTGGAGGTCGTATTCCATGTGATGAGCTAGCAGAGTCAGATAGGTTAACACTATTTGGTGCAACGTCTTGGGGGTTATTATGGTATTTTGTTTAATTATTATTGAGGGTTTTATTTGTTTTAAAAAAAAATTAACAATGTGTTTTTAGTTTACCCCCCAAGACTTAGAAACACGCTTCTCCAGACCCCCTTCAAGCTAAAAAAGACCCCCAGACCCCCTTCAAGCTAAATATGTAAATTTTTCGGTAGAAAAATGTCCCGGCCAAAGGCCGGTTTCTCCCAAATTGCAGGCTCGCTATCGCTCGCCCAAGAATAATCGACACCTTATTGGGTTGAAGCATCTTATAATCGTCAAACTAATGAGGTTAAACGTCTTAAAATCTCCAAGCTAATGAAGTAAATCAGGGAGGATCGAAATTGGCCCACCCTGCACCTAATAGAATTAAGCAACTGGCTCCACCTAGTCTTGGCTACCCAGACCAACGGCACCTGGCTCTTTCCCTCTGGCTAGGTGCGATTCGGTGTTTTGATCCTGTATTACCATCGTCTTGTCAATCAGACTTATCACTTTGACTGAACACATACTAACGGCAGCTTTTTAACTCCTCACTCACTAGGTACTGCATTCCATTGCATATTTTGAAAATGGAAATGTTCATACGACGCTAATTATTACATATTGAAAACAGTAAGGCTAGTTTTGATGGCGTACCCGTGCCAAGTCAACTAATACGCACCTAAACGCATTACATTGGGATACCGTGTTCCAATCATATGGGAAATAGCTTGAAATACGGTACAAACGCTTGTTGAGCTCATTCAAACGTTTGCATTTGCTCAACGACTGCATTTAAGATCTATAGGTAGAAACAGAACGGATTTTAAAAGGCCTTAGCAAGATTGTTGGATTGTCTTCTCTAGCCTATATCCAGCCAACAATCAAAAGAATGATACAAAACTGTTGGACATGTGGCTGGCATGAAGGCGCCTATTAGTGTAAGTTAGCCTCTTAGTTAGGTTAGGTTAGAATGTGATTTTGATTTTGGTTTAATTACCTTGAGTTGATTTGGCACTGGTTGAGACCTCTTGGTTGAGATGGTTTACTGGTTGGGTTGTCCGGGAACCGCAGCGACAATGATGCTGTCTACGTTAGATAGAATAAGGGATGCAGCAAATCACAGTTCACTTTAGTTCCCCCACCTTGCCAACCCGCCCTGCATGACGTCAACAGTCCAGGCATTCATCCCTTGGCTCCCTCCTGTCAGGCAACAAGGTAAACACACCGCTGAACGTAAGGAGGGATGGTGTATTTATTTGTTCATTTATGTATATTTTTATCATCCTTTTTAGTTTCCTCCCTAGACCTCCATTAAGCTTAAAAATATACGCTCCCAAGGGCCTCCTTCAAGATATATTTGTATATTTTTCGATAGAAAAATACCCCGACCAAAGGCCGGTTCCACTTAAATTAAAGTCTCGCTGTCGCTCGCCAGGAAAACATCGACAACTAAATGACACATTGGCATCCAGCACCGCATGACGTCAGCAATCCAGGCATTTATTACATGGCACCCACGATATAAAATCCTTGGTGGCACCTTAACAATGAAGCAACTTGGTTGAGCCCGAGAACTTTCAGTCTTCTACTGTACTTCTTACTTCTCAGCTTGTTCTTCCTCTGCCCAAATACTCTTCTTTTCTACTTTACTCCAGCCATCTGGCCTGGAAGGGGAGGTTTTTAGTGTGTTCCCTAGACCTCCCTCAAGCTTAAAAATACACCCACCAGACCCCCTTTCAAGATATATTTGTACATTTTTCGGTAGAAAAATTTCCTGACTGATGGCCTGTTCCTCTTAAAATACAAGCTCGTTGTCGCTCGACAGGAAAAAATTAACACCTAAGTGACACGAAAAGTCTTAAGATTGAAAGAAATGGGGCAACAGTTCTTAAAATTGCCAACCTAATGAGGTGAACGTCTTAAAATCTCAAAACCCATGGGGCTAAACGTGAGAGACAAAGTGGTCCAGAAAAAAATCCCTCAAGTGCCAATCTCCCCTTATTGCTGCCCTGAACTAAGTCTGCACACACCCCATGCCTCTGTTGACCTAGTATAGTTACTCATTCAGTACCGGGGCCGTCCTTTTTATTTCAGTCTGGCTACTGTTAAGGGGCCCTCACACAGTCAGGAGTGCGAGCTAGAGTCACTAGGAGTAGGGGACACTTCGGACTCGCAGGCCTATTCGCAGTGAAAATCGATGACTCCTAGTGACTCCTAGCGACTCCTAGTGACTCCTGTTAGACTCCCACTCGCTCGCGGTGAAAATCGATGACTCCTAGTGACTCTAGCGACTCCTAGTGACTCCTGTTAGACTCCCACTCGCTCGCGGTGAAAATTGACGACTTCTAGTGACTATACCGACTCCTAGTGACTCCTGTTAGACTCCTACTAGCTCGCACTCCTGACTGTGTGAGGGCCCCTTTAGACGACTCTATTAAGTTAAAAAGAGCCTACAGTAATTAACAGCCTTCAAACTTTTTTTTTTTTTTTTTTTTTTTTTTCTATATTCCAACTTACTTCCTCTCGGGCATAGGCTGAGAGCCTTAACATTCACCGCTTTACAATGAACAGTGAAGCCTGTGAGGTCTTGTTCCAGTCTAGGGAGTGAGACATGTGAAGCACGTAGAGTACAACGAGCACCTGCCATCTTGCCTTCACATGGGGCACGGTGCTCACTCATGGTCCGAAACGACCCCATCTCTGAAGCCACCTCGTTCCCGTGCTTCACTGTCTCACCCCCTACACTCGGACTCTCACACTTACACACACACAACGCCACCTGTTGAGCAGATAACTCACCATCTCAACTATCTCACTTAACCCTTTTTACTACCACACGTTCTTTTTAAACTGCACATAATCGTCTAAATATAGCTAGTATTAATGGAAAAAGGACGTCGCTGGGACAGAAGGGGTTAATACGAAATGTATATTAACTCACCCAGGAGACCATTGCAACCAAACTGTAGAAATTATGTGTGCAATGTTGACCACATACTGTAGACTGCAGCAAAGCTGGTACATAATTATAACCTATGAACCTCACCTGTCGTTAGCAAAAGTTAGTATGTATGAAATAATTTTGCATGGATGTATTTATATAGATATTGAAGGGACGGAAATCAGGGTGAGCAAAGAAAAGTGTTGTGACAAACCAGGAAGAGTAAGGAGACACGAACAGTTGTAAGGGAGGCTAAAAAGAGTAAGAGTAATCTTGAGGGTTGGAGAGGAAATGGAACGAGTGAGAATAAAGTAAGGAGTAAAGTAAGCAGGATTAAAGTAGTGTGATCGGATATAGGAGTGTTGAGGGAAAGCGGGCATATTGCAAGGGGAAATGGACGTGTGTAAGAATTGTTGGGGTGTTAGAGAAAGGAACCTGGGCTGCAATATATGGAATGAAGGAAAATACAGAGAGAGAGAGAGAGAGAGAGAGAGAGACAGGCAGACAGACAGTAAGACAGACAGACAGAGAAAAAGAGAGAGAGACAGACAGACAGACAGGGAGAAGATAGAGAGAGAGAGAGAGAGCAAACAGGGAAATGGTTTACTGGAATGGATGCCTACAAGAGGGTGCGAGTGTGTCTGTGGTGGGAGGGGAGATAGATAGATAGGTAGTCAACAGATAGATACAGAGAGTGACTGAATGAGTAAGATTGTGTATGTGTGTGCGTATGTGTGTGTGTAATTATTCGTTAGGAAAATAAACAAGAGACTAACCATGGAAGGAGCTAAGTAGATAGCATACAACAATAAGATAATACAGTATAAAACAACAAAGCTAAATTAAGCACATATGTTTCAGCCATTTGTGTAATCCAAGGAAGCAGGATTACTTAACATTATTACCACATTCAAACTAAATAAAATAAAAAATAATGCCACCTCTTGTTTATTGGTCCTACCCTCACTGGGTTAATCAAACCATCACCAAAAGTGATGCAAATATTTAGTTGAAGCTTTCTCCAAAATTACGCATTGGTTATGACAAAAAAGTTGTTAACTCTGACTGGCTTTGTACAATAATAACTAAAGTCTGTGTCTAAACTCTTTGCATAATCAGTGATGAACTGTGCCTATCATGAAATATGCAAAATTACTGTGCATGGTAAATTCTATGGGGCTTAGTAATGATAGTGCAGAGGGTAGGAGGATCAAACCTTAACCAATAGTACCTATTATATTTGTTGTTAAATTAAACACATAAAGATGCGGACCTAGATTCGCCTAGATGAATTCCTAAGTTCTTAACATATCGTGTGGACAAACATGTAGACAAGCACACAGTGTCTATCATATAAGCTATGAAACTGCTGTTTGCAGAGATAATTATCAAACTGAAAACAAAAAATACATAATATATCCAACAAAACAACATTTCAAGTAAATATATGCATATAATAAATTCTCAATATGATATCAAAGTAAATCACTCCTTAAAACAACCACCAACCAAACCGAGACCTTCCCAAACCAAAAAACCCCGTCCACCGTCCGCTATTAGTGAAAGGATGCCCTGGAAAGCAAAGACAATAGGAGAGGGAAGCAGCACAAACGACTCTGATAATGGTGTATAGGGCAGGGGGAGATAGGGCCGTTAATGACAAGAGGGCCGCGCTAGTAGAAGGATTTGCGTGCCAGATATTGAATTTCCAGAGGGTGAAAACATTTGGGGAGAAGGAGTTGGTTTCTGTGACTGCGGCGACTGCACTGTAAATATTGTGTGTTCAAATGAAGTAATTCATTATATGTATTTTAATCGCTTATGTTTTATTATGTTCCCTCCACCAACCGACTTTACTCCTAAACTCAATTAATGAAATCAACAAATACATGTGGCAGTCCAGGGATTCGAACCTAGGATGCTCACACCGAAATTCAGTGCATTTATCCATTGCGCTACGAAGACAGATTAATGCACTTAAAAATTTCAAGCACTGTGTTTATGGATCCTTTATTTGCTGCATATGCACACACAATTTGTACAGTGTAGCTGACAGAGATTATGTTGTTATTATTAGTATTGTTATGACATTTGTTTATTTTCTTTACCTGCGGTGATACTTCGAAAATCTATAAATTATCGCTTTTGTTGTTCCTATTCTTTTTTCTTGGGGATCAAAGGTGCCGGAGGGATAGTAATAGTTTTGATATGCTGCTGATTTGATTTTGTTTTTTCTCTTCAGCTGGGAAATTGTTCTACCCAAAAATGAATACACTTAGCTTGAAGAGGGTATGGAGAGGCGGGTTTTTTTTACTTATGACTTATGGGTTAAACTAATGAAATAATGATCGAAATTCGCAAAAACAACCAACGTCCTCAAGAAAGTTTTCATAACGATACAATCACCCCCAGACCGTCGGTCAGGTAGTGTTAAGCCACTGTCACACAAACAATACTAGAGGCGAACCTGTAGCGGAGCCTTGTTTTAGCTACGAGTTTCTATATCATAACTATGGAGACGTGTGGTAGGTATCCTTAGCTTAACCCTTTCAAAATGCGAGGACGCCTTTCTCCCTTTTCTGCTGGCTATTAGTAAACGGTTTTTTTCAGTTTAGGAAGGAATTGTGGGAGTCAGAGGGTGAAGTGAGAGAAATTGTACCCCTCTTGATCGTAGAATGTGCGTAAAATGTCTTCCATAACTGAATAAAAGTGCCTAATATTAGCCAGAATAAAGTGAACACGCGTCCTCGTATGCTGAGAGGGATTAATTTGACTGCATGTGACGGTTGTGTGGCGAGCATACTATTCACTGGTTGTACACTGCTAATCTGTAAACCATTACAGCTCTGTATAACGCGACAACCACATACAATTTACAGTATTAACTCTGGTAGCCGTTTGACAATGTTGGGAAGTAACCATTTAGGTAAAAGTGAGGACATAATGCCTATCAATGAACTCACAAAGGGAAAATTTTAACCAGGGTAGGTGTGGTACAGTGGTCTTGTTACTGGACTGGCAAACTTCAAGTCCCGTGTTCAAATCCTGATGTGTCAATGGAAAGATAATATTGGAATGGAATCTGCGCTGTACTTAGTTTAAGAACATTACCTCAAAGAACACCGACACGACACAAGACATATTCTTTTATACATTATAACTGTATGAATAGTTAGTTAAAATAGGACTTCAGAGGCTATTAACCCTTCTGGATTATTAAAGCCAGCACACTGTAAGTCATGAATACTGGAGCCCCTTTTCGGGAAGTTTAGTCCATTGCTGTATGAATATTCCTATATTAAACATGATTGCGAGACGAAACGGTGAAACAGTGGCGATGCACCTTCGAGGCGTCAATGATGCAATGGGCCAGGAGGAGACAACCAGGAGTCATAGGTATGTAGAGGTAAGGGCACACACGAGCCAGTTGTAACAATTACCACAATTATAACCACCACTACCTCACAGGATGGATCCTGTCTGCAGCCACCAGTACTACAATTATCACCACCACTATCTCACAGGATGGATCCTGTCTGCAGCCACCAGTACTACAATTATCACCACCACTACCTCACAGGATGGATCATGTCTGCAGCCACCACTACTACAATTATCACCACCACTACCTCACAGGATGGATCCTGTCTGCAGCCACCACTACTACAATTATCACCACCACTACCTCACAGGATGGATCATGTCTGCAGCCACCACTACTACAATTATCACCACCACTACCTCACAGGATGGATCCTGTCTGCAGCCACCACTACTACAATTATCACCACCACTACCTCACAGGATAGATCATGTCTGCAGCCACCACTACTACAATTATCACCACCACTACCTCACAGGATGGATCCTGTCTGCAGCCACCACTACTACAATTATCACCACCACTACCTCACAGGATGGATCCTGTCTGCAGCCACCACTACTACAATTATCACCACCACTACCTCACAGGATGGATCCTGTCTGCAGCCACCACTACTACAATTATCACCACCACTACCTCACAGGATGGATCCTGTCTGCAGCCACCACTACTACAATTATCACCACCACTACCTCACAGGATGGATCCTGTCTGCAGCCACCACTACCTCACAGGATGGATCATGTCTGCAGCCACCACTACTACAATTATCACCACCACTACCTCACAGGATGGATCCTGTCTGCAGCCACCACTACTACAATTATCACCACCACTACCTCACAGGATGGATCCTGTCTGCAGCCACCACTACTACAATTATCACCACCACTACCTCACAGGATGGATCATGTCTGCAGCCACCACTACAACAATTATCACCACCACTACCTCACAGGATGGATCATATCTGCAGCCACCACTACTGCAATTATCACCACAACTACCTCACAGGATAGATCATGTCTGCAGCCACCACTACCACAATTATCACCACCACTACCACAACTACCACCACCGGATGGATCATGTCTGCAGCCACCACTACAACAATTATCACCACCACTACCTCACAGGATGGATCATGTCTTCAGCCACCACTACTGCAATTATCACCACAACTACCTCACAGGATGGATCATGTCTGCAGCCACCACTACCACAATTATCACCACCTCTACCACAACTACCACCACCGGATGGATCATGTCTGCAGCCACCACTACAACAATTATCACCACCACTACCTCACAGGATGGATCATGTCTGCAGCCACCACTACTGCAATTATCACCACCACTACCTCACAGGATGGATCATGTCTGCAGCCACCACTACTACAATTATCACCACCACTACCTCACAGGATGGATCATGTCTGCAGCCACCACTACCACAATTATAACCACCACTACCTCACAGGATGGATCCTGTCTGCAGCCACCACTACTACAATTATCACCACCACTACCTCACAGGATGGATCATGTCTGCAGCCACCACTACTGCAATTATCACCACCACTACCTCACAGGATGGATCATGTCTGCAGCCACCACTACTGCAATTATCACCACAACTACCACACTGGATGGATCATGTATACAGCCACCACTACCACAATTATCACCACCACTACCACAACTACCACCACCGGATGGATGATGTCTGCAGCCACCACCACCTCTGAGTGTTGAACAAATAGTCGCATCAGATTTCAGTTACTCACCGTTTACTCTCGCTCCTCCTCCTTCTCCTGAAGTAGGGGAGAAGGCAAAGGACGAGGAGTAGGAGGAAGAAAAGAAGGAGGAGGAGGAAGAGGAGATGAAGGAAGACAATGGGAGAAGTAAGATAATGAGTAGGAGGATGAAGAGAAAGAAGGAGAGACGAAGGAAGAAGATTTGGAGGAGAAGTAAGATGAAGAAGAATAGGATACATAAGAAGAAGAGTAAGAAGAAGGAGAAGAGGAGATAAAGGAAAAAGAATAGGAGCAGGAGTAAGAAGATGAGTAAGAGGAAGAAGAGAAGAATGAGGACATTCTCAAGAATAAACATAAACAAAAACGTATTTGATTACTAAAACTTATAGTCTAGGTCTCTAGGAGATAGGTCTGTTTAATCAGAATTTTTGGTGGCAAAGGTTTGAAAACTTGCAAAAAGTGGCGCTGATTCCAAAAAAAAACCACTCTTATTTACCCCTCGTACGACATTTTGGAGATATATGCCAATTTTTGCCCAAAAATGCCACTTCTTAATCAAATTTGGAAAAATTTCAGAATTGTAAATTTAAATGCTGTAACAGTCTTATATTAGATAAAAAACGATGCTGAATACAAAAAAGGCAGTTTTATTGACCCCACTTCCATAGTTTTCGAGATATTTGCCATTTGTGCCCAAAAATGTGTTTTTGTAATTAAATTTGATAAAAATTCAGAATTGTGAATTCAAACGTTGTGACAATCTTATCTTATGCCAATGTCAATATATCTTGTTTAGATCAATGTCTCAAAATTGCAATTTTGATCAAATTAATGTGTCAAAGGTACCACAGATTAGACTTTTTTCCTAATTTCACTTTTTTTCTTTGCAGATGGAGAGTGCTGTCGAGTTGCCTTTGCAGTGTGCGCTGCACGTAGGTGGAGATACAGATGGGAATGAAGATGCTGTTGTTGTTGTTGTTTGCTGTAGTTCAGTTTACTGAACAGACATGGAAAACAGCTGGGGACCTAGCTCAAAGCAGGAAGAAACATCAGGAAAGATCAAAGTATCTTGAAATCTGTGAAACCATTAACTTTGAAGCTAAACCATTTTCACATTATGGCTTTCACAGTGACTGTTACAGCAGGTTTACGGCGTTTCAGATAACACCTAAGGAGAAGAAAACAAGTTCTTCTGTTGATTCCATAAAAACAAGGTCTAAGTTCTCAGAGCCATCAGTGGCAGGCACTTCGACTACTGGAGTCCTGGAGGAAAAGTGCATCTTCTGCAAGTGCCCCTGTTGCAAGCATTTCACCACTGGGTTTGAACTCCTTTCTAATTGTGAAACTAGTGAAGCACAGGACAACATTAAAGAAGCAGCAAGACAGCAGAGAGACACAGACTTCCTTCGTGAGTATGGAAACATCGATTTCATTGCTAAAGAAGTCAAATATCACCGTACATGTAACAGAAGATATATTTCACGTGGTACAAAAGCTCAGGTAAAGGATAGTGTTGACACATTCAGTAGAAGACGAGAGTCTGCTTTCTTACGGCTGCTTTCCTACATAGACTCCGAGGTATTCCATAAAGACACATTACAGAAATTGATGGATATCAATAGCACATACCTTGAATTCCTTAAAGATGAGGGGTTTGATAATCCTACATCTGAACCATACAATTTACTGACCAAAATCAAAGCACATTATGGCAGTAAGCTTCATGTCGATCAAGAGAGTAAAAAGCAGGGTACTTACATATCAATGGCAAAAGAAACTATGAATAACGACATCAAAAATGATGCTTTGTTTCTGCGACGTAAAATCATGAAGCTCCGCGAGAATACATTGCCAAACCCAATCACAGTACAAGCAATACGTGATGGTCAACCATCTAATATACCAGGTGAACTGATAGATTTCTATAGATTTATGTACAGTGGCTTGTTACGACTGGGGTTTAAATATATCAGGGCTCTTATTCATTGGACTAGTAATGGCATAAATGTTACAACGGAAAGCGCTAGCTCCAACCTCTGATGTATATTCCCAGTGAACAAAGAACACAAATACTCTACAGAGTTCTATATGCAATAATAGGCTATCAAACTTTCAATAAATGTGCGTCTACTCTAGGCTTAATGTTATGTGAAAACAGCCTATTACTACCTATAACCGAAGGTGCTTGGTTATGGTATGCAAAGTAAGGTGGTAAGAGAAGTTACAGCTTACGTTACTTTAATCAATAAATGTCAGGCACTCCTGCATGAAAGAAAGTGCACTAAAGTCCTTCAACACTAACAAGGAATCTTCTTTAAATGTTAGATGCTATAAAGATGCTCGTATCGGAAATGGAACCCAAAAAGGCAGGCAGCGGAACAATGCTCGTGCAGGCTATGCACACAAAAAGGCAGAATATATAGAATGCCGTCGGAGCCAAGAATATCCTAAACACTACAACAATAATAATCGCCACGACAATGCAGTATTCCTATCAACAAAAAGAGCCTAAGTTGTTTGTGTCTCCATACATCAAACTAGGCTGCGAAATGCTTGTGTAATCATAAATGGGTATGCATAAAAAGAGTAATTAGGTTAATATACTTAATGTCTACTGTGACTGATAAAGTCTAGCTAGAGTCAATGATACGAGATACTGGTGCGCATGGCATGCCGCATAGCCTAGTGCAAATCTCAAGTCTGTGCGTCAAATATTACGTTATAGGGAAGGGTAGCTCTCTTGAGAAACCTTAATACCGAAGTATTAAGCGTTCTCCTGGCGTACCTCAAAGACAAACAATCGAGACTAGAACAGTGCAGAATGGTATAGGCAAAAAGCCCTCATTCGTGCATGCTCTACTCTCAATGGCACACAGACTAGAATTTACTCAATCAACTCCAGTTCTCAGGTATGTCGTGCAGCTTTTAACTAAAGCCAGCACTCATAGGAAACAATACCTTATAATATCAGACTCCTAGTCTAGCATTATCTAATCCAGCAGAACACTAATAATTAAAGGAAGCAGTACTAAACAATATGAATGTCAACCAATGCTTCGTGATCCACTTATCTTAACAACTAACATACATAGGTTATATCAGACCTTAACGCACAATACAACTGGCCAGCATGAAGCTGATTTTGCAGAGTTAACCAGAGGGGGTATAATATTAATAAAAGGTGGTGAAAGATATGAAAAAAGAGAGAGGTAGGCAGAGGAAAAGATTATCAGGTGCGGAGCGGAAGACAGGTAGCAAGGGATAAAGATGGATGCGTTCTAGAAACCAGATCTGAGGGAGAGAGTGGCGAGGAACTGTATATATACTCGCACTAGCTCGAGCCGCGTGGGAAAAGAGCGGTTACAAGTCGTCTAGCCACTAGCAAGGGAGCTAGCAGCATGGTAAGGACCTCTCTCCACCAAACCCCACGAGGCAGCCAGCCGTGACGTCATCGAGCGGGACAAAAACACTGCGCGCTCCCTCTCACTCTGTTCTACTCTCTCTCTCTCTCCCAGATCCCATCATTACTAGTTAATGATAAAACATATACTTTACAATTAAATATATAAAGCCTTGACATGGGTGAAAACAAAGAGCCTTTCTGGACTGCCCATGACACGAGCTTTCATATGAAATAAAGCACACTCTAATACATAAACTGTAGCCCCATCCACTGCCCTGGCGATCCTAGTGAGTCACTGTAGGACAAGCCATGCGGTTCTAACGGAGTGGTTAACGTCACACCCCCCCCCCACACCCCCCCCCCCCCCCCCCAAGATTTTTCTCAGAGGCCCCAAGGCTCACAAAAATCTGATGGTTAGAACCCATGCTATATCTCTACTTCCCATCACCCAGCGGCAGTAAAATATCTGGCACAGTTCTTCAACAAAACATTTTTCAAAATTATAACCCTCCCCAACACAATAGGTTAAATTTTATGTAGTTATGCTCCTCAAGAGCGAGCTTCTCTAGCCCAGCATTCTGAGAGGAGTGCAACTCAGAATTACTGCTATAACATACTGACAAAATTCAACTATCAAAGAAAGAGTTTTTATTTGATTTTTATGTTTTTAATTTGTTTATTTCGGCTGCACTATAGGGGCAAGCCTAGTTTTTTCTTCTATACCAAACGCTCAACTCCTGCTTTACGACCCAATACGCTGGGCTACAACCGCGAGCCAACAAGCACCAAGCGCAAAATACTATTCAAACTAAAGCAGGAGGCTACCCGTGTGTCAATCTACCAAGGATCATATACCCTTGAACGACCATCTGCAACCACATTGTCACAACCGGCAATATGGCGTATGTCCAGGTTATATACCAGTAACCTTAGTGACCACCTGGTCAGTCTCATATTCCGATTGTGAAACTGATCCAAGAACTTGAGAGGGTGATGATCTGGGTAAACTACAACGACCGGACCATAGGCTGGAACATAGACCTCGAAATGCCCCAGCGCAAGCACAACCGCCAGCAGCTCCTCCTCGACAACAGAGTAGCTCCCCTGGGCCGAATTGTACTTCTCCGAGCAGAAACTAACAGGATGCTCCAGCCCATCATCGTCCTTTTCCACAAGGACGGCACCAGCCCCCACACCACTAGCCTCCGTTGCTAGTTGGAAAGGTAGGCTAAAGTCAGGGGCCCTGAGGATCGGGTGAGTGCACAACAGGTGGTATACTTCTCTAAACACCTTCTCACACTCAGGCGCCCATTTGAACTTCTTATCCTTCCAGTTATCCTCCACCTGAGCTTGACTGTCCCGTTCTCCTTCTCCACCTTGACTGCTAAACGTCATCACAGGCACAGTGAGAGGCTCAGGGGGGTGCCTCCCATACTCCTTCATGGGATTAACATGACATAACTGATTGCGCTTCCGTCTGTCTGGAATGGCTACCAAGTAATCCAGGTCTGATAGCTCCTCCACCACCCTATAAGGACCAGCGTACTTCGCGGATAAGGTGTGACCTACAAAGGGCAGTAGAAACAACACCACCTGACCCACGTGAAACTCCCTGAGTTCAACCTTGAGGTCGTACCTGTCCTTCCTGAGGGCCTGAGAGCTAGTCAAATTACGGCCAGCCAACTCCAGACTGCGCAACATCCGTTCTCGACTGTTGAGGACACACTTGAGCATAGAACAAGGTTTTTCTGCGCCCTCCCATACTTCTTCAACCATATGGAGAGGCCCTCTGACACGGTGTCCAAAGACGAGCTCATTAGGGCTGAATCCCAAACTTTCCCCAGGTACCTCCCGTGCAGCAAACAAAACATATGGCAGGCCAAGATCCCAATCTTTCCCATTCTCAAAGCAATAACAACGAAGCATAGATTTTAAGGCTGAGTGCCATCGCTCTAACACACCCTGGCTCTCCGGATGATACGCAGGTGACACAACCCCAACAATCTCATGCTGCGGCATTGCTCGAACAAAGAGGCTAGAAGTGAAGTTGGGTCCCTGGACTGACTGAATCCCCTGCGGGTAACCATACCGGGAAAAATACACTAGCAAGCTTCGGACCACCGTCTTCGCCGACCCATTTCTCATAGGGTACGCGTCAGGGTACCTTGTTGCTACATCTCCCGACTGTGCATCACTGTCCTCCTTCAACTCTTTCGTCTTTTTAAGCCCATCCTCTGCCCCTTCAGGAACAGTTACTGGGTCTTCTCCAGACTCGAAATGTGGTCCTAATAATGAGTCCCCGAGAAGGTCCGTTGACACTAAACTCTCAACCGCATCAACTTTCAACCCCTTCTCGGTACCCTTCCTCCGCTGATCTAAAGATTGTTGACCAGAATGTGACTCCCTGGATGCAGGATCTCCGGTGACAACACACGCCATAGGCTGCACCGGACACTTCTCAACCCACTCCTGCTCCTCCCTACTCACGTCGGCCGGCTTCTCGGCAACGACCAAGGGTGGAGCCTCAGAAGTAGGTCCCGCAAAGTCGTTGCCGAGAAGGAGGTCGACGCCCCCAACAGGTAACTTCTCCACAATTCCTACATCCAGGTCCCGAGTCACACCATCAACTTCCATCTTCATTCTTACAAGCGGGTATGACCTTGTCGCATTAACTCCCTGAACCACAACCACCCGCGCCGTATTGACAGGTTTACCAGTGAAATTTCTCAACAGTGTTTGCGATGCCCCAGTGTCACGCAAAATTCTCACCTCATGTCTTCTACCCCCCCACTCCACACAACCGAGTCCCCTGTGGTCACTAAAGGCATCACGGACAGGGAATAAGCCTTCCGGATCCTTCTGCACTGGCAGTGTATTTACCTCGGAAGAAATGCCTCTAACAAACTCCGATGTCCTCTTGAACACTCCAATGCCGTGAGCAAAAGACACGGCTGCCGGAGGAGGTCGACTAGGGCACTCATTTGCCTTATGACCCTCCTGGTGGCAACTAAAACACATAAATTTTGGTTTCGGCTTATACTGTGATGTAAAAGGCCCCTGACTTTTCACATACGGTGTGGTGTAAGGTTTGGATTCAGTTTTAGTTTCATGGCTCTTCTGTTTAAATGTGTCATTGTTACGGGGAGGGGGAGGATAACGGTCCTTAGCACTTACATCGTACTTCTGTGAGGACCCGCAACCCCGAATCAACGACAGCCGTCGATCAGCCATTTCTGCTGCTTCGACTAGAGTTCTTGGGTTTTTCTCCTTTAAGTTCAAAGTTAGATCACCACCCGTGCTCTTAAAGAACTGCTCCAACATCATTAACTGCTTAATTTCATCAAATGTTGTGACCTTCTCAGATCGGAGCCAGTTCCCCATAGCATCGGACAAGTCCCGGGCGTGTTCCAAAAAGGTGCTATCTCTTCCCTTAGTTACACCCCGGAACTTCAAACGGTACGTTTCTGGTTGCAGTTCGTAAGCCCTCAGGACAGCCTCCTTGAGATCCTCGTACACAATACATAACTCCAAAGGTAACGCATCGCAGGCTTTAAGACCCTTGCCTATTAATCTAGAGGATACAAGTGCTGCCCATTTATTCTCTGGCCACTGGTGTTCCTGGCACTTCTTCTCAAAGCATGCGAAAAATTCTGTTACACCACTCTCATCAAACACCGGAACCAGTTTCAATAAGTGCGAGAGAGATTGATCATGAACACGGTTACCAGCCCCAAGTCGCTGTCCCGTTGCCTCTACTCGCGACTTCTCTACGTCCATGTCGGCACAGTACCTAGTCGACTCTAAATCAGCTTGGATTTTTGCTAGCTTGGCTCTCTCTTCTATCTTGGCTAATTCTAATTGCTGCTGAAGCTGAAACTCAGATACCCTGATAGCCTTTCTCTCTTCGATCTTAGCTAATTCGAGCTGAAGTAATAATTCTGGAGTTAACCCTTGAGGAGGTGAAGGTGCTACAATGTTTGAAATTACCGGTGGTCCCCCCAGGGGCAACCCACCCTGCCAGTCACCACCCAACTGTGGAAGCGTACCCGGGGTCGGCAAACTACTGGGATGGCTGGGAGTCAAGTGTAGGGGAAGCATGGCCGAAGGGCTCTGAGCACTCAACCCATCTCGCTCACCAGTCACCCTGCCCAGTACACACGTTATCAAGTTATCCCTGGTCATGCTGCTAGTACCCGCATGACCGATAGCTGTGGCCAGGCATTGAAGACCGTACCGCTCCATACCCTCCAACCGCTCGGCAGTAACAGGCCATTGCAAAAATATCCTAGCATCCTCCTCACAGTTCACCTGATTAACCATATCATCATACTGCTGTTCCTCAGTTTCGACATTACGTACTGTGTCTCCATTCTCCTCTGATCCGGTATAAGACATGATGCTCACAAAAATTTCCCACCTCAATATTCAGAAAAGAAGTACCCCAAACTCTTATACCTCAATATACACACAAAAATTCTCGGAAATACTCAAGGGCTATACTATGTTGCAAAAAAAAATATATTCTTGCTGATCCCCGCAAAATATTCTCCAAAACAACAAATGTTCCCTGCTAATAAATGTAGGTTCACCAAATCCTAGGTAAGGTCGCCATTTGTTACGACTGGGGTTTAAATATATCAGGGCTCTTATTCATTGGACTAGTAATGGCATAAATGTTACAACGGAAAGCGCTAGCTCCAACCTCTGATGTATATTCCCAGTGAACAAAGAACACAAATACTCTACAGAGTTCTATATGCAATAATAGGCTATCAAACTCTCAATAAATGTGCGTCTACTCTAGGCTTAATGTTATTTGAAAACAGCCTATTACTACCTATAACCGAAGGTGCTTGGTTATGGTATGCAAAGTAAGGTGGTAAGAGAAGTTACAGCTTACGTTACTTTAATCAATAAATGTCAGGCACTCCTGCATGAAAGAAAGTGCACTAAAGTCCTTCAACACTAACAAGGAATCTTCTTTAAATGTTAGATGCTATAAAGATGCTCGTATCGGAAATGGAACCCAAAAAGGCAGGCAGCGGAACAATGCTCGTGCAGGCTATGCACACAAAAAGGCAGAATATATAGAATGCCGTCGGAGCCAAGAATATCCTAAACACTACAACAATAATAATCGCCACGACAATGCAGTATTCCTATCAACAAAAAGAGCCTAAGTTGTTTGTGTCTCCATACATCAAACTAGGCTGCGAAATGCTTGTGTAATCATAAATGGGTATGCATAAAAAGAGTAATTAGGTTAATATACTTAATGTCTACTGTGACTGATAAAGTCTAGCTAGAGTCAATGATACGAGATACTGGTGCGCATGGCATGCCGCATAGCCTAGTGCAAATCTCAAGTCTGTGCGTCAAATATTACGTTATAGGGAAGGGTAGCTCTCTTGAGAAACCTTAATACCGAAGTATTAAGCGTTCTCCTGGCGTACCTCAAAGACAAACAATCGAGACTAGAACAGTGCAGAATGGTATAGGCAAAAAGCCCTCATTCGTGCATGCTCTACTCTCAATGGCACACAGACTAGAATTTACTCAATCAACTCCAGTTCTCAGGTATGTCGTGCAGCTTTTAACTAAAGCCAGCACTCATAGGAAACAATACCTTATAATATCAGACTCCTAGTCTAGCATTATCTAATCCAGCAGAACACTAATAATTAAAGGAAGCAGTACTAAACAATATGAATGTCAACCAATGCTTCGTGATCCACTTATCTTAACAACTAACATACATAGGTTATATCAGACCTTAACGCACAATACAACTGGCCAGCATGAAGCTGATTTTGCAGAGTTAACCAGAGGGGGTATAATATTAATAAAAGGTGGTGAAAGATATGAAAAAAGAGAGAGGTAGGCAGAGGAAAAGATTCTCAGGTGCGGAGCGGAGGACAGGTAGCAAGGGATAAAGATGGATGCGTTCTAGAAACCAGATCTGAGGGAGAGAGTGGCGAGGAACTGTATATATACCCGCACTAGCTCGAGCCGCGTGGGAAAAGAGCGGTTACAAGTCGTCTAGCCACTAGCAAGGGAGCTAGCAGCATGGTAAGGACCTCTCTCCACCAACCCCCACGAGGCAGCCAGCCGTGACGTCATCGAGCGGGACAAAAACACTGCGCGCTCCCTCTCACTCTGTTCTACTCTCTCTCTCTCTCCCAGATCCCATCATTACTAGTTAATGATAAAACATATACTTTACAATTAAATATATAAAGCCTTGACATGGGTGAAAACAAAGAGCCTTTCTGGACTGCCCATGACACAAGCTTTCATATGAAATAAAGCACACTCTAATACATAAACTGTAGCCCCATCCACTGCCCTGGCGATCCTAGTGAGTCACTGTAGGACAAGCCATGCGGTTCTAACGGAGTGGTTAACGTCACAGGCTCAAAACAAGAAGGCAGTGAGAGAGTAGAGCGCTACATGGAATCATCAGCAGAAGACGATGTATTCAAAACTACAAGAGGCACAGTGAAGCCATCCAAACATATGCTTCTTGGCATGGGGCTGAAGAGCATGACAGGTTCAAAGAAGATTGTTGAAACCTTAAATAAATTTGGCCATTGTATTTGCTACAATACAGTAGAAGAGTATGAAACTCAGCTGGCCTCAACAGTTATTGAGAAAAACCAAGTTCTTCCAGATGACCTTGAAGCCCTACCACAACTAAGTACAAATACTGCATGGGACAACTATGACGAATCTATGTATCATGATACACTGGGCATCTGCATCCAAAATGAAGTGCCAGTTACACCATTGCCAATGACAACAACAACAACAACCATAACATCCACAGCAGTCTCGCCATCAATTCCAGCAGCTACCTTACCATCAGCGGGACAGAGCATGCCATTAGCAACAACAACAAAGAGAAGCAAGAGGAGTCTTGCGGTAACAGATCCAGAACTCGAACCAGTGAGAAAGAAACCAAAAATATCCAACTTTTCATTTGATGTCAGAGCAATGGAAACGCCTTGGGCGTCTTGGAGAGAATATCCACTTTGAAGACAATGACAGCCTGGTGGAGAAATACGTCTGTACCCTCTACGGTCAAAGATCATCATCTGTGAATGAGGCCAGATTGAAGATATTCCTCAGCAAATACAAACCGATGGACCCAGATAGTCCTTTGAACAAGATCAAAGGCATCGATGCAGGAATGCTTCCCCCCTGTCAAGATGTACTGAAGCAGAAGATTGCGAGATGCAACTACGTCACATACATGTGGAAGCACGCCCATCTGAAAAACCCGCTGGACAACATCCATCCTACAGATCATGGCTGGGAGGAAGTCGATGGACTCTATGTACCACATTGGTTTTCTGGCAGCCAGATGCCAACTGTGTTGTCAGAAACCTTGGAACCAGAAGATATAGAAGAGCACAAAGAAGATGGTGAAGAGACGGATGATAGTTCTGATGAATCGGAGAATGAAGATGATAGCGATGATGATACAAATTTGGACTTTCAATTCTGAGTCGGCAAATAGAAGTGGGGTAAATTAAACTGACTTTTTTTTATTCAGCATCGTTTTTTACCTAATATAAGACTGTTACAGCATTTAAATTTACAATTCTGAAATTTTTCCAAATTTGATTAAGAAATGGCATTTTTGGGCAAAAATTGGCATATATCTCCAAAATGTCGTACGTGGGGTCAATAAGAGTGTTTTTTTTTTAATCAGCGCCACTTTTTGCATAAGATAAGCTTTTCAAACCTTTGCCACCAAAAAATCTGATTAAACAGACCTATCTCCTAGACTATTACAAAGGAGTGCAAACATCAGAACAACCTATTCTTCTTCGGCATTATGTTGAGGAATAAGCATTAAAGGGGGCATAACACGAACACATTGATCATCATTTTTGTTTTTGGTCAAAAAAATTCTCATAAGATTTCAAGGAATTGTTGGTATCATGAACTAGAATTAACATCAATTAACTTAGGTGACAAAGTAATCTAAAAAGTATATCTCATGAGCTGCCAGACTAGTGTTAACAATAGAAAATTGAAGGGCAAAGCTGACGTATAATACCCCCTTAGCTGTGACTATAAAGGCCAGTAGAAGGGTGGGTTGCTGCCAACATGTTGACAGATTAACTTGATTTTGTTTGTCCATAAACATTCATCTAACATTGTTAGATATAAAGTCGTAGTCATGTACTTAACCTTTAACTGTCTTGATGGTGTAATGGTTTGAGTGCTTAAGATCTGTATGAGGTAACCCAGGTTTGAATACCGGTTGGATCACATGCTTTCATTAATTTCATTGGGAGGTGTTTGGTGTTGGGAGTGAAATGTATAATAGATTAATCTAACGATATGCGATTGTATGCATCTTAGATAAGACCTCTAGCAATCAAGGAAGTGAAATCTATATAAATTATCTCCGAGTCACTCAGATTCTTCCTAACCTTAATCAAATCGTCTACTAATCTATTTTATAAATTTCACTCCAACACCAAACACCTTTCCAATGAAATTAATGAAAGCATGTGATCCACTGGGATTCGAACCTGGGTTACCACACACAGATTTTAAACACTCTAACCATTACACCATACAATCTGAAGGAAAGCATCACGTTAAGCTGTGAAGGTTCAACTATCCTCCTAATACCCACATCAAATCACCGCGTTATTAATTCGATTACATAACCTGTCACACCTGGGAAAGTTATGCTATCCATTCAGCTCTACGTTGCTGAATGGATAGAGAGCGCCACGTCACACAATATAGGCGGTTTCACGCGAGTGTCCTTTTTGTCATCTTTTATCGGCATAGCAGGTCAGGAAGCTTTAGAATTTAAGTTTTATGAGAATTCAGCTAGCAACAATTATCTAATGTCATTAAAGTTGTCAATGCAGATGAAAAAGAACGCAAAATTCTGACAGACATAAAGTAGCCGATCGAAAGTCGCCGAAAATAACGCTTGTGTGGACCCGCCATAAAACTACGTTGAATGGGGAGCGCTTATGCTGGGGTCACACATTCACGTATATGCTCCCGTATGCTCCCGTACGAAGGTTTATTGGTAGTTGGCAACCGAATACGTAAAACGTAAGGGCTTAGTACGCAAAACGTAAATAAAATTGTGTCTAGTCGTGGGGGTTGGTACGCATGGCAGGCGTAGCCACGCTGGTCTTGGAGGTGGATGGTGCGGCCAAGGTCGCCCGGTATGTTTTGGATTTCGAATCAGATACGGGGCTCGCGCTCACGTATGTCAAAAGTCGGGAAAGCATACGTTTTACCTGGCTAGCTGCTACGTCTTACGGCTGCAGCCCCGTAAAACGTAGCAGCTAGACAGGTAAAACGTAAGTTTTTCCCGCCAATCGTACAATGTTCACGTAAAACGGGAAAGTGAAAGTAAGTCCGGCCGCATCTGGCAACACCGCCGCACTGCGTGTTGGCGGGAAGACGCGGCAACGTTGTACGGGGGGTATATAAGAAGCAGCGGGGGACACTCCCGTCATACCTCTCACCACACCGGAGCAGCAAACAACAAACCAACCCTGCCACCTGCTTGCCACCCTCTGCACCCTGCCCTGCCCTGCTTGCCACCCTTTGCACCCTGCCCTGCCCTGCTTGTCACCCTCTGCACCCTGCCCTGCCTGCCCTGCCCTGTACCATGCAGAAGAAAGGCGTGAAGAAGGCCAGGAAGGCTTCCCCTGCCACCTCGACGTCTGACACATCACCTGGTGACCCCTCTCAGCCCGGCCCCTCCAACTCTGACCCCTCTCAGCCTGGCCCCTCCAACTCTGACCCCTCTCAGCCTGGCCCCTCGACGCCTGAAGATGAAATTGTTCTCGACCTCGGCCCCGATAGTGGAGAGCTCGAGGTTGAAGTGGATGATGAGACTGATGAGGAAGAAGAGGAGGAAGAAGTAGAACCTGCACTTACCAACAGCCAGGCTCCACCAAAGAAACGGCGCAGGAAGAAGACGAACGTGATACTGACGGAGGAGACGGAGAGGATGCTGGCTGATTGGATTGAGATGGATGCGCCTTTCATTTTTGACAAGGGGGACCCCAGGCACAAGAACATGGAACATATAGAGTCTGTATGGGCGGAGAAGGCTGCGACCATGGACCCACCAATGACCGCCTTCGATTTGAAGACCTGGTGGGGATCTCTCCGCTCCAGGTTCGGCCGGCTCAGCAAGTTGAAGAGTGGTGATGGGGCCAAACGACTGACTGAGAGGGAGAAGTGGATCCTCAGCATGTTCCACTTCATGAAGCCACACATCGTCCGTCAAAAGAAGCCCCGGTCACTTGGTATGCCTCAGGTACGTTGATATTTTTTATGTTTTCAAACCCTTCCACAGTGACAGTGTCAGTTTTAGGTTATTTTCGTAATTATTTTGCTTATAATGATGCTATTATTGTGTTCAATTTATCGTGTTAAACTTCAAATATTTGTTAATGAAACGCATAATAACTCAAACCAGTTTATTCATGTTATTTTAAAGGTTACAAGGATGAATGGTTATGTTGAATTTTATTTTAAATGTTATTTACATAAATAAGTAAATGTTACTAATTCTACATTCATGTCACAACAGACTGCTGCCCAGGCTGCAGCACCGGCGCCTGCTGGTGTTCCTGTCCCTGACCGCACCCCAACACCTCCTGTCCCAGTCTACGAGGTGGATGACCCCTCTGCCGGCAGTCAGGAAGAGGAGGACACACCCCCAGCCATCGCCCAGCCTGCACGGAAGGTGAAGAGGGGGAAGCCTCCTGGTGCTGTCCCTTCAACGTCAACACACGGGACCCTGGAGCAAGTGAGTAGAGAAAATATTACATAAGAACATAAGAACATAAGAACATAAGAAAATGGGAGTCTGCAGAAAGCCGATTGGCCTAAGCAAGGCAGATCCCTGTCCCACACAACCCCAATTCAATTACAAAGCCCAATTATAAGCTCCACACTCTAATACCCTGAGGATCATCTTACCAAAACGGCTAGGGATTAACGCAGGATTATGGGGGTCTGCAGAGTGCTGTTTGGCCCAACCCGGCTGATCCCCCTTCACACCCAACCCCTCTCGTCCATATGCTTATCCAATTTTATCTTAAAGCTCCCTACAGTTTTAGATCCCACTATAGCACTTGGTAGTTACATTGTTCATTGGTGGGACCCCATTGCAATTCCATGCTATTATTAGATAAAATGTTTCTGTTTCCAAAGTTATTACAATAACATAAATTAATAATAATACTAAAGATGTCATGATTTCACACCATACTATCGACAATAACTTTGAACATATTTAGTTCCCAGAATACCACAACATTTCATTGGTTAAAATAAAAAAATTGTCAAATATGAAAATATTATGTTTCGTGTGTTTAATGTTCTCTTGTTTCTTGTTCAAGGTCCTCGCGAATTCTGAGAAGCTGCGACAGAACCTGGGTCAGGCGTTCGATGTGGTCGAGGACCAGGACCATAAATATTGGCGCTACTCCCTGGAGGGCATGGTGAAAGACTGTGTGGGGCTGCCTCCAGCTTATAACACCACACTCAAGTTGGAACTGTTGGCAGCCATCGACCGGTTCAAGGTTGCCCATGCGGAGGGAGTGCCCCGGCCTGGTCCGGACCTCTTGCTCCACGCCCACAGGAGCTTTGGCTTTCCGGCGCCCCTACCCCAACCCGTGGCACAGCAGCATCCGACAGTGATGTACCAGGGCACTCCAGCAACCACCCTGCCTCCTCCCACCCTGTCGACCCAGCCTCAGCCTGGTCTTGGGGGCATCGTGCTACCTGCACACCAGGTTGCAGCCTTGAAGTCGTTGTTGGTGCAGCCACCTGTAACGACACCCCCTCGCCAATTCGTCCCGCCTACTGCCTCCACACCCAGCCAACCGTCTTTCGACCTGGGGCAGTTTGGCAACACATTCCTAGAAATGTTGACGGCTCAAAAATCCCCAACATCTGTCATTGTAGGTACGCCTCTGTCTGCCATAGATCCCCTGAATGAGACACAGGAGATCCCCAAGCATTTATAATACCCTCTGTATATATATATATATAAATCTTAATGTGTATTTGTTAAAAATATATGTATTTGTGTAATGACGTGTGTGTTTCTATTTCCAATATTTTATCATAATTGTTGATTAATAAGACGGAAAAAAAAATCTATAATGAAAGTAATGAGCATACAAAATAAATAATTCATTTAACCCTTAATTAGCGGCTCACCACATAAGTCGTATTTAATAAAGCTGGACTATGTGGCGGCGCTCGACATAGGTCGAGTGGCAATTTCAGCACGTAATGTTGCTGAGAGAGAGAGACAAGTGGTGGCAGGAGAGTAGCGAGCGTATGACTGCTCAAGACCACCGCGGCGAACATACTGACACGAATCCCAGCTCCCTCCTCCCTCTCTCACTCGCTATATAAGGAATTGTATCGGGAAAGTGGCTAATTACATGCTTTTTGCACTCGCGTTGCACGGTTATTGCAAGAAAACTAGCCATCATAAAAGGATCGTTATGGTGTCATTCGAAAGCTCTGTTTATGCCCTTTCAGGGATAGGTACTTGTTTTACGTTCTGGGTCTTATTTAGGCATGAAAATGATCACGTAAACAGCCCTATTTTGGCTAAAAACACCCCGCTGGGCGGTACATATAAATAAACCGCATAGGCCGCTCGTAAGGTGTTAAACGCAATAATGATAATATAGTTAATACTAATTATGACAATCATTGATGGACAACTTACATTAAATATAACTGTTAGACATAAAGTACAAAACAAAGGTAACATGGAAAACATAGCAAAATTGAATGCAATTAGAAAGTCAAAGATGTAAAATTAAATAAGCATAGTACAATTTAAGTACACATATAATATAAACTACATAGGAAGAACCTAAACATTAGAGAAAATGCACTTTCAAAGATACAATTACAATACAAAGCAAACTAGCAAAGCCTCGATGTATTTAAAAGTAAATGTAACTCACCTAAATCCGGTCATCCTGCCAAGCCACAGATCCTTGAGGGGAATTGAAGTAGGTCTTGAGGTAGTTGCGTTGAGCCTTGGCAAGCAGGGTTGCAGTGTTGCGGGTCACGGGTGGGATGTTGTTTCCTACAGGTGGGTCAGTCCTCCAGGCGGCAGGTATGAGTTGGTGGGTGTGTGAGTCCTCTTGATCTACCTCTGATTGGGGTGGGCATCGGCCTCGTAGGATGTTGTGCAGAATGCATGAGGCCAACACAACAACCTCTACACGTTCAGGTTTTAGAGATATTGCAGTGTGGAAAACCCGGAAGCGGTTGGCAAGAATGCCAAAGGCGTTCTCTACCGTCCGGCGGGCCCTGCTGATTCTGTAGTTGTATATTCGTTCCTGCTTCGTGAGGGATCGTAGGGGGTAGGGCTTCATCATGTAGGCGTGTAGAGGGAATGCATCATCACCTACTAAGAAGTATTCCGTGGGTGGTCCAGTGGGATCGGTAGAGATGACCTCGGCGGTTGGCAGATTTGCGTCCTGTTTCTCAAGCAAGTTAGACAGACTGGTGTGTGCAAAGCCACCACCATCAGACTCTGACCCTATGGCACCAACGTCGACGTATATGAACTTGTAGTTGGAGTCAACAATTGCCATCAGGACAATGGAAAAAAACTTCTTGTAGTTGAAGTAATATGTGCCACCAAAGTTTGGGTTTCTGATCCGTATGTGTTTGCCATCAATGGCTCCTACACAATGCGGCAGATTCCATCGTTCCTCATAGCCGCTGGCAACCTCCTTCCATGCAGCAGGCGATTGTGGCGTCTTGATCTCCTGATCTCCGTAGACAGAAATAATGGCCTGGCAGGTGTCGGGAACAATTTGGCTGATGGTGTTGTGGGCAACACGAAAGTTGTATTGCAGGCTCTTATATGAATCACCCGTAGCGAGGAAACATAGTGTGATGGCCACCCGCAGACCAGGAGGAATGGGGTTCCGCCAGAATGTAGGTTTCCTCTGAATGAGGGGTGTGACACGTTCCACTATCTCATCAAATAGTTGTTTGTCTACCCGGGTTAAGTTTTTATATAGTTGTGGACATTTGGTGGCCAACTCTTGCATCAGCTTCTCATAATGGCCATGTTCAGGCCTTCGTTGTAGATATGGCCACACCCACACTGTCCTCTTGCTCCTTTCATTCTTCTCTTCTTCTTCTTCATGGATGTGGTTTGCTATTGCAAGCAGTTCTAACATTTCTATGTAGGAAATGATCCATTGCATGAGCCGGGTGTTATGCCTGTTCTCCGGTTTGATTAGGGAGTTCACCATCTTGAACTCCTCCAGGATGTATTCCGTGATGTTCTTCATGGTGCCGAGTCAGGAGTGGGAATGGGAACGTTGTGGCCAGCCATGCCCTTTTCTAGTTCCCAGATTCCAACCAAGACATACGTGGTTGACAAAGACTGTCTTTGTCTGTGTTTGGACAGACGGGGTGTGCCTACGATTGTCCGGACGCGGTCCACGTAATGCCTACAAACTCACAAGACGTACGGCCTCAGCTACGTAGGTCTTGTGGGGGCGTGGCCATGGGCGTGGCCTGTGTTCCCGCAAATCGGGCAGCCCAGACGGACTAACGGGGACATGCTTACGCATACGACTACATTACGTCTGACGTAACACTGGCCCCGTTACGGTACGTATGTCGGGAAGTGCAATAGTCTTCCTCTATACGGGCGTACACGGCCGGACTACGCCAGTCATTACACAAAATTGGCGATCACGCCTGACGGGAGCATACGGGAGCGATATACGTGAATGTGTGACCCCAGCATTATATTACACAACACCGATGGATCTCCAACCATTGGCTTCGTTGCAATCCTAGTCGCCGCGATAAGATGCCCTCCTCTCCACCTCCCTCATAGACGAAGATAACTAGATGTACTATTATATTAATGCAAAAAGGTAGAGAAAATTTTACTGTAAACATCAAGGGTAAAGCAAAATACATTCAAGCTGGGTAGCCTATATTGATCGTGATTTACTCTTGATTATTTGATAAACCTTTCTATTGTTGCATTAAATGGGATTGTTAACACCAATATTGTTTAAATGGTAAGATATTGTATCCGGTTAACCCTGTTCATACCTTATTTGGAGCCATCATTTTTGACAGTTCAGTGAATAGAAAGAAGGAACCATATCAAAGAAGTTTAACTTGTAAGAGATGAGAGGAAGAAGGAGGAAGGAAGGACATACAATAGACTAGAAATTATTATAGTGAATAGAAAAATATAGAACATATAATTTTATAAACTTGTGAAAGGAAGAAAAGTATCAGTAAATAAGAAGACAGAAAAACACGAAAGAAATATACATATGCAAGGGAAGAGACGAAGAAGAAGAACAAGAAGAAGAAGTAGAAGAAGAAGAAGAAGAAGAAGGAAGGAAGGAAGAGGAATATTGGGTGTGCAGAATGAGGAAGAGAGGAATTCCTAAGCACTTGGAGGAGGAGAGAAGGGGGGAGGGGAGTGGCCCAGATGATTACTCTGGTACTTCGAGGAGAGAGAAAGAGAGAGACAGATATACAGAAAGACATGATAGGCTAGGAGTAGATTGGGGATAGATATTTGTAACTCGTAATTCTTTAATGAAGGAGAATATACAAATCGTAAATAGTGTATTAGTATCAACCTTTCAAACCAATTCGGTATTTTTTTGTTTGTGTTTAATTGAAGTCAAACTTCGTCATGTTACGTGTTCCCGCTCTATATTGTTCGGTGTTAGCCTGTCAATATTTTTACTGAGATGTGTGAACCACAGATATCAAATGTCCAATATTAATTAGACTGATTCGTAACAGGGCCAATCACTGCCATTTAAGGGGATGGGGTTTTTTCGGGACCCCTTCTCCCTCATGTGTAGACCCATTAGTTTAGGTGTTTTAATACATTTGCCTCCAACAGTTAGACGATTTTAAGACTTCGTCACAATTCTTTGTCAAGTATAAGACCTTTCGTGCAATTTAGGTGTCGATTATGTTCCTGACGAGTGATAGCGAGCCAGACCGAGCCTTCAATTTTGGAGGAAAAATGTAGCCTACAAATTCATCTCGAAGGGTGTATGTACACATATATTTTCTTAGGGGCATTTTTTTAAATGTTTGATAAAGGTCTAGGGAGAACAAAAAAAAAAAAAAAAAAAATCTACCTCTTATCTTGAATGGCATCGTTGAACAAATGTAAGCTTCTGAATGGGCTTGACAGGCAACAGTGCATCATTTCAAGTCATTGCTCTAATGACTTTCACGCAATATCTGCATCTATGAACGCGCCTGTTGAAATCCATACTCAAAATTAAACCTGCTTATGTTTGTAATAACTTCAGAATAATACTAGTCAGATAGTGTATTAAATGACAGATATATAATGTAATCAAACTGGCGAAGCAAATGTGATAATAGTAAGTCACAAATATAATAGGATAAATATTAATGCAACAAACTTATAAGAGAAAGCCAAAGGTATTATATGACAAACAATACTTAGTTGATATGATAACAAAATAGAGTGAGGAAATCAGATAAGAGTAAACCATAGATACAACATGATAAAGTAAGGTGGGGGGCTTTATAGCAAGAGTGGCCTAAGGTGCTCTTTCTTTCTTTATCTCTCGCTCTCTCTCACGCCCCTCGCAGTGACAATATTTATAACGTCAACACTAGTCCCTACCCACCACAATCACCTACCACAATCCTCTACCATAATCCTCTTAACTCATTCACCTACCACAATCACATACCACAATCTTCTACCACAATCACCCACAATCTTCTACCACAATCCTCTACCATAATCCTCGAACTCATTCACCTACCACAATCACCTACCACAATCTTCTACCACAAACCTCTACCGCAATCACCCACCACAATCCTCTACCATAATCCTCTACCGTAATCACCTACCACGATCACCTACCACAGTCACCTACCATGATCACCTACCACAATCCTCTACCAGTCACCCACCACAATCACCTACCACAATCACCTACCACAATCCTCTACCACAATCACCTACCACAATCACCGACCACAATCCTCTACCACAATCACCTACCACAATCACCGACCACAATCACCGACCACAATCACCTACCACAATCACCGACCACAATCACCGACCACAATCACCTACCACAATCACCTACCACAATCACCGACCACAATCACCTACCACAATCATATATCACAATCACCTACCACAATCCTCTACCACAACCTCTACCACAATCACCTACCACAATCACCTACCACAATCACTTACCACAATCCTCTACCACAACCTCTACCACAATCACTTACCACAATCACCTACCACAATCCTTTACCAAAATTACCCACCACAATCCTTTACCCCATTTACCACCATGATCCTCTACCACAATCACCCACCACGTGCCTCTACCACAGTCACCTAGCACAATCGCCTACCATAATCACCTATCACCATTTGCCACTTTAATCACCTACCACAATCACCCACCACAATCCTGTACCACAATCACCTACCACGATTATCTACCATCAGTTAACTATATTTGCATACTCTCGTACTTTGTAAAAATCAATGTTGCCATATTTCGCTTCTTTCCTTCACTGCCTCCCTGAATCCATGGCAATTATTCGCTACAACTGTAATTTTCTAGCATGGCCTCATGTACAATCGGGGGTATTAAGTGTAGTCATAGATTCCAGTGGTTTTCGCTCAAAAAGTGTTATTGGTATCTTTATAGTTACTGGGAAAAGTGCGTATCCCTCAGAGTATTAGTCAGTGTCCCAAACTTTGTGAAATATCTGACAACACTTATTAACCTCGACCGTACGTCATTATTAAAAGCATTGCCTACCACCATACATTACAAATAATCACTAACAACTACTACAACAGGCGCAGTTAAGGAAGCCACGTGTCTGAATGTTTGATTGATAACTAGTTATTGGGTACACAAACATCCAAAATATTTCCATGGCCCACCATGGTTATTTATAATATATATTTTCTCTATCTGTTGATCTTACACAGCCTCATTGAGCAAATGTACCCTTTTTAATGGACTCGAAAAGCACTTGAGCCTCATTTCAAACCATTTATCATAAGACACCGTCATAATATTTACATCCGTATCTGAGGTGTATGTTGCCTTTATGGACTTGGAAAAGGCCTATGACAGAGTGGATAGAGAAGGTTTGTGGAAAGTACTTAGAATATACGGATTAGATGGCAAGTTGCTGAAAGCAGTGAAGAGCATGTATGAGGGTGCAAAGGCGGCAGTACGTGTGGAGAGTGAGCAGAGCGAGTTCTTTGACCTGAATGTTGGTTTGAAACAGGGGTGTGTGATGTCCCCGTGGTTGTTTACTGTATATATGGATGGAGTCATGAAAGAAATACTATCAAGAGCAGTGGGTGTTGGTGTATCGCTGAAAAGGGAGGGAAATGAGTGGAAGCTACCTATACTGCTGTTTGCGGATGATACAGTTCTGATGAGTGATAATGAATGGGAGTTGCAGGGTCTGGTAAATGAGTCTGGAACAGTGTGCGAAAAACGGATTTTGAAGGTAAATGCGGGGAAGAGCAAGGTTATGGTCTTCGAAAGGGGTGAAGTCACAGAGTGTGAGGTGAAGCTGAACGGTCAGGCTATGGAGATCGTCAACTCTTTTAAGTATCTGGGCAGTGTGTTGAGTAAAGATGGGACTATGGATGAAGAAGTGCGGGGGAGGGTACAACAGGGGAAGAGGGTTGTAGGAACGCTGAAAGCAGTAACAAGAAATAGGGTGGTCAGTATGGAAGTGAAGAAGTCCTTGCATGACAGTGTGGTAATCCCGACACTGACTTACGGAAGCGAAGCATGGACGTTAGTTGAGAGACTCAGACCAAGAGTGAGAGCAGTGGAAATGAATTACTTAAGAAGTGCGTGCGGAGTTACATGGAGGGATAGACAGACTAATGAAGAAGTAAGAAGGAGGTGTGGTGTGGAGGTAGATGTGCTGGAAAGTGTGAAAAGGAACAACTTGAGATGGTTCGGCCATATGGAACGTATGGAAAGCGAGAGAATGACTAAGAGGGTGTACGAGAGCGAAGTGGAGGGACAGAGAGGGAGAGGTAGACCGAAGGAGAGGTGGAAGGATGGAGTGAGGAAGTATATGAATGAAGGCGGTGCTGGTTGGGGGGAGGGGCGTCGACTGACTGGAAACAGAGGTGCATGGGCCGGTTCGTTCGTGGCCACCCCTTCGGGGATCACGGCGTCAGGCAATAGATAGTGTGACGCTTCTGCATAGTAGCCACGTGCGGGCATGCGCGCGCATCAGCTGCCCAGCCGTTTAGAAACTGGCTGGCGGCAGGCCGGCAGGCTTTTCCTTAGTATATACCCTACGAAAGCGTAACTAATGTCTGGGATATTCTTATGTTGTTTCACAGCTTGAAGCTGCCCTTATTCTTAACCAACGCATCTTAGTATATTTTATTCTCGATAGTTGATTGTTTCATTATAATATATAAGATGTAAGTCTAGTGAGAGTGGGAGGAGACGAGCGGGAGAGAGAGACCGGCTGGGGGACGTTGCTTCGTGCGGAGAGTCCAGCTTGGGACGAGCCTGATGTTGCCACGTGCATTTGATTGCAACGTTAGGCTTAGTTTCGACTCACGCACGGGGTAGAGGATTTTGACCCGGCAACTGTGTTGAGTGTTGCCAAGCATGGGATGTATTTTGCATGCCTAGGGTGGGGTCCAGACAGATTCAAGACTCAGAGCTCACCTCACTGTCGTACCCTTCGGACCCCCTTGATATCTATCCCTCTCAACCCCACTTAGAAACTTTCTCTCTTACTTTGTATACCTTCTTTCCACTACTTCACCAATCTATTTAATTATCCCATCCCCTTGATAGACCTTATATCTATTATTGTATTAACGACAAGCTCTCAGATAATTAGATAGGATTTTGGGCCTTATGCAGAGACGTAATTGTTAATGAGACCTAGGAAGCTTTTTTGTTGTCTCATATTTGGTGGTTTCATGCTTGCTAGTGTGTTCTTGTGGCAGGTTAGCAGGGGCTAGACCGGAGGGGAGGCTTTTTGCGATCCTTTACGTAAAGTCTGCTGATGCGAGTCCTGTGGACCCGCACGACTTTACTAGGATACCCGTGGGAGTCTGGGGGCATTTTCTTGTCTGTGTCCCTGTGTGTCTAGTGTTGTGTTGTGTGAGGGCCCTTGCCTAGTCCACTCAGCACTGCGCTAGCACGTTTTGCTTTTGTTTTAGGGTCGCCAGGAGAGAGTCAGATACTTGCGATCTGAGTCTCTCAAGAGAGCACCCTTTCAATTAGAGTAATTTGGCGCACAGACTTGGGAACGTCCCTAGGCTAGAGCAGGTGGCTCAGCCCGGGTATCCGAAGCCTATATCCTTCCGGCTAGACCTCTGCCACCTGGCAGATTAACAGCTAGGGGTTTATCATCTCTATATGCTTGTTATTGTGCCACAGTTTACCGTTTTTGTGAGCATTGTGAGTCAGGGTGTGGCTTAGAGACTCTGTCCGAGCAGGCTTGCCTGACTAAGAGTGAGAAGCACACCTGTATGTGGTTATGTTGCGAGTTGCTGCCTTTATTTAATTATACCTATGCCATTATACACTGTATGGCCTATCACTAGTATTTATTCCTGCTTATGAGTTAAGAGTTCTCTAAATCCGTAACGTATTTTCTTTGCTAAGCATCAGATCCTACAGTAGCCGCATGCAGTTTAGAAACCCGCATCTTGTCTACCTGTACGATGTTTTGAGGACTGTTTGCTTTCACCTTCTTTCACGCAGGGGTGATTAGTTGTATTAATTAACGTAACGTTAAATGTACTTTCTTCTAGTTTGTTATTAAATTGTTTCTGCAATTTAATTCCGTTATCTATCTTTTCCTTGAAGCTTTAAGTCAACTTAGTTGTGTGATCTTTTATATAGCCTGCTTGACTATCAGCAGTCTATAGTGCGTGCACCCTGTAACGAGTCATAGGATACCTCGTTGTCCAGGCAGGACTCTTGACGGTTTAGGGTGGTTTGTTGCCTGGGTTTATAGATAAGGGTTGGATCTAGCGTTTTCCGTTGTTGCTTGTTGCCGCATACCTAGTCCCATAGAAAGAGCCCAGTGTTTATATATCCCAGGACGTAACAATAGATAGATAGATCTGAGCTTATTGAACCACATTATTCAGTTATTACAATAGCCACTTACCATAATGAATTAATACTATTAAGCCTTTCAAGCTACGTTGATGCATTATGTATGCTTTCTGGATATTATTAGGCGATTTTATTCAGATTATGAAGGGTATATGTAAGTCAGAAGGTTAAAATAGATAGTCTTACTCTTTTAATTCCCGCAGATCCTTCCTAAGTTGTATACAATCGTCTACTGATAGCCAGCATATACTGTCAAAATGCGCCATGATCTTTAAATGGTTAACTACTAAAATTAACCCCGGAAATTTAACCATACAATCAACTACCATAATCAAATACCAAAGTCCTCCATTGTACTCCACTACCAAAATGTACTCCTACCTTTCACTAATATAATTCACTCTCATAAATGAATACTACAATTCATTACTACCAGTCAACCAATAATTACCACATATCAACTACCATGCATTGTTGTAAGTAATTTGCAACTTTCTTTTCCACATATTTTACATTTGAGCAAACCCCAGGTGTGATACATATAATTCTACGTACCCTTTAATAAAACAAAATCCAATAGGGAAAATACAAATTTCTTCCTGTTAAGAAAAATAATAATACAAAACTAAAGTACAGTACTATACAGTATATGTGTTTTTCTCAAGTTTTAAGTATATATAATAAAGTGAGTTCACGTGCCAAATTTCCCGTTATATATTGTCCGAATAAGCACATACAGATTCAATGGAGAAGCTATTTCCCACTATTCCTGTTTGCTAAATAAAACGCTAATTGAGAACATATCCCTCTTCTCCTAACGAGCCAATAATGAACTTTCCATCCCCAGCTATTCAAATAAATAACCTGTCCTCCTTCCTCCTGTTACTCCCCGAGACACTACACAAGCAACAAGACACCTGAATATAAACACCATATGAGGAGGAGCATTGTATTGACAACGTTTCGCAGATAACTTATTCAGGTCACTGTGATACGTTGTCAATAACATTCTCCTCCTCAAAGCACCAAACATCACGATCATAGTGTGGCTTATAACAAAGTGGTGGCTTTTAGTCATTTATAATAATCATGAGCAAAGTTCTGGGGTACTTTAGAAACATAACTAGAGGATATTGTGTGTGCTAATCATGGATCTCCAGTATTTTGGTTGATACCTTTCAAAATGGACTGTGGCCGAGATATTGGTTACTTTCTTTTTATTGATGAGCCGTAGTTGGACATATTCATTGCCAACTCGACAGAATCACACACACACACACACACACACACACACACACACACACACACACACACACACACACACACACACACACACACTTACACACACACACACACACACACACACACACACACACACACACACACACACACACACACACACACACACACACACACACACACACACACACACACACTGTCACAATTGGTCCTCATCCCCTTCAACTTGTTGAGTCCACCAAACTCCTCGGAATCACTGTGGACAACAAACTGAACTGGAAGAAACATGTAACTACCACAGTCAGGACCACCACATACAAGTTGTTTATGCTAAGGCGGTTGAGATCCCTGGGGGCGCCGGAGAATGAGCTGAAGAGTATATATAACACCTTCATACTCCCTAAGCTCACCTACGCCTCTCCCGCCTGGTCCTCCTCTCTAACCCTGACACAACAACGTCAATTGGAGAGAGTGCAGAGGAGGGCATGCAGGATCATCCTGGGTGGCACATATCCAGGGTACGAGGAAGCTCTCACCACCCTTAGCATACCTGCACTTTCAACCCACCACTACAACACACTCAAACAGTTTGCATCTAAGCTGCTTGTTCACCCATGACACAGAAACTTACTTCCACCAGACGCCCCTAGACCAACATGTGCAGCTCGTCACTTCAACACACTCCAACCAATAAGAGCAAGAACTGACAGATATAAAAATAGTCCTATCCCAACCATTGTTAATATTATTAATAATGTGTAATAACGGCCTGTCACACCATATATACGCGCCCACCTTTAATAATGTATGCATAAGTGTGTGCGCGTGTGTGTATTAGAATATAATTATGTATGTATTTGCTTGAGTTTGTTTATGTATATGTGTATATAAGTATATGTGTATATGTGTATATGCGTATCTATGTATGTACAGTATATGTGTATGTATGTGTGCGTATATGTGTATGTATGTATGCGTTATTTATGTATATAGTGTATACTGTTTGTGGTTCGAGCCCGGCTGAGAGTATCAGGTAGAGAAGAGCATATATGCATGTAATGTGCATTTATTTATGTATATGTATGTCTGTGTGTATGTGCTGTCAATGGTTCGAGCCCGGTTGAGAATATAAGGTATATAATATATATATGTACTGTACGTGTATTTGTATAGTCATATGCACATATGTATGTAAATATACGTACATATGAGCGAGAACATATTGCTCACTAGCGCAACTTCTGATTATAAATCTATGCATAAGCATTATCTATTATTAAGTGTTCGTGTATCTTCATCCATGTATTTCCACCCTTAACAATAGAACGCCCAGCTTTTCCACATTTCGCCTTCTATCACACACACACACACACACACACACACACACACACACGAACGAACACACACACACACACCTACACTAAAGAATGTCATATATACTACAATTCCTCCAAGCTGTCTCTACTGTTTATATCCTTGTTTTGTTCTCTACCGAGGATTAACCTCCCATTGTAGTAGGCTTTACCTGACCCTACCTGTACGGACTTGTATGCCGCACCCTCTTTACCCTTTTCAACTCATCACCTGACCCTACCAAAACAGTTTTTGTATGTATGTATGTTTGTGTGCATACGTGAGCATTTGTGTATACGGACATGTGCACACTTACTGCATGTTCTTATGTTCTTATATATGTATGTATATGTTGCGTATGTATGTGCGTACGTACGTGTATATATGTATGATCTGTATATGAGTAAGTAAAATAAATGTGTATATGTACTGTATATCACTTACTCTCATGGTTATTTTATGATAATTTGTATTCTGCACCTGCATCATTATTGTATTTATTTATTTTTTTTGTAAACTGAGCTTACCATCTTCATATCTGTACATCTCAGTTCATCCACTAAATTGTAAAATGTGTATTTTCAGCTCATGAGGCTGCCATTCTTTAATAAACCGTTTATTATTATTATTATTATTACACACAGAGCCGAGAGTAAGCTGCTATTCAAAAGGACCGAGCCCGAAAGTAGCGTTGCCCCGTTAAAAGATCCACAGCAGAAGATATGTTGGCTCTGAAAAGAACCGTAAATATAAGTATCACGGTCCCTTAAAAATCAATAGCTAAAAATATCATATCGGGATCCGCGATACAAAGTATCGTCGTTCCCCAAAAGTACATTAACAAAAAATATTATTGCCCCTTAAAATATCCGATATAAAAAGTTACATAGGTCTTCAAAACAACCGTAGCAAAATAAAAATCTTGTTGCTCTCATAAAAGTGCAGGGATGCAAACCCTGTTACTTATCACCGAAGAACTATCACATGTAAACAAAAGATACCATAGATAAATGAGCTTCATTGTAAACATTTGCAGAGGAGTACACTTTTAATGTATTTCCCTTTTTTTACTTCCAATTATGTGTATTTAACACCCATGCTTTCACGTAATACAATATTGTTTTTTTCAATAAACTCTCTTCCAATATTATATTTAATAATATCATATTTCACTCTCTTTTAGTACTTCTTTCATGTAGTATTCCAATTAGGATTTTTTTTTAAATTTGCAAATATCTACTGTAGATAGATAGATATATATTTACTCATGCACTACACACTACAAATATTCGTAAATTATACATTATGTTACTTGACTCTCTCTCTCTCTCTCTATTTATATATATATATATATATATATATATATATATATATATATATATATATATATATATATACTGTACATGTATTTTATATATTTCATCGCAGGTTGTCCTATCACCTTAGGTATGCGATCCCCGTAGAGTTTAGTGGCATAATATTGTCTTTGGCTCTTGATAGGATTTTCACTACTCGGTTAACTCTGATGTATTATTGATAGCTTGTGTATTGCTTCTATAAACAGAAATGCGTGTTTTCTGTGCGTAAAATAATTACATGTAGCTCATATTGTATACACACAAAACACACTCATAAATACACTCACATTACAAAATCAAACACACACACACACACACACGTCACGCACATACTGTACATACATACACACAAAAATAACACACCCGGTAACAAGCAAGGGACACAAAATAGCCTGACACAAAGAAGCACAAAAACACACTCAACAACAATAACATCGGCGCCTCACACAAAAACACAAGCCTAAAAACCCGGGGCCTCTCTTTTTGGCTCAACTTTTATCTCTGCTTCCTTCTTGTTGCTTTGTTTTTACTTGTTATTTATGTGGATCTTTTACTTGGTGTGGCCTTTACTCTCTTACGAGGAGATAAACAGGCATATGGAAGATAAATAGACATACATACAGAAAATAAACATACAAACATACAGATACATAGACAGATAGGCAAATAGATATGCAATTATAGATAGATAAATAGATATGTAGATGGAAAGATAAATAATGAGATAGAAAAATATACATATTTACAAACATATACAGTATATAGACATAGTGGGATACACACGCTAGAGAAGCAAGCGTAGTACTATAAACTTTAAAATATAAAAATAAAAGTAGCTTATATAGATTAAATACTAAACTAAATGCACAGCTACACTACCAAACCTCCACATAATCCATACCGTATACTGACTCTGCCATCCCTGAAGGATACCGTAAGAAGTCATATCTGCATTCATAAAGGTCCGCTGCCAAGACACGATGGCGACACTCCTACCAAACATACATACTGTATATACAATACATACAAATAGGGTTATTCAATATACGAATTCATGCTTTTCAGGACGTGTTCACCAGGCTAAATAAAATATATATATATATATATATATATATATATATATATATATATATATATATTATAGTGTATATACTACATATATATATATATATATATATATATATATATATATATATATATATATATATATATATATATATATACAGTATATATATAAATATATTTGTTTTTCTATGTGAATGAGGGAGACAAAAGGCATAACTGCCTGCAGCGAGTGCCTCCCCCAGATTTCAAAGAGTGACAGGGCCGAAATGAAGGGACGTTTGAGCTAAAATGCCTGGACACACGGAGCTTGAAGCAATTTAAGTCATAGGAAGAGGGAAAGGCTGATTCTGGGAGAGAGTTCCAGAGCTCCGCAGTTGAATAGAAGAAAGTCTAAGAATATAATATGTAATATATATATATATATATATATATATATATATATATATATATATATATATATATATATATACAGAAGAGAGAGAGAGAGACAGAAATATTATAGTGTATGCTGCAGGATAAACATACACACACAACACCCCCATATACGTATCTTTCTATGACCTACGACCAACAAAGGGAAAGGGAAGGAGGAGAGTGGGATAAGAAAAATGGCCAAACTCACTTAGCAGGGACATCAACATACTCTGCTTTGTGGACATACGGAGTAGGAGGAGGAGGAGGAAGAAGGGAAGGGGAGGAGGAGAAGGAGGTTGGGAAGAAGAGGAGGAAGAACATGAGGTGGAGAAATATTAAGAGAAGAGGAGGGTGAGTAGGATGATGAGGATGATAATGAAGAAGAAGAAGAAGAAGAATAGGAAGAAGAAGGAGAAGAAGAAAAAGAAGAAAAATGGGGGGGGGGTATAGGGGGGGGGGGGAGGATGGTAAAGAAAGAAGAGAGGAGAAAGATATACAATATGACCAAACTCACTTAGCAGGCACATCTACATACTCTGCTTTGTGGATATATCGGGAGGGGAAGGAGAAGGAAGAAGAATAACTAAAAAAAGACGTCGAAGAAGAAATAATATGGGAGAAGGTAGGGGAAATGAGACAGAAAGAAAAACAGGAGGGTGAGGAGGAGTAAGAGTATGATGGTTAGAAGAAGAAGAAGAAGAAAAAGAAGAAGAAGAGGATAGAGGTGGAAAAGGGGAGTAGAAATTCAAAAATATGGAAGAATAGAAGAATGAAAACAACAAATACAGATTAAAAATTGAGAAGATTGAGATAGGAGAGTACCAATAAGAAAATATCCTTTAGATATCAGAGAATATAATAAGCTGGGATTTCAACCACTGATCCTACAAACACCAGGCCTAAAGATCACTGTAGTCTAGTCTGCAGAAAAGTAGCCTGGTAAGAAACATGAGGATGAAGGAATGAACAAAGGAGGGAAAGTAGGAGATGAGAGGGAAAACAAAACAATGATCATAAATTGTTCTCCGTCTGTACAACCAATGCTACTTCCATACAACTTTCTGGAACTACGCTACCTAAATCTTGACTCGGAACATTATACTCAGTCGGATACTTCCGGAATGGGACCCTACAAAACAAGTCTAATATCCTATGTATTATTTGTGAAAGCTTAATTTATTTACATATTAAATTGCCTGTAAATATGTGTTTGTGAATTTTCAAAATAATTTCCATTTACTACAAACTGACTAATTCAATGCACAACCTGATTTGATATTCACAAGCACTGCTTGCTGTTACTGCCTCTGTTGAGTAAAGGAATGGGTGTTTGGGTTAGCCTATAGGTCTTCCTGCTTAGCAGCCGTAGCCTGGCTGACCCAGGGCCGTAACTTGGTCGACTGTCCACTTGGGACATTCATTCATATAGTTTGTTACATCGTTGCACTTTCCAATGTAGAAAAAGAATAATAATAAGATGATGATGATGATAATGATGATGATGAAGAATTAGAAAGGAAATGAGAAGGGGAGAAAATGGAAATGAAAAGGGGAAATGGTGTAGAAGAAGAGGGGTAGGGAAGTGAGAGGAAAATAATGAGGTAGAGGGAAATGGAAGGGCAGGAAGTATGATAAGCAAGAAGGAGAGAGGAAAGAAGCTGTAAGAGAGAGATAAGAAGATGGGCAACATCCACTCAGATAGCGCTCTCCTCTTACTGTCCTGTGAGAGAGAGAGAGGGGGGGGGGGAAGTGGGAGAGGTAGAGAGAGAGTAGGAAGGAGGGGGGAGAAGAAGAAGAAGAAACATAATGATTTAGATTAGATTAGATTTCAAAAAGTTTATTGTCATAAAGTACATCAATATTACAATCATATACAAAAGTCCTATATACTCTATGACAACAGGGAACTGATGCCATCCGGCATATATGTCCCCTTTAAATTTGTTACACTAATACAAATTAGTCATCAAGAAAGTGCTAAACAAAAAAGTGCTAAAAAAGAAAAAGAACCTTACTACAATTACAAACAAATTCCGTCTAGAATAATAATCTGTTCACACTCAACACTACCTGAAAGATTATTTATTTCACTACTCATCAAATATTTTTTAATCTTTCTTTTGAATATGTAGAGACTACAGTTTAAATTTATCTTATCCATTATATTATTCCATATTAAAACTCCTGTGTGCCTAAATGTGTTTTTCAATACATTTGTTCTGGCAATGGGAACATGTAACTTATGTCTCTGCCTGGTCAAATGCTGATGTATAGTATTATTTAATGTGAACATATCTTTAAAGAAGCCTGGAGTAAGGTCTTTCATAATTTTAAACATAAGTTTAGCCACTGCAAAAACATAAACATCTTTAAATGGTAATAGCTTTAATGATTTAAATATTGGTGCAGTATATTCTCTATACTGGGCTGATTTAATTATTCTTACTGTTCTTTTCTGTAGAGTTATGATGGGTTTGATATTACATTCACTTGCATTACCCCAAACTTCTACCCCATAAGTAATATAGGGGTATACAAAATAATGATACATAGTTAATAATGTTGATATAATCAGTAATTTCTAGCTTTACATATGATCCCTATGCCTTTAGATATTTTATTTTTTAAATATTTAACATGTTCATTCCAAGATAGTTTTTCATCTATAATTACCCCCAAGAACTTAGAATGTTTAACTTTCTTTAAAGGGTTACTGTTAATACAGACACTTAAATTAGTTTTCACTTGTTTTCCCTTCACCGTGAACACCATATAGTGAGTGTCATCTACATTCAAAGAGAGTTTACTGGCAATGGTCCACTCCACAAGCTTTTTCATCTCCACATTCATCATATCTATGACCTTCTCAACATTATCCCCTTCTAAGAATATGTTAGTATCATCTGCAAATAATATTGGGAATATATTTGGAGATACATTCGCTATATCATTCACATATATAAAATACAGCAAGGGACCTAAAACATAACCTTGGAACACCACACTTCACCTATCCCTTGTAAGAATTTTCACCGTTATAATTTACATATTGTACCCTATTAGCTAAATAACTTTCTAACCATTTCTGAGAAACCCCCCTGACCCCATACAAATTTAACTTTAAAAAAAAATCATGGTCTCACTCTACAGTATCAAAAGCTTTGCTAAAATCCAAAAATACCCCTACTACATGTTTAACTGAATCGAAAGCTTCTGAGATTGTATCAATTAACATCATTAAAGCTAAATTAGTATTATATCCCTTCCTAAACCCAAACTGGAAATCGTAAAGTAATTTATATTTGTTAACAAATTACATCAATCTAGTATACATAATTTTTTCAAACACTTTTGAGAAAAGGGATAATATTGATACAGATGGAGAAAGGGAAACTTTTAATTAGGTCGTAAGAAGAGTAATGAGAGATGACATATATGAAAACAAATAGAAAAAGATGGATGAAATGGAAAACAGATAAAGGGGGATTTGGACTAGAGTACTAGACTCATAGAAGGAGAACATTTTAAAGATAAGGGACGAGGTGAAATTTGAAAATTATATAATTAATAATAAAAAAGTATATATAAGCAGCAAACGAAACATGTGAAATGGGGAGAAAACTTAGACCATATATAATGTATAAGCAATGAAAGGAAGAGTTCAAATAAGAAGAGATAAAGGATTAGTTGCACTGTATATATATACAATGGGAGGGGAATAATAGAACAAGAGAATAATAAGTAGAGAAGCTAACCCATACGGTGTTCAAAATGCGGGTCCCAGAAGCCACATATCCGACATACAGTATAGTCCGATTATTTTGATTGATGTCTAGATATGGGCCTTATAATGGCCTCCAAAGTCTTGCCCAATGCTGTTTAGAATTCTTGCTGTTTCTTCCTTTGGATCTATGGCCTCGTTGACCAAATGTAAGCTTTTGCATGGACTGTATAAACAACTGTGCTTCATTCTAAAGTTCTAAACCATTTAGCATATGAACCAAACACAATGTCCGCGTGTGTGAGTGCGCCTATTGATTCCCTTAGTTGTTTATTCATTTATATATATATATTTTTTTTTTATTTATTTTTTTTTTTAGCACTGCTCCGTCCGTTACAACGTTACAAGTATATCACTGTGTACATTAGCGGCCAAATATCGTGTCTTTCCTCCATATTTTCAACTCTGGTTATATCTCTAGTTACAAGGGAAACATTTCATTAACATACATTGTCAAACTGTTTATATTCAAGGTTTGTACAGTGTGGACCAGGAACTTTGTTTTACTTAACCAATACAAGCATATTCTTGTGAAGTTAATGACGGTAGGACGCCACTTTTGTCCTTGGGTGTATAGCTATTTAGGAACATACCATTAACAAGGCAAACTATACATTACGATGCATAATATTTTTTACGTAGAATACGTCTGCTATATATTGATTCCCAATGCAATGGTCCTAAATGGTTATAACAAACGAAACAAAACTAGCCCTGTAATTGCCGATCTGTGGCCAACTATGAGTATGTGTCCCTAACTGTAACTTTTAGACATGTAGTCTCTGTCCAAAGGGTGTCCCAACATATATGTAGTTGCTGTGAAAAGCGTTAAGCAACGATATACGATAATTATTACTAAAAGACAGTATTGAAGGGACGATTGTTATGTCATTTTCTTGTATCTCTAAACATCAACAAATCGGCTACAGATAACAGACAAATTTTATCTTAAACAAAAGCTAGTTATCCCCAGCCTTGCCACGATCATCAGGCACCATATTGCCTTATCCAAAATCACACACTGTGAAAATGTATTGGTATGAAATGGGTATTAATGGTGTCTATAATTATATGCCCTTCATCTATGTATTGGTAGTGATTAACAAGTTGAATATAAGAATAAGAAGGTATATCGAATCAACAAAGGTATTTCAACGTACCTACCTTAATACTATTTACCTCAACTGTACCTTTATATAATTCATACTGTATTTAATGGACGGACAAACACATAAACATATAGATAACTGCTTCGTACCCACGCCCCATTAAAAGATTACTGGCATGATATTCATGAACACAATATATAAACAGCAACAAAAATTAAAAAAAAAAAAAAAAAATCATGGATAAGTGAATAAAGATACGAAGGAGATACTATTTTCAAATGTTGCCTTCTTATATGGAGAGGGCGCTATGGGGGTTGCTTAAACTCACTTACCCTGATATGTGTCCTCTCTCTCTCTCTCTCTCTCTCTCTCTCTCTCTCTCTCTCTCTCTTTCATTTTCTCTCTCTCTCTCTCTCTCTCTCTCTCTCTCTCTCTCTCTCTCTCTCTCTCTCACTATGACCTGTGTTGTGAAAGATAAAAGCGTGTGCGAGGAGTAAACATATGAAGAGATTACTAGATTAAAGGGAAAGACACTGTATATATATATATATATATATATATATATATATATATATATATATATATATATATATATATATATATATATTATATAATATCTAATATATATATATATATATATATATAATTATATATATATATATATATATATATTTTCTTTAATACATACGAGGTTGAAAGAAATGGCAATTTCTGCGTTGGAAATTTTATTATTCAAAGTTTCCAGGTCTCTGATGAGTTTTCGCTGGGTGGCAGGAAGTAGATGAAGGAGATGAGCAAAATTCATGGTGGTACAGGGTTACATAAATGTACATGATGATACAGGATATACGACGCGTTTCACTGGACAACCAGCATTATCAAGTTAGGAAGGAATGATATAAAAGGTAAACAGGAAGGGTATATATAGAGTGGAGGATCAGAGGAGGCGAAAATCAGGGGGCAAAAGTCTGCTATTGGTGGAGGGGTATTCTAGGAGAGAGAAAGGGCGAACCGCTTCACGCATGCGCACTGGATGCGGGATGGTGGTCGGTGGGGTCGAAGCTGATTGGCTGCGTGTCGAGGGGCGTGGCCTAAGTTGTGTGGCGCCTGCGGGAGACGAAGCTGAAGGAGGTAGCGCGGGGGGCTGCGTCAAGGGCACCGGGGGGCGAGGGGGGGGTGTTAGGTTCTGTAGGAAAGTGCCTTTTGGCAGAAGGAAGGATCTGAAGGTCCAGAGTTTGGTTGTTGATGTTGGGATGTAAGGCTTGGATATATAAAGCTTCGAGTATAGGTAATCTCCTTGGGTCACTTTCTTTATCGAGTATGGTGGTGTGTTTCTCTAACTCGTTGCGTGTGAGGTGAGGGTGGTTAGGGGTGAGATAGTGGTCTTTGATGGCTCCAGCCTGAAGGTGAAGAGTTAACCGGCGTGAAAGACGAGTCTGCGTCATACCAATATAGGAATGAGGTCCACAGTCCTCATAATTACAGGTATGTGATCGTGATCGTCGGTCATCGGGCTCTTTATCTTGGTGGAGGCAGGTTTGTTGCGGAGAACGAGGTTGGAGGTCTTGGGGGATTTGTAATAAATTATTAATTTGATTTTGTTTTCCGGGTTGGTTGGGTGGACATGCTTGGAGATTATTTCTTTTAAGACGGCCTCGTCATTTTTGTGTTCAGAGGACATGTAATTGCGGTAGAAGATCTTAATTTCATTGGGGGGGGTCAATGTTGGGAGGGCTTTGGGTGTACCATTTTTCAAGATGGTGGTTGATGGTGCTGGAGATGTCGGAGTTGGAGTATCCGTTATTTACTAAAACTTGGGATAGTCTTTCTAGTTCCTGGTGGGTGTCGGCCCAGGTAGAGCAGTGCGTGAGGGCTCTCCTAACATAGGCGGAGATGGAGGATAGAAGATAACGGCGGGGGCATTCACTATCGCCGTTGAGGCATTGTCCTGTGTTAGATATATAAACCTTACTAACACCATTCTGACCCTGGACCAAGAAGACCTCCTCAACAAAGGCCTCAACTGCCACTACAGCTCCAAACCTGGCCCCCACCGGAAACGCCTAGAAACGGAAATGCTCCTGGACGACATCCTACGGCTCAAGAAGGATGGCAAGGTCACCACTACTCCCGCCCTACAACCTACTCTCCTCGCTGAAGCCGCCAAAACCAGAGGAACTCACCATAGCAAAATACTCAACAAACAACACCTCCAAGCTGCCAAACAATTAAGAGACAACCCCAACATCATCATCCGTCGTGCGGATAAAGCTTCCTGCCTCGTGATCCATGACAAGGAGGAATATCTTAGAAAAATGGACGTCATCTTAAGTGACAACACCAAATTTAAAAAGATCACCCGCAACCCAACCAACGAAATCAAACGTACTGCCAACACCACCATCACCGCCATCAACGCCATACAAGGAGGGATCCACCTTAAAAAACTTGTCGGAGAATACACCCCTGGTTATCCGTACGGAACCATCAAAACACACAAACCTGGGAACCCCCTCCGCCCCATCATCTCCCAGATCCCCACTGCCACCTACCAGATCGCCAAGGCCCTGAACAACCTCCTCACCCCCTACGTGCCCAGCCAATTCAACCTTAACTCAGCCCACGATTTCTTGGAAATTTTACGAGACGCCCCCCGTAACAACAACCACACAATCGCCTCTCTCGACGTAGAAAGCCTATTCACCAACGTGCCAGTGGATAGGACCATTGACATGATTCTACGTCGAATTTATCATTGCCCTGATACACCAACACTGGACATCCCGGAGAAGGCCCTGAAAACACTACTGGAGCTATGTACCAAGGAGGCCCCCTTCCTTTGCCCCCGGGGCAACATGTACAAGCAGATAGATGGTGTGGCGATGGGCAGCCCCCTAGGAGTTCTTTTAGCGAACTTTTTCATGGGTACCATCGAGGAAGAGCTCCTGGCTGCCCAACGACCCACCGTCTACTGTAGATACGTGGATGACATCTTCGTGCAAATCAAGGACCTCCACGAACTACAGGAACTCCAGCGTCGCTTCATGACCTCCTCCGGACTTAACTTCACCCTTGAAAAATCTAACAATGGACAACTCCCCTTCCTCGACATCCTCGTAGCTCTGAACGACCATGGGTTCAAAACCACCGTCTACATTAAACCAACTAACACAGGACAATGCCTCAACGGCGATAGTGAATGCCCCCGCCGTTATCTTCTATCCTCCATCTCCGCCTATGTTAGGAGAGCCCTCACGCACTGCTCTACCTTGGCCGACACCCACCAGGAACTAGAAAGACTATCCCAAGTTTTAGTAAATAACGGATACTCCAACTCCGACATCTCCAGCACCATCAACCACCATCTTGAAAAATGGTACACCCAAAGCCCTCCCAACATTGACCCCCCCCCAATGAAATTAAGATCTTCTACCGCAATTACATGTCCTCTGAACACAAAAATGACGAGGCCGTCTTAAAAGAAATAATCTCCAAGCATGTCCACCCAACCAACCCGGAAAACAAAATCAAATTAATAATTTATTACAAATCCCCCAAGACCTCCAACCTCGTTCTCCGCAACAAACCTGCCTCCACCAAGATAAAGAGCCCGATGACCGACGATCACGTCATTTACCAACATACCTGTAATTATGAGGACTGTGGACCTCATTCCTATATTGGTATGACGCAGACTCGTCTTTCACGCCGGTTAACTCTTCACCTTCAGGCTGGAGCCATCAAAGACCACTATCTCACCCCTAACCACCCTCACCTCACACGCAACGAGTTAGAGAAACACACCACCATACTCGATAAAGAAAGTGACCCAAGGAGATTACCTATACTCGAAGCTTTATATATCCAAGCCTTACATCCCAACATCAACAACCAAACTCTGGACCTTCAGATCCTTCCTTCTGCCAAAAGGCACTTTCCTACAGGACCTAACACCCCCCCTCGCCCCCCAGTGCCCTTGACGCAGCCCCCCGCTACCTCCTCCAGGTTCGTCATCCGCAGGCGCCACACAACTTAGGCCACGCCCCTCGACACGCAGCCAATCAGCTTCGACCCCACCAACCGACCACCATCCCGCATCCAGTGCGCATGCGTGAAGCAGTTCCCCCTTTCTCTTTCCTAGAATACCCCTCCACCAATAGCAGACTTTTGCCCCCTGATTTTCGCCTCCTCTGATCCTCCACCCTCTATATACCCTTCCTGTTTACCTTTTATATCATTCCTTCCTTACTTGATAATGCTGGTTGTCCAGTGAAACGCGTCGTATATCCTGTATCATCATGTACATTTATGTAACCCTGTACCACCATGAATTTTGCTCATCTCCTTCATCTACTTCCTGCCACCCAGCGAAAACTCATCAGAGACCTGGAAACTTTGAATAATAAAATTTCCAACGCAGAAATTGCCATTTCTTTCAACCTCGTATGTATTAAAGAAAATTTATTACCTGGCTTTACTAACATATATATATATATATATATATATTTTCTTTAATACATACGAAGTTGAAAGAAATGGCAATTTCTGCATCGGAAATTTTATTATTCAAAGTTTCCAGGTCTCTGATGAGTATTCGCTGGGTGGCAGGAAGTAGATGAATGAGATTAGCAAAATTCATGGTGGTACAGGGTATATATATATATATATATATATATATATACAGTTATATACATATATATATTTTTTTTTTTTTCTATGTGATTGAGGGAGGCAAAAGGCAGAATTGCCTATAGCGAGTGCTTCCCCCATAGTTGAAAGAGTGACAGGGCCAAAATCAAGGGACGATCGAGCCAAAATGCCTGGACACACGGAGTTTGAAGCAATTTAAGTCATAGGAAGAGGGAAAGACTGATTCTGGGAGAGAGTTCCAGAGCTCAGCTGTAGAGTAGAAGAAAGTTTGAGAGTAACGTTTCACTCTTGGGTTAGAGAGTTGCACAGAGTAGGGGTGGGATTGAGTTGCAAGACGGGTACCACGTGCCCTACGTAAAGGAGGTGGTATGCACTGGGAAAGCTCTGAGGAACACTGATTATTATAGTAGCGATAGAATAGCGAGAGAGATGCAACATTGCGGCGGAGAGAGAGAGAGATTGCAGAGAGTTGGTGAGTGGACGGGAGTTAATGATACGAAAGGCCTTCCTTTCAACTTTGTCTAGGAGAGCGGTGTCAGAGGAACCTCCCCTCACATGTGAACAATACTCAATACAAGGACGCACTATGCCCCTGTACAGAGCAAGAAGCTGTGCTGGGGAAAAGAACCCCCTAAGGCGGTTGAGCACACCCAGCTTCTGGGAGGCTGCCTTAGCAAGACTGGTAATATGGTCCTTCCAAATGAGAGCAGAAGAAAAAGAGACACCAAGAATATTGAGAGAAGATGAAGGGTTGATTTATATATATATATATATATATATATATATATATATATATATATACTGTATAGATAAATATATATATATATATATATATATATATATATATATATATATATATATATATATATATATATATATATATATATATATGTTAGTAAAGCCAGGTAATAAATTTTCTTTAATACATACGAGGTTGAAAGAAATGGCAATTTCTGCGTTGGAAATTTTATTATTCAAAGTTTCCAGGTCTCTGATGAGTTTTCGCTGGGTGGCAGGAAGTAGATGAAGGAGATGAGCAAAATTCATGGTGGTACAGGGTTACATAAATGTACATGATGATACAGGATATACGACGCGTTTCACTGGACAACCAGCATTATCAAGTAAGGAAGGAATGATATAAAAGGTAAACAGGAAGGGTATATATAGAGGGTGGAGGATCAGAGGAGGCGGAAAACAGGGGGCAAAAGTCTGCTATTGGTGGAAGCGTAAACTAGGAGAGAGAAGGGGGTTAACCGCTTCACGCATGCGCACTGGATGCGGGATGGTGGTCAGTAGGTGGGATCGAAGCTGATTGGCTGCGTGTCGAGGGGCGTGGCCTAAGTTGAGTGGCGCCTGCAGAAGACGAAGCTGAAGCCCCCCGCGCTACGTCCTTCAGCTTCGTCTTCTGCAGGCGCCACTCAACTTAGGCCACGCCCCTCGACACGCAGCCAATCAGCTTCGACCCCACCTACTGACCACCATCCCGCATCCAGTGCGCATGCGTGAAGCGGTTAACCCCCTTCTCTCTCCTAGTTTACGCTTCCACCAATAGCAGACTTTTGCCCCCTGTTTTCCGCCTCCTCTGATCCTCCACCCTCTATATATACCCTTCCTGTTTACCTTTTATATCATTCCTTCCTTACTTGATAATGCTGGTTGTCCAGTGAAACGCGTCGTATATCCTGTATCATCATGTACATTTATGTAACCCTGTACCATCATGAATTTTGCTCATCTCCTTCATCTACTTCCTGCCACCCAGCGAAAACTCATCAGAGACCTGGAAACTTTGAATAATAAAATTTCCAACGCAGAAATTGCCATTTCTTTCAACCTCGTATGTATTAAAGAAAATATATATATATATATATTTTCTTTAATACATACGAGGTTGAAAGAAATGGCAATTTCTGCGTTGGAAATTTTATTATTCAAAGTTTCCAGGTCTCTGATGACTTTTCGCTGGGTGGCAGGAAGTAGATGAAGGAGATGAGCAAAATTCATGGTGGTACAGGGTTACATAAATGTACGTTGCGTTGCGTTACTTAGACCACGCCCCTCGACACGCAGCCAATCAGCTTCGACCCCACCTACTGACCACCATCCCGCATCCAGTGCGCATGCGTGAAGCGGTTAACCCCTTTCTCTCTCCTAATTTACGCTTCCACCAATAGCACACTTTTGCCCCCTGTTTTCCGCCTCCTCTGATCCTCCACCCTCTATATATACCCTTCCTGTTTACCTTTTATATCATTCCTTCCTTACTTGATAATGCTGGTTGTCCAGTGAAACGCGTCGTATATCCTGTATCATCATGTACATTTATGTAACCCTGTACCACCATGAATTTTGCTCATCTCCTTCATCTACTTCCTGCCACCCAGCGAAAACTCATCAGAGACCTGGAAACTTTGAATAATAAAATTTCCAACGCAGAAATTGCCATTTCTTTCAACCTCGTATGTATTAAAGAAAATTTATTACCTGGCTTTACTAACATATATATATATACCGTATATATATATATATATACTGTATACTGTATATACTGCATATATATATATATATATATATATATATATATATACCCATTTTCTCTCTTTTTATTCGCTAATGCCCAGATGCACTAGTGCGTAGAAATGTGTTTAATCTTTATCCCAGCATGCTGGAGTTCTTCAGAAATCATTTCAATCACAGAATGGTCCCGTGGGATATTTCATAAATATATCTCTAGGATTTGAACCCTAACCACTCATGTTACGAAAGGAAAGTTGTGTTTGAGATAATTTCTGAAGATCTCGAGCATGCTGGGGTGAGGAATGAACATGATTCTGCGCCCTAGTGGATTTGGGATTTGGTTATAATATCTGTAAACAGCAGTGCGTAGTTTCTCCAGTTACCTCTAATAGAGAATTTGGATAGCGAATTTGTTAAGGAGTCATTGATATAGAGCTACAACCTTCCTATTTATACCTGATTTGTTAAGGTTCGAAACCCAATTTAGGTGTCTTGGAAAGATGTGTGGTGTGCTTGTTAAGTGTAGTGAAATGAATAGGAGGAGGAAGTGTTTGTGATTGTAAGCTGGATCACTCTATATGTAGGTGAGGCACACATAGAAACAGTTGGGGAAGCCAGGCAAATGAAACTACGACATATACTTTACATGACGTAAACGTCTGCTTAAGCATTTTGAATTTTAAAATGTAATATCCAGAAAACATAATGCATATAAGCATGCATGCACTCACCAAGACATATACACAGCCAAACAGATAGGCTGACATACAATAAGTCAGTCAGTCAGATATAGATAAATTATATAGATAATATTTTAAGTATCTGGGCAGTGTGTTGAGTAAAGATGGGAGTATGGATGAAGAAGTGCGGGAGAGGGTGCAACAGGGGAAGAGGGTTGTATGAACGTTGAAAGCAGTAACAAGAAATAGATTGGTCAGTATGGAAGTGAAGAAGTCCTTGCATGACAGTGTGGTAATCCCGACACTAACTTACGGAAGCAAAGCATGGACGTTCGGGAAGAGACTCAGACCAAGAGTGAGAGCGGTGGAAATGAGTTACTTGAGAAGTGCGTGCGGAGTTACATGGAGTGATAGACAGACGAATGAGGAAGTAAGAAGGAGGTGTGGTGTGGAGGTAGATGTGCTGGGAAGTGTGAAAAGGAACAACTTGAGATGGTTCGGCCATATGGAACGTATGGGAAGCGAGAGAACGACTAAGAGGGTGTACGAGAGCGAGGTGGAAGGACAGAGAGGGAGAGGTAGACCGAAGAAGAGGTGGAAGGATGGAGTGAGGAAGTATATGAATGAAGGCAGTGCTGGTTGGGAGGAAGAGCATCGACTGACTGGGGACAGAGGTGCATGGGAGCGGTTCGTTCGTGGCCACCCCTTCGGGATCACAGCGTCAGGCAATAGATAGATAGATAGAATAAAGAGAGGGAGGAATATTATTATACTCTTCGGTCAGCTCTCGCCGTAGTTCAGTACACAAATATTGTATTACACAAAGAATATCAATAGCAAGCATTCAAACGGTACTGACGCCCTAAAACTCAAGAATCTCATTCTTCCTATGTTTCTGCCCGGAATCAAGCCAAATCTGTTCTTCGACTTGCCAAGCACTCTTTCATCAATAATAAATGCACTGAACTATCCAACTCTAGCTCTTCCCAAGCTTTCTGGCATCTAGCCAAAAACCTCTCCAACAACTTTTCTTCCTTGTCTTTCCCTCCCGTTTTCAACTCTGATGGCACAACCATCACTTCTTCCTCTGACAAAGCTGAACTCTTTGCTCAAACTTTTGCCAGAAACTCTACTTTGGATGATTCCGGTGCTATTCCTCCTTCTCCACCTTCTCTTCTACTTATGCCTAATATCCTAATCTCTTCTAAAGATGTACTTTCTACCCTCTCTGGGCTTAATACTAAGAAGGCGTACAGTCCGGACGGTGTTCCTCCTGTTATACTTAAAATCTGTGCTTCCGTGCTGACCCCCTGCCTAGGCAAACTCTTTTGTCTCTGTCTCTCCGCTAACGTCTTTCCTTCTTGCTGGAAGTTTGCTCTCATTCAACCTGTCCCAAAGAAGGGTGACCGCTCTCAACCCTCCATCCAATTGCTCTCATCTCTTGTATCTCTAAAGTTTTTTAAACTATTCTTGCTTCCAAATTTCTTAAGCATTTCTCTTCTCATAATCTGCTTTCAGATCGCCAGTATGGCTTCCTTAAGGGTCGCTCTACTGGTGATCTTCTTTCATATTTTACTAACTCTTGGTCATCCAACTTTCGGGACTTCGGTGACACATTTTCTGTTGCACTAGACATATCGAAGCCCTTCGATAGAGTCTGGCACAAATCTTTAATTTCCAAACTGCCCTCCTTCGGTTTCTAACCCTCCATCTGTACCTTTGTCTCTAATTTCCTTTCCGGCCATTCCATAGCTGCGGTTGTGGACGGCCATCGCTCAATTCCTCATGCTATCAACTCCGGTGTTCCTCAGGGTTCTGTCCTATCTCCTATTCTCTTTCTAATTTTCATAAATGATCTTCTCAACTGTACATCTAGTCCCATTCATTCATATGCAGACGACTCTGCTTTACTCCACTCAATTAGTTTTCCAGAACGCCCCAGCCAGCAGTCCCTCAAAAGTAAACGTAATGAAGCCATAAAATGCTTATCTTCTGATCTATCTACTATTTCCAGTTGGGGTAGAGAAAACCTTGTTACATTTAATGCTTCCAAAACTCAATTTATCCATCTTACTACCCATCAGGAACCTCCAGAGGACTATCCCTTATTCTTCAACAATACAAAAATCAACCCTTCATCTTCCCTCAATGTTCTCGGTGTCTCTTTTTCTTCTGCTCTCACTTGGAAAGACCATATTACCAGTCTCGCTAAGGCAGCCTCCCAGAAGCTGGGTGTACTTAACTGCCTCAAGGGGTTCTTTACCCATGCACAGCTACTTGCTCTGTACAGGGGCACAGTGCGTCCTTGTAATGAGTATTGTTCACATGTGTGGGGAGGATCCTCTCACACCGCACTCCTAGATAAAGTAGAAAGGAAAGCTTTTCGTATCATTAACTCCCGTTCCCTCACCAATTCTCTGCAATCTCTCTCTTCGCCGCAATGTTGCATCTCTCTCACTATTCTATCGCTACTACAATAATCAGTGTTCCTCGGAGCTTTCCCAGTGTATACCACCTCCTCTACGTAGGGTACGTAGTACCCGCCTTGCAACACAATCTCACCCCTTATCTGTGCAACTCTCCAACCCAAGAGTGAAACGCTATTCTCAGACTTTCTTCTATTCAACTGCTGAGCTCTGGAACTCTCTCCCAGAATCAGTCTTTCCCACTTCCTATGACTTAAATTGCTTCAAACTCCGTGTGTCCAGGCATTTTAGCTCGAACGTCCCTTGATTTCGGCCCTGTCACTCTTTGAAATCTGGGGGAGGCACTCGCTGCAGGCAGTTATTCCTTTTGTCTCCCTCATTCACATAGAAAAAAAAAAAGTTGCCTACTTTTCACAAAATAAGGTAAAAGTAGACAAGCTTCGTTAGCAATTTGTCCGCTTTATCATTTTCCTTTGTTCGCCTTATGATCGCCTTATAATTGTTAATTCTAGGTATTTGTCATTCTTGAAAGTTAATCGAACTCAAGGTTGGTATTTTATTTTATTTGGTCTCCCGAAACAAGTATTCGGTCTCCTCTATCATCTATTCAGTCTCCTCTAACATATATTCAGTCTCATCAATCACGTAATATGGTATCCACTATCAGGTATCATAGGTTGAATGTCAGCCATTGTCATTGAGTTGAGAGTACCAGGGATTTTGTACATGTGATCCTTCCCTACTCTCTTAAGAGTTTTTTTCTAACCTGCCAGATTCTGGATATCGCATTTCACCGCAATTTCCTAATCATGGTTTCAGTTACGTGATTAATAACTTATGTGTGTAAGAACTCTAGGTACAAACTAAATACTAGAGAGAATTATTCGATGAGTGCCACTGAATTCAGACATGGTATCCAAGAATCACAAGCCACAGTCGATTATTGGCAATCGTAAACACCAGAAAAGTCACCGTATGATGCCACATTTATTGCCCGAGTTACATGAGAAGTATTTGTTCCTCTATATTGATGAGGGCCCTTTTCCAAACTTGATAGATATCTAGATATATAGACGTAACAGTCTATCTCCTCATCTCCCTCCACCACCTCCCTCTCTACTTGTTCAGCTGTAGGGTTCCCAGACTTGAACGGTCTCCCCTCACCCCCACACCACACCTCTCATTCTCTCTCTCACACACCCATTCTCTCACATCTCTCTCTCCATATATATATATATATATATATATATATATATATATATATATATATATATATATATATATATATATATATATATATACATACAGATATGCATACATACATAGATAGTTATGTATTTATATTTTTCCAGACGATTATTTTCAGGTTACGTACTACAAAACGATTTCGGATTTCACGTATGGTATATTTTTAATGCGTTATTTATTGCCTAACCTACTGTAGGTGTCTATTTTTGCCCGGCGAGCGGAAAACAGGAGGCAGCGACCTTTGGCTGAAGTATATTTCTACTGAAAAATGCACACATTTCATCTCGAATGGGGGTCTTGGGGGTATTATTTTTAGGTTTGTGGAGGTCTAGGGAGGAAACTAATAAAATTATCAATGAATACATGTTTGTTATGTTCATTGTGAGTGAGGGAGACAAAAGGCAGAACTGCCTGTATCGAGTTCCTCCCCCAGAGTTGAAAGAGTGACAGGGCCAAAATCAAGGGACGTTCGAGCCAAAATGCCTGGACAGACGGAGTTTGAAGCAATTTAAGTCATAGGAAGAGGGAAAGACTGATTCTGGGAGAGAGTTCCAGAGCTCAGCAGTTGAATAGAAGAAAGTCTGAGAATACCGTTTCACTCTTGGGTTGGAGAGTTGCACAGAGTAGGAGTGGGATTGTGTTGCAAGACGGGTACTACGTACCCTACGTAGAGGAGGTGGTATACTCTGGGAAAGCTCTGAGGAACATTGATTATTATAGTAGCGATAGAATAGTGAGAGAGATGCAACATTGGGGCGAAGAGAGAGAGATTGCAGAGAGTTGGTGAGTGGGTAGGAGTTAATGATACGAAAGGCTTTCCTTTCTACTTTGTGTAGGAGTGCGGTGTGAGAGAATCCTCCCCACACATGTGAACAATACTCATTACAAGGACGCACTGTGCCCCTGTACAGAGCAAGAAGCTGTGCAGGGGTAAAGAACCCCTTGAGGCAGTTAAGTACACCCAGCTTCTGGGAGGCTGCCTTAGCAAGACTGGTAATATGGTCCTTCCAAGTGAGAGTAGAAGAAAAAGAGACACCGAGAATATTGAGAAAAGATGAAGGATTGATTTTTGTATTGTTGAAGTGTAAGGGATAGTCCTCTGGGAGTTCTGAACGGGTAGTAAGATGAAGAAATTGGGTTTTGGAAGCATTAAAGGTAACAAGGTTTTCTCTGCCCCAATTGGAAATAGTAGTTAGATCAGAAGATAAGTGTTGCATGGCTTCATTACGTTTGTCTTTGAGGGATTGCTGGCTGGGGCGTTCAGGAAAACTAATTGAGTAGTGTAAGGTTAAAGGTAGAGTCGTCTGCGTATGAATGGATGGGACTGGGAGATAGGACAGAGCCCTGAGGAACACCAGAGATAATATGATGAGGAAGTGAGCGATGGCCATCCACAACCGCAGCTATGGAACGGCCGGAAAGGAAATTAGAGACAAAGGCACAGATGGAGGGATAGAAACCGAAGGAGAGGTAGTTTAGAAATTAAAGATTTGTGCCAGACTATATCGAAGGCCTTCGATATGTCTAGTGCAATAGAAAAGGTCTCACCAAAGTCCCGAAAGGAGGATGACCAAGAGTTAGTAAGATATGAAAGAAGATCACCAGTAGAGCGACCTTTAAGGAAGCCATACTGGCGATCTGAGAGCAGATTATGAGAAGAGAAATGCTTAAGAAATTTGGAAGCAAGAACAGTTTTAAAAACTTTAGAGATACAAGAGATGAGAGTAATTGGATGATAGTAGGAGGGTTGAGAGCGGTCACCCTTCTTTGGGACAGGTTGAATGAGAGCAAACTCCCAGTAAGATGGGAAGATGTTAGAGGAGAGACAGAGACGAAAGAGTTTGCCTAGGCAGGGAGTCAGCACGAAAGCACAGTTTTTTAGTACAACAGGAGGAACACCATCCGGACTGTACGCCTTCTTAGTATTAAGCCCAGAGAGGGTAGAAAATACATCTTTAGAAGAGATCAGGATATTAGGCATAAGTAGGAGAGAGCGGGGTGGAGAGGGAGGAATAGCACCGGAATCATCCAAGGTGGAGTTTCTAGCAAAAGTTTGAGCGAAGAGTTCAGCTTTGTCAGAGGAAGAAGTGATGGTTGTGCCATCAGAGTGGAAAACGGGAGAGAAAGACGAGGAAGAAAAATTGTTGGAGAGGTTTTTGGCTAGATGCCAGAAAGCTTGGGAAGTACTAGAAATGGATAGTTCAGTGCATTTATTATTGATGAAAGAGTGTTTGGCAAGTCGAAGAACAGATTTGGCTTGATTCCGGGCAGAAACATAGGAAGAATGAGCTTCTTGAGTCTTAGGGCATCGGTACCGTTTGAATGCTTCCTCCTTGTTGCGGACAGCAGTAGAACAAGCGTGAGTAAACCAAGATTTGTTTGCATTAGACTGAGAGAAAGAAAATGGAATATATGCTTCCATGCCCGAGAGGATTACGTCGGTAATGCGTTCAGCACTCTTCGAGGATCCCCGACTCCCCGGTCACAGAAGCAAAAGTCATTCCAAGGGAAATCAAAGAAGTATTGCTGAAGAGCCTCCCAGTCGGCAGCGCCAAAGTGCCGCAAGCGCCGCCGGTTGGGAGGATCGGGTGGCCGTACTGGAGAGATAGGACAGGTGACAGATATTAGTTTATGGTAGGAGGAGCCCAAAGGAGAGAAAAGATTTACAGTATAAGCGGAAGAGTTAGAGGTTAGAAATAAATCAAGAATGTTGGGCCGATCTCCAAAGCGATCCGGGATATGGGTGGGTTGCTGTACTAACTACTCTAGGTCATTTAAGATAGAAAAGATGTTGGCTTGTTCACCAGGTTGGTCAGTGGAAACAGAGGAGAGACATTGGTGGTGGTGAACATTGAAATCTCCTAAGATGGAGATTTCTGCGAAAGGAGAGATAGATAGAATGTGTTCCACTTTAGAAGTTAGATAGACAAAGAATTTTGGATAGTCAGTAGAATTAGGGGAGAGATAGACTGCGCAGAAATATTTAGTTTGAGAGTGACAAGAAAGCTTAAGCCAGAGAGTTGAGAATTCAGAAGAGTCTAAGTTGGGAACACGAGAGAAAGCAAGATTGTTGCGTACATAGACGCAACATCCACCTTTGGCTTGACACTGAGGCTAGAGATAGTAGGAGGATACAGAGAAGGGTTTGCTGTCAGTAGTCCTAGACAACTGTGTCTCGGTGAGAAAGAGGAGATCAGGGTTGGCAGAGGAGAGGTGGTGTTCCACAGAGTGGAAGTTAGAAGAAAGGCTACGAATGTTACAGAAATTAATAGTAAGAGTAGAAGGTGGTGGTCCAGAGCATTTTGGCGAGACGTTACCAGGGGACAGACTGATGGGGGCATTTCTGTCCCCCTTAATATGTATCTAGTTCCATCATTGTTTAATTATCATAAGGATCAAATATCGACAAACTAACTGGTTTGAAAATTAATATATGTTTGGAAGAATGGCCTAATTTCTGGTTTGATTTAGTTTGCAATGACTAAATCAAATGTCATGTTTGAAAATATGGTCTCACACTCACCTTTCGACCTCACTCATTCTCTCATCTTTGGTTGTCACTGTTACTCACTCTCTCATGTTTCAAGCTCACTCTCACTCTGCTTGATCTCTCTCTTACGTTCACGATCACTACTCACTCTCACACATTCTCGGAGCATTCAAAGTCACTCTCATTGATCTCACTCGTAATTCTCACACTCACCTTTCAATCTCACATAATCTTCCACCTTTTATTCTATCACCCCCTAATTCTCATTCTCACGTTTATCCTTCTTAAATTGTATACTTACTCTTTTACTTCCAACAATATATTTTCACTCATTTAAACACTCATTCTCCCATATTTCATTCACATTCTTACTTTCACTATCACTCTGTCTGCCATATCATGCTCACTTCCTCTTACTCTGCCATACCTCATTCGCACTCTCATTCTTACTCTCCAACCTTCCTTCCCATATTCATTCTCCCATACTTGATTCTCACTTTCACTCATCCTCATTAAATACCTCTCTCTCTCTCTCTCTCTCTCTCTCTCTCTCTCTCTCTCTCTCTCTCTCTCTCTCTCTCTCTCTCTCATTCATTCATTCATCCTAAACTACTCTTTCTTTTACTCTTATGCTTTTACACTACTCACAATTTCATTTCTCCAAGCTTCATTCTAGTTTTCCTTCGCATTATCCATCTTTTCTCCCACAAAGAATGACCAACACTTTGCACCCACATTAATTTGAAGTACGCAGTGCGGTATCATATATCTGCAGCTTTTATAAGCCAACGAAATACCCGCTTGTTCTTCTTCTGTCCAATTGCTCTTCTTTCCTGACACTCTTCTATTCAACGAAAGACAATCATGCATTTAAAAAAGGGTGCCATTAAGTTGAGAAATACGTCACTGCGATGGAATAATTAATTTACTAAAATCATAAAGAACCTCGAGTAGGCCATTATAAAATACGTCTATCAAAAATGTATTAATGGTTTGTAATTCGATGTAATCCTTATCAATATATTTATATTTAATCATTCATGATAATTTCACATTTATATCTCTTTCATATTATTATACTTACACGATTTCTCACCTTGTACCTATTCTTACGCCTCTCTCAATCATTATCACACCCTGTTCTCTCATATCTAAACCTCTCAATCATTCTCAAAGTAAGATACCGGTATATATATCGATTGATAAGTCGGTAATTAGATAGATAGATATTTAGATAGATAGAGGGTTGGATAGATAAATAGATAGATAGATAGATAAAGACAGACAGAGAGTGAGCGTCAAAGTGAATGTGAGTGGGAGATGGAGAGAGTGAGAGTAAGATAACGCAAATGTTGGATGCTAAGGAAATTGAATGTGAGCAAGAACGCACACTGATAGAGAAAGATAGAGACTAAAGACTTCATTAAAGCTTTTATATTTAATATAGCTATACAAACACTCCATAAGGTGACACATCATCTTCAGCATCTTGTATATATATATATATATATATTGTAGGAACGCTAAAAGCAGTAACAAGAAATAGGGTGGTCAGTATGGAAGTGAAGAAGTCCTTGCATGACAGTGTGGTAATCCCGACACTGACTTACGGAAGCGAAGCATGGACGTTGGTTGAGAGACTCAGACCAAGAGTGAGAGCAGTGGAAATGAATTACTTAAGGAGTGCGTGCGGAGTTACATGGAGGGATAGACAGACTAATGAGGAAGTAAGAAGGAGGTGTGGTGTGGAGGTAGATGTGCTGGAAAGTGTGAAAAGGAACAACTTGAGATGGTTCGGCCATATGGAACGTATGGAAAGCGAGAGAATGACTAAGAGGGTGTATGAGAGCGAGGTGGAGGGACAGAGGGGGAGAGGTAGACCGAATATGAGGTGGAAGGATGGAGTGAGGAAGTACATGAACGAAGGTGGTGCTGGTTGGGGGGAGGGGCGTCGACTGACTGGGGACAGAGGTGCATGGGGGCGGTTTGTTCGTGGCCACCCCTTCGGGGATCACGGCGTCAGGCAATAGATAGATAGATAGATATATATATATATATAATTTATTTATTTTTTATATCCAAATAGTTAATTTTCTTGTATATGAAACTAACGTTTTTCTTGGATTCTGGATGTTAATAAACGACCTTTTACTGCTTAGTAAGAAACCATCGTCGGGAAGTATGTAAACATTTAGGAAGTCTTTATAATACCATTCTCATTAGCCTTGGGACTTAGGACTCTTGTATTGAAAGGATTAAATCTATAGTGAATATAATTTCTGAAGGAAAGTCTTAAAGGTGGGTTTTCTGGACCCCCTTCTCCCTCATGTTTACCCAATTAGTTTTTTATTCTAATACAATCGCCCCTTTAAATTGGCGATTTAAAGGACCATTCGTGCAATTTTGGTGTCAATATTTTCCTGGCGAGCAATAGTGAGCCTGCAATTTAAGAGGAACCTGCCTTCAGCTGGGGCATTTTTCTACGAAAAATATACAAGTTGATCTCGAAGGGGGGTCTTTGAGGCATTTGTAAAGCTTGATGGAGGTCTAAAGAGGAAACTGAATACTGAATATTCTAGCAATAATAACAATAAATAAATAAATAAACAACTACATAAAAATCTCCCCTTAGTTATTGTGTGAAGATCTTTACAATAAAACAACTTTCTCACCGGATAAATACATAGTTACTGACAGAATACCAAAGTTTCTCATAAACAAATATTTCAGTTGACCGGATAACGAATTAAGGATTACAGTATGATTAATAAGGACACTTCTTTATCCCTAGGCCAATATCCAGTAGAATTGATAAGACTAAATAAAACAAATATGCATAGTTGTAATAGTTTCAGTCAGAGGAGATTATATTTGTCTATTTTTGGTAAAAAACGTAACCAGAATCATATTGCTCGAAAGTTATTGGACAATTGTGTGGCTACGTATGCACGAAAACATATCTTAGCTATCTATAATACGTTCATTATAGGTAGGCTAGAAATCGTGACCCCTAAACTCTGTAACTCAAGAAGGGCTAGAGCAAATGGGATGTAAATTTCCACACCTATTTGCTGGGTGACCCTTCCTAAATGGTAGAAATATTAACTCGATGACTCTATTCCCTTTTGGTCAGGTCAGGTGAAGGTATTGAGGGATAAGCCTTTACAACGGCACCTCGTATCTACATTTTACTTTTCCTATTTTCTGAAGTGTAGAGAAGGGAGAAGGGGTGTTGGAGAGAGAAGAAGCTGTTGGAGTGGCTTTGTTATGTGTGTTACTAGTCTGTATACGTCGTCGAGGTGTCCCCCGACTAGGTGCAAGCATGTGAACATGCTAGGACGTACTACAACACCCACTAAACGTCCGCCTGAGGCCGGGATCGAACCCAGGTAAGGCAGATTCACACGTGAGCGTGCTCACCACTCGACCGCCGCTTATGAGTGATAGAGGTTGGTGATCGAGATGTTTTTCCCATCTATAATAAATGGACTATACTGTATGTATTTATATGTTATGTTATCATTCTATTGATCTATCTTCCTTTCTATTTACCTATCTTTCTATCTGTCTATCAATCAATAAATTATAGTATCATTCAATCAACTCTCTATCTCTCTCTCTCTCCCTCTCTCTCTCTCTGTTGATACAGTATATTAACCCCTTGTGTGCGGTCACACTTTATTTTTATATAATCTCTATTTGGTGAATTGTATATTTAGTTACATATTCTGTTATATATATATATTTGTTTAAGGTTAGGTTATCACACCTGGTGGCCTATTTCTGCGTATTTAAATTTTATTATTTTCGGTTAGGCTATTCAACGCTGGTAGCCTATTGGTGCGTATTTCAATTTTTTTTAAACTTTTGGTTAGGTTATCACCCCTGGAAGCCTAATTTCTGCGTATCTCAATTTTTTTGTTTTCGGTTAGGCTATCACCCCTGATAACCTATTGTTGTGTATTTCAACATATTTGTTTTCGGTTGAAGTGATTGAAGTGTTTCTAAAGTGAGTGAAGTGTTTTAAAGTGAGTTAAGTGTTTTAAAGTGAGCTAAGTGTTTTAAAGTGAGTGAAGTGATCTGAAGAAACTGACTGTTACCATGCCTCGCACTTGTACGAACTGCGCCGGTAGGTTTGGTGAGTCCATGTTTGTTACTGTCAATCTTCAAGTCTGCCGTCTCTGCCAGCAACAAGAGAATTTGACAGTGAAATTAGATGAAGCCTACAACAAGATCAACGTCCTCACCATGAAGCTGGAATCACTCCAAGAGTTTGTAACACTCAACGTTGGAGTACCACAAACTTCAATTGTCACCGCAACTCCAGCAGCCACCAACGCCCCAACGTCAACTGCCAACAATTCAACGCCTGCAGTAGCCATTTCATCTGATGGTTCCAATGCTCAAGAAACAAATAGTAACTCTCTTCCCCCTCAAGACAACTTCCGTGTTGTGAGGAACAACGTTTGCCCCAAGACCAGGAAACCCATACCGATTACTGAGTGTCAAAACCGCTTCCAGATACTCGCAGACTCAGGTGACGAAGCGGAAATAGAAGAAGTCCGGCTCGTGGGAGACTCGATGATACGTGGTCAGCTCACAGAGTTTTGCGGCAGAGCACCTAAGACCAGGAAGCGTTTTTGTATCCCTGGTGGTGGTGTGGACGACGTAGTTGCTGCACTTGACGAAGTATCTAAGCTGGCCCCTGCTAATACAATGTACGTCATCCACGTTGGATCCAACGATGTACAGCGAACCCGGTCGGAAGATTTGCTTTTAAAGTACCAGCAGCTGATCAAGTCGTTTAAGGAGAAGTCATCAAGGATCATCGTCTCAGGAATCGTCCCCCGGCTTGGTGTAGAGAGCCGATTTTACAACATAGCCACCAGCACAAATCGTTGTCTAGCAAACCTCTGCAGGAAGGAAAACGTGGGATTCGTCGACACCTGGGACAATTTCTACTACGATGACTATTTGTTTTCGGACGATGGAGTTCATCTGAACCAGGTGGGAGCAGCACGTTTTGGCCGTCTTCTCAACGATGCGGTGAAGGATTTTCGGAGAAGAAATTGACTCAGCAGAGGACAACCAGGAAGGAGGACCGAAGACAGCGAGGGCGGCAACCTGCGAAGGAATTAAATGCTAATCTGTCAAGAACCGCGAATTTGGATAAGCTCCACCAACACGACCCAAATTCAAAACCGCCAGGGATAACGACCGAGGACCGATGTCAGCCATGAATGTAAATGTAGATCCGATCAGAACCAAAAATTTGATTAAAGAACGTTCTGTGAGTTCTAAAACCGCAACTTTAAAGGTTTTCTATGCAAACGCTCGTAGCATACGCAATAAATTTTCAGATTTAGAGGAACTAGTGTTTACTGAAAATTATGATGTGATTGGTATAACAGAATCTTGGCTCAATACAGTAGATAGAGACTTTTTAGCAGAGTATTCACTTCCCGGTTATGTAATGTTTGAGAAAAGCCGAATAAATAAAATGGAGGTGGCGTTTTATTTTATATCAAAGAAAGTCTTAACCCGACCCTCTTGTCAAAACCTCAAATTCTGAACGTCGACACACCTTTTGTGCTAATAAAGAATAATAAAGGTACAAAAATAATACTTGCATTAATATACAGACCTCCAGCTCAATCAGTGCAAACTGACCGAGAAATTTATGAAGAAATTGCAGATGTAAGTAACTCACAAGATACCGTATTTTTTGGCGACTTTAATTTACCTGTGACCAAGTGGGGCGATACTCTTACTTCACACTCCGGACATGACTTGTATACGAACTTGCAAGAGAGTTCGCTTTATCAATTTGTTCGAACACCGACCCGTGGTAATAACGTTCTTGACATTGTACTTGCAACAAAAGAAGAATTAATAGAGAATTTGAATGTTGGTGATGAATTCAGTAACAGCGACCATCGTACGATAACTTTCACTTTAAACTTTACTAGTAATGAACCAAATAGTAGCATCGAAAAAGTCCCTAATTTCAAGAAAGCAAACTTTCATAAACTTAGAGCTATGTTTAAAGAAACTGACTGGAGCTTTTTAATTAACAATAACGACATAAATACATCTTGGAAGTTATTCGAAACCACTTACCTAAAAGCAGTGCAAGACTGCATACCATCGAAAATAAGGCGTCCAGGCCATAATAATAAGCCCAAATGGTGGAATAAAGATATTTCAAACTGCCTGCTTGCTAAAAAATGTCCTAATGATAGATTAAAATCCTCACAAAATGACGAAGAACGGGTGAAATATGTAGAGCTACGACGCAAAGCCAAAAAGTTAATTAAGCAAAGTAAAAAGACCTTAGAGTTACATATTGCGAATCAAAGTAAAACAAACCCGAAAGAATTCTATAGTTATATCAGAAAGAAAAAAGTAGTTACTTCAACTGTTGGACCGTTAGTCGATGAAATGGAGAATACACCAAAGACGAAGTACAAATGAGTAATGCCCTCAATACCTTCTTTGCATCAGTTTTTACAACAGAAGACCTCAGTGATATCCCTACACCATCGCCGATTCAGATTGATAATTCAGATGTTCTAAGCAATATAACCGTTACAGAGAGAGAAGTATTGAATTGTTTAGATAAACTCAAGGTAAATAAAACGCCTGGACCTGATACAATCTCGCCTAGAGTTCTAAAGGAAGCTAAGGATGAGCTCTCCAAACCATTGACATTACTATTCAATAAATCCTTGCAGTCTGGAACTATGCCTGATCAGTGGAAGATAGCCAACGTAACACCGATTATAAAAAAAGGCAGCAAATCCCTACCCAGTAACTATCGTCCAATTAGCTTAACCTCAGTTGTATGTAAAATGCTAGCAACGGTCATAAGAGACAGACTCGTAAATCACTTAGAGGAAAATAACATACTTAAAGATACTCAACACGGCTTTCGTAAAAAACGTTCCTGTTTAACAAACCTCTTAGACTTCTTCCACGATATCCTCAACCTCTACGATGAGAGTAAAGCTGTAGATATTATATACCTTGATTTTCAAAAGGCCTTTGACAAAGTTCCCCACAAACGTTTACTGCTAAAACTAAAAGCGCATGGAATACAAGACGGTGTGTTGAAAGGGATAGAAAATTGGCTCAGCGACAGAAAGCAAAGAGTAGTCATAAACGGTAAGGCATCTAAATGGACCAATGTAAGTAGCGGGGTACCCCAGGGATCGGTACTAGGACCAATTCTCTTTCTAATTTACATCAACGACATAGATGAGGGTCTCACCTGTACAATCTCAAAATTTGCTGACGATACAAAAATTGCAAATAACGTACTCTCAAAAGATCAAGTTGACGATATGCAACACAATCTAGATAAATTGTCACATTGGGCCCAAATTTGGCAAATGAGTTTCAATGCGGATAAATGTAAAGTACTACATATCGGATACCTAAATGAGAAAGCAAACTATTCGATGAATGGCACTCAGCTTAAGAATGTAAACAGAGAAACCGATCTGGGAGTAACAATATCGAGTAACCTAAAACCGAGTCAACAATGTTCAGAAGTTGTTAAGAAGGCAAACAAAATAATTGGCTTTATAGGCAGATCATTTGAGCATAAATCCAAAGACGTAATCCTAACCCTTTACAATTCCTTAGTCCGCCCTCTTCTGGAATACTGCGTTCAATGCTGGTGCCCTTATTACCAAAAAGACATAAACAAGCTAGAACGAGTTCAACGTAGAGTTACCAAAATGATACCTAGCCTAAAGAACAAACCATACGACGAGCGTCTTAAAGAATTAAATCTATTTCCTTTAACCCAGCGCAGATTAAGAGGTGACTTAATTCAAGTGTTCAAAATCATCAAAGGCATCGACAATATGAACTGTAGGAAGTACTTCACTATCGACCAATCTAATTACACGTGGGGAAACGGTTGCAAAACTATTGGTAAATCTTTTAACTCCCACGAATCTAAGAATTTCTTCTTCAATCGAGTTGTCAACTTGTGGAATGGGCTTCCCCGAGACGTTATAGACTGCAGCACCGTTGATTAATTTAAATTCCGCCTAGACAAATATCTCGCATCAAACCCGCGACTGACTGCGTTTGTAAATGAATAACTTTATTTTATCCTCCCCTCAGTTACTAACCCATATGTCCCCTACTAACTTCCTAGTCCTGCCACGTTAGTGGCAGGGCAGTAGTTCCCTTTCCAATGTTCCCTTACACACTCTAAACCACTGTTTGGACACTTGATCCTCAGTGTTTTGGAGGACAAGCAGCCTAGAAGGGTCACTAGATCTGTTGTTGCTTGATTTCCTTTGTACTCCTTTGTACTCTCTCTCTGACGTAGTTGCAGCAGTTGACGAAGTATCAAAGCTGGCCCCTGCAAATACAATGTACGTCATCCACGTTGGATCCAACGATATACAGCGAACCCGGTCGGAAGATTTGCTTTTAAAGTACCAGCAGCTGATCAAGTCGTTTAAGGAGAAGTCATCAAGGATCATCGTCTCAGGAATCGTCCCCCGGCTCGGTGTAGAGAGCCGATTTTACAACATAGCCACCAGCACAAATCGTTGTCTAGCAAACCTCTGCAGGAAGGAGAACGTGGGATTCGTCGACACCTGGGACACTTTCTATACGATTGACTATTTGTTTTCGGATGATGGAGTTCATCTGAACCAGGTGGGAGCAGCGCGTTTTGGGCGTCTTCTCAACGATGCGGGTGAAGGATTTTCGGAGAAGAAATCGACTCAGCACAGGACCACCAGGAAGGAGGACCGAAGACAGCGAGGACGGCAATCTACAAGGAATAATTATAGGTTTGACTCCTGTAAGGAGATTAGGAAAACCTAATATTTAGTAGTGGCCCCGTAATCATTGACGAACATGCCTATTACATAAGGCATCCTCTTCAAACACTAATCCGCGGTAGTTTGAATCTACCGCGCAGAGCATTTAAAAACTGAGGAGCCTTCATGATGAGCGCACGCGACCTCACTCATGGCTTCAGTCATTATGAATTGGGTTCTCACTACGAAAAAACTTCGTAAAAAATAAAAACAAAAAGAAAATAAGAATAACTATCCAATAAGCTTTCCATCATATCGTGGATGTACTTGTGTGGATTTCTGACCAGACGCTGATTCAGGCGTCATTCCTCCTTCACTGACATATCAAGTAAACCAAAATCCTTAATACATCAACGAATGGGAAGGGGACGGTCGGGAGGGCCCCAGTCGTCAATGATTACGGGGCCACTACTAAATATTAGGTTTTCCTAATCTCCTTACAGGAGTCAAACCTATAATTTATTAGTGGCCCCTCCATCATTGACGAACATGCCTGATATCTAAGACTGGAGGGGGACATTCGTAATCATATCATAACTCTAGAAAAGCATATAATAAAAACAACCACATAGTATTCTTACTCTTGAAAAATGTATTTAATACGGCGTAGGCCGGAAATATACAAGAAATAGTGGTGCAGGCAGGTGCGTGCCTCAAAGAAGCCTGCCTGACAAAAATAGGTAACCCTGAAGATTCTGAACACAGATCTGTAGTTACAAAAGGCACCCCACTCAACGAGTGGTGACAAATAATAAGTTATAAGTTTATATGTGCACATCATAAACCCCAAAATACATGTGGAGATCAATTGCTAATGAACTCCATTGAACTAATGTTACATTGCTTTCGCAGCTAAAACTACTATAACAACACCGTTGTTTTGTACTAAACTTTGTACTAGCACAAATTCTCTCAGAGAAATTTTCATATCACATTTCAACCTTAAATTGTATCACAGTTCTCATACTCCGGCGGGGTCTAGGGTGTCCTATGTCAACTGACTGCACCCCCCCCCCCCCCCTTTCCTTGAAAATAAACATAAGTGACTGCAGGGCCACCTAGACCCTCTGCCTTAAAGCTATACATGGTAAGGAAGGTTTGTCTAGAGCAACTGACAAGTATCTAGAGAGAAACTATGATTCAGACGCCCACAACTGTGTGGACGCAATATCTTCAACTGAAAAGTTTTTCAGGAAACGTAAAGAGGCCGCCCACTTGCGTAAATCGTGGGCCCTACCCACAACGCCGGGATTACTCTCTTTAATGACTTCTACTAGAAGAGAGGCTAATCGCCGTTTAAGTAAGCGTTTACCCGTACTCGCTACCCATAAAGCACCTTGGGGGTTATGAGGAGCTATTCTTAAATATTTGGTTAGAGCTTGCACTGGACATAAATTATGATGCACCTTTCCCCTTTTTAACGCCGGCACCGTGAAGTCAGAGAACGCGTGTGCACGATGCTCATTCTTGGCTACAAACGCCGGGGAGGGTGCAATGGAAATTGAATCATTAAGTCTACCAAACCTAAGACAATTAGGTGTGTTGCTCATCGCCGCCAGCTCAGACACTCTGTTTCCGGTGGCCAAAGCCAAAAGGAAAACGGCCTTCTTTAAGATTTAAGCAAAGTCTGCAGGATTTGATACAGACGAGAATGAAGTAAAGACAAAAGCTTTGTCCAGAGACCAAGTAGGCATGAGCTGACGGGGAGGTGGCGGAGTTTAAAACACGCTCTCATAAATCCTGTTTCCTCCGCCACCGGTATGGATAGACCTGTAAGGTCGAAAAAGGGCACTCTAATCGCAGGTAAGTGATTCTTCAAAGTAACCACAGATAAACGTTTCTGCTCAAACAGATAGTTCAAGTAATTAAAAACCAATGCCACTGAGGGTACAGTTTGTTCCGTTCTAACAATCCAAGAAGTAAAAGCTTTCCAATGAGATTGATATTGTCGCTTAGTAGACTGAGTATATTGATTGAGCAATTTATTGGTCACATCCATACCGTATGGTGCTAGCCACTTGGCCTCCTGAATGTCCATAATGCAAAAGTCAGCGAGGTCTCTAGGTTGCCAATCGTGTCTAAGTGGAAGTACCCGACCGGGAGCGATACCGGGTCCGGGCACCACATTATTAACTGCTGGCACCACACCTGCGCCGGCCACAGGGGCGCGATTAGCGAGACTAAGCCTCGATAAAACTCGTAGTTTGTTCACTACGTGGCACATTAGTGACGCATCTGGCGGGGGAAACAGATAGGTGGTGCTCCATCTGTCTCAGTCTGTCACTAGGGCGGCTGGCCCCCCCCCCGGCGTTATCGGGCGGCGGGGGAGGTATAGAGGGAGCTTGTGAGTCTCCTCGGACGCAAAAAAGATCCACTTGTGGATGGGAGAGCTCCGCAATCATTAGGTCGAAAAGGGGTTGCTTGAGCTCCCATTCTACTGTCGTGCTCTGTCTCCGGGACAGAGCGTCTGCCCAGACGTTCGCTACGCCTGGGAGGTAAGGTGCGGGAAGATAAATATCTAGACTGGTGGCTAGAACAAAAATCTCTTCCGACACGAGTAGCAACTTCCTTGACCTCGTTGACCCTTGTTTCTGAATACAGTGAACTGCATTCAGATTGTCCATTCTGAAGGCCACTGACTTGCCCCGTAACGCCGGGCCGTGAGCCTGAAGGAAATACAATGGGACTAGTAACTCTTTGACATTTATGTGAGCGATTCTAAGGGGGACCAAAGTCCCTGCCCCGGGTGCCCCTGTTTTGACTGAAATCCCCACCCTATGGTGACGCATCCGTGTCTACCCATACCGTTGGAGGAGGAGAGGTCCATGACATGATTGAGTGCAATGTTTCCCTCTTCGCCCAGACCGCTAGTAAGGTGTGGATTAATTTTGGTATGGGCCATAATTTTCCCGCCGGTAAGAGTGGGAAATATTTGTTGCCCTCCAATATTAATCGTTTTACTTTCAACCGGCCCAACTTGACAGTTAGCTGAATCCAGTTGAGAGAGCCGACCAGAGACTCCCCGACTCTTCGTGTCGTAGTCAGACTGTGAAGAAACCTGAACAGTTTCCTGCGAAACCTGTTGCGATTGTCCACACTCTGACTCAGAGTGAGAGCGGCGGTGTCCCAGACCAGCCCTATCCACTGGAATACTCTTGAGGGAACAAGGTTTGACTTTACCAGATTTACCTTGAAGCCTAGAGTTTTGACATGATTTAAAATGATATTGACATGTTTTATGCATAATTGTTGTGTCTCTGCCACCCAGCCAGTCGTCTAGATACCACAACACGCTGATTCCCTGTCCTACCAATTGCCTCAGCGCTCGGCCGACTAGTTTTGTGAATAATCGAGGTGCTAGGTTCACACCGAACGGCATCCTCTGAAAAACAAAATTTTGGTGCCTGATCCTCAAGGCCAGAAACCTTTGAAATCTTTTGTTGACCGACACGTGCCACTAGGCGTCTGTCAGGTCTAGGGAACACATCCAGTCACCCGGCGGAAGTGTTAGCTGATTTGATGAACTGTTAACATTCTGAAAGACTCGTTGTAAATGTGAAGATTCAGATACAGGTCTACGACCGGCCTCATCTGAACACTGTCCAGTTTGGGAACCAAAAACAGTTTTGACGTGAATACAGGTGTAATCTGGGGGGTACCGGGATGATGAAATTCTTGGCCCTCATCTCCTGGACCAGCAGCTCCACCTCCAATGAAACACAATTTGCCGTTGTCGGCTGACGTAAGCGAGGTCGCCGGAGCCACTGCCAATTGATGCCTTTGCGTGCCCACATCCGTGCCCAGGTTTTTAACGGCCATGCTTGGTGACACGTTCGGAACGACACAGTTAGCAGACAAGGCGGTTAGACGGCTGTACCTTCCCTCCACGGGTCCTACCCGGCTCTATAGGTAGGCTACTCGGGAGTGAGAAATGACTTTAGGTTTTGATGGGGGTTTGGGCTTGGTGGTGTTGGACGACTTCGAGGCTGGATGGTGTGCGGCCTTGAAGGACTGGCCCTGACCGTTGGCTTATACTGGACCGCGTCCCCTCGGTTACTGGACAAACCATCTCTGTTCTATGTCCCCTGAACTGACCCAGGGGGGCGATTGGGACGGACTTAGGCGGAAGACAAGAAAACGGCTTAGAAACCCTTGGCTGAGCTTTAGTAGGAGGCTTAGGTTTGGGGAAGTTAAATGCGGGTTGTCTTAGCCTGTGCGTTGGACTGTGCTTCACGGCACTCGTGCCATGTTTAAAAATCACTGTTCGCCAGACATCAGGGGACATTAACGAAGGTGTAAGTACAATGGGGATTCATAAACATCATGGTTAGCAAGTGCGATCAGGGCAGTTTGGCGCAACTAATGACATGTCTAAGATCACTGTCGTGCTCGCACCGCCTCAAGTAAGGCTGTGCGTATGTCACCTAAGGATTGAATTGACGATGCTGAACGAAGCAGACGCCGGGATAATTCAACTGAATCTTCGAGGACACTCCGCGTCTTGCGATTGCCTGAGTAGACCTGAGGGTAAAGGACTTTAGCCACCTGTTGAGAAACTATGTATCTGTGACAAACAGGCGGGACAAGCTTTTCTCCCTTAGCCTAAATTACCTCTGTCTATCGCGTTCTGAGAAGGGGTAGGGGTAATGAATGGTTCATTTAGTTCACAAAGATTAATCTTAGGGGCAGCCGAAAAAAAAAGGAAAATATAAGCTGACGGAACGTATCCGACGGGCCAGAACCCTACCTGGCATTGATGGAACCATGGAAGGTGCATATTATCCTGAGGGATCTGGTGGGAAGATTTAGAAAGTGATAAGTGGTCTGCAAAGTTTCTGAGCCTCTACCTCCCAATCCACCCAAGGTCCTGGTTCCTAACACATGTACCACCGCAACACTGGATTAGCTGTCTCGTACTGTAGACGGTTCTGTAAATCTAGTTCAGGAGTAATACGCCACACACGAGCCTTAATCTGATCATTAAACCCATCCAGCTGCGACCAGTGCTGCAAAAAGTTTTGAAGCTGAGGCAGGGGGTAAAGCAGGCTTAGATGCATATAATACAAAATAAATCCATGATAATAATAACTAGGTATGCCCTGTGATATTTACATCCAAAACATTACACAAGGCATCCAATGCCCTTAATTTCTCTAGGACCATTATTTTCCCCATGGATAAACAACCAGATCACGTGCTGAGTACCGGGAGTTCCCTGACAATGGTAGGCTGGGCAAGACTCTGGCTTTACGCGGGGTTTCAAAGGGACCCCATGACTCGTCTGGGCCATAAAGCAGGGGGATAGCTACCTTTCTAAGAGGCGCTGTGTCTAGAGGGGGTGGATTATTAACATCCGTAAGGACCCTGACATTGGGCGTAGTGAATGCCGCCGTAGCTGGCTTAGAGCTCCCAGCCGGTGGCACATGAGTAGGTTAGAGTGTTAGGAAGATTAGATAAATCGATTGACAGTTAATCAGAGGACGTTTTTACCGCACAGAACCGGTCAAGGGAGACCCACCAAGTCCATTGTGGGGTTTTCTCGTTGTTGATTACAAGAATTTTGATCCTAGAGAATGGAGTAAGTAACCAACATACAATTTCTTGTGCTGTAACAACACTGGTTAGGTGTACAAGACACTTTCAGGTGAATTAGTATTATCATGGGCTCGGCGTCCCCAGGCCTGCAGCCTCGACCCCTTGTCCTTCCCTATCTGAAATATAATGGGACTACTTCATCTTGTTCCTCCCGATCCTCCTGAGAAGGACCACGCCGAGCGCAGGGGCACCTTGTTTCCAAGATAAATCAGGGATAGAGGTTATATGGGCGTCGCCGCGGTCACTGTGGCGACATCGGCTACTGTGTGAACGTAGGAGTCGGACGTGGATGGACAGACCCTGGCTGAGCAAACCGCCAAACACCGAGGCTCTGGCCTACGCTCTCTTGGAGAGTCTGACAACATTCTCAAATTATTGAATATCCTGAACTCTCCACTTTCTAGGGTTAAAATATCAAATAGGTAAATCTATGTTTTAGGGACAGGCGATTCACTTTATACTCTGAGTGCTGTAACACAGAAACATTGTCAGGTTGTAGAGCGTACGATGAGATGGCACCTAGAATTAGAACGAAGTGTCGACCCCGAGGAACTTCGTATGGGATATCGCTTTGGAGGATCTTGTGGATCTTTACCGGTTAGTGATCTCCCGCGACACTGGACCTAGCGTTTGGTACTGCACCGAATCACCACCATGTCGTCCTGGCGGGCAAGCTTCAGTATTGCACACTTCTTACTAGCGGGGGAAGAGCCGCCCACGACAGCTGAAGGACCGATTCGGCTCGAGCGGGCAGCACCCTTGACCCTCGATCTTCGCCTGCGACGACGGAGGTGGCTGCCGGGGGAGGTAGGCTCTCGCTGGGGGGCGTTTAAACGTCTCCACAGACGATGACAGAACCCTGGCTAGTCCTCTGTC
>CM064487.1:85987462-86098596 GCA_032716605.1 Paralithodes platypus | reverse complement strand
CATGTTGCTACATAGCCAAACAATGTTAGGATAATGCTGCAATTTCTAAAGAGTTTTTGGTTTGTTTGTTTTGCAAATTTTACAATGTAGTATGACTAGAATGTCTGAAATTTTCAAATTATCCCTAGTAAATGTCTCTAGATATAAAAGAAATGGCTGCTAGATTGAAGTAAATAGCTCTACATTTAGCGGTAATATGTAACTTTACAACTGGCAACTCTGCAACCACCACCTCCCTCCCACCCTCCCAGTATGTCTCCACAAAATACCGCTAGATCCTTTCTCAAAAGTCGCTAGCATGTTGCTACATAGTCAAACAATGTTAGAATAATGCTGCAATTTCTAAAGAGTTTTGGTTTGTTTGTTTTGCAAATTTTACAATGTAATATGACTAGAATGTCTGAAATTTTTAAATTATCCCTAGTAAATCTCTCTAGATATGAATAAATGGCTTCTAAATTGAAGTAAATAGCTCTACATCTAGCGGTAATATGTAGCGATATAACTGGCAACACTGCCTAGCCCTTCCTTCCAACCTCCCACCTCCCTCATATCTAGCAAATGTATCCACAACCACTCTAGTGAACTTTCGGTATTTAGTTTATTCAGCTTAATACTATTCATCCACATAAAATAGAAACCTATAACGATTGTTGTCTAATACAACCATAGACAATGCTATTACATATTATTTGAACATGATGTCGAATTTAGCAGTTGCAGTTTACCTTGAACAGGAATGACAGAACTGAAAGCTTCTCTTGCTGTGTAGTACTCAAAGAAAGCAGGGTTACCCATACCGAACTGTTACCAAGTCAGAGATTCAGAGGTAACTTTCACAATGCATTATAACCCTAGACAGACACCAATATACCACTAAATCAGACAAATATCACTACAAAAAATGATAGGAAAATATTTTATTAATGTCCTAGGTATTTGAAATTATGCAAATGAAAAAAATCCATTATGATATAATGATAATGGGATTGATTAGTATCTGGCAACAGTGTTGGACTTTAATTTTCTAAACGTATGCAAACTTCGGAGTATTTATCCCATTAATATACACATCTATCACTATTTAAATTTAGTACAACCATACACAGTGCTATTACATATTATTTGAACATAATATAGGATGCTCTTTCCTTTAAACCATTTTCTATATCTATTCACGAAAAATATAGGCCTAGCCTAGGCAGCGCTACCGGTAGGTACGAATTAATCAGTTCGAATTTTGATTGAGAGTGGGATTAGCCCTAGGCCTAGCCTAGGGCTTAACATGGGATACTGTTTGGGGGTTGGGAATAGACTCAGGCTGCTTTAGGCCTAATTAGGTAAAAATAGTAAAATCGAGACAATTGCACAGCCAACAGAGCCTAGGCCTATTATGCAAATATTTTACCAATCTACAATAGGCCTAGTCTATTCGCTGTAAGTAGGCAAGAAATCATGACCTAGGCTATAACCTCTGTAACTAAAAAACAACTAGGCCTAGAGTGATCAAGCTAATATGTCTACCATTTGGGAAGAGTCAGTCAAGGAATAGCCTAGATGTGGAAATTTGCAGCCAATTTGCTCTAGCCCTATTTGAGATACAGAGGTTAGAGGTCATTGTTGAGGCCCCCCCCCCCCTCATGACATATTGATATCATCTTATATATTGCCAGCAGGGGGCAAATAACTGAAAAAAAATCGCCGTCAAAATAGACGCGAACTTAACCACGGCGATCGACACATGTAAACATGGCGGTGGCGGGGAGGTGTCGGACGTTTGCAATAAAGTTCCTGTCTATTTTGAATGCCATTGGCTACAATAATATGTTGAGGGGGGCTTTGCCCCCCCCCCCCCATGACATAATATTTTCACCATCATATATATTGCCAGCAGGGGGCAAATAACCGAAAAAATTGCCGTCAAAATAGACACCTTTATGAATAGGTTAGCCTTTAGGCTAGGCCTATCGGCAAGAGTTGCGTTGTATAGGCTATCCTAGTGTTTACTAATTTATAGGCTACCCCTTTGAAAGGACATTAGCCGGGTAGGATGTAGTTACCGGGTGTATCACCAGCCTTGTTTACACTACGCGTACGCGTAGTGGCGTCGGACGCTTGCCATCCTTTTCCTGTCTATTTAGACTGCCTTTGGATACAATAATATGTTGAGGTTGGGCTTTGCCCCCCTTCACCCCCCCCATGACATATTGTCATCATAATATATATTTCCAGCAGGGGGCAAATAACCAAAATAAATCTCCGTCAAAATAGACACGAACTTAACAACGCCGATCGACAAATGTAAACATGACGGAGGCGGTGGACGTCTGCAATCATGTTCCCGTCTATTTTGAATGCCAATGGATACAATAATATGTTGAGGGTGCCAGCAGGGAGCAAAATAGACAAATACATCGAAAATTGGGTGTGGGGGCAGTAGCCCCCACCCAATTTTTTTTTTTTTCTTTTTTCTATGTGATTGAGGGAGGCAAAAGGCATAACTGCCTATAGCGAGTGCCTCCCCCATAGTTGAAAGAGTGACAGGGCCAAAATCAAGGGACGTTCGAGCCAAAATGCCTGGACACATGGAGTTTGAAGCAATTTAAGTCATAGGAAGAGGGAAAGACTGATTCTGGGAGAGAGTTCCAGAGCTCAGCTGTTGAGTAGAAGAAAGTTTGAGAGTAACGTTTCACTCTTGGGTTGGAGAGTTGCACAGAGTAGGGGTGGGATTGATTTGCAAGACGGGTACCACGTGCCCTACGTAAAGGAGGTGGTATGCACTGGGATAGCTCTGAGGAACACTGATTATTATAGTAGCGATAGAAGCGAGAGAGAGATGCAACATTGCGGCGGAGAGAGAGAGATTGCAGAGAGTTGGTGAGTGGACGGGAGTTAATGATACGAAAGGCCTTCCTTTCACTTTTATCTAGGAGAGCAGTGTGAGAGGAACCTCCCCACACATGTGAACAATACTCAATACAAGGGCGCACTATGCCCCTGTACAGAGCAAGAAGCTGTGCAGGGGAAAGAAACCCCTAAGGCGGTTGAGCACACCCAGCTTCTGGGAGGCTGCCTTAGCAAGACTGGTAATATGGTCCTTCCAAATGAGAGCAGAAGAAAAAGAGACACCAAGAATATTGAGAGAAGATGAAGGGTTGATTTTTGTATTGTTGAAGAATAAGGGATAGTCCGCTGGGAGATCCTGACGGGTAGATAGATGGAGAAATTGGGTTTTGGAAGCATTAAAGTTAACAAGGTTTTCTCTGCCCCAATTGGAAATAGTATTTAGATCAGAATTTAAGAGTGCTATGGCTTCATTACGTTTGTCATTGAGGGATTGCTGGCTGGGGCATTCTGAAAAACTAATGGAGTAGTGCAAGGTTGAGTCGTCTGCGTATGAATGGATGGGAATTAAGGTACAGTTAAGGAGATAATTTATAATAATTAGAAAGAGAATAGGAGATAGGACAGAGCCCTGAGGAACACCGGAGTTTATAGGGTGAGGAAGTGAACAATGGCCATCCACAACCGCGGCTATGGAACGGCCGGAAAGGAAATTAGAGACAAAAGCACAGATGGAGGGATAGAAACCGAAGGAGGGTAGTTTAGAAATTAAAGATTTATGCCAGACTCTATCGAAGGCTTTCGATATGTCTAGTGCAATAGAAAAAGTCTCACCGAAGTCCGAAAGGAGGATGACCAAGAGTTAGTAAGATATGAAAGAAGATCACCAGTAGAGCGACCCTTAAGGAAGCCATACTGGCGATCTGAGAGCAGATTATGAGAAGAGAAATGCTTAAGAAATTTGGAAGCAAGAATAGTTTCAAAAACTTTAGAAAGACAAGAGATAAGAGCAATTGGACGATAGTTGGAGGGTTGAGAGCGGTCACCCTTCTTTGGGACAGGTTGAATGTGAGCAAACTTCGAGCATGAAGGGAAGACGTTAGAGGATAGACACGAACAGAAGAGTTTGCCTAGGCAGGGAGTCAGCACGGAAGTTTTTGAGAACAACAGGAGGAACACCGTCCGGACCGTACGCCTTATTAGTGTTAAGCCCAGAGAGGGTAGAAAGTACATCTTTAGAAGAGATTAGGATATTAGGCATAAGTAAGAGAGAGGAGGGCGGAGAGGGAGGAATAGCACCGGAATCATCCAAGGTGGAGTTTCTAGCAAAAGTTTGACCGAAGAGTTTAGCTTTGTCAGAGGAAGAAGTGATGGTTGTGCCATCAGAGTGGGAAAGGGGAGGGAAAGACGAGGAAGAGAAATTGTTGGAGAGGTTTTTGGCTAGATGCCAGAAAGCTTGGGAAGAGCTAGAGTTGGATAGTTCAGTGCATTTATTATTGATGAAAAAGTGTTTGGCAAGTCGAAGAACAGATTTGGCTTGATTCCGGGCAGAAACATATGAAGAATGAGAGTCTTGAGTTTTAAGGCGTCGGTACCGTTTGAATGCTTCCTCCTTAGGATAGCCTACTATGATAGGTTAGGTAAGGTTGTTAGGTTAGGCTAGGCTAATGTCCTTTCAAAGGGGTATAGGCCTAGTAAATACTAGGATAGCCTATACCCGGTCAAAGGTAAGTCCTGCTGTAGTCTCCTTGAATGCTACCTTAAATTGTAATATTAGACTAGGTCTAGCCTATAGATAAAATAGCTTAGCCTATTCATTTATTGTAGCCTATAATATAGGCCTAGCCGGGCAGAATGTAGAGTTCGGGCGTACCACCACCAATGTTTACACTATGCAGAGCGGCGACGAAAGCTTGCCATCATGTTCCCGTCCATTTTGAATGACGTTGTATAAAATAATATGTTGATGGGGGCAAACACCCCCATGACATATTGTCATCATCATATAATTTGCCAGGAGGGGGCAAATAGGCCTATCCAAACTGCGGCGATCGACCATGTAAACATGACGGCGGCGGCGGCGGTGGACGCTTGCGATCATGTTCCCGTCTATTATGACTGCCATTGGATACAATAATATGTTGAGGGAAGGGCCTTGCGGCAATTTTTTGTTTGTTTGCCCCCTACTGGCAATATAATATATGATGATAACATGTCGAGGGGGGGGTCAGGGGGGGCTTTCAACATATTATTGTATCCAATGGCATTCAAAATAGACGGGAACATTATCCCAAGCGTCCAACACCGACCCCGCCGCGGCTGCTGAAGAACAAGGAAGTTAGCAATAGTTTCATTGTAAAATAGACGGGGAACATTATCCCAAGCGTCCAACGCCGACACCGCCGCGGCTGCTGAAGAACAAGGAAGTTAGCAATAGGTTTCATTGTGAACTGGAGGAAATTAATAGAAATAAGGAAGCTAGGCCTAGCGATGTAAATAGTCAATGGAATTTCCTTAATAATGACAATTATATGTATAGGTATAAAGTAAAAACAATATATTTTACATAATATATTGCATATCTTACATATTTAAACAAATATATATTAAAAAATAGTTTAACCACACCACTGAGTTCTCCAAAATACTCTAATAGGGCTGGCCTGAAGAATTAGATCAAGATGGCCAACCAATCAAGACATGATAGGTAGGGAAGGGCAGGTGAACAAATCTAAGACGGTGAAGATACGCAGACATTTCTCTCCATTTCACCAATTCAGCCGCACCACATGAGTTCCACAGCAGAACTCTTATAGGGTAGAGCCGAAAGATGAGGCAAGAACTGCTACACTGCAGCACAGCACCAATTAAGAAGTGATCAAAAGCGAAGAATGAGAGATCAGGTCTATGGAAAAAATATATCGCACCGAAATGCACAAAAAATACACACACCGAGGGAAATCGAGTCAGCTCGACCGCATCAGCGACCGACACAAATCAGGTCAGGAGCTAATAACCTAGCCAGGCCAGGGTGGCATATGATATAGGCCGTCCGGAGGACAACCGAATGAGACAGAATAAGAACTGAAGGGGAAAAACATAGAAAGAGGAATGAAAAACTTGTCATGTCATCGTCATATTGCCAGCAGGGGGCAAAATAGACAAATACACCAAAAATCGGGGTGTGGGGGCGGCAGCCCCCACCCATAATAGCCTACTATGATAGGTTAGGTAAGGTTAGGCTAGGCTAATGTCCTTTCAAAGGGGTATAGGCCTAGTAAAACACTAGGATAGCCTATACCCGGTCAAAGGTAAGTCCTGCTGTAGTCTCCTTGAATGCTACCTTAAATTGTAATATTAGACTAGGCCTAGCTTGGCTTAACATGGGATACTGTTTGGGGGTTCGGAATAGGCTCAGGCTGCTTTAGGCCTAATTAGGTAAAAATAGTCAAATCGAGGACAATTGCACAGCCAACATAGGCTCGCCTATTTATAGGCTACCTTTCATTACTGCAGTTAAGCACAAACTTATTTTACAATGGAAAATAATGCATGAGGAGGGCTGGGTAGGCCTATTAGCATTTTGTGAAATAACTTAAATTAGGTTAGGCTATAGGATACTTCATTAGGTTATTAGGCCTATGAGAAAACAGGCCTAGCTTAATTTTATTTCACTGCTCAACATATTTGTTTTTGTTTTTGCTGTTGAGCTCTGCATAGGGCTATATTCAAGTAGGCTTGGGTTTTAGTAAAATTGCATTAGGCTAGGCTACATATTTTTACTTCTATTGGAAAGCACAGCCTACACAATAGTACACATGTTAAAGAATTTAGCCTAGCCTACCACAATTTAGCCTAGACTGAAAGAACAAACAAAAATAGGCTAGGCTAATTGCAGCTAAATAATTTAGCCAGCCTCCACAATTTAGCCTAGACTGAAAAAAACAAACAAAATAGGCTAATTGCAGTTTTGGTAAGAGTTGTAGTTGTGGGCATACCAAAAGCTTTGTTTATATAGCCTAGTCGCACGCTCGCAGTTAGGCCTACATTCGCTTCTAATTTAACTGCTGGGGTAAACTTGGTAAAGGCACCCTCAATCCGCCGGCCGGTAACAAAACAATTTACCCAACGCCTGGCCGTGGGATACAATAATGGGTTGAAGGGGCTTATCCCCTATGACTTATTATCATCATCATATATCACCAGCAGGGGCAAATAACCACAGTCAAATTAGACGCGAATGTAACTGCGAGCGTGCGACTACGTAAGTAAAGGGGACGATAGACCCGCTAACACAACTCTTAACGCATTTTTTCGTAATGTATTAGATTTTTGTTATATTTATGACCTCAAAAGTTGAAAGATGACAATTTTATGGTTTATTTTAGGCTATACAAAAACATTTGCTTTGTACCGGTAACTTAGATACGGTACTCATATTTATGCTTATAATTGCAGTACGAGTGGGTTTTTTCTTTTTAAATGTAGGCCTAGGCTAAACAAATGTTAGTTTTTGTTTTATAGGCTAAACTAGGCTGAATTTATGCTAATAAATATTAATTGGAGGGTGCAAATCTGTCAAGGAATAGCCTAGATGTGGAAATTTACAGCCAATTTGCTCTAGCCCTTTTTGAGATACAGAGGTTAGAGATCGTTGGATACAATAATATGTTGAGGGGGTCAATCACCCCCATGACATATTGTCATCATCATATATATTGCCAGCAGGGGGCAATAGCCTAGGCCTAGCCTAACTACAACAAAAATCGCCGTCAAAATAGACGCGAACTTATATTAACTACGGCGATCGACCATTGCCTGCACCGGCCGTCCCCCGGTTATTGTTGAGGTCCTGAGGAACCGTATGACTTTGACGAGCTCTTCCCTCCGCAGTCTCCGCATCCCATGTATCGTCGTACGGTACCTCTTCCCCTCCACATCCTACATCTGGTCGTCCTACATATGCCTCCTAAGCCTCGCCTCGTCCCGTCACTGAGCATGTGGATGGGTGTCCCTTTCTGGCTTCAAAGATGGATTCCTTCCGACAGCTCCTACTGGATTGTCTGGGGTTGGTTGATAAGGGCACCTCGCTTCAAGACATTGCTCTGGCCCTAGTACCGCGGTTTGTAGGTCTCTGGTTCGCCACCTGATGACCTGCTATTGGGTTGTTGCCTTTACAGTGTTACGGTTCTACGAATGACCTAGAGTGAAAGTGACACGGTGGTGAATTTTAACCTTAACTATAAACTAATTTAAATTGTGACATAGGATCTCCGCGACTACGGTAGGGCCGGAGCGGGCGAGTATTCGCCTGAGGTTGCCCTTAACCCCCAAGACAAGACAAGACAAAATTCTAGTGCTGGTTTTACTCAGATATTGTGAGTTTTAATTTAGCCTAGCCTAGGCCTAAGAGTTCAGAAGATTTGCAAAATGCACCCCATACTAGCCTACCCATAGCCTAATAGGCCTAGTGATTCTTTTTTGGCAGACCACCCACAAATTTTCATATAGCCTAGGCCTAGGCTAGCCTAAGTTCTGGAATGCATGTTGGAATAGCCTTCCTATAAACTGTAGGCTAGGCTACTTCCTTTTAATTTAAGTTTGATTCTTTGGAAAAATCGATTAGGCCTAGACCAGGGCAGGAAAGTAACATTTAAAATGACGTGTAAAAAGTCGCCCATAAACGGCGGGCCGCTATGTTATTGTAATTTGGGAGCTTATTTCGTCTGTTGATTGACTTTGTCCTTAATTGGGGATCCTATGAATTAGCACAGATGATGATGACTTACCGTACATCATAATACGTGACGGGCCGACGTGGGGGGGTAGAGCCGCGGAGATCCCCCTCAACATATTTTGTGTCCCACAGTAACTTTTAATGGGATGGATGTAATTACCGGGTGTACGGTCGTCATGTTTACATAGGGCGATCGCCGCGGTTAACTTCGCGTCTAATTTGACGGCGATTTTTTTCGGCATATTTCATTTTATTCACTTCCTTTTATATTTAGGCTATAATCTAGCTTTGGCACGACAATAACCCTAACCCAGTCTTTCTTAAAGATTCTTCTAATCTTCCAGTAGCCTATAGCCTAATTTAGGTCATTTTTAATGGCACACAATTAAATTGGATTGGTATTTAACCCTTAATTTGCGGCGAGCAACATAAGTCGAGTTAAATAAAGCTGGACTATGTGGCGGCGCTCGACATAACTCGAGTGGCAATTTCAGCACGTAATGTGGCTGAGAGAGAGAGACAAGTGGTGGCAGGAGACTAGCGAGCGTATGACTGCTCCAGACCACCGCGGCGAACCTACTGACACAAATCTCAGCTCCCTCCTCCCTCTCTCACTCGCTACATACTCAATTATGTACTGAAAGTACCGAATTAACCTTTATGCTTTTTGCACGTCGCGTTGCACGGTTATATCCGCCAAGAAACACTATCCATCATACTGGTCAAGGGTAATCGTTATGGTGCCCTCATTCGAAAGCTCTGTTTATGCCCTTTCAGGGATAGTTACTTGTGTGTTACGTTCTGGTCTTATTTAGGCATGAAAATGATCACATAACCCACAGCCCTATTTGGCTAAAAACACCCCGCTGTGCGTACAGTTCACCTAAATAAACCGCATAGGCCGCTCGTAAGGTGTAGAAACGACACTACTGCAGCATTATGAGAAACATTTATTAGAGATATAGGCAACAATAGATTCGCCATATTTTTCTCCATAGGCTATAGTGCATGGAGGATTTTCGTTATCGACAAATTGAAAAAATTCCCACTTCCAGACAAAATAGACAAATACACCAAAAATCGGGTGTGGGGCGGCAGCCCCCACATACCTACTATAATAGGTTAGGTAAGGTTGTTAGGTTAGGCTAGGCTAATGTCCTTTCAAAGGGGTATGGCCTATAAACACTAGGATAGCCTATACCTGGTCAAGCAAGTCCTGCTGTAGTCAATTAAATGCTACCTTAAATTGTAGTGTTAGACTAGGCATAGCCTATAGATAAAATAGCCTAGCCTTATTATTGTAGCCTATAATATAGCCGGGGTAGAATGTAGAGTTCGGGCGTACCACCACCATTGTTTACACTGCGCAGAGCGGCGACGGAAGCTTGCCATCATGTTCCCGTCCATTTGAATGCCGTTGGATACGATAATATGTTGAGGGGGCAAACACCCCTCATGACATATTGTCATCATCGTATAATTTGCCAGCAGGAGGCAAATAGGCCTAACCACGGCGTCAAAAACTCAAAATAACGCGAACTTATAGTAACTGCGGCGATCGACCATGTAACATGACGGCGACGGCCGCGGTGGACGCTTGCGATCATGTCCCGTCTACTTTGACTGCCATTAGATACAATAATATGTTGAGGGGAGGGCTTTGCGCAATTTTTTTGGTTTGTCCTACATTTTTTAAATAACGGTATTTCAAATGACACTTGCTTTTTCGTGTTACACGTGGTTTTTTTCTCAGTGGATCGTGTTTACTCTTGTTTACTCATGTTTTCACTCGTGTAAACTCTGGCATCATGGGGGCACCAAATTTTGGCACTCACATTCGTGCTTTCTACTCTTGTTGATACGTGTTGCATGTGTGTTACATACGTGTTGTTGCGTGTAGACACGTGTTGCTTCGTCACCGTCGAAATGATGACGAAAAGCGACGAATCACCAAAGAGTGTTACACGGGTTTACACGAGTCAACACGAGTTACCACGAATAACGAAGAGTTATTCAGAGTCAAACACGAGTTAACACGTATGTACACGAGTCTACATGTATTTAGGCCACACTCGTGGGTACTCGCCACGGGACCCAAAAATTTCATGCATGCATGACATTTTTGGACCCCGTGGCGAGTACCCACGAGTGTGTCGAGTAAACAAAGAGTATACACGAGCGTAGCACGAGTCTATACGAGTGTTGAGGAGTATCGACGAGTCATTGCTGAATAGCAAAATTTCATCACTCGTGTTGGACTCGCGCACCGACTCGGCTATGTGTGAACCAGCCTTTAGTTCGCGTCTATTTTGAAGGCGTTTTTTTCGGTTATTTGCCTCCTGCTGGCAATATACAGTATATGATGATGACAATATGTCATGGGGGGGTGACCCCCCTCAACCTATTATTGTATCCAAAAGCAGTCAAATAGACGGGAACATGATGGCCAGCGTCCGCCGCCGCTCCGCGTAGTGTAAACAAGGCTGGCGGTACACCCGAACTCTACATTCTACCCCACTAATTTTCCAACTAGCATAACCGATGATTTATCAATGATCAATCCCAGTCAGAAACGTCCATGCTTCCCTCCCATAAGTCAATGTCGGGATTACCACACTGTCATGCAAGGACTTCTTTACTTCCATGCTGACCACCCTATTTCTTCTTACTGCTTTCAGAGTTCAACGCTCTTCCCCTGTTACACTTTCTCCCACACTTCTTCATCCATAGGCCTACTCACATCTTTACTCAACACACTGCCCAAATACTTAAATGAGCTGACATTCTTCATAGCCGTTCAACCTCACTTCACACTCTATGGTTGCACCCCTTTCAATGACCATAATATTGCTCTTCCTAGCATTTACCTCCAGATTCCGTTTTTCACACACTGTTCCAAACATATTTACCTGACCCTGCAACTTCCATTCACTATCGCTCGTCAGAACTGTGTTGTCAGCAACAGTAGTACTGGTACTGTACTGTTGAGGCAACTTCCACTCGTTTCCTTCCCTTATCCGCTGCTCTTCCTTGCATTTCTTTCATGACTCCATCCATATACTGTACCGGTATATATTGAACAACCATGGGGACATCACACACACCCTTGCTTTAACCCAACATTCAGATTAAAGAACTCGCTCTGTTAATTATCCACACATGCTGACACCTTTGCACCCTCATACATGCTCTTCATTGCTTTCAGCAACTTGCCATCTATTCCGTATATTCTCAGTACCGGTACTTTCCACATACCTTCTCTATCAATTCTGTCATAGGCCTTCTCCAACTCCATAAATGCAGCATACAACTTTTGTCGCTTCTCCAGATATTTCTCCACAACACATTTCCGGGCAAAAATCTGAGCTACACATCCTCTTCCCTTCCTAAGATGACTACAGTATGCTAACCGTTTCCCCAGCAATACTGACTGAAACTGCCCAAATATATTGCATGTCCTCTTCAGATTTATCTAAAATATGTAAAATTACACCAAATACCACTACAGTAGCACTGAAATCAATAAAACTCACTAACAGGATAAATAAATGGAAGAAATACTCCAAAAGATTAATATGTTAACCCTTTACCCAGCAATACTGACTGAAAATGCCTAAATAGATTGCATGTGCTCTTCAGATTTATACATACATACATAACATTTTAAGACTGAGTGCTCCACTCAGATGTGCAGTTTCAGTCTCTTTTCCTAATGGCGGCGTTCCAGGCAACCCTGTTAAGGGATGCTTTACTTGTCAAGTTTTTGGATTTGAGATCGGCACTTATAGTCCGATCCCAGGTCTTACTCGGTCCACCCCTTGGTGCAGCTCCCTCCACAATCGCAGACCTGCATCTTTTCACCCAATTTTGTTCATCCATTCTCTCCACATGTCCATACCATCCCAGTTTACTTGTAGGCATCTCCTCGCTAATACTCTTTATACCTAAACGTCTCTTCAGCTCATCATTTGTTATTCTGTTGACATCCTTTATCTGAAATATGTAAAATTACACCAATTACCAACTACATTACCAACAAAATTAATAAAGTACACTAACAGGATAAAGAAAATGTAAGAAATAGCCCTAAAGATGAATTTATCTATCTATCTATTGAGGGACCCCTTGATCCCCGAAGGATTGGCCACGAACGAAACACCCCTATGCACCTCTGTCCCCAGTCAGTCGACGCCCCTCCTCCCATCCAGCACCGCTTTCACGCATATACTTCTTAACTCCATCCTTCCACCTCTCTCTCGGTTTATTTCTCCCTCTGTCCTTCCACCTCACTCGTACCCGCTCTTAGTCATTCTCTCGCTTCCCATACGTTCCACATGGCCGAACCATCTCAAGGTGTTCTTTTTCGCACTTTCCTGTACATTCACACCACACCTCTCTCGTACTTCCTCATTTGTATGTCTATCCCTCCATGTAACTCTGCACACACTTCTCAAGTAACTCATTTCCATCCCTTTCACTCTTGGTTTGAATCTCTCCAACAACGTTCATGCTTCGCTTCCGTAAGTCAGTGTCGGGATTACCACACTGTCATGCAATGACTTCTTCAGTTCCATGCTGACCACCCTATTTCATGTTACTGCTTTCAGCATTCCTACAACCCTCTTCCCCTGTTGCACCCTCTCCCACACTTCTTCATCCATACTCCCATCTTTACTCTGTACACTGCCAAGATACTTATATGAGCTGAGAATCTCCATAGCCTGACCGTTCAACTTCACCTCACACTCTGTGGCTTCACCCCTTTCGAAGACCATAACCTTGCTCTTCCCCGCATTTACCTTCAGATTCCATTTTTCGCACACTGTTCCAAACATATTTACCAGACCCTGCAACTCCCGTTCATATCGTCAGCAAACAGCAGTACACAAACATCCACTGCTCTTCCTTGTATTTCTTTTATGACTCCATCCATATACTGTATATATAGAACAACCATCGGGACATCACACACCCTTGCTTTACCAAACATTCAGATCAAAGAACTCCCTCTGTTCATTCTTCACACGTACTGATACCTTTGCACTCTCATACATACTCTTCACTGCTTTCAGCAACTTGCCATCTACTCCATATATTCTCAGTACTTTCCACATACCTTCTCTATCAACTCTTCCATTCCACTCATTGCCTTCCCTTATTAGTGGTACACCAACATCCACTGCTCATCCTTGCATTTCTTTTATGACTCCATCCATATACAGTTCAGTATATATTGAACAACCACGGGGACATCACACACCGTTTCTTTAACCCAAAATTCAGATCAAATAACTCGCTCTGTTCATTCTCAACACATACTGACACCTTTGCACCCTCATACATGCTTTTCACTGCTTTCAGCAACCTGCTATCTGCTCCGTATATTCCAAGTACTTTCTACATACCGGTACCTTCTCTATCAACTCTGTCATAGGCCTTCTCCAAGTCCATGATGGCAGCATACAACTTTTGTCCCTTCTCAAGATATTTCTCCACAACATATGTCAGGGCAAAGATCTGAGCTACACATCCTCTTCCCTTCCTATGATGAATACTGTATGTTAACCGTTTCCCCAGCAATACTGACTGAAAATGCCCAAATATATTGCATGTCCGCTCCTGATTTATCTAAAATATGTAAAATTATACCAAATACCAACTACATTAGCACAAAACTCAATCAATCACAGAAACAGGATAAAAACATAGAATAAATACCCCAAAAGATGAATACGTTAACCCTTTCCCCAGCAATACTTACTGAACATGCACAAATAAATTGCATGTGCTCTTCAGATTTAGCTGAAATATGTAAAATTACACCAAATACTAACTACATTAGCACAAAAATCAATCAAGCATTTTAACAGGATAAATAAAATGGAAGAAATAGCCCAAAAATGAATTTATCTATAGCCTACCGGTATATATTGCCGGACACCTTGATCCCCGAAGGGGTGACCATGAACGAAACGCCTGCGTATTTCAAGCTCGCTTGAGTTATCACTCGATCGTCTTTTAGAGCTTTTTGGCCCGGGGTAATTACCACACCATCACGTCATAAGGAGTTTGAGGGGGTTAAATTGCTAGATACATAGAGGAAGAGGAATGCTAAGTAAAGCTAAACAAAAATATATAAGATATTTTTAACATGAGGTTGCTTATAATAATTTGTACCTCTGCAGTTTCTCCATGGCTAACGAAAAAGGTCACATTCCTAAGAAGCCCCAACCAAAAAGGCCAAGCTTCTGTACAGAAAAAATGCCACACCATTACCCTTATGGTGACCCTATCAAATAATCAAAACAACCACACTTCTTAACCCAATTCCCGCGGGGCCCCTCATATGACGGAGACGATTTTCCGGCTATTATGTAGCCTGTGAGCCAGGCCAGCTTTTGCAAGCAGCACGGATGGACGTCAGCCGGAGCCTACAGGCCCCACCACAACACTGAGGTTTGTGTGAGAGAGAGCTCACTTATGTGCAGCGTCACACATAGCGAAAACAGAAAATAATTGGTAATTTTTAGCGATTTTGCCTATCGGATTTGGTAATTTTTAGCAATTTTGCCCTTCGTTTGCAAGATCCTTACAAGAAAACCAGACGTCGTACAGGGATGATTCAGGAGTAATTTGAAAGCTATTACCGTACTTTCACGAATACATAATTGTATTACGCTCTGGCTTTTGCTTATGCATGAAAATGAGCAGGGAATGAAGGCAATTTGCAATTATGCCTACTCGTACAGGAGTCTTTGGAGCGGCTATGGTCGCACCGGGAATTTCCACACCTCTCACACCACACACACACATCATACAGTTTTTCCTACACCGAGAAATGACTCTCCGGCTGTCATTTCTCGAGGACTTCTTTTAGCCGGAGACATTGAGAGCAACCCAGGACCCACCTACACATACATATGTCCAACTTGCTCAAAACCCATCACTTCGAGATGCCACACTAAGGGTTCAGTTCTCTGCAATTCATGCAGGAACTGGACCCACTTCACCTGCACAACACTTGCCTCCAAGAAACACTACACGAACACCTGGACCTGTTCCTCATGCCCATCCCTCTCCCAGTCAAATCCCTCGCCTAAAACCCGTCCACCTCTCCTCCCCAACCCACCTAACCTTCCCATATCATCCACTCCCCCCCCCCCCCCTAAAACCCATCCACCTCTCCTCCCTAACCTTCCCATACCATCCACATCCTCAACTCAACACACCACACCCCATCCTAATCCATTCCAACCCCCATCTCCTGCTCCCCAATCCCCACCCCCACCTCACCCCTCCCAAACCCCCGGCCCCCCCCTCCCCCCACCCCCACCCCCTCCCTCACCCCCACCCCATCCTCGTGCAGCAGCACCCAACATACATCGTGCACATAACATTAACATTCTCCAATTGATCATAGATGGCATCAACACAAAGAAACACGAACTCTCACACTTCATCAAACAACACAACATACACATTGCCATCTTACAAGAAACAAAACTACGCACAACACAAAAAACACCCACATTTCATGATTTCACCACCATCAGACAAGACCGGGCTGTCGGCGGAGGCGGTGGACTCGTCACCCTGGTACACAAAGAAATATCATACATAGTTACCAGTGTACAAACCAAATCCCTCCTCCCCCCAAATGATAACACAACAGAAATACAATCAATTAAAATACGCACTGGCAACAACTCCAACATAACCATCATAAACACATACATCCCCTACAGTACCAAATGAATACAGACCACACTTACAACACATCACAAACACCCCACACATCATCCTGGGTGGTGACTTCAACGCCAAGACGTCGGCCTGGTTTGTCGACAACCCCGACACAGACAGAGGGCTGGTACTACAAAACCAAACTGATAACCTCATCATCCTTAACGACATCTATCAACATACCCATATTCCTCACCAAGCCCTCTATAACCCATCATCTCCAGACATCACCTTTTGCTCCCCAGAACTCGCCCCCACAACATCCTGGAGGGTGGTCAGAACCTTAGGCTCTGACCACCTCCCGATCATTATCACCACCAAAACCAGACTCACCCCAGCTAGCCACAAACACACATACACCAATTATAAAAGAGCTAACTGGGAAGCATTCACAAATGAGACAGAACAACACTTCACAACTCTAAACAGTACACCCATCACTAACATCAACAATGTTGTACACATACTCAATAAAACTATCCAAAATGCTGACAAGAAACACATTCCAAGAGGTAACAGAAAAAGACACAACCCCAACTTCACACCAGAAATTCAAAACCTCATCAGACAACAGGACATACTGAAACACTCCCCAGCACCCCACACACAAGACATCACACAACAAATCCAAGCACTCAACACCCAAACTAACAACAAAATACAAGAACAACAAAAACTAAATTGGAATAACTTCCTACAAACACTTGATCACAAAACAAACCCCAAAAAACTCTACAAAACACTAAACAGCATCACACTTTCCAACAGCAACACAACACAATCACATGCTGCAATCACAACAACAGACTGTACTCCTTCATGTAAACAACAAGCAAACACTCATCAATCACTTCTCACATGTCAGCCACCTAAAACCTCACAAAGACGACCGACGTGTCATCCGACGTAAGAGACAATTCCCCACAGACCCTGACTATACACCCTTCACCAATCACCAGACAAAGCATATCATCAACAATCTCAAGCACTCACCCGGTTGTGGCCTAGACAACATAAGCAACATACACCTCAGACACCTGGGACCACAAGGCATACAAGCACTCACTAACATATCAAACTACAGTTATTCACACAACACAATACCAGACATTTGGAAGCATGGTCTCATCACCACATTCCCCAAACCCAACAAAGACCCCACGCTACCCTCCTCGCACCGCCCCATCACACTCCTTTGCTCCCCCTCCAAAGTCATGGAACGCCTAGTATTACAACTAATTACACCCGACCTACCCCTAGCTCCAACACAACATGGCTTTAGGCCACTGCACTCCACAAACACTCTCCTCACAGACCTTACACAAAGAGCTTTTGACGGCATCAACTCAGCTAGACCACCACACAGATCACTATTAGCCACACTCGACATTAGTAAAGCCTTTGATGCCATCCCCCGCCACAACCTAACAAACAAAATCTACAACACAAACATGCACAACAACACAAAAAGGTGGCTGGCCAACTTCCTAGCAGGCAGGTGTGCACACGTATCTTTTGCCGGTCAGTCATCTAAAATCAGAAACTTTCCAAACCGAGTCCCACAAGGATCCGTCCTATCGCCCGCACTCTTCAATCTGTACATGCACGATATAACTACACCCAATACGCCCCAAATAAACTTAGCCTCCTATGATGATGACATAACACTCACATGCACACACCATGACCCAAAAAGAGCAACAGATCTCCTTCAACCCTATCTCAACACACTACATGGCTGGTGCACTACAAACAGACTTAATCTAGCCCCAGCCAAATCCACCGCAACCCTGCTCACAAGCTGGACAGGAGAACACGAATACATCCCTCAACTCACCATAAACAACACACCCCTAACACATACACACACACCCAAAATCCTAGAAGTAACATATGATACTCATATGTCATTCAAACAGCACACCACAAACATTAAAAAGAAACTGACACCCAGACTTGCTCACACAAAATTTGGACACAACAAAGAAACTACCACCACAGTATATAAACAATACATAAGATCAGTGATGGAATACGCAAGCCCAGCCTGGGCTTCTAACCTAGCTGAAACACATCATAAGACCTTACAGACTATTCAAAACAAAGCCCTGAAGATCATTACAGGCTGCACAGCTACTGCACCCATAGATCACCTACATCAAGAAACCAAAATCCTCAAAGTCAAAGACCATCTGGACATGAGAGGCACTCAATTCCTGGCAGCAGCCTCCACGAACCAAGACCACCCACTAAACTACATGGCAACACACCCACAGACACCAAGAAATATCAAAACAACACCCAGCACACGGTATCACACACAATTACTGTCCTCTCTCCCTCCCTGCCCACCCCGAACCAACTTCCAGAAGCACATCCATACTCATATCTCTCGCCGATCCATCCACTCACTCACAGACAACACGCAGCTGCAAGCACGACCTCCCGAAATCCATCCTTCCGAATCCTCCCTTCCTCGCGAGGACAGAGTCCACCTGGCCAGGCTGAGATGCGGACACCATCCAGCTCTCCTGAGCTATCAGAAGAGACTGGATGACTCCGTTGTCGACGCCTGCCCGGGATGTAACACAGCACCCCATACCATTAAACACATCATAGAAGACTGCATTTCACACAACCACTTACGCCAACAACACAATCTACACTCAATGAGAGCTCTGTGGGAAAGCCCAATCGTGGCCATGGCCTTCCTCAGGGACTCGGGGCTGTTCGGCCAGGCAGCTTAGGGAACAACAACAACAACTCGTACAGGATTAATAGCTTTAACCAAAATGGTCACACTCCTTAACCCTTGTCTAGCGGGGTGTTTTGGGCTATTTTGGGCATATTCAGGCCCTCCTGAATGATCAATCAAGTATCTGCATGAAAAGAAATGTATTCAGCAAAAAACTAGGTGCTAAAAGCTTCAAAATGAGACCAGAACGAGCTACGTAGCACTCGTGGTTCTCATGCAGTGGTGCCACCAACATGGGAGTTTAGCGTATAGCGGCATATTTTTTCCCACTACGCTCACTACTGGTAACACTGCCGGCCTCTTGAGAACAGAGGGAGCGTGAGTCAGTGGGTGGCAGTAAGCCCTGGGTGTCGGACGTGTGGCCTGCTGCGCTCCCGGCCATTTGCACTCGATTTTAACCCTTTAAAAGCCTTAATAATACTCCTAACTTGCTGCAAATTGGTGCACGACTTAAGTCGAGCGCCGCTCTTTAACCCTCGTGGCCCGGGCAGGCTCTCCAAAGGACGGAGCTTGTATCCGGGCGATCTGGCCGAATATCAACAAAAGTAAACTAAGGTTAATCTCGCTTAATATATTACCTACATTAATCAAACATATATATATATAAATGAGCGCCTTACCTTGCTGCGTAGAATGGCGTTGAGTAGAGCTCTCTAGCTCAACTGGTTCCGGAGTGATGGTGATGGAAGTGGAGGTAACTTTTGCCGCGTATTTACCTCGGCGCGTCCGAACACTCAACCGCGGCCCTGGCTACGACGCCCAGTTGCACTCGTCGCTCCACCCGCAATTATGCCGGAAAGCGATTTGATAGTGTTTTATTGGTTATTCTGTCATTTATTATAGTTATTATGTTATTTTCACTCAATAAAGTTATTTATATGAACTTATTTGTGTCTCTGTCACTTATTACTTCGTTTTATTATTATTATTATGATTATTAGGGGCACTTTCACTGGACTTTGATAATTGGTAGTGTCATTTCCCCTTTTATGTATTGTTAGGTAAGCTAATGATATATATAGTGTCACTGTCACTTGTTCATATTGTTATGAAGGCACTTATTATTACTTGTGTGTGTCTCTTTCACTTATACTTAGTTTTATTATTATTATACTGTCACTTTGACTGGCCTAGGCTTATTGAGTGTCTTTTTCACTTACTTATTGTTAGAAATATATATTTTAGTGTCACTTTCACTTTTTCATATTGTTATTGAAGGCACTTATTATTACTTATATGTGTCCTTTCCACTTATACTTAGTTATATTATTATTCTTAGCCTAGATTTGAGTGTCACTTTCACTGTTGTCACTTCCACTTCAAAAGTTTGTTAGAGTGTGGAAGTCGTTGAAGCAGGTGCCAGCACACAGTCCAACTTGACACTCGAGGCATTCCCAAGTGGTTTTTGTGGGTTTGCGGGGTCTGCGAGTTGTGTGGCTGCACACATGGCACCTCTTCTGACTCCTAGCGTTACTACCTGGTGCTTTGAAAGGAAGGGCGTTGAGCTGGTGCTTCCTGAAAAATTCAGCACACCCCGTTCTGTCCAGCTGGCCTGGTCCTTGTAGTGGCCTCCCTGGTGTACCCGCATGTTTAGCCAGAAGCTCAAGTAGCACCTGCTTGTGGAACTTCCGCAGGGACTTGTACTTCTTGGCTCCTGGAGTCCTCAGACGGTAGATGTTGTAGGCATTGAGGATCGACATATCTACCGTATGCAGGATAAACTTCTTGTACCACCTGCAAGATGTTCGCAGGCAGTCGATGAAGCCCATCTGCATGTCGGACTTGTCAACGAGGCGCATGTTGAGGTTATAATCCAGGACAACAGCTGGTTTCTGGACGGGGTTCTTGGTTCTTCGGTCCACCTTCCCTGTGGCGACCATCTCGGCCTTGTGGCATGTGGTGAGGAGGTTGACCTTGCGCTGGTCATGCCAGTGGATGGAGAGGATGGGGCCACTCTTCTTGTGGAAGATGTCCGCCTTCTTCGTCTTGGTTGGGTAGCCTGGCATGCCCTTCCTCTTGCCCTTGACTGTGCCGACAGTTCCGGTCTTGCGGTCATGGAGGTACTTGGTCAGGAGAGGCGACGTGTAGTAATTATCTGTGTAGAGGATGTGGTTTTTATTGAAGTGCCTCTCCATCATCTTCTTCACTACAGCGCCACCAAAACCAATGAGGGGGTCAGTTTCAATTTCTCCAGCCTTGCCGCTGTAGACTATAAAGTCCAGCACATACCCCGTCAAACAGTCGCAGAGGACGAAGAGCTTGATGCCGAAGGGGTGTCTCTTGGACGGGATATACTGTCGGAAGTGCAGCCTACCACGGAACAGGACCAGAGACTCGTCGAGGCACATCTTCTGGAAAGGAATCAGGTAGGTGGTGAACCGATGACGTATCATGTCATACAGCTTCCTGATCTTCCATAATGAGTCGGGAAGGCGGACTGCCATGTTGTTTGTCAGGTGGAGATACGAGAGGATGTCGAAGTACCTGTCCCTGGACATGTACTTGCCAAATGCTGGAGTCGTTATGATGTCGCCAGTGATCCAGTAGTCTGCCAAAGCGTGCTTCCTGATATGTGTCATCAGCATTGTGAGTGCCAAGAACACATATAGTTCTGCCACAGTGACAGCTCTCCATGCCACCATCTTGGCACTGGTCTTCCTGCCAAGAAAGTTGGCACAGATCTCATGATGGTTGTTGGTCTCCTCGACGAGGTATTCCATGACTTCATTGTCATAGAAGCCACAGAAAATTTCACTGGGGGTAGCAGCTGGGCCACAGGGAAATGTTGGTGACACCCCGGAACCCATCTGTACCTCGTCAAAGGCAGGACAATCTGGCTCAAAATCAGCCCCATCTGTCCACACAAACAGGTCGGATGCTGATGCCGAGGACGTCCAGGTGCAGCAGGCACACGCCCTGGACGCCCTGGCACACGCCCTTGGCCACGCGGACGCCCTGCACGCCCACGCCCACGCCCAGGGGCAGCGGCGTCGGCAGACTGACCACGTCCACGACCTCGCCCTCTCGCTCGTCTTGTCGGGACTTCCTCTTCCTCTTCCTCTTCCTCTTCCTCCTCAGGCGACGTCAGGTCATCTGGGGCAATGTTGGGGTCGTCAGCATCCTCTTCAGGAGACAATTCAGGTGAAGAAGTGACCGGGCGTCGGCGGTGTGGGGCGCGGGAGGCTGCGGGAGCTTCAAGAATGGGATCCTCGGCCTCGGGAGTTGAGCTCCTTTTGCGGCGAGCCGAGGGCTTCTCCGCAGCAAATAATGCTCTGCGGTGTGTTGAGGGCTGTGGCACACTAGTAATACCACTTGAAGAGGCCCTTTGGTCATCCTGAAGGAGAGATGAAGCCGAGGGCTGTGGGTGACCCACGCGGCGTCCCGGGTCAAGGCGTCGGGACAATGGAATGCGGGTGGTTGCTAGGCCAGGGTCGGCGTCATTATCACTGTCTTCAGCTTCCCTATCCTTTTCTGCGGCTGCCCTGCGTGCTTTTTTAGCTGCACTTTTCACCAAAGATTGTTTATAGAAATATTTGCCCACTTTCAAGGGCGTACGGGCAGGCAAAGGGGAAGGTCCTGGGCTAGGGCTAGGTCTAGGCTGACCTAGCGAAGATGGCGAGGGGGTAGGCCTAGGTTCTAGCACACTTGGAAGCTCAATGGCACCTTCCTGAAACACTTCCACATCAGGATCATCACTACTGTCTCCCCCCTCAAATAAATCGACATTATCGTCGTCTCCAAAGCCAACAAAATTGTCATCTTCACTTGCACTTATAAATTGTTCCTTGTCCACCAAGCTTTCGCCACTGCTCTCTTCACTATCAAAAAGGTGTCGCTGTATAGCGCTATCACTCAACAAACGCTTAACTTTCTTTCGTTGAGCTTTCTTCTCGGTTGCAACTGGCGTTGAAGTTGCAAGCAGGGTAGCACTCGGGCCCGCGGGAGGTTGCAGCAAATCGGACACGTCGGAAAGCATTTTTTCAGTATAACTCGCTATGGCGGCCACGTACGAACTGATAACACTAGTAGTTGAGGCTTGGTGGTGCTGCGGTTGCTCCAGCAATGCAAAATTTGGCCCCGCGAATTTTGAAGCACGCTTTCAAGCACAAGGATTTTAAAATGACACCCGGGCACCGGCCCTTTTTTTTTGGTGTCATTTTAAAATGACACCCGGGCTGGAAGGGTTAAGGGTTAATGGTCTAAGTGTCCATAGCCAAAATGGCTACACTATATTCCTTCTGTACTTTCTCCATGCCCTATAAGATACATGATATTTTTTAAATATGTGGCACAGCCCTTGTATCCAACACAATACCCTGCGTGCAACCCCGCTCGAACCCCGCACAACGTTGCTTGCAACTTTAATTATTATTATTAGGGGTTCGTCCCCTACGGGGAACCCCTATTGTAATCATTAAACCTGGGATTTCATCCAAATTCTTCTTACGCGCCGGTTTCGATGCAATAACTCCAGAACCGCTTTTTGGATCGGGATCAAACTTTCACAAGAGGTGCGTTTTTGTATTGGGCAACTTTTGATATGTTAAACATCCGGCATGGCGGCCAAACAGGTCCGTGGCAGCCGATTTCCCGAAAAACTTGACGCCTAAATACCGTCTCTCCCACTCACAGGAAACGACTGGGCTTTGACATACGCACTCCCCTACTAATGTTCCGCAAATTTTATAGAGAAGGTTTTGCTTTTGCACGTGGGTTTTTTTCCGGCAATCTTAAAAAAAACTCTAATTCCACTTAAAATTCCACATCTTGAAAACTACGCCGATGATCAAAGCCATGCTTGCGTAGTTGGGTGAGGCTCGCGATTCCGAACGTTTTGATACCAAAAGAATATAAATGGGTGGAATAGTTTGGCCGCAGCATTGAAAACTGTCTATTCTTAACACCTTACGAGCGGCCTATGCGGTTTATTTATGTGTACCGCACAGCGGGGTGTTTTTAGCCAAAATAGGGCTGTTTACGTGATCATTTTCATGCCTAAATAAGACCCAGAACGTAAAACAAGTACCTATCCCTGAAAGGGCATAAACAGAGCTTTCGAATGACACCATAACGATCCTTGTATGATGGATAGTTTTCTTGCAATAACCGTGCAACGCGAGTGCAAAAAGCAGGTAATTCGGTACTTTCAGTACATAATTGAGTATGTAGCGAGTGAGAGAAGGAGGAGGGAGCTGAGATTTGTGTCAGTACGTTCGCCGCGGTGGTCTGGAGCAGTCATACGCTCGCTAGTCTCCTGCCACCACTTGTCTCTCTCTCTCAGCCACATTACGTGCTGAAATTGCCACTCGAGTTATGTCGAGCGCCGCCACATAGTCCAGCTTTATTTAACTCGACTTATGTTGCTCGCCGCTAAATAAGGGTTAAATGACTTTAAAACCGCATTAGCTACCCACACAAAGTTTACCGTCTACAGTCTATAGGCTTCCACGCATCCCCTAGTTTTGCTTAATAACAAAATCTCTTTATTATTCAGATCTATAAAAAAAAATTTATTTAACTCTCTCAAAACCATTCGAGTCCCTACGAATTCCAGCAATTATTTAGCCAACCTACCTATACATACCTACCCTACCAAATAATAATGATCAATTCAAATTTATTTTTGGTGAATGACAGAGTATTGGCTAAGGTTTTTAACAATTCCTCCCTTTGCCAAATTCTTAGTTTAATAACAATGATATGGACCTTTAAAGTTTTGGCAATTGCCCGTGTGACTCGTATTTTAACCCTCCTAAAGTGTTACCACGAAATACCGCTAGATCCTTTCTCAAAAGTCGCTAGCATGTTGCTACATAGCCAAACAATGTTAGGATAATTCTGCAATTTCTAAAGAGTTTTGGTTTGTTTGTTTTGCAAATTTTACAATGTAGTATAACTAGAATGTCTGAAATTTTCAAATTATCCCTAGTAAATGTCTCTAGATATAAAAGAAATGGCTGCTAGATTGAAGTAAATAGCTCTACATTTAGCGGTAATATGTAGCTTTACAACTGGCAACCCTGCAACCACCACCTCCCTCCCACCCTCCCAGTATGTCTCCACAAAATATCGCTAGATCCTTTCTCAAAAGTCGCTAGCATGTTGCTACATAGTCAAACAATGTTAGAATAATGCTGCAATTTCTAAAGAGTTTTGGTTTGTTTGTTTTGCAAATTTTACAATGTAATATGACTAGAATGTCTGAAATTTTTAAATTATCCCTAGTAAATCTCTCTAGATATGAAAAAATGGCTTCTAAATTGAAGTAAATAGCTCTACATCTAGCGGTAATATGTAGCGATACAACTGGCAACACTGCCTAAGTGTTACCCCAAAACACCGCTAAATCCTTTCTCAAAAGTCGCTAGCACGTTGCTACATAGTCAAACAATGGTAGAACAATGCTGCAATTCCAAAAGAGTTTTGATTTGTTTGTTTTGCAAATTTTACAATGTAATATAACTAGAATGTCTGACATTTTCAAATTATCCCGAGTAAATGTCTCTAGATATGAAAAAATGGCTACTAAACTGAAGTAAATATAGCTCTACATCTAGCGGTAATATGTAGCGGTACAACTGGCAACACTGCCTACAACAACCCTCTCATCACCAATGATTATGCTCTGCTGAGGTTTGTATTTGCTTATCTTATCCTGTGTATAAATGTAACCCTTACACATGTTTCTATTAAATAATGACATTAAACAGGATTCATGATTTAAATACAAGGCTAGATATTTATCGGAAGTACGTATTTACCTTCGGAAAGCTAAAATATAATGTTTACACATATGGGATAGGGAGGAGGGAGGGAGGTATAAGGGGTGGACCGATGGAAGGGAAGAGAACCCCTATCTACGAGATACATAGGTTCATATGCGCGTATTGATCACTTTCATGCTATTATGTATGCATATAGAAGTAGCAGGACACATATGTCAAGAGTGAACACCAATAACTTAATCCATACACAGTAAAAAAGACGGAAATAATATCGTACATACGAAGTAATGGAATGGGGATGGGGGAGTGTGTATGATATGTAAACAGGACAGTTCGTCGCTAGATAGGCGTGTGTGTGCTTGTGTGATGGTCTTGTGTAGCTATGTTTGTGCTTGTTTGAGTGTTGAGTTATCTCTCTCTCTCTCTCTCTCTTATTTATCGCTGTCTTCCTTACGATTACGACATACTGTACTAGTGCATGAGAACAGGAAATAGGGAGCCTCCCTCTCTCTCACACAAATGAGAACATAAGTAAACAGGAGTCTGCAGAGAGCCGATTGGCTATAAGACTCGGTAGCCTATTCCACATATCTACAACTCTGTTACTAAACGAATAGAGGCAGATCCCTTACACACCCAGTCTCTCTCTGTCGCTCGTTTGTTTGCACACTGGTACAAATGAGGCAGATCCCTTACAAGATGAACATGGGAAACTGCAGAGAGACAAGTGGCCCACAAAAGGCAGATCCCTTTCACATACAACCCATTTCATCCATATGACTATCTGATTTTATCTTTAAATTCTCTATTGTTCTTGATCCCACTATAGCACTAGGTAGCCTATTTCACATATCTACGACTCTGTTACGAGAGAGGCAGATCCCTTACACAGCCAATCTCTCTCTCTTATTTGCACACTGGTACAAAGGAGGCAGATCCTTACACATGCTACCAAGATGAAAATGGGAGTCTGCAGAGAGCCGGTTGGCCCACACACGGCAGATCCCTTTCACACCCAATCCATCTCGTCTTATCAAATTTTATGTTGAAGCTCTATTGTTATTGATCCCACTATAGCACTTGGTAGCCTATTCCACATATCTACAACTCTTTTACCAAGCGAATAGATGCAGATCCCTTACACAGCCAATCTCTTTCTCTCTCGCTCTTGTTTGTTTGCACACCGGTACAAATGAGGCAGATCCCTTACACATGCAACCAAGATGAAAATGGGAGTCTGCAGAGAGTCAAGTGGCCCACATAAGGCAGGTCCCTTTCACACTCAACCCATCTCATAAACTTTACCTGTTATTTACACTACTTACTATACACCTATGTTATCATATACCTGCAACCAAAACACAATTGTAAGAAATAGGACCATAAGAAAATGGGAGTCTGTAGAGAGCCAATTGGCACACAAGACAGATCCTTTTCACACCCAACCCATCGCATAAAAACTCTCTCATTTATCTCTGTCTTCCTTACATTTATGGCATCCTAGTCTCTCTCTCTCTCTCTCACAAATGAGAACATAAGAAAACCGGAGTCTGCAGAGAGTCGATTGGCCCACACATGTCAGATCCCTTTCACACCCAACCCATCCCGCGCTCTCTCTCTCTCTCATATTTATCACTATCTTCCTTACGTTTACGACATCCTATTCTCTCGCCATACTCCCTCTCTCCTTCACAAATGAGAAAATAAAAAATAAGAAAACGGGAGTCTCCAGAGCCGATTGACCTACACATGGCAGATCCCTTTCACACCCAACCCATCTCGTTCTATCTAATTTCAAGTTGAAGCTCTATTGTTCTTGATCCCATTATAGCACTCAGTAGCCTATTCCACATATCTACAATTCTGTTACTAAACGGATAGAGGCAGATCCCTTTTACAGCCAATCTCTCCCTCTCTCGCTCTTGTTTGTTTGCACAATCTGCTCCTTCTGTAGTTTCTCCATGCCCGATAAGTTAAATGATCTTTTGATATCTGTGACACAGCATTTGTATCAAACACAATACCCTGCTTGCAAAACCGTCGAACCCTGGACAACGTTGCTTGCAACTTTAATTATTATTATTATTATTATTGTTAGTAGTAATAGTAGTAGTAGTAGTAGTAGTAGTAGGCAGTAGCCAAACATGGAATCCTTAAAGGAGGTAAGGTAGGAGCAGCGTTTCACTGGACAAAAATTTATGATTACAAAAAATTGTATAATTCATCCAAACTTGTGATTGAATATTAGTTCGATGCATGGGAGCGTACTGATTAATTACGATATTATTTGTTCTTAAATTATAATTATCAACTATTAATTCTTGTTTCACGTTCTTATGCATTCATTCAAACACACTAATTCATATGTTCATTTATATCCCCACGTGAGCATTCATTCTGTCATACCTTTATTCAAAATCATACTATTATTCTAATTCAGTGATTTCTCACTCATACTCACACTTGTGCTTACCTTATTATACACATTCGTATTTTCTTTCATATTCTAATTCACATACCCATTCATATATCACCCTCGCATTCACTGTTATTCACACCCATTCACATTAATATCAACACAGACATTCACACCTTCATTCCGCCAGACCTCTGTATGAATGAAGTCATCAAAGTTTGTCGTTGAACAAGAACTTCATAAACAAGTTGTATTGTTTGGATGATAAACACACACACACCAAACAACCACTTATCTCTCTCTCTCTCTCTCTCTCTCTCTCTCTCTCTCTCTCTCTCTCTCTCTCTCTCTCTCTCTCTCTCTCTCTCTCTCTCTCTCTCTCCTCTCTCTCTCTCTCTCTCTCTCTCTCTCTCTCTCTCTCTCTCTCTCTCTCTCTCTCTCTCTCTCTCTCTCTCTCTCTCTCCTCCTCCTCCTCCTGTTTACCTGAGAGTGGCTGTAAAATAAAAGTTTATGTTTCAGTTCAGTAAAAATTGGGATTTTTGTTACTGTTCCCTGGGGAGAGTGGTAGGAGAGGCTGTGTAACTCCCGCCCTCCCTCTCCCTCTGCCCCCTCTGTGTGTGCGTGTGTGTATATATATATATATATATATATATATATATATATATATATATATATATATATATATATACATATATATATATATATATATATAATTTATATATATATATATATATATATATATATATAATTCAAATTTAAACTAGTTTATTGCCATGGAAAATCTTTTACATTCATAGTGTCCAAGAAGTCTTACATAATATTCAAATACATATATATAGTAGTTGTTGGCTGAAAAATCTGTACACTAGAAAATGAAGCAAAAATCCCATGACAATGAGGACAGATACCATAGGTATCGGAGAAGAAATCGACTCAGCACAGGACAACCAGGAAGGAGGACCGAAGACAGCGAGGGCGGCAACCTGCGAAGGAATTAAATGCTAATCTGTCAAGAACGGCGAATTTGGATAAAGCTCCACCAACACTACCCAAATTCAAAACCGCCAGGGATAACGACCGAGGACCGATGTCAGCCATGAATGTAAATGTAGATCCGATCAGAACCAAAAATTTGATTAAAGAACGTTCTGTGAGTTCTAAAACCGCAACTTTAAAGGTTTTCTATGCAAACGCTCGTAGCATACGCAATAAATTTTCAGATTTAGAGGAACTAGTGTTTACTGAAAATTATGATGTGATTGGTATAACTTTGGTATAACTTTATGACTTTTTAGCAGAGTATTCACTTCCCGGTTATGTAATGTTTGAGAAAAGCCGAATAAATAAAAATGGAGGTGGCGTTTTATTTTATATCAAAGAAAGTCTTAACCCGACCCTCTTGTCAAAACCTCAAATTGTGAACGTCGACACATCTTTTGTGCTAATAAAGAATAATAAAGGTACAAAAATAATACTTGCATTAATATACAGACCTCCAGCTCAATCAGTGCAAACTGACCGAGAAATTTATGAACAAATTGCAGATGTAAGTAACTCACAAGATACCGTATTTTTGGGCGACTTTAACTTACCTGTGACCAAGTGGGGCGATACTCCTACTTCACACTCCGGACATGACTTGTATACGAACTTGCAAGAGAGTTCGCTTTATCAATTTGTTCGAACACCGACCCGTGGTAATAACGTTCTTGACATTGTACTTGCAACAAAAGAAGAATTAATAGAGAATTTGAATGTTGGTGATGAATTCAGTAACAGCGACCATCGTACGATAACTTTCACTTTAAACTTTACTAGTAACGAACCAAATAGTAGCATCGAAAAAGTCCCTAATTTCAAGAAAGCAAACTTTCATAAACTTAGAGCTATGTTTAAAGAAACTGACTGGAGCTTTTTAATTAACAATAACGACATAAATACATCTTGGAAGTCATTCGAAACCACTTACCTAAAAGCAGTGCAAGACTGCATACCATCGAAAATACGGGCGTCCAGGCCATAATAATAAGCCCAAATGGTGGAATAAAGATATTTCAAACTGCCTGCTTGCTAAAAAATTTCCTAATGATAGATTAAAATCCTCACAAATGACGAAGAACGGGTGAAATTTGTAGAGCTACGACGCAAAGCCAAAAAGTTAATTAAGCAAAGTAAAAAGACCCTAGAGTTACATATTGCGAATCAAAGTAAAACAAACCCGAAAGAATTCTATAGTTATATCAGAAAGAAAAAAGTAGTTACTTCAACTGTTGGACCGTTAGTCGATGAAAATGGAGAATACACCAAAGACGAAGTACAAATGAGTAATGCCCTCAATACCTTCTTTGCATCAGTTTTTACAACAGAAGACCTCAGTGATATCCCTACACCATCGCCGATTCAGATTGATAATTCAGATGTTCTAAGCAATATCACCGTTACAGAGAGAGAAGTATTGAATTGTTTAGATAAACTCAAGGTAAATAAAACGCCTGGACCTGATACAATCTCGCCTAGAGTTCTAAAGGAAGCTAAGGATGAGCTCTCCAAACCACTGACATTACTATTCAATAAATCCTTGCAGTCTGGAACTATGCCTGATCAGTGGAAGATAGCCAACGTAACACCGATATTCAAAAAAGGCAGCAAATCCTTACCCAGTAACTATCGTCCAATTAGCTTAACCTCAGTTGTATGTAAAATGCTAGAAACGGTCATAAGAGACAGACTCGTAAATCACTTAGAGGAAAATAACATACTTAAAGATACTCAACACGGCTTTCGTAAAAAACGTTCCTGTTTAACAAACCTCTTAGACTTCTTCCACGATATCCTCAACCTCTACGATGAGAGTAAAGCTGTAGATATTATATACCTTGATTTTCAAAAGGCCTTTGACAAAGTTCCCCACAAACGTTTACTGCTAAAACTAAAAGCGCATGGAATACAAGACGGTGTGTTGAAATGGATAGAAAATTGGCTCAGCGACAGAAAGCAAAGAGTAGTCATAAACGGTAAGGCATCTAAATGGACCAATGTAAGTAGCGGGGTACCCCAGGGATCGGTACTAGGACCAATTCTCTTTCTAATTTACATCAACGACATAGATGAGGGTCTCACCTGTACAATCTCAAAATTTGCTGACGATACAAAAATTGCAAATAGCGTACTCTCAAAAGATCAAGTTGACGATATGCAACACAATCTAGATAAATTGTCACATTGGGCCCAAATTTGGCAAATGAGTTTCAATGCGGATAAATGTAAAGTACTACATATCGGATACCTAAATGAGAAAGCAAACTATTCGATGAATGGCACTCAGCTTAAGAATGTAAACAGAGAAACCGATCTGGGAGTAACAATATCGAGTAACCTAAAACCGAGTCAACAATGTTCAGAAGTTGTTAAGAAGTCAAACAAAATAATTGGCTTTATAGGCAGATCATTTGAGCATAAATCCAAAGACGTAATCCTAACCCTTTACAATTCCTTAGTCCGCCCTCTTCTGGAATACTGCGTTCAATGCTGGTGCCCTTATTACCAAAAAGACATAAACAAGCTAGAACGAGTTCAACGTAGAGTTACCAAAATGATACCTAGCCTAAAGAACAAACCATACGAAGAGCGTCTTAGAGAATTAAATCTATTTCCTTTAACCCAGCGCAGATTAAGAGGTGACTTAATTCAAGTGTTCAAAATCATCAAAGGCATCGACAATATGAACTGTAGTTAGTACTTCACTATCGACCAATCTAATTACACGCGGGGAAACGGTTTGCAAAATTATTGGTAATCTTTTAACTCACACGAATCTAAGAATTTCTTCTTCAATCGAGTTGTCAACTTGTGGAATGGGCTTCCCCGAGACGTTATAGACTGCAGCACCGTTGATTCATTCCGCCTAGACAAATATCTCGCATCAAACCCGCGACTGACTGCGTTTGTAAATGAATAACTTTATTTTATCCTCCCCTCAGTTACTAACCCATATGTCCCCTACTAACTTCCTAGTCCTGCCACGTTAGTGGCAGGGCAGTAGTTCCCTTTCCAATGTTCCCTTACCCACTCTAAACCACTGTTTGGACACTTGATCCTCAGTGTTTTGGAGGACAAGCAGCCTAGAAGGGTCACTAGATCTGTTGTTGCTTGATTTCCTTTGTATGTGTCCTTATGTCTTGTACACTAAATTTAGTATAACGTGGAGTAAGATGTGCAGAACAATGGTAAAGTGCAAACAATGACTACGATACAATTATAATAAATAATAATAATGATAACAATAATAATAATAAAAATAATAATAATAATTATATATAATGTTAATGAACGAGTGCAAAATAGTTAATACATTCAACTCTCACAAAGTATCCATCACACATTCCGAATGATTAAAGATGTAATTCACTCCATAGGAATTTCTTAACCCTTGTCTTAAACACTGGAAGGGAGCAGTTATGATCAATTTTGCTAGATATCTTATTCCAAATATTAGTGCCCTTGTGCCGAAACGTTAACTGTATAAGAGTGGTTCGAGCACTCTGAGTTCTTAACTGGTGTCTACTGTAAGTCTAGTAGGATAGGAGTGAATATTTGCATTGGTTTCAAATATGTCACAAAGTTCATTAGGGGTCATATGTTTTACGAATTTGAACATTGTTACAGATACACATAATACATAGATTGTAAGGAAGGGAAGACTTTTCAATGACTGGAATAGAGGAGCTGTATGATCTCTGAATTTAGCTGATGTCATTATTCTAATAATCCGTTTTTGAAGTTTTACAAGAGATTGAATATAACATTTACTGGCAGCTCCCCAGACTTCTATTTCATAAGTTAAATGCGTATATATGAAGCTATAGTAGAGTGTTATTAAAGAGGATACGCGTAGTATTTTTGTTGCTTTGTTCAACATTCCTATGTTTCTAGATATTTTATTTCTTACAGTCCTAATATGATCGCTCCATGTCAATTTAGAATCAATTACTACTCCCAGGAATTTTGTATTCTTCACTTCCTTAATTATTTGGTCGCCAACCCGTACTGATAAGTTAGTAGTTGTCGGTTTTCCCTTAGTAGAAATTATCATATAATGAGTTTTGGAAACATTAAGAGATAATTTATTTACGTGAATCCACTCAATTAATTTTCCCATTTCTATATTCATTAGCCTAATTAGATTATCTACGTTTTTACCACATAAAAAAATATATATATATATATATATACCGGTATTATATATATATATATATATATATATATATATATATATATATATATATATATGGAAGTTAGTGTAGCCAGGTAATATGTTTTCTTGAAGGTATATGAGATTAAATAAAACAGCATATTTAGCATTTATATGTTTTTTATTCAGAGATTCAATGTCTCATGCAATTTTTCGTTGTCGGTCATTTAATTGGTAAAGTAAAGAACAGAAGTTATCAGCGGGTTGTTGGGTTGTAGAAGTAGTAGGAGGTTGTAACGTTTCAGCAATAGCTCTTGCCATGTTCACACAAGTGGTAATGATTTGAATAGCATGATGAAGCATGAATGAATATAGAAAAGGTGGGTGAAAGTAAAAAAAGGGAAGGTTTTATTGGTGTAGTAGTAGAGAAAGTGTTAAAGTAGGAGGATAAAGATTGTCGGAGCTTGACCCAACGTGCGTGAGTTTTTCAATTTGGGTTGGTGGAGGGTTGTGACATCATTGTTGATATTATTGAGAGTACATTTTCGGAAAGCTTCAGGATGGCATGCATGGAAGGAGGGGAGACTACATTTTGGGTGGTAAAGGCAAAAGGAGTATTAATTTAGGGTGGTAAAAGTTTGCAAACAAAATTGGCAATTTTGGATGGAAATGGTCTGAAAGGTGACCTGGCAATTTTGGATGGTAAGGGTCTAAAGGGGGGCAGCAAGGCATAGCTGTCAACTGCCGAATTGGAGTTGGTTGCACTGTTTTGTGAAGAGCTTACTTTACATTGTGTACTATGTTATTTTTGAGAAATTTTGGCTTGTGGGTGAGTAAATAATGGTGAAAACTTTAGTGTGAGTTTGTGGTGTGTCAAAGATATTTAAGTGAATAGGGGATTGGGAGCCTCTCTGTTAATTGGGTGTAAAAGGTTTGACCAGGGACGAATGGGTTGAGTAATATCATTAAACATTTGGACAAAATGATTAAAGGTTTCAAGTTTTTCAAGTTGTTTGTTAGCCAGAAAGTTATTATAAATATTAAGTGGGGGGATGCAAGAGAGTTCATGTAAGTGTTCCGATGTTTGGAACTCATACCACTGAGTTCCATGGATCCACCTCAGTGCTTTATTTTGTAATATTTGGAGTTCAATTTTGTGGGAGTTTGCCAAAAGAGTGCTAGTCAGTGGGGCATAGCAAAGTAGTGGTCTTATTAGGGCTTTATACAAATGAGTTTTTGTTTTGATGGAGGCATTACGAAAGCGGAAAATTGATTGGAGGAATTTTTCAGCAATGGGGATGATTTGACTTGCATGACGGTGGAATTGAAGTTTTCTGTCAAAGGTCAGACCGAGTACTTTGTTAGTGGGCGAAACAGTTACTGGGATACGGTTCTGAGGAGGTGAGCGAGAGTTGAGGAATAGTGGTCTACGACGGAGGTAACCAGTGGAAATAGAGGTGATAAAGGATTTTCGAAGATGAGCCTGAATCCGCCATTTCTGTTCCCATTGTGCTACTCGGTCAAGCTCTCTCTTGGCTTTGTTTGTCAAACCGTCTATGGTGTTTGCCCTAACAAGTTGTGTCACGTCGTCAGTGTACATAATTGTGAGAGAGTCATTATTGATTGGATCTGGCATGTCATTAGTGTAGAGAATGTACAGTGTAGGTGCGAGCACGGAGCCCTGAGGTACGCCTGCATAGAGTGGAAATGAGTCTGAATAGAGATTTGAATTATTTTTTTTTCTGATCTATTATCCAAAAAGTTGCAAAAGAAGTGTTTTAATTGGTAGAAGGAAATTGAAATTCTCGCAGATTTTGTACTTCAGGCCTAGGCTACGTGCCACAGTGTCAAAAGCGTGTTTTATATCTTTTGTAATGAGTGCTGTTTTGTTTCTGTTTCTGCAGTGTTTGGTAATGTGAATGTAGTTGGTGATTATGTTAAGTGCTTCCTGAGTGGATCTGTGTGGTCTGAAGCCAAACTGTTTGTCAGTGAGAAGTCCTTCGTCTTCGAGATACAGTCTGAGTCGGCGATTTATGATTGTTTTGAAAGTCTTCCCAAGAGTCTCAAGCAGACTAATGGGTCTGTAGTTCACTGGGTCTTTGTTATTTTTATTTTTATTGGGGATTAGGATGATTGTCGCAGTCTTAACCCCTAAAGAGCGGCGCCCGGCTATAGCCGGGCGCCAATTTGCAGCAAGTTACAAGCATTATTAAGGCTTTTAAAGGGTTAAAATTGAGTGCAAATGGCCGGGAGCGCAGCGGGCCACACGTCCGACTCCCAGGGCCTACCACCGCCCACTGACTCACCCTCCCTGTGTTCTCGAGAGGCCGGCAGTGTAGCCAGTAGTGAGCGTAGCTGGAAAAAATATGCCGCTATACGCTAAACTCCCATGTTGGTGGTACCACTGCCTGAGAACGACGAGTGCTACGTAGCTCGTTCTGGTCTCATTTTGAAGCTTTTAGCGCCTATTTTTTTGCTGAATACATTTCTTTTCATGCAGATACTTGATTTATCATTCAGGAGGGCCTGAATATGCCCAAAATAGCCCAAAAAAACCCGCTCGTGAGGTGTTAAAGCAGAGGGGGAAGTAGCCTGATGCCAGGATGGCGTTGTACAAGCAAGTGAGTGCATTTATAAATGTGTTTGGAAGGTGTTTCACAATGTGATGGTTTATACCCGAGGTACCAGGCGCCTTCCTCTGTGATTTTGAGAGAATGAGCTTAACTTCGTCAGGCACAATGGGAGCAGTGAGGCAGTTGTCGGGGTTAAGTGAGTTTGCGTTGATGTGTGTATCGTGAGAGATGTTGTCCGCAATATTAGTGATGTGTTGTTCAATGTTTCGAATGTGTTGTTGGGCAGGTCTTTCAGGAGGGTGTGGGTAGTACACTTGTGCCCATGCATCTTTAAAGGCATCTGTGATTTCCCTGGGATCAGTGATGGTTACCGTTTACAATGAGTGAAGAAGTTGTAGGATTTTTGTAGCCTTTTAATCGTTTTATAGGTTTCCAAAATTCCCAGGGTTTTGTTTTTCTGTGTTGTTCAGCAGTGCGTATGAGGTGTGTCCAGTGGCTGTCATGGTCAGATTGCAGGCTGTCTAGGATATGGTTTCTGAGGTGTGAGAGGTCATGTCGTACGTACTCGGCCTAAGGTGTAGTTTTGTTTATTCTGTTCAAATCGACGGCGATAGCACACAAGGAGTCTTTGTGATCGTATGGAGGGTCTGAATGTGTGTCTGAATTTGTAAGCTGTTTTGGGTATGGTAGTGTTTGCAGCATTAATGATTGTGTTGTGTAAGTGTTCAATTTGTTGGTCTAGATTCGTGTAGTGTAATCCCTCATAGTCAGTTGTGTAATCTTGTTGTGATAAGATGTGTTCAAATTCATCCCAGTTTGCCCTGGAGTAGTTGTAGTGTGATGAAGATGGAACTAAAATGGGATTAGAAGATATTTGCATGAAAATGGGGATGTGATCAGATCCTGATAAAGGTCCTGGCGAAATTTGATGGTGAAAAAGGTTAAATGCGCGGTTAGATAAAATGAGATCAGGTTTGCCAGACCCATTGTGTGTGAAAACTGTGTGAAAATCTGGGCCAAGGAAATTTAGTCTTTTAATGTCGTGTAGTGCTAGAAGTTGTGTTCCGTGGGGGTTGTTGGTAGTGTGTTGAAAAGCGTGATGTTTAGCATTAAAGTCTGCAAGGATGAGTGTGGGTACATTGTTGTTGAATAGTGTGTTCAGATCGGTGTAAGGTATGTGTGTGTTGGGTCTGACATATGTAGTGGCGACTATGAGGGGACCAAGCGTTGTATGTGTTTTTACTGCTAAGAAGTGTTTATATGTCCAGTCTGTCATGAATTTGTGTTGTATTGTACTTTTGATCATGATGGCAACTCCGCTGTGTGCATCGTCGTCAGATTGTCGTGTTGTGTAGCCAAAGAATTTAATTCTGTGTGTGTTGTGTATGCAAGTGCTGTTGAGTAATATAATGTCTGGGTCATTATCTAGTATTAATTGTGTGAGTAAGTGTCTGTTCGGGTAGTAATGTCTAATGTTGAATTGTATTACTTTGAGCATGATGGATGATTGTGGGGTGAGTTGGATGGATTGGTGATAATGGGGTGGTGGGGTGAGGTTGGTGGGCGGGATGGGGAGGGTGAGGTGTGAGAAGAGGAAGGATGGCTAGAACGGGAGGAGCCTTTTCCAAATGACACGGATGGGAGGTCAAGTGAGGCGTGTCTTTTGGGTTTTAATGTCTTGCGGGATTTGGATCGAGAGCAGTTGGCATTGGGAGAGGTTGCATCAGCAGGGCTGCTAGTTTTGCGTTTTAGGGGAGATTGAGGTGGGATGGATGGTGTTGTGGGGATAGGGGTGGAGGTAGAGGGGGTAGCTGGAGGAGGCATGGATGGTGATGGGATAAGGGAGGGGTCAGGAGTCTCTTGGGTTGTTGTTTCTTGAGAATCAGGAGTAGGAGTCTTGGAGTTAGGGGTGGATGTGGAGAGTGTGGAGGTACTGGTAGAGTGGGTGGATAAGGTGGGGAGGTAGAGGATGAGGAGTTGGTGGGGGGGATGGCTGTAGGGTTGAAGGTATTGGGGGGGGGGGGGGTTTGGGAGGATTTAGCTTTACTGAATTGGTACCAGGATTCAGGAATAGAGATGGCAGGGAGATTGTGAGCGGTGAGGCCGTCATTCAGGAGTTTGTTAAACGTTGGGTTAACTTGTTGATCTGTTAGGAGGAGAGCTACATTTACTAGCACTGAAGTTTGGGCAAAAACTTCACGATTGAAGAAAGGGCTTGGTGGGTTGGAGCTGGTGGAGGAGGAAGAAGGCATGTGTGGGGAGTGATGGGGTAGCAGCTGAGGCATATGATATGTTGTTGACAGGATGGGATGAGAAGAGAGGGTGGAGGTTGATGGAGAGGTCTTTGAGTTTTTTCGGGTCTGTTTGAGAACATTGGGGCGGAAGGGGCATTCTGAACTTATGGCAGTGTGGGGGCCACTACAATTATTGCACTTGAGGGAGCTTGAGGAGCAAGTTGTAAAGGAGTGGTCAGTGTCACCACAGTGTGAGCATATTTGCTAATTTTTACAGGTAGATGTTATGTGCCCATACTGGTAGCACTTCAAGCACTGTTGGAGGTTAACCCATGATTCAGGAGAGAGGAACTCAGGTGGTATGATCACATGGAAAGCTTTGAGACCTGACTTGAGGAGTTTGCTGGCTTCCTGAGGGGAGGCACAGCGAATTTTGAGGGTTTTTTTTGGAGTCTGAGACATCACAAACTGTGATGTTGTTTCTTTGTGAAATTCTTTCTCATCCCTGTTGAAGATATTATTATCAGGGTGAGTAATCTTGACAGTGCAAGCAGCTTTTAACTCGGGAGAGACTACTAATTCATACCCTGCATTTTTTAGTTTATTTACGTTATCAGGGGCTAGGTATGCATTAAGGTCTTTTTGAGAGACAAGGCGAACTTTTAGGGTATTATTTGGGTTTTTGAAGACTTTAACAATTTGGGTCTGGGTGATGCTGAATATGTGTGAGCCAGGATCATCAGGGGTGAGAGTTACATTTAAATTTCACATACAGTGCCATACTGAAACATTAAGAGAGCTAATTTTAAAGGATTACATTTTGAAAATGGGGAGATGGGGGAGGGAGATAATTGAAATTATAAAGCTAATCTGTACCCAGGGGGCACCCCTACGGAGTGTCCCCAGAAAAAACTAATTCCTACCTATGCCCTTGGACTAAGTCTGTCACAGGGCCCTAAACCTACTTGGATCTTAAACCCTACCCACTTGCCTCCTATAACCAGGGGTGAAACCCCCCCCCCCCCTCCCCCTCGTGGCAATGCCCTCGGGGTTCGGCGTCGTGCTACAAGTGGGTTTCTACTGGGTGGGAGCGGGTACACACATTTAATTAATTTGGAAACAAAAAAGATGGAAAGAAATTGGGGAAAGAAGAGAATATAGGAAAGATTTTAATAGAAAAATAGATGGGTATTTATAGGGGGCTCCTGGGATCACGCGTCGCTAGACTTGCGCTGGTGGGCGGGGCTAGTCGGCAGTCTGCGTCTGTGGTTGGCTGGCCGCGGCTATGCGTGCACTGCGCCTGTTGATTGGCTGTTGGGGCTCGGGGGCACCAGAAGGTGGGCGTTGGCTCGGGGCAGCGTTGGCGGGGTCATTTCCGTCGTGTTGTTTGCAGGGATAGGATCTCGCTGTGGGAAGAATTTGGAGATCTAATGTCTGGTTTTTAAGTGAGGGGTTGAGTGCTTGTATATAGATAGCTTCAAAGGAGGGGGAGGCGTCTGGAGTCGGATTCTTTATCTAATATGGAGGTGTTGATCTCAAGGTCTGTACGGGTTAGTTGAGGGTGGTCAGGGCTGTTATAATGGTTTTTGATGGCACCAGATTGAAGGTGGAGGGTAAGACGACGGCTTAAGCGAGTCTGGGTCATACCGATATACGTTTTACGGGGTCCACAGTCCCCGTTGGTACAAGAATGTTGGTATATCACATGATCCATATTCAGGTGTTTATTGTCGTTGGCAGGGCGGTTACGAAGTACAAGTTGGGAGGTTTGGGGGATTAATAATATTTTATTAATTTAATTTTGCTATTCAATCTGTCACCATCAAAAACCATTATAACAGCCCTGACCACCCTCAACTAACCCGTACAGACCTTTAGATCAACACTTCCGTATTAGATAAAGATAATAACACTAACCACTACACCATCAATAAGTAGCCACAAAGTTGTTGGGGTTTTTTCTATGTGTATGAAGGACACAAAAGGTAGGTTGCCTGTTACGAATGTCTCCACCAAAGCCAAAAGAGTAACAAAGCCATATTCAAGGGACGTTGGGGTCAAAATGCCTGGACACACGAGGTTTAAAGCAGCATAATGAAATTTTAAAATAGTAATGTACACTAAAGGGAAAATCAATCATATCTAAAGTAGGCCTACCCCCAAACAAGGAAAAAGGCTGGTCGTGAAAAGAGGGGGAAATATACAAAAGAAAAAAAGGGAAAAGGTATTCAAATTCCACACTCACTTTGCACCTGAGGACAAAAGATAAACTGGAGAGAGAGAGAGAGAGAGAGAGAGAGAGAGAGAGAGAGAGAGAGAGAGAGAGAGAGAGAGAGAGCATTAACATGAACACACAGACCTTTTTGTTCCGTGAAGGTGGTCTGGCCTTAATATTCCTAGATAGCAATACTCCCCAATATAATTCACCACCAGTAGAAGGGGGTGGCAGAACAGAGGGCTCTCTCCATACCCTCCACTAAACAGCAGCCTGATACTAGCAAAACACCTCCTTGAGTAAAATGGCTAAAGAACATTTTGAAAGGCTGAAAATACCAGAAGAAATTTGTAAAGGAAAGTCGAAACTAGTAATATACTAAAAGAAAAACAAGTCTATTAATTTAAATACCATCACCAATATCTATAGTTTGGTGATGTCGATTTTATTAATATTTCCTTTAGTATCGTAGAAACAAAATAACTACCATCGAACTTACTGTAATATTTTAAAAAACACTTGTGAGGTTTTTCCCTTCCCCATTTAATGCAGAGAGATATGAACTAAGTGTTGATTTATGGCAGAGAACTTTATATATCAGGCAGTTAGTTTGTTTAAGCTAACAATATATTTATACTTTTCGACACCAAGGTGGAGAGTTTTGTTACGATAAATTACTCCGACTCATGATGAAAATTCCACCAATTCTAACTGACGGTGGTTCAGATTACTGGAGATGTTTATTATTATTATTATTATTATTATTATTATTATTATTATTAGATGTCAGCCTAACACCACCCCCTTGCCCACCTCCTCCTGCAAAAGTACCACCACCCACCTCATAACACGATACCTACAGTATATTATTCAATCTGGTTAATCCTTTAGCAGCATATAGGTCTCCATACTTAACAGAATAATATGAAGCTACAATATCTCTGAATCATATTAAAGCCGAGTTTTGTTAAGGGTGGTGACCTACTTTTTTCTCTGTCTTGGTTGTATCCATTTGGCCCCATGCAGCCTACTGTTTTAAGATATTTATCCCCATCCATGTGACGATTTTTTCCAGCATTTTATGGAGAAATCCGGCTTCGCCAGACATTTTTCTATCGAAAAATTTACAAATTTAACCAGCTGTCTTAACTCATTATCCAAAATATGGTGGCTCGCTATAGCTCGCCAGGTATAAATCAATACCTGGAGGGGGATACATTTCTTAAAACTGTAGGCTGAATGGGGCCAAATGGATACAATCCAGAGAGAGACAAAAAGCAAGTCACTCCCCTTAATTTAATCAATAACACATTTCGCTACGAACTCATGCAACAAATGAGTTATGAACATGTGGAAAGGGCAATTTACCATAAGTGGAAAACAAAACACCGATTGTCTCTGTCCCTGTAGTAAGGTCTAAGATTAACATAACACTAGTCACAATATATTCTCGTAATTCTGGAGACGAATAAAATAATGTTATCACTTATTAAAGTAGTCGAATAAATATGATTAATACTATACTAAATCATTAGGGGCTGGTCCTCTCCAGAGTGAGGTTTGGCATCCTCTACCCGACCTAGCCGTTTCTGTCTGTCTCATTTACTGTCTTACTTTTCCTTCTGGGGGCAGGGGGCTAGGGATCCTCCTCCCCTTGTAAGCTTCACATACTAGACGATACAGCGCGAGTAAGGGGCGAGGGAACACGAAAGAATTGGAACTTTAAATGTTGTTTCTGTTTGGGCTCTGTCTCGAGTTGGCCACCCCAAGCTATGTGTTTATTTATTTATTTGTTGTTTATGTTTTTTTATTTTTTATTATGTGTATGAAGGAGACAAAATGCAGATTGACTGTAACGAGTGTCTCACCCAAAGTCAAAAGAGTGAAGGAGCCAAATTCAAGGGACGTTGGGGTCAAAATGCCTGGACACATGAAGTTTAAACCAGCTTAAGTTAGAGGATGAAGGAAAGATTAATTGAGGGAGAGAGTTCCAGAATTCATTTGTTGAGTAGAAGAAAGGATGAAAAATTTGCCAATTCTTGGGTTGGAAAGCTGGACAAGAGTGGGACTGATGTCTTCCAAGGCGGGTGCCTAGTGCTCGCTGCAAGGGAGAGCTCTGAAGAACACTGACTGTGCCTGAGTACATACATACATACATACATACATACATAATCTGCCTTAAATATTTAGTATAGTTTGCAGATTAGTCTGGATGTCTGATCCATTTATTAACAATCTCTAGAGTGAAGCAATATTAACTGGTAGTGCCTGTTTACACTAAACGGTCATTGAGCCAGAGAGTTACACAGTTACACAGATACTCAGACCACACAGACCTTGCGACCGCTACTAGGTGGTCCGGCCTTAATACTACTAGACAGGGACAGTTTATAGTAGAAGAATAAGACAGCAAAGTAGAAGGCTAGCTCTCTCCCCACCCTCCGCTCCATCCAGCTAAAGAGCCGTACCCGAAAATAGGATGAAGTGTAACCTAATGTGTCAGGAAATGCCCACAAGGAAAATGTTTATAGAGAATAGAAAGAAATTAGTCTGAAAGGGAATTTACACATACCTACTGATTCATTGATATTAATCCAATCTCCATCAGATGACTGCCATGAGAGAGAGAGAGAGAGAGAGAGCGTGAGCGAGCAAGAGAGAGAGAGAGAGAGCAGGAAGAGCAATAAACCAGACGGACCTAAAACCAACACCCATCACCGGCCCAGCGAAAAAGGAGAATGGAGAGAGAAGCAATAAAAAGGGAGGGGAAACACATCAGCCAGAGAAGGGGAGAGAGAGAGAGAGAGAGAGAGAGAGAGAGAGAGAGAGAGAGAGAGAGAGAGAGAGAAAAAAGGGGGGGGGGTGACTATAACCACTGGGAGAGATTAATACCAAGAGGCCCAAAAAATATACGCAAGAAAACAAATTACTATCTATTTGTTGAAATAAAAGAAAAAAGAAAAAGAACCTTAAAATGACAATAACGAGATACCAGAGTAAACGGTAAATAAATATGAAGAGACACCAGGCATTTTCTTGGTGGAAACAAATTTCCATTTATCGAGATATTCCCACCATGTCATTGAGCTTCCATCTGCTGGTTTGCTCAGGTTAGCATAAAGAGTTATGCAAGGTATCTCTGTATATTTCCCAAGGGCTGCTTCTAGTTGATGTAGGGACTTAATATTCTTAGTTACGTCATTTGTTTGGGTCCCGATGATGTTCTTGATGTAAGGACCACTTCTGGAAATGTGTGTTGTTACAGGCTTAGTTTTGGTTGAGGTGTTGGTTTTCTTAATCCTTGTGGGAGCCAGGGAACCCTTTTTGTTGACTGGGTTTTGATAGATTACCGTGATGATGGATGAGGGTGCTGGAATTACGTGAGTATTGCTTGCTATCTTCAAGGTTGGAGTGAACATGGATGATTGATCGAAGACGAAAGGAACAGGGGCCGATCGACGAATGTTGTGTGCAGGTGGGTGTTTTAGCCCGACTGTATCATAGGAGGAGAGATTATCTTCGGCGGCGGATGGGGCAGGTGAAGAAGGGTTGGATGGAGGAGGTTCATGTGGTTTCGGAGGTGCTGAAGGTGATGTGGTAGATGTGGAGGCTGGTGGTGAAGATGTAGAACAGGCTTTACCATAAAAACCGGTGGAGGTAGGTGGTCGAGGATGTGGAGGCTTCTGAGGTGGCTGTGGTTGGATGTTGACTTTTTTCTTCTTTGGTGATTTGACTTTAGGAGTGGCTTTAGCCTGATGGTTATGGCTTTTGTTCCTGATCGCTATTTTGATTTTCGGAATCCTTCTAGGGGAGTCTTCTGGAACGTCTTCAATCTTAGCTAGGTGGTAGATGGGTGGAGTTTTTCCGGGCACAGGCTCCCTCGCCGAGGCCATAGAACTGGGCGGGGGAGGCTCAAAAAAATCTCGAGGAGGGTCTTCCATCTCTTCTATTTCTTTTTCCTCTTGGTCTTCATGGTCTTCCATCTCTTCTATTTCTTCTTCCTCTTGGTCTTCATCGATGGCTTGAATTTGGTAAATTTCCGGGGGACAGTATTCTTCATCTTGGTACTCGACGTCCCTTTTCTTAGCTGGGTGGTAAATGGGTGGAGGTTTCCACGGCACAGGCTCCCTCGCCGAGGCCATATAAATGGGCGGGTGAGGCTCAACAAAAATTCGAGGAGGGTCTTCCATCTCTTCTATTTCTTTTTCCTCTTGGTCTTCATGGTCTTCCATCTCTTCTATTTCTTCTTCCTCTTGGTCTTCATCGATTGCTTGAATTTGGTAAATTTCCGGGGGACAGTATTCTTCATCGTGGTACTCGACGTCCCTTTTCTTAGCTGGGTGGTAGATGGGTGGAGGTTTCCACGGCACAGGCTCCCTCGCCGAGGCCATATAAATGGGCGGGTGAGGCTCAAAAAAATCTCGAGGAGGGTCTTCCATCTCTTCTATTTCTTTTTCCTCTTGGTCTTCATGGTCTTCCATCTCTTCTATTTCTTCTTCCTCTTGGTCTTCATCGATGGCTTGAATTTGGTACATTTCCGGGGGACAGTATTCTTCATCGTGGTACTCGATGTCCTTTTCTTTAGCCGGGTGGTAGATGGGTGGAGGTTTCCACGGCACAGGCTCCCTCGCCGAGGCCATATAAATGGGCGGGGGAGGCTCAAACAAATCTCGAGGAGGGTCTACCATCTCTACTATTTCTTTTTCCTCTTGCTCTTCATCGATGGTTTGAATTTGGTAAATTTCCTGGAAACAGCACTCCTCACACTGGCACTCAATGTCCATTGTCTTAGCTGGGTCCCAAGTGTCAGGGATCGGGTAAGCGGGATCGCAAGCTTCCCAACTGAAGGGAGGCTCAAAAAAATCTCGAGGAGGGTCTTCCATCTCCTCTATTTCTTCTTCCTCTTGGTCTTCATCCATGGCTTGAATTTGGTAAATTTCCTGGAGACAGCACTCCTCACACTGGCACTCAATGTCCATTGTCTTAGCTGGGTCCCAGGTGTCAGGGATCGGGTAAGCGGGATCGCAAGCTTCCCAACTGAATGGGTAATTTAACCTAATGGGCTCTTGAGGGTGAGTGTTCCAGCGTACAGGTGCCATTACTGAGGCTATCTCTAGGTACGGGCGAAGATCCTGAATTTCAAAAAAAAATTGAGGGCCTCGGGTTTCCTGTTGGTTGTTCTGGTAAGATTGACCAGGATGATGGTGGTTAGGGTAGCTTCGCAGATTTCCTTGTGGGTGGCCTGACGAGAGGGGTTGGGGGCGGCCTTGGGATGAGTACTGCGATTTTTTCCTTCGTTTTTTGGTTTGTCCGGGTCTTCGGTACTCTTGAGGGTGCGTGGGGGGGCTTCTGATGGCTTCTATTGTGGAAGTTTTAGGCCGGTTGGCCAACAGCTTGCGAATAGTGATGATGTCCTTTGTAAATCCCACGGGATCGTGGATATCAAAGTATTCCCTAATATTTGAGGGAAGGATCCTTAAGAGCACACAGAACACCTGTTGCTGTTGTTGCTTATAAGTGTACAGAGGGTAACCACGTTTTACCTGTCGGCTCACTATTCTCAAAGTACTGTTTAGGTCCCCTCCGTACTTGATTTTGTTGATTTTGGCTGCAACGGGGCCTAGTGATGGCTGAACAACGTTGATCACAATATTCCGAAAGTTGTCCCATGTCAAATCTGGGTGTACATGTTCGGCTACCAGGGGCACGGCCTTCCCCAGGTGAATTAATAAACCATAGACCTTCCTTTGGTCGGTCGGGTATGCCAGGCTAATTAGCGGGCTGACCATCTCTAGGTACGTGCGAATATCCTGAGTTTCCGCGTCATACGTCGGTATGGGGAATTTTGGATCCATGATGACGTATGTGCTCTCTATCACTTTCCTGATTACTGTGTCAAACAACTTCCTTCCCGAATCAAGAACCACCAGCTGCCGCCAATGTTATGCCAGGTTTTTACTGCGGTTTAATTGGTTTTGATCAAGTGGGCTCATCCTAACTGAAGAAGTTTTATTGTTTTACCACAGATACAGAAAGACAATAGAGGATAATTATCACAAGACGTGTAATCATATTCCGTTTATTTCACAAGAATGTCGCATACGTAAAAACTAGAACAACAATGGTCAAGAACAAATCAATAACAGTGCACGAACGAGGCTCCATTACGTCTGACTCGCAAGACTGGATTATTCTATGTAATATCTAAGTAAGTATTAGGGACCGCTTTCTAACTGAAAGATTAAACTTGTCCTGTATTTATTTTAGAGATAAGAACAGCACTCCTTTCAATCGAGGATTTACACTTGTGCTTAGAAAGGCTATGTAGTAATTATATATATGAACTTTTGGTATTTACGTGCGTAGAGTTGTTCTGGATTTGGGAGCTGAACGTAATTATTTTTCTGATGTTAAATCACTGTGAAGCTTACGCATAAGTTAACTTGAATTTATTTGTTATTAATTTTAACAGAATTATTATCAGTACTTCCCTGATTTCTTTGGGTTTCACTAGAACTTCCTTTCTCTCGCTTTTTATATACGTGCGTAGTATCTGATGTTTCCAGAATACTTTTTATCATATACGCAGTGGATATATTTTAATTACTTTCACTTTTGATCTTTTATATACTTTCTCTCTGATAATATGCCAAGTATATTTTCTTTTCACAGTTAGATCTTCTATAACTTTTACGGTATAATAACTTCACTTTCGATGTGTAGAATAATTAATCCAATGGTTGTAGAATTAGTAATCCAATCTTGGATAGATGCGTTGGCCTTGGGGTTGTCCTGACGTGACTGGGTTAGCACAGCTTAACTCGAGTACTTTGGTTTGGGACCTTAAATAACTATTTTGCCTAGCCCAAGCCGTGACAAAAATAGAATCGAGCTAACGCAGGAGTGAGCTCCTGTCTACTCTGGTCTTTAAAAATACTTTGATGAATTTCTTGCTGTTTGGTCTATCCCGGATAAAGCTTAATTGCTAGTACCTGACTGTTTTCTTATATCCACAATAGCACCGGGGTTGAGGTAGGCCGAGAATATTAGATTACTTCACCTGGAAGGATCTAATAAACCAGCTTGTTGATACCCACTCAAAATAATTAGTATTCGTGGGTGGCTACAGTCTCGTAATTGTGTCTATGCCTTGCGATCAACTGAACAACTCTTCAACTGTGCCCTCACCCTTCGAATCTGTGCTTTTACCCAGGGTGTCAAGAAACAGCTCTAAATTGAGATACTTAAATGAAGTCTGTGGAAATATATATCTACCTGCCAGGTCGGTGGATGGAGTAGGGGACAGAAAGGCATCTGGTAGCTGGTATCTTGTGGTGTTTAATTCTCTGTGGCTTGGACTGTCTGGCTGGGGGTTGTGTCCTTGTTGCTTTGAGGGGTAGGGGGAGAATTCTGTCTTCTCCTTTCCTGCTTACGTTTTCCTAGACTTTGGAATTGTTGATGGTGATGAGTATGTCCCCTTCTGATGTTTCAGGATTTGTCATATCGATGGTAGCAACTCGTGTTCCGGTTTTGCAGGGTATATCATTGTTGGTTGTGCCCTTGATGAGTTGAGGGCTGTGGGTTGTGTCTTTTTTAACTCTGGGGTGAGGTGATATAATATGATATTGTCTTCTGGTTTGGTCTGGGGCTGCTTATGTGTTTTACAGGCTGGAGGTAGATGGAGTGGACAGTGGTTGCAAGTTTGTAGGTTTGGGATGTTGCAGGAGAAGTGTAATATCGGCGAGAACTGATCACATGTTTTCCTCTGTATCTAGAGGTATATAATTATCTGCCCTTGGTAGTTTTCTTTGATGATTAGAGTAAACGGCTTGGTGGTGGTGAATGCTTGGGTAACTGTTTCTCTGTTATTGGTAGAGGTGTTGGCTGTGGTGGTGGTGGTGAGAAGCTATAGGTGGTGATCTTGGTATGTTGGCTGTGGTGGTGGTGTGGCAACATTGTTGGTGGAGATGGTGGTGGTGGTAAAGGTGGAGGTCTCGGTATGGTGGCTGTGGTGGTGAGAATGCTTTTCTGTTATTTCATAATTATATAGTACTGTACAGTAAATGGTTTATACTGTAGTATATATACATTATATCATATTTGTATTTTCTATCTTACAGGTGTGGTAGAGAGTGAAGATGAACCAGTCAGTGGAGTAGATGAAGGGGAGGAGGATGACGGGACAACTGGGAAGAAGAAGGGAAAGAAAAAGAGGAAGAGTAAAAATGTTAAAAATTTCCCAGTCGTAGCAGAACAAGATAAGGAAGAGGTTGAAAAGCAGGAAGCTGTTAGTGAAGAACAAAATAAAAAGAAAGCTGATAATTTATGGGCAGGTTGGTTATTTTCCTTATTGTTGTATACTTTGACTATATATATGAATTACCAGCAATATTTTGTTTTGTGTAAGGGGATGTACTTCAGTTCAACTTATAGTTACTGTGTAGGGAAACTAGCTATAATATATTTGAAATAACAGAAAAGCATTCTCACTGTATGGTTGTCATGTGAAGCTACAATAACCTTGATAATCCTTTCTTGCACAAGGATGTAGAATAAAAGTCCAGAGATAAGTTTATAGGTTCTTATTAGCCAGAGATACAGGGAGCTGGGAGGCACTTGTTAAGCTGAGTGCCGACCGGATGTTACTGATGAAAACATGTGCAGCAGTGCCGGATATATTTGGTGCAACGCTGCCGATACTACAGAGTACGGTATATTATCATGGGATATTAAACAATGATAGTATTGCTCTGAAAGTACATGTGTGTATGTTGCAATATGATTAAGGCATGTGTACACTCTGTATATATGTTGTGTGTGCACTTAACCTATATCAACACCTCCCTCCCCCTTCAAGCTCGCAAGACGTTGTCGAGCTGACTCTTTTTCTAGGAGCCTTTCAGACCTACGTGGGGCCATGGGGGAAGTGAAAGACTCTCTTTCTGGGTCCGTGCAAGACACAGGGATCTCAGGGTTATGGGGGAGGGGTTCAACACCAGGGGAATTCACTGGGCGGAGGAGGAAGCGACGGTTCCGCCAATATATCTTACCACTGGGGAGACGAACCTCATAATCCCTGGACCTGCCGCAGCCCATGACGACCCCAACCTTGTCTCAGCGGTGAGAAGTCGGGTCTTGGATCCGCACTGTGGTGCCGACTCTCAACCTGGGAAGGGGGCGTGCGTGCTGGTCATAGTTTCTCTGCACCAGCGCAGTGTGGGCGGCTGCACGGCAGTCACAGTCCTCGGCCTTGGCTTGCCACTCTGCTGCAAAGGACTGGGGATGAGCAGGGACACAAGACCGTAGTGGGTGGCCATACAGGATTTGTGCCAGGGAGCGGCCTGTGAAGTTCGGGGTGTTGCGGAGCTCCAACAGTCCACGGTCAAAGTCCTCACAGTCGATGTTGCTTGAGGGAGCCGTCTTCAGTATGAGGTGTTTGACGGACTTGACGGCAGACTCGGCATGACCGTTGGATTGTGGGTAGTGTGGGGAAGAGACCAAGTGATTGACTCCTCAACGCTCCATGAAGTCCCGGAACTCACGGCTAGTAAACTGTGGGCCTCCATCTGTACGTAGGCGGAGGGGTACACCAACTTCCCTGAAGTAGCGGCAGAAGATCCTGATGGTGTTTGAAGCGGTAGTATCTCCTTTGCATGGTACGACAACGGGCCAGCCTGAGAGTCGGTCTGTTACGACGAGGAAGGATTTCCCCGCCGCAGCGAAGAAGTCGGCTGAAACAGACTCGAAAGGCCTAGTTGGGTTGTCGTCGTTGATCATGGGTTCCTACTGCTGACGAGGCTGTAAGACCTGACACGGCTCGCAAGCTTGAACTGTGTTGGCGATGTCCGAGTTGATGCCAGGCCAAAAGACAGCCTGTCGCGCCCTACGCTTAGTGGCCTCCACGCCTCTGTGACTATCATGCAGGCGAGCCAAGGTGCGGCGGCGGAGGGCTTCAGGAACCACAACCCTCGCTCCATACAGGACGAGTTCACCATCTGCTGACAGGTAGTCTCGGAGTTTCCAGAATGGGAGTAGAGAGTTGTGCAGGTCGTAGCGGTTGGTGGGAAAACCCGAAGTAACGCACTCACGCAGGCGGATGTACACATGATCCGCTCTGGCTGCGTCTCGGAGTTCCTGGAGAATCCTGTCTGCGTCCTGTGAAGGAGAGTTGACGTCGGTGGCGGCGGCGTTGACAGTCACGAGGGACCTGAGGTGAACCGTGGCGTCGGCACATGCTAACTCATCCTCTGGCGTCGGGTGGCTGACAGGGGCCCATGACATCGCATCAGGGATGCAGAGCAACCTGCCAGCGTGCCAGACGGCTGTGAAGAGGTAAGGTGCGACTTTCTCCTTCAGACGTTGGAGGCGGGGATTTTCAATAACCGCATCAAGGGTGTAGTTGTTGAAGATGGGGATGAGGGGGCGATGGTCCGTCATGAGGGTGAAGTGTTGCAGTCCGATGAGGTAGAACTTGCACTTGGACATGGCCCAGACCACGGCTAGCATCTCCAGCTCAATGGTGGCATAGCGGGACTTGGGGTCGCTTAGGAACCTCGAGCCACACTGAACTAAGCGGAGACGGTTGTTGCCATGATCCTGTAGGAGGGCGTATCCAATACCGTTGAGGCGGGACACATCAGTTTGTAGAATCACTGGTAGGGAAGGGTCGAATGGGGCCAGGACGGGTGGACTGAGCAGGGCAGCCTTGACCCGGCGGAAAGCCTCATCATGGTCAGCGATCCACATAAACGACCTCTTCGGGCTCATCAGGGGGTGCAGGGGCTGAGCGGCAGTGGCGATGTCGGGGGTGAACTCTGCCAGCTGGTTCACCAAACCCATGAAGGAGCGAAGGTCGGTGATGTTGGCTGGTGTCGGGAAGTCCTTGATCGCTCCGACTTTGCCAGGGTCAACCTGTGCAGGTGATGTGGTGGCTGTGAAGGGTAGCTCCTTACACCTGTTGATGTGTTTGACCTGTAGAATTGGCTTGGGGAATTTCGCTGAGATGATGGCCAATTCTTGACAGTGGCGTTTGGACAGATGCGGCGTCTGAACACCCTCGCGGACTTGGATTGTGGCAGAACAGGAACGTTTGCTAATGGAGAGTTGTGCATGAAACGTCCCCAAAGCAGGAGCCATTGCAGAGCCATCCGCGTTGAGCGTTGTTGTCGGAGGCGGAGGTCGTAGGTTGCTGAGAGGAATCCGAAGTATGTCGAGGTGTCGTCGGCCGATCACTGTGATGTCTGCACCTGTGTCAGGAAGCATGTGGAGTTTTCTAGTGGTGCCGCTGTAGGTGAGACTCACGGATGTCAGTGTGGGTGCCTGAACAGGTGATCCCACACGTCGGCAACTTGTGGTCTTCTTTGCTGTAGACTTGTTGTGGGAGGAAGCGTCGTTGTCCTGTGTGGCGGGCGTCTTGGAAGATCTGCAGCATTTGTCGTAGTGGCCCATATGGTTGCAGCGACGACACTGGGCGGTGGCAGCAGGGCAAGCAGGAGTCCTAGGCTTATGACCATGACGGCCACAGTTAGTGCAGGTGTAGTCTTCAGCCGGGCACTTGTTCTTGTCGTGCCGGCGAGCACAACGCTGGCAGGCGGCAGCCGACGCCAAGGACTGTTGCGATGTGGAGAACTTGTCGCGTTGCTTAACTTGCTTGTTCTGCTTGTACGCTGACACGGCGTTAACCTGGGACGGTGGGGCACGTATGGCTGACGTAGCGCTTCGAGTGGCCTCGTAGGAACGGCAAGTGTTTACGATGTCCTGTAATGAAGGGGTGGCGTCGAGGGAAAGCAGCTTCTGTACAAGTTCTTCGTCGTGTATGCCATTCAGAATGACCATCTTGAGTTGGGTCTCCCTGCAGCCTGAAGAGTTCCCTGGGCAGACGTCAATTTCTTCGGCGATGTGGCAGAGGCGGATGTAGAAGTTGTTGAATGACTCGCCCTGTTTTTGCTTGCAACTGAACAGGTCCCTGCGACGGAGAGCTTCATTGCGAGAATTCTTGATGTGCTCCTGAAGTGCATCGAGGACTGCGTCAACGGTCTTGTCGGTGTCAGGGGGTATGCTTAAGGTGTGCTCCAAAAGCCGCTGTGTCTCCAGGGTTAAGCATCTGGATCAGTTGTTTCTCCCTCGGTAGTTTAGATAAGTCCACCATAATAGAGTAATCGTCCCATCGACGCCGCCATTCTCTGAAAACCTGGAAGGTGGCATCAGCACGAAGGGGCAGCGGGTTCTGGGTGATAGCCTTCTGTGGTGGAGGTGGAGCTGTAGGGGTGGAGGATGTTGTGGAATGGGGTGTTGTCCCCGGTGAGGTAGGTGTAGGTGCGGCGGCAGGTGGGGTAATTTGGGCCAGAGCCTGGACAAGGGCGAAGAACTTGGCATCGTCCATCTGTCTCCTGTTGTCCTCCTCCGTGCGTCGTCTTGTTTCCTCCTCCTGTCGTCGTCTTGTTTCCTCCTCCTGTCATCGGTTTTCCTCTTTCCATCTTCTGCGGTCCTCCTCCTGTTGTCTGCGGTCCTCCTCCTGTCTTCTGCGGTGCTCCTCCTGTCTTCTGGTATAGTCGTCCCGTTGTCTGCATTGCTCCATATACTGTATGAGCTGAAGGAGGTCTGCACTTGTGGTAGGTTGTAGACTTGCAGGGTGTGGTGACAGGGGTGGCATCCCCCTATAGTGTAGGGGAGGTAAAGTGGGGGGAGGTTGGGGAGGTGGAGTAAAATGAGGGGTGGTGAGAGGAGAGGTTGGAGTGGAATGAACTGACTGGTACCCCGTACCAGCAACTCCAACAGTATCTCCATCATTATCTCCACCACTATCTCTACCAGTAGCTCCACCATTATCTCCCTCCCCAGTATGGTCGTGTGGGGTGTCTCTGGGCTCCACATCAATCTGCTCATCTCCCTCCATAATTGGTTGATAGCTGACACACTGTAGTCTTGCAGGAACGATGAAAATGTGCAGTACAACTGGAACAGTTTATTTAATAGTGAGAGAAATTATCTGTGCTAGAGAGAGTGAGTGCATGAGTGCGGTAGGCTTGGCAACACCGTGTTGACTTGGCAACGATGTGCGTGTGTCCATACACGCATGTGCCGGCACAGCTGGAAGGCACTGAGGGCCCAGCGAGGGGTGAGAACTTTAGTGTTGCTGGAGACGTTAGAGGGGGAGGGTATGGTACTCCTCGCTCTTGTCCAGCAATGATTCGGCAGCTATAACCCTCACAGCAAGTCGGGAATGGGCACAAATGACATGGGACATATAATAAAGGCACTGCACTACACACTTAAGCACTTCACTGCACTTGAAAGCACTGCACAATGATATATCCAGGGCTGGAGAGGCAAGGTCTTGCAAGATGGCTAGCTGATAATCCGGTCTTGGCTCGTATCTCCTGGCTTTAATACACTGACTGCGCCATGTATGGTTGTCATGTGAAGCTACAACAACCTTGATAATCCTTTCTTGCACAAGGATGTAGAATAAAAGTCCAGAGATAAGTTTATAGGTTCTTATTAGCCAGAGATACAGGGAGCTGGGAGGCACTTGTTAAGCTGAGTGCCGACCGGATGTTACTGATGAAAACATGTGCAGCGGTGCCTGATATATTTGGTGCAACGCTGCCGATACTACAGAGTATGGTATATTATGATGGGATATTAAACAATGATAGTATTGCCCTGAAAGTACATGTGTGTATGTTGCAATATGATTAAGGCATGTGTACACTCTGTATATATGTTGTGTGTGCACTTAACCTATATCAACACTCACCACCACAGCCAACATACCGAGATCCCCACCACCACCTCCACCACCATCACCAACACTACCACCACAGCCAACATTGAAATAATGGGAAAGCTCACCGTGGCGATATCATACGTGTTTACATCATACTTGGGAATGTGAGTGTAATAGCGAGCTGCCATTTTTGCGATGTTACCATGCTTCTATTGTTTCAAAAAATGTAATGCAATGAAATCTTCTATCCGAATCAAGAACCACCGCTGCCGCCAATGTTATGCCCTGATTTTATACAGGATTAACTTGGTATAGGTGAGTTCTGCAAGACTGGGTTATTGGATTTCTTGCAAAATACATAAAGAGAATCAACAGAGGACATAGATAATCTCGGATAAATGGTTTGTAATACAGCTTTATTCTCAATAGCACTCAGGTAGAAGGTACGTAATAGAATTCCACGAACATTAGATGTTGGAGCACTCAGCTAGGTTATTGGACTTATTACAATCTCCCAACACTTATTGCGGATTTGGATAGAGACATACTTCCCACTTCCAACGTTCAGGCATTATTCTTCTGATCACATTGCTTTATGATTCGTAGGGTACATGAATCACACAGGTTAGGTATTTTGCTTTGTTAACTCTCTCTGGTAATATGACTCTTAATCAAGAATGAAAGTATAAGTAATGTGGTTATTGCCCAAGAATTAACGTAAAGGGATAACTGTAACTAGTTGCACTGGTCTAGGATGTTCACTTGTCTAGGTGATACTTCGGACCGAAAATATCAGTGAGGACGAATCAGGTTAAACCTGATGGCAAGAATAATTACGGAAATCAGTTCGCCTAAGCTAAATTTCACTGATATATATTAATGTGTACTAGCATAATCACTTGTTTCCTAATCATCAGAGAAAGTTGAGACACAATCGAATACACTGGATGGTTGATAGTTAATAGCACCGTAACACTGGTACTCTGTGAAGTAACACTGTAATGGAGTTTTCCTGGTTATCTTGCATTAGTGATGTTGGGGGTTAACAGTAGCTCTGGGGCCGTCCAAGCTGTCCGGCAGTGTAGAGAAGGTTTGCAGATGGGCTTCTTGCGGGCGGTTGTGCACCTTTTTGGCAACAATTGCTGATGGGTTAAAACAGTCGATTGCTGCCAAGGAGTTATTCTTGCCGAGTCCTCACTCAAGAGTTTCTCACATAATCCCTTCTAACATAATAAGATCTTTCTGCGTTAGATCAGTTATGAGTTATGATCGTTCGTAGCTCAAGTAGCGGATGGTGCACTATCAGAAGTTAATGAAACAATCAATAATTTGTGAATTTGTTGTCTACAAATATAATGTTACTGCCGGTAGTCCCAATCGCAATAAAACATTCGTAGAGGGTTAAATCACTTCCTCACAGAGTTGCACAGATTACGGAACGCCTAACTATCCTATCGTGAATCTTGAGGGGGGGAGGGGGTATTAGAAAACCACCACAGTGTGGACAACCGTTGCTTTGGGCTCTAATATTCAACTGCCCCACTGTTGTCTCTGGGTCTTATTTATAGGCAGGTCAAGGAAGCTTCAGGAATGTTCTAGAAGTATTGGATGTCAATGCTATGAAGTAGTTCATTTATTCTGGTTAACTTAGGGGGTTATGGAGGGAGGTCTTTAATGTGGCGGTAAGTAACTTGTTATCTGATTTATGATCGTGGATATCTTATCTCTAGTATGAGGTACTAGTAGAGTTATTTAGGCGGATTTGGTGAAAGTTTATAGTATAGGGACTGCTTTACTGGCGCCCTATGTGAATAGGCTGGGAGGTATTATTCATCAATTCACCTAAATATCCTTCTCTGGTCTAGCTGACATGCTATTCGTAATCTATGATGGGATAAGGAAGATTTTGGTTTTGGTTAAGGATGGGATAGGATGGTATGTGGATAGGTATTTAGAGGGTTAGTTCATCACCTGTTGGAAATTCACCTGGTGTCTGGCAAGAAGTTGTTGGCTACGTGTGGGTCATGGTGAACGTCCGCGGGGGATGGGCGGGTCCCTTTGGGGTGGGGGGCATGCCACTCCTTAAATATGTATATATGGGATTCTCTACGCTAATGGGGTTTTCTTATGATGTGATGGTGTCAAGAGTGATACTCCTAGGGAGGGTTGATCCTGGGTTCTAGTTTTTACTTACTAGGATTACTCATGGGGCTCATAATAGTAGTTTTCGTGAAAATGCAAGTCAGGCGGAACCGTCGACTTCTTAGGGGTGAGAGGTTGGCTGCTGTAGCCTCGCGCCGCCCGCCCTCCTGGTTCAGGTTGTGAGTTGGGCTAGTAAGTTAGAGGGTAGTAAATTGGGTTACAAGAATGAGTCTTTATCTGCTATTTATTGGGGTGAGGAAATGAACGGGATCGGCATGTTAGAACGTTCGTCTGGGCGTCTTTACAGATGGGGGTTGGATATTGGAAAGGGGGTGGTTTGAGGCTAGGCGCCGCGTCGCTCGTGACCTAGGGTCGTGACCCTTAATGCGCTGGACATAGGGGTGGCATTTCCCTACGATCGAACAGGTAGGGTGGCGTGTGCAGCGGGGCGTGAAGGAGCAAAAGACAGGGTGACCACTGAGCATGGGGTCACGAAGCAAAACAGAGTAGTGTGGATTGTGGATACGGAGGAGGTGATTGGAAGACGTATAACAATTGTGGAAAAGTAAATGGAAGAGAGGAACACAATGGCGGATAAAAGATAATTAACCTAAGGATTGAATACATGCATGAATGACGACATTATAGCCGTCGTCCTAATAAGATGATGAAAACCGGTTTGGTATGCACGTGGCACAATACGACACAAGGACAGTGCCGCTATGCGTATCAATACTGGTGGCATACTCCGGTTAATATTATGTATACACTTAGTTACTAGAAGACAAGGATCTGCCTTGTGTGGACCGATCGGCTTTCTGCAGACTCCCATTTTCCTATGTTCTTATGTTCTTAAGACAAGGCAAGGGGGCAACTGAGCACGGGGGTACATATATCTATACTCGTCATGGAGAGAGAGAGATACGAGGTAGCTTTCCTGCATCTCTCCTGATAATCGTCTGCAGATTGGTCATAGTGAGTTTATCCGAATTAACAGGCCTAAATCAATACAATAACTGGCATAGGGTTATCGGGTGTATAGAGTCGTGGTTAAAGGTTGTTACATAACTCGTAATTAACTTATCTAAATCAACAGGCATAAATCACTACAAGAACTGGCAAGGGACACAAATTGACAGACGAACAATGCAACGTGAGGTTATGTATAGCTAACTGCTAAAAATGGGGGAACGAAGATAGGTGTCTTCTCTTTTTACAAGTTCCCTAAATTATGTTAACATTAGGGAGTTGGTACATCAATAAAATAGCAATGTGGATCTCAGTGAGTTAGGGGGCTGTCTAGTGTAATTTCATAATTAATCTCGGAATTACTCCTAGGTATTTTGTCTAGGGAAATGGAGGTTGTATTGGGAAGGTTGGGAATATAGATAGTTAGCGGATAAAACAACGGGAGGTTAGAAACATAGAATTGCTAGAATTTGGGGGAACTATGATTGTTATATAACTAAATTGCATAGAGCATTGCAACGTCCCAAAGCTGATTGTCAGTACAGCTATTTCTTTAGTAATATAAGGGGACTTCACTCTAACATCAATTCTGTACACCAATTTCTTCAAGCAGAATCCCCTACTCTCCTTTTTTTGACAGAGACTCAAGTAACATCCACATCTGACACATCTAGATTTAATTTTCCAGGTTATCAACTGCTCCAAAATTTCAGACCTAAAGGTGGTGTATGTTGCTTCGCAAAATCTGAAATTGCCCTGGAGGAGGTTACTAGTTTCAATTGTCCCTATTTTGATTATTCTATATACAAATTAATTTCTGCTGGTAAATTTAAATACATATGTTGCATCTACCGTTCCCCAAATACTCCTCCAGAGCAAAGTCTTTTTGATTCTCTGTCCTCACAACTCAGTGTCCTCAACTTAAATGCTTCTTCTGAAATCACTGTGTTGGGTGATTTTAATGTCCATAATGTTGAATGGCTCACTCATTCAGCCAGGACTGATGATGCTGGTCTTGAATGTGAGCTATTTGCAGACTCATTTAATCTCATTCAACTAGTCACAACCAACCCACCCGTGTACCAGATAATCCTAATCATAATTCCCACCTACTGGACTTATTTTTAACAACCAATTCAGAAAATTATGATGTTACAGTGAGGTCCCCACTTGGATCTTCTGATCCCTTTCTGATACAGGCCACCTGTCTATCACCTACCACACCTTCCCACTCTGAACCTGTTTTGGTGACTAAATGGCATTACGATAGGGCAGACTGGGAGGGTCTTCAAGGTGTCTTTATTGATATTCCCTGGACCTCTTTCTTTTCTAATGATGCACACTCCACCTTGAGCCACATACAAGATTTTGTAAAAATTGGAATGGAAACTTTTATTCCTCATCAAAAGTACAGTAAAAGATCTAATTCACCTAAATGGTTTGACCATAATTGTGCTAGAGTAACTGAACAAAAAGCAATAGCCTACAATGCATACACAAGATCAAAAACACATGAAGCCTTTAATTACTTTAGAAACATCAGAAATCATGCCAAAACTGTATTAAACCTAACTAAATCAAACTTTCTCCATAAGCAGGCAAATAAACTTCTAAATAATCCAAATGATAACAAAATATTTTGGTCTACTCTTAACTCATTCAAATCCAACTTCACTACTGCTTCATCCATTCCACCATTAAAATCTCCGACTGGCAATCTTGTAAGTGACCCACGAGGTAAAGCTAACCTTCTTGCGGATATTTTCTCCACCAACTCAACCTTAGATGAAATAAATCAAGATGTCCCTGTACTTAATTTTAATTCACCTGAAATTCCCTCACTTAAGATCCACACCAGACATGTCAAAACTATTTTGCAGAATCTCTCAGTAGATAAGGCTCCTGGTCCAGATGAAATTCCTCCAATAGTACTTAAGAATTGCTCCTTGGTGCTCGCTCCTGTATTGGCAAAAATTTTCCGTCTGTGTACTCATACCTCATGCTTCCCAGTACCCTGGAAAGAAGCAAACATCCATCCAGTTCCTAAAAAAGGTGCCTCTTCAGATCCATCAAACTACAGACCAATAGCTATAACTTCCACTCTTGGTAAAGTCTTTGAAATTATATTAAATAATCACATAATTAAGCATCTGGAGAATAATAAATTAATCAGTGATAGGCAATATGGTTTTAGACGATGTCGATCAACTGCAGACATTCTTTGCCTTCTTACGCATCAAATCAACCAAGCTACAGACCAACATGGTGAAACACATACAATAGCACTGGATATATCAAAGGCATTTGATAGAGTCTGGCATCAATCCTTATTGTCGAAGATGTCACACTACGGCCTTGCATCATTAGTTCCACTAATTTCTTCTTATCTTCATAACAGAAAAATACGTGTAATGGTAGATGGCCTTTATTCTCAATTTCACTCAATAAATGCTGGTGTTCCCCAGGGATCAGTTTTGGCCCCAACTCTGTTCCTCATTCATATCAATGATCTCATATCTACCACTCATAATCCAATACATTCCTACGCAGATGACTCAACACTCCACAGTTCCTTCACATTTACCAATTCTTTCACCCAACCCGATCTTATAAATTCAAAAATAAACACTGCAATTTCTCTGAACCAGGACCTTTCTAGAATTAATGAATGGGGACAAGAGAATCTAGTTTCCTTTAATGCACAGAAAACCAAGTACATTCAATTTTCTAACCGACAGAATCTCACTGATTCCCATATATTTTTTAATGATGTAAATATTCCCACTTCCCCTAGTATTGGCATTCTCGGTGTAACATTAACTACTAACTTGAGCTGGACACATTATGTTAGAGGCATTGCTAAGAATGCCTCTAAAAAACTGGGACTCCTGTACAGAGTTCGAGAATTCTTCACTGACGAGCAGTTGGCCGTAATATATAAAAGTCATGTGCGCTCTCAGATGGATTACTGTTCACCTCTGTGGGGTGGAAGTGGAGTGGTTGCATTGAGGCAGTTGGACAAAATTCAAAATAAAGCTATTAGATTAATCAATAACCCTGCAATCACACAGGACCTTCCTACATTAGCCATACGAAGAAACGTTGCATCCCTTGCATTATTCTACAGATATTTTCACAGCAATTGTTCCGAGGAACTTGCTTCAATTGTGCCGCCTCTCCACATCTTTCCCCGTAGAACTAGGGCAGCTGAGAGCGCCCATGAATTTACACTTTCTCCTCCACAATGCAGAACTTCTGCTTATCAGAATTCATTTATCCCCAGAGCTACTACTCTTTGGAATTCACTTCCCTCGAATTGCTTTCCACAAACTTACAATCTACAAATGTTTAAATCCAGTTGTTACAAACATTTTATGAATGGAGGATGCCTTTAGGCACATGGACCTTTTTGTTTTATCTGTGTTTTTCCTTCCTCCGTTCATTGTCTCTTAAAAAAAAAAAAAAAAAATACAGGGCTGACGTAATCACGATCTGATTTGGTGTGAAATGGGAGCTAAGGTGTCTTTTAGATCGCCTCGAACCTACACAATGAAAGTATTATAGCCTGTATGGTATTTACATAATTAAATACATACTTAGGTGGTACATCAAGAATATCAGTGAGTAAAGTATTGTGGTTTGTATATTAGAAGACTGTGATTGAGAGACGTATAATATGTGGAATGAATTGGGAGAGAGAGAGAGACCAAAACGGGGATGGAAAAGGGACCGGGGATCTCGTTGGGGATGGGGGTTTCGCTCTCAGGATTTTCGTTCCTGTGGCTCGTTAGGGATGGAGGTTTCGCTCTCAGGTTTTTCGTTCCTGTGGTATTTTACACACTCTACATCTTACCTAGTCAAGTAAAACAGTGATATGTGGCACAAGAGGACTTAGGCATTAAAGGACACATTAAAACAGTGATACAAAATCGTATGTCTGCACCTTCCTACCTCCATGCCCTCCTACTTCCAAAAAATCGAGAAACCCAGAACGACATTATATCTTACCATTATAGGGCGAACGCGTAATTTCTGTTATTCTAGGGGTATCCAATATATCCACAGGCCCAGGTAAATGAAGTGGAGATGGTTCACTAGGCGCAGGAGAAGATGTAATCGGAGAAATTGCGATCCATTCCATTAGCTTCCAACCCACCGCTCGGGTAAGACGGTCGCCATTAACCCTTAAAAAGCGGCTCACCACTTAAGTCGTATTTAATAAAGCTGGACTATGTGGCGGCGCTCGACATAGGTCGAGTGGCAATTTCAGCACGTAATGTGGCTGAGAGAGAGAGACAAGTGGTGGCAGGAGACTAGCGAGCGTATGACTGCTCCAGACCACCGCGGCGAACCTACTGACACGAATCTCAGCTCCCTCCTCCCTCTCTCTCACTCGCTACATACTCAATTATATGGGGAAAGTACCGAATTACCTGCTTTTTGCACTCGCGTTGCACGGTTATTGCAAGAAAACTATCCATCATACAAGGATCGTTATGGTGTCATTCGAAAGCTCTGTTCATGCCCTTTCAGAGATAGATACTTGTTTTACGTTCTGGGTCTTATTTAGGCATGAAAATGATCACGTAAACAGCCCTATTTTGGCTAAAAACACCCCGCTGGGCGGTACACATAAATAAACCGCATAGGCCGCTAAAGAAGGGTTAACCACTTACCAATACGACGGTACGACCTCTTCCTCCGTCTCCCCACTCGAATAAATCTAATATATTTATATTATTATAATTACTTTTAGTTGCACATGTCTATAGCTTGGGAAAATACACCAAATACAATATATTTATACTTAGATATATTAACAATCAGATAGGTCAGAAACCCCTAAATAAGGCACAAATATTGAACTAATAGGCCTAGCTGGGAAAAACGAAGCTTCAATAGCACGCTAAGATATATACAGGTATATATGTGTATTTTGTTTCTAATAGATACTATAAAAGCGGCTTGAAACACGAATATAAGGTGAAATAAGCAGAAATGCAGTGCATAAAACATCTGTTTATATTTTCCATCATAGCCACTTATCATACTCAAGTAGTGGTTTACTTCAAAGCATAATAAGTTCAGCAAGTAATTAATTACCCTTTTACCATTCTTCAGACTTATTATTACAAATAATCGGAGTTCTTAATTTATTTAGAAGACCTAGAATTGAGCACTAGAATTCTAGTAATCCGTAAAAGTTGCCAGTGACTGCCATATACGAGAGATTTTGGCTAGCTGAGGTGAGTTGAACGTTTCATTCTCATACTGGAATGAACCTTAAGTCTCGCTCATTTCAAATAATTTGTTTTCAATGTGCATCGAATTTCCCAAAACTGTCGGACACGCGTTTTTCCATTAGACTTCGCTCATAGGGAATAGGTACACAAAACTTTATCTTTTTGCCATTATGATAACACCATTCGAAAGATTAAAAAAATCTGCATTTAATGGATACCCTAATCATCCCGAAATATATGCTTTTAGAGAGGCGAAAATTACGCAAACAATCCTGCAATTTACGGGAATGTTTCACTCAGGTATTGGCACGTATCAGGGAGGGAAGCGGCCTTCAAGCCAAAGTTCGAACTTTTTCAAGGTGTTCGTTTCAGTACTCTTCGATGTGTTTGTCAATGTTTCGATCTTATATTAGTGTTCAGGTTCCCAGGACAGATCCAAGAAATGGAGGAAGGTAGTAATGTTGGAACCTGTGCCTGAGTGATGTGGATGGCTGCTCACCTTATATCAACAGCCGTACAGCAATATTCGGCCCTCCACAGCCTAGATCCTCCTCCACAACGTTACTTAAGGTAGGCAGGACTTTGTGTCTAACCCGTGAGAAGATGACGTGCTTTATTATGTTATATGAGGGCAGTTTATTGCCTCATCTCATATCGGTCGTACATTTATGACCGCCTATTATGCCTTGAAAACCTAGTATATCCACTCTGCAAGCCCCAACGCAGTGTTTAGATATCCCATTATGGCTTCGGAGGCCTATAACTTATTTCAGTATAACTAAATAAGTTGGTCACCAATTATTTTACAATATTTGAAAACAAATATGGATTTTATATGCTCTAAACATAATATGAAAATGTGTTTTAAGCCTCGGCAAAACCTAATAAAAATATATGGTACTAAAATGGAATTTTGTCGAAACATGGTTGTCAATACCTTCCTATAGACGGCACCGATTCGTACACACGCCATTTTCACCTGTCTCCCGAGGTCTGTCCACCAGCTTTTTAGTCCACTCCACCTGCCCATCTCTGTCGATAGGTTGGGTTGTTTGGTTAGGTTAAGGGGAGGTCTCCACTTGAGGGATCGTTTTCTTGACCCCTTTCTCCCTCATGTTTAGCCCCATTGCTTTTGATATTATAAAACGTTTGCCCCATTAGTTTAGCGATTTTAAGAACTTTCACCCCATATTAAGACCTTTTGTGCAATTCAGGTGTCTATATTATCCTGGCGAGCGATAGCGAGCCTGTAATTTAAGAGGAATCGGCCTTCGACCGGGACATTTTTCTATCGAAAAATGTACAAATTTATCTTGAAAGGGACTCGAGGGGGTGCAATTTTAAGGTTGATGGAGGTCTAGGGAACAAACTAAATACCTCCCCTTAATATACTAGGTTTCAGAAACAAGATTCGTAGTTGCGGTAGTATTTACGGTATCTGGACACTTCGAGCGAATTCATATTCGAGCGGAGGCGCATTTAAGTTAAGTTAAGTTAAGTTAAGTTAAGTTAAGTTAAGGTAAGTTGGATTGTGCATCCGCTCGATCAGGAATTAGCTCGAAGTGACTCGCATTCGTATTTACAGATACAGCCGAATACCGGTAGGCTACTAAATGGGCGCCGGCCCAACCGCCATGTTGTATCCCACGTAGGCCTACTAGGTACTACGGACACATTGTAGGCGTTAGGTGTGGATTAGGCTTTTATCCAATGTACTAGGTCTATGTTACTGGATATTTATGATTTAAATAAGTGCTACGCTTTCGATAAATCTGGTTATATGGCTTTGCAATTAGGGAAATCATTAGCCGATTTCCGACATTTAGTTAGTCTTTTTCGATTCTCAAAATACGATCCAAGTTTTGCCAAAAATTGGCTCGGGTTTTCCAAAAGATAATATTCAAGGACACTAGTGCGACGTTATGAGAAACAATTTATTAGGGAAAATAGGGGGTATTCTGCAGAACAACTACTCCTCGATTACGGGATTCCTGTCTCATGGAATTATTTTTTTTCGCTCTTACCTTACTCAGGGGACCTTAGTGATGTGCGGATAAGTGCTACTTTTCTTATTTTGTCAATTTGATTTTCACTCCCCTATAACATTATCAGAGTTATTTTTGTACTGCCATTCCAGGACACTTATGTTTACATGCTAGCCTCCTTAGAGGCTCCTCCGAGTCCTCCCCGATGTTTAGTAGCCAATCAGAGTGGAGCTTCACCTACAAAAAGTCAGTACATTTTTATTGGTACTTTCCTGTTATCGACAGCCAAAGCTGATGATTGCAGAGTAAACACCATAGACTTTATCCCATCAATTTTGTTATAGTTTTAATGCCCAATTAGCGGGGGTGTGGGGGCGGCAGCCCCCACCCATAATACTAGGATAGGTTAGGTAAGGTTGTTAGGTTAGGCTAATGTCTTTTTAAAGTTGACTAAATGGAGTAAACTCTTAGATTGTTTGGGTATCTGAATTTCAATTAACCCTCTCACATCCTGACGCGATTTTTGAGCCTATTAGGGATACTTTAAATCCTTTGTTACCGTCAGGGGTATCTATAAACCTTTAGTTTGTTTACTTCAACCTCTGCAGTTGTCTTTGAGTTAGCTGTGGGCAGAAAACTAATTTTGGAGAGGTAATTATAACAGTGAGAGTAATCTATTTCTTATTGCTAATCTGGCAACCTCTGCGTCCTATGGTCGTGAGAGGGTTAACAATGCAAATGCTAATATAAAGTGCTTTCCGCACTTTCTAACGATAAAATACACACTTACAAAGCATTAAAATACATAAATGAAATAAATAAAACCTAAAATAACAGGAGTTGTAGTTATGCAGAATTACCTCCGAGCCAGCTATGGCCAAAACTTGGCTCGGATTTTCGAAATATTGGGTTTTAGGCCTTAGAAATACCTTAAAACCCGAGCCAAGTTTTGCTAAAATACGTTTTAATCACCGTTTTACGCATTTAACCCCTCATTTTCCCTGTACTTCATAGCCCTCCCCACTATCGGGCGGCGTGTCTTAAGATCGTTGTATAATGGGGAAAACGGGTTCGCCGAGGGTTGCAATTATTTCCAAACACTATATATTGATGAAAACTAACAGGGAAAAATAAAAAAATCCATGGGAAAATTGGTGACCATCTTATATAGAGTATAACTAAATAAGTTGGTCACCAATTATTTTGCAATATTTGAAAACAAATATGGATTTTATATGCTCTAAACATCATATGAAAATGTGTTTTAAGCCTCGGCCAAACCTAATAAAAATATATGGTACTAAAATGGAAATTTTTCGTAACATGGTTGTCAATACCTTCCTATAGACGGCACCGATTCGTACACACGCCATTTTCACCTGCTTCCCTACTGATGTGATGTGACTTGTAAGAGGTAAGCTTTTTCGCATAGGTTTAAACTTCCGGAAATTAATGGGTAATACATACCACGTACTGAGTACTATGATTCCTCTGTAGCTGGCATGCAAGGGCTAGTTTAGTATTCCACGTACTGGGTACTATGAATCCGCTGTTGCTGGCATGCAAGGGCTAGTTTAGTATTCCAAGTACTGGGTACTATGAATCCGCTGTTGCTGGCATGCAAGGGCTAGTTTAGTATTCCACGTACTGAGTACTGTACTATGAATCCGCTGTTGCTGGCATGCAAGGGCTAGTTTAGTATTCCACGTACTGGGTACTATGAATCTGCTGTTGCTGGCATGCAAGGGCTAGTTTAGTATTCCACGTACTGGGTACTATGAATCTGCTGTTGCTGGCATGCAAGGGCTAGTTTAGTATTCCACGTACCGAGTACTATGAATCCGCTGTTGCTGGCATGCAAGGGCTAGTTTAGTATTCCACGTACTGGGTCTAGGTTAGGTTAGGTTGGGTTGTTTGGTTAGGTTAATATTATAGGTTTGACTCCTGTAAGGAGATAAAGAAAACCTAATATTTAGTAGTGGCCCCGTAATCATTGACGAACATGCCTATTACATAAGGCATCCTCTTCAAACACTAATCCGCCGTAGTTTGAATCTACCGCGCAGAGCATTTAAAAACTGAGGAGCCTTCATCATGAGCGCACGCGACCTCACTCATGGCTTCAGTCATTATGAATTGGGTTCTCACTACGAAAAAACTTCGTAAAAAATAAAAACAAAAAGAAAATAAGAATAACTATCCAATAAGCTTTCCATCATATCGTGGATGTACTTGTGTGGATTTCTGACCAGACGCTGATTCAGGCGTCATTCCTCCTTCACTGACATATCAAGTAAACCAAAATCCTTAATACATCAACGAATGGGAAGGGGACGGTCGGGAGGGCCCCAGTCGTCAATGATTACGGGGCCACTACTAAATATTAGGTTTTCTTTATCTCCTTACAGGAGTCAAACCTATAATTTATTAGTGGCCCCTCCATCATTGACGAACATGCCTGATATCTAAGACTGGAGGGGGACATTCGTAATCATATCATAACTCTAGAAAAGCAGATAATAAAAACAACCACATAGTATTCTTACTTTTGAAAAATGTATTTAATACGGCGTAGGCCGGAAATATACAAGAAAAAGGGGTTCAGGCAGGTGCGTGCTTCAAAGAAGCCTGCCCGACAAAAATGGGTAACCCTGAAGATTCTGAACACAGATCTGTAGTTACAAAAGGCACCCCACTCAACGAGTGGTGACAAAAATAATAAGTTATAAGTTTATATGTGCACATCATAAACCCCAAAATACATGTGGAGATCAATTGCCAATGAACTCCATTGAACTAATATTACATTGCTTTCGCAGCTAAAACTACTATAACAACACCGTTGTTTTGTACTAAACCTTGTACTAGCACAAATTCTCGCAGAGAAATTTTCATATCACATTTTAACCTTAAATTGTATCACAGCTCTCATACTCCGGCGGGGTCTAGGGTGTCCTATGTCAACTGACTGCACCCCCCCCCCCCCCCCCCCCCTTCCGTGAAAGTAAACATAAGTGACTGCAGGGCCACCTAGACCCTCTGCCTTAAAGCTATACATGGTAAGGAAGGTTTGTCTAGAGCAACTGACAAGTATCTAGAGAGAAACGTATGATTAGACGCCCACAACTGTGTGGACGCAATATCTTCAACTGAAAAGTTTTTCAGGAAACGTAAAGAGGCCGCCCACTTGCGTAAATCGTGGGCCCTACCCACAACGCCGGGATTACTCTCTTTAATGACATCTACCAGAAGAGAGGCTAATCGCCGTTTAAGTAAGCGTTTACCCGTACTCGCTACCCATAAAGCACCTTGGGGGTTTTGAGGAGCTATTCTCAAATATTTGGTTAGAGCTTGCACTGGACATAAATTATGATGCACCTTTCCCCTTTTTAACGCCGGCACCGTGAACTCAGAAAACACGTGTGCACTATGCTCATTCTTGGCTACAAACGCCGGGGAGGGTGCAATGGAAATTGAATCATTAAGTCTACCAAACCTAAGACAATTAGGTGTGTTGCTCATCGCCGCCAGCTCAGACACTCTGTTTCCGGTGGCCAAAGCCAAAAGGAAAACTGCCTTCTTTAAGATTAAAGCAAAGTCTGCAGTATTTGATACAGACGAGAATGAAGTAAAGACAAAGCTTTGTCCAGAGACCAAGTAGGCATGAGCTGACGGGGAGGTGGGCGGAGTTTAAAACACGCTCTCATAAATCCTGTTTCCTCCGCCACCGGTATGGATAGACCTGTAAGGTCGAAAAAGGGCACTCTAATCGCAGTTAAGTGATTCTTCAAAGTAACCACAGATAAACGTTTCTGCTCAAACAGATAGTTCAAGTAATTAAAAACCAATGCCACTGAGGGTACAGTTTGTTCCGTTCTAACAATCCAAGAAGTAAAAGCTTTCCAATGAGATTGATATTGTCGCTTAGTAGACTGAGTATATTGATTGAGCAATTTATTGGTCACATCCCTACCGTATGGTGCTAGCCACTTGGCCTCCTGAATGTCCATAATGCAAAAGTCAGCGAGGTCGCTAGGTTGCCAATCGTGTCTAAGTGGAAGTACCCGACCGGGAGCGATACCGGGTCCGGGCACCACATTATTAATTGCTGGTACCACACCTGCGCCGGCCACAGGGGCGCGATTAGCGAGACTAAGCCTCGATAAACTCGTAGTTTGTTCACTACGTGGCACATTAGTGACGCATCTGGCGGCGGAAACAGATAGATGGAGCTCCATCTGTTCCAGTCTGTCACTAGGGCGTCTGGCCCCCCTGCCGGCGTTATCGCCCGGCGGGTGAGGTATAGAGGGAGCTTGTGAGTCTCCTCGGACGCAAAAAGATCCACTTGTGGATGGGAGAGCTCCGCAATCATTAGGTCGAAAATGGGTTGCTTGAGCTCCCATTCTACTGTCGTGCTCTGTCTCCGGGACAGAGCGTCTGCCCAGACGTTCGCTACGCCTGGGAGATAAGATGCGTGAAGATAAATATCTAGACTGCTGGCTAGAACAAAAATTTCTTCCGACACGAGTAGCAACTTCCTTGACCTCGTTGACCCTTGTTTCTGAATACAGTGAACTGCATTCAGATTGTCCATTCTGAAGGCCACCGACTTGCCCCGTAACGCCGGGCCGTGAGCCTGAAGGAAATACAAGGGGACTAGTAACTCTTTGACATTTATGTGAGAGATTTCTAAGTGGGACCAAAGTCCCTGACCCTGGTGCCCCTGATTTGACTGAAATCCCCACCCTATGGTGCCTGACGCATCCGTGTCTACCTATACCGTTGGAGGAGGAGAGGTCCATGACATGATTGAGTGCAATGTTTCCCTCTTCGCCCAGACGCTAGTAAGGTGTGGATTAATTTTGGTATGGGCCATAATTTTCCCGCCGGTAAGAGTGGGAAATATTTGTTGCCTTCCAATATTAATCGTTTTACTTTCAACCGGCCCAACTTGACAGTTAGCTGAATCCAATTGAGAGAGCCGACCAGAGACTCCCAGACTCTTCGTGTCGTAGTCAGACTGTGAAGAAACCTGAACAGTTTCCTGCGAAACCTGTTGCGATTGTCCACACTCTGACTCAGAGTGAGAGCGGCCGTGTCCCAGACCAGCCCTATCCACTGAATTACTCTTGAGGGAACAAGGTTTGACTTTACCAGATTTACCTTGAAGCCTAGAGTTTGACATGATTTAAAATGATATTGACATGTTTTATGCATAATTGTTGTGTCTCTGCCACCACCAGCCAGTCGTCTAGATACCACAACACTCTGATTCCCTGTTTTAACAACGGCATCAGGGCTTGCCGGACTAGTTTCGTGAATAGTCGAGGTGCTAGGTTCAACCCGAACGGCATCCTCTGAAAAACAAAATTTTGGTGCCTGATCCTCAAGGCCAGAAACCTTTGAAATCTTTTGTTGACCGACACGTGCCAATAGGCGTCTGTCAGGTCTAGGGAACACATCCAGCCTCCCGGCGGAAGTGTTAGCCTGATTTGATGAACTGTTAACATTCTGAAAGACTCGTTGTAAATGTGAAGATTCAGATAAGACAGGTCTACGACCGGCCTCATCTGAACACTGTCCCGTTTGGGAACCAAAAACAGTTTTGACGTGAATACAAGGTAATCTGGAGGGACCGGGATGATGACATTCTTGGCAATCATCTCCTGGACCAGCGACTCCACCTCTAATGAAACACAATTTGCCGTTGTCAGCTGACGTAAGCGAGGTCGCCGGAGCCACTGCCAAGTGATGCCTTTGCGTGCCACCATCCGTGCCCAGGTTTTTAACGGCCATGCTTGGTGACACGTTCGGAACGACCCAGTTAGCAGACAAGGGTTCGCCGGCTGTACTTCCCTCGGTTCCTCCGGCTTTAAGATAGGCATGGGATTTTTTATGGTGGGTTTGGTGGTGTTGGACGCTTCGCCGGCTGGCTGGTGTGGGCCGAAGACTGGCCCTGCCCCGGCTTATACTGGCCGCGTCCTCTCTGTCCTGAAAACCCTCTCTGTCTATGCCTGTACTGACCCAGGGGGGATTGGGAGGACTTAGGCGGAAGAAACGGCTTAGAACCCCCTGGCTGAGCTTTAGTAGGAGGCTTAGGTTTGGGGAAGTTAAATGCAGGTTTCTTAGCCTGTGCGGGACTGTGCTTCACGGCCTGTGCCATGTTAAACACTGTTCGCCATACATCAGGGGACATTAAAGAAGGAGTAAGTACTGGGGACATTACCACCTGGTTAGCAATGCGATCAGGCAGCTTGCGAACTAATGACATCCTAAGATCCTGTCGTGCTCGCACCGCCTCAAGTAAGGCTGTGCGTATGTCACCTAAGGATTGAATCGACGACTGAAGAATCAGACGCCGGGATAACTCAACTGATCTTCGAGCCTCCGCGTCTGCGATTGCCTGAGTAGACCTGAGTAAAGACTTAGCCACCTGCTGAGAAACTATGTACTGTGAAAACAGGCGGAAAGCTTTTCCCCTTAGCCTAAATTCTCTGTCTAGGTGAGTAGGGGTAGGGGTAGTGAATGGGTCCTTTAGTTCACAAAGATTAATCTTAGGGGCAGCTAGAAAAGAAAATAAAGCTGACGGAACTCCGCCGGCAGAACCTACCGGCATGGAGAACCATGAATGTGTATCCTGAGGGATCTGGTGGGAAGATTTAGAAGTGAAAGTGGTTGCAAAGTTTTGAGCCTCTACCTCCCAATCCACCCAAGGTCCTGGTCCCAACTGTCCCACCTTCAACACTGGATTAGCTGTCTCGTCTGTGACGGTCTGTAAATCTAGTTCAGGAGTAAGAGCCGACAGAGCCTTAATATCATTAAACCCATCCAGCTTAGACCAGTCTGAAAAAAGTTTTGAAGCTGAGGCAGGGGGTAAAGCAGGCTTAGATGCATAAACAAAATAATCCTGATGATAATAACTAGGTATAGCCTTGATATTTACGTCCAAAACATTACCCAAGGCATCCAATGCCCTTAATTTCTTTGACTTATTTCCCTGGATAAACCACTCACGTGGTACCGGGAGTTCCCCTGACAAGGTAGGCTGGGCAAGCTCTGGCTTAGAGGGGTTCAAAAGAACCCATGACTCGTCTGGCCCATAAAGCAGGGGCATAGCTACCTTTCTAAGAGGCGCTTTGTCTAGATGGGGTGGATTAACATCCGTGATGACCCTGACATTTGACGTAGTGAATGCCGCCGTAGCTGGCTTAGAGCTCCCTGCCGGTGACAGAGTAGGAGGGTTAGGAATCTTAGATAAATCGATTGACGTTATCAGAGGCCGTACCGCAGAACTTGTCAAGGGAGCCCCCAAGTCCATTGTGGGGTTTTCTCGTTGTTGACTAAAGAATTTAGATAGAGCATGAGTAAGTAACCCATCAATTTCTTGTGCTGTAACAAACTGGTTAGATGCAGAACTTTCAGGTGAATCAGTATTATCATGGGCGGCGTCCAGGCCTGAGCCTGACCCTTGTCCATCCCTATCTGAAATTATTGACACTTCATCTTGTTCCTCCCGATCCTCCTGAGAAGACCCCGCCGAGGCAGGGGCACCTTGTTTCCAAGATAAGTCAGGGATAGAGGATGGGGTCGCCGCGTCCCTGTGGACATCGGCTACTGTGTGACTCATATGAGTCGGACGTGGATGGTCAGACCCTGGTTGAGCAAACCGCCAAACACCGAGGCTCTGGCCTACGCTCTCTTGAGAGTCTGAAACATTCTCAATTATTGAATTTCCTGAACTTTCCGTTTCTAGGGTTAAAATATCAATAGGTAAATCTTGTTTAGGGACAGGCGCTTCACTATACTCTGAGGCTGTAACAGAAACATTTTCAGGTGTAGAGGTACGACGAGATGCACTAGACTTAGGAGAATGTCGAGAGGACTTCCTATGGGAATCCTTTTTGGAGGATTTGTGGCTACGGTGTGACCGTGAACTAGACCTAGATTTGGAAGAATCACCACCATGACCACTGGTGGAAGCTTCAGTCTTACACTTCTTACTAGCCGGGGAAGAGGCACGACTTGAAGACTGCTGTCTGAGAGGTGACCTTGACCTCGATCTCGCCTGCGACGAGGAGGTGGCTGCCGGGGGAGTAGGCTCTCTCGGGCGTTTAGACGTATCCACAGACGATACAGAACCCTGGCTAGTCTCTGTCGGCTTAAAACCCGTTACTCTAGAGGTACGTTTAGGGGGAGGGTGCTCTGACAGCAACTTATCCCAAAGTGGGACGTTGTCACATTGAAGTGACTTATGTGCGACAATGGTAGTGTAGGCCGACATTTGTTGTCTGACCTCTCTCAATGCTACCGCCGCGGTCTTGTCATTGTCACACAGGACTTTATTGGCTAATTGGGAGCAAAAGGAACAATTAAGTGTAACCCAGAGACCCCTTGAACGGTCTAGACATTTAACACACCTTATGCAAAGGGTATGCGCAAAAATTGGGATACCCGCGCAAGTAGGGGTAATGCACAGGGCAAAAACTGGGGCCACAGTAGCCATGACAGAGACTGGTGTGAGGAAACTACCGCCGGGTCTGTATTGGTCCGCCGGAGCTCAGCTCTGGAAAAATAAAGAAAAATTTCCAGGAATTAATGCTCATAAGGTTAACCCAAGTGTTCGCATACAAGTGTTAATAACCCGCCGGGTAACGGGATGCAAAGACACAGCTAACACATCTCGCTACGCGGCGGGGTGTAAAGAGGCTAAACAAATCTTTTTAGCTAAAGAACATGAAGAATACCCTCTGATATAATGGTCCAGTATGGCACTTATAGTCTGTAGGAGGTGGTGACTGTCTCAAGATTCAATTTTGTAACAAAGCCCCCCTCATAAAGACGCCGGCCCTTGAAATATTTTAGTAGAATAGCCCAGGGCAGGAATATACGAGATCTGATTTTTTAACGAATTGTCCCAAACGATCGTCGTAAAAATAGAAGGCGGCGATACTGAATGTATCACCAAATTAAGGTTAATCGAAATTGAATTTGTTATAAATTCCTTAGTTCCTCCACTTAGGAGCACCCGCCGGGTGTGGGAATCGATTTGGTTAAACCTCACTGAACCTTCAATTGCCGTAAGAGTAAAGGCAGCGATACACAGAGTATCACTAAAATGGATTGGTTAACTATATGAGACCTAAGTCGTTTATCCCACCCTGCTCAGGTGCACCCGCCGGGTGAGAAGTCTAAAAGTTAACCCCACAAGTTCCTGACCCCACTTCTTTGTAAAAGATCGCCGGGGAGGAACGCCTAAACAACAGCTAGGTTTTCCATGTGGTTGTCGTAAACCAGGTAGAAAAAACCTATAAAAACGAATGTTCGCAAGAACGTCGTTTGTTATATATATATATATATATAAGGATGGGTACAGCCATCCCGCTGGGAATTAAAGGAGGCCTGAAACCAGGCACCCACAGAGACGCAGTCCTGGAGAGCCACAGACACCTCCCCACGCCGGGGAACCAGCCAGAGTTAAAAACCACGTGTGGCCCAACACTGCTCATCGGTCAGGATTTTTCATGGTGGAACCGAGAATATTCCCCGCGGAAGGCAAACCCCACCCTGAACAGACACCATCTGAACAATACGACACGAGGAGAGACACGCACGACTAACCAAGGTCACAACATAATCCGTGGAATTAGCCAATACACAACTAAACCAGGAAACAATTATAGTCCGAGGAATTAGCCAATACACAACTAAAACCCGGATACACATGACACAGTAGGGCATATTATAAAATAAATAATAACACTAGACATGTGGCAAAGCTACGAGCGGCTGGCTAGGCCTAGGTAGACGGCATGAAAATAGTTGAAATATAAACACACATTGGAATATCACAACAGGAACCACCGCCAACACACCACCGTAGCGATAACTTCCCACCCCGGGAAGCCTGACACGGACCCAGAAAAAAACTTCACTAAGTGAAGAAAAATACGCTGGGAACGTCAGCAAACACACAGCTTACCTCATCAGAAGGATAAAAGGCAGCAATAATTAACGCGTAATGAAAGCCGCCTGCATCACAAACTAACACAACTGTGAAAAGTTCACGTGTCCACAACAGGACCACGAGGGTACATCCGAAATAGATGCCCCATACACACGACCCAAAATACACTGCACTGCGGGCAACCAGCCCAGGACACTCCTGCTACGCCTATCCTAACCTTACTCGATACATCCTAGAGTAAACAAATGAGAAAAAACTCACTAGGGACGCAACGAATGCGGAACCAGCGGAGCCTGGAAGGTACGTCCGGGCAGGCTGAGCGCAGAGCAAAGAAGGAGGAATGACGCCTGAATCAGCGTCTGGTCAGAAATCCACACAAGTACATCCACGATATGATGGAAAGCTTATTGGATAGTTATTCTTATTTTCTTTTTCTTTTTATTTTTTACGAAGTTTTTTCGTAGTGAGAACCCAATTCATAATGACTGAAGCCATGAGTGAGGTCGCGTGCGCTCATGATGAAGGCTCCTCAGTTTTTAAATGCTCTGCGCGGTAGATTCAAACTACGGCGGATTAGTGTTTGAAGAGGATGCCTTATGTAACAGGCATGTTCGTCAATGATGGAGGGGCCACTAATAAATACTAGGTCTCAGAAACAAGATTCGTAGTTGCGGTAGTATTTACAGATACGCCCGAATACTAAATGGGCGGCGACCGCCATGGCACCGGTAAGGGTTCGTGTTGTAGGCTATCCCACGTAGACCTACTAGGTACTACGGACACATTGTAGGCGTTAGGTGTGGATTAGGCTTCTATCCAATGTACTAGGTCTATGTTACTGGATATTTATGATTTAAATAAGTGCTACGTTTTCGATAAATCTGGTTATATGGCTTTGCAATTAGGGAAATCATGAGCCGATTTCCGACACTTTGTTAGTCTTTTTCGATTCTCAAAATCCGATCCAAGTTTTGCCAAAAATTGGCTCGGGGTTTCCAAAATTATGCTTTTTGGGGTTTGCAATTTAGGGAAACAGGAGCCAAAATTCTAAATTAGGTTACTTTAATTTGTTTACTCTTAAATCTCGCAAAATCCGAGCCAAGTTTTGCTAAAACTTGGCTCGGGTTTTCCAAAATTCGGGTTTTATGGCTTTGCAATTTCGGCAAACCTGAGCCAAATTTATAAATGAGGTTACTGTATTTTTTTTGTCTACAAACTCGCAAAATCCGAGCCAGCTTTGGCCAAAATTTGGCTCGGGTTTTCGAAATATTGGGTTTTAGGCCTTTGAAATACCTTAAAACCCGAGCCAAGTTTTGCTAAAATACGTTTTTATCGCCGTATTACGCATTTAACCCCTCATTTTCCCTGTACTTCATAGCCCTCCCCACTATCGGGCGGCGTGTCGTAACCCGGCCAGCCCCAACGACGCGTCTTACGAGTCACCTATGCATGTAACGCCAAACCCCAGCAACTCGTCTGACGAGTCACCCTTTTAGCTCAGTCGTCAGGCTCAGAGTGGCTCTACCTAGGGGGCTCAGATTTGTATGGGAACTGTGTAAGTATCCCACGCACCCATGCCGATGGTTGAAAACTCTCAAAGTCCAACCGCGTGCGCGTGAGCGCGCAAAAACATGTTTTTTTGGGGAAATTGCCTTCAATTTTTTACTCTTGTAAAATCCGTTTTCGGGGGCTCTGTAGGACCATTTTTTGAGCTTTTTGATCGGTTTTTCGTGGTTTTTCCTTCATTCCTAACCCATTCGCAATTGTTTCTGGAAAAAAAAAAAAAAAAAACGGCCGGGTTCTGGTGGTACATTTATTAATAACTAGCCGGGGCTCGACGGGTTAAGATCGTTGTAGCCTATAATGGGGAAAACGGTTTCACCGAGGGTTGTAATTATTTCCAAACACTATATACAGTATTGATGAAAACTAACAGGGAAAAATAAAAAAATCCATGGGAAAATTAGTGACCATCTTATTTAGTTTTTCGAGAATAGTTTTGATAGTTAACTATAGTTTTGATGTAACTACTACCACAACTACGAATCTTGTTTCCGAGACCTAGTATATTAACCTAACCAAACAACCCAACCTAACCTAACCTAACCTAGACCCAGTACGTGGGATACAATACTAGCCCTTGCATGCAAGCTACTGTGGGTTCATATATTAGACATACAGTAACATCTTTGTAGAACATAACACTTTACCGTAGCGAGTGTACTCCATTCCGAAAACTTTTTGTAAACATTGAACACGTCCGGGCAAGAATGTAGGGTAAGATTAGAAGTAGTGGGCCTACCACTACCGACATACAGCATAACTCATCTATAAAACATTAACCTAACCTAACCTAACTAAAATGCCCCAGAACGAGAAGCCCACCACGGAAGCCACGAGCGAGAACAACAAAGAAACGGGAACAGAAACACCCGAAGGAAAGGCCCACAGAACGAAAGGACCAGGTGAGAGCAGACGCCCCATAGATCAGCGTGAGAGAAGAAAGAAGGAGAGAAGGCACCAAGCCAACCAGTTCAGACAGGCCGAAGCCCGCAGGGCTAAGCAGCTCCAAACACACCTGCCTATCGCTTCTAACCACTGACCCTTCCCCCACCTCGCGTATCCACTACCCCTACTGTCCTACACCTCTTACCCGCCAGACTCTACCTACATGATGATGAACATGAATACACCTTAATTTAATACACCCATGCCCTGTCCCTAAGTTAAGATATCAATATCAACATACCCTAAAATACCTTGTCTTGCCAGACTAAGTTTCTGAAGACAAACCGCCCCCATAAATCTATGTATGTTCATCAAACCAGGGAATCTTATGTAAGAACCCCTGCCCCCCCCCCCCCCCTAGATTAAGTACACGATGATGCCCACGGGTACACCATTGTATATATAACCATTATTCCTGTAAGACCTAGACAGAGATAATGACTGAAGATGTTAGCAACCATGCAGTAACTCTAATTCTTACCCCAACCAGAGATTGTATAGATAACCCTCTTTTACCATTGTCTCGACGCATATCTACCACGAAACAATAACGAAGCTACCCCTACGAACTGCCGCTTTCTTTGGTATATATTACATCAATATCAACATACCCTAAAATACCTTGTCTTGCCAGACTAAGTTTCTGAAGACAAACCGCCCCCATAAATCTATGTATGTTCATCAAACCAGGGAATCTTATGTAAGAACCCCTGCCCCCCCCCCTAGATTAAGTACACGATGATACCCACGGGTACACCATTGTATATATAACCATTATTCCTGTAAGACCTAGACAGAGATAATGACTGAAGATGTTAGCAACCATGCAGTAACTCTAATTCTTACCCCAACCAGAGATTGTATAGATAACCCTCTTTTACCATTGTCTCGACGCATATCTACCACGAAACAATAACGAAGCTACCCCTACGAACTGCCGCTTTCTTTGGTATATATTTCATAGAAAACGCAGTTCCCAGGGACAACTAGATCAGCAAGAAATCGTGTCAACTAATAGTGTCCATAACCCATCGTATTGACGAGTAATAATACACTATGTTTTTCTCTACTTTTATCCACAGTCAAGCACACACCTACAGCTAACCTCATCTTCCCCACAGTCCACATGATTCTATAATTTCCAGACTCATATACCACCACCTATTGCTCATCCCCCGGTAGCGTTTGATTAACCTACCTTCCCTGTCGTTAACCCCCAGTCTAAGATACCAACTGTAGCCTAATGCCACCCCTACGCCCAGAGACCTTAGGGTCAAACTTCCACGTAGCCCCCTTAACCCTCTCCCTCTCGTTAACCCCCCACGCTCCTCGACTCCCTCCGGACCTAGCCTCTCCACCATACCCCCTGAATATCCTTAACTTTTCCGTTACTAACATTCTCAAACCTTTTGTATATATACTCCTATCCAGCCTACCTTCCCCCAGTAGGAAGGAACACCATTAGAACTTTACTAACCCTTTGCATGCCATCTATTCCCTCACAACCCATTCACAACCCTGTACCAAATTATCGTCAGTGCGAGGCTAGCCGCCTCGCCAGTGACTAACCTCTATTGCCATACTTCCAGATAAATGTGGCAGAGTTAGCAACCCAGTCTCCACCACATCCAACAAACCATGCAATTAACAACCCAACCAATTAAACCAGCTGATCAAGGCACCGCCGGGTTTGGTATTACGAACACCCACATCTGTCTCATAAACAGAGGGTTATTACAAACACTTGTAATATGGCAAGCCCCCAGCCACAGCCACCCAGACGACCATCACAGAGAGAGGATGCGCGCCTACCCCTTTCACCCACCCGAGGAGGGAGACCCCTACCCCTGCGGAGGTACACCTGACCCCTGTTTTTACTTCCGGGTCATTGCCAGGTAGCACAGGAATTCTTCCTATCAATGAACTAACCATGTATGAGTAACACCCTTACTAACCTCTATTAACCCACAATAACCCATTAACCTTTCTTGCATACTCCGATAACCAAATTAGCACCTCAGCTATACCATAGAATGAAGACTGAGCAATCTAAGAGAGGCGCTCCTATCAAAGATGTCGCAAACCTCCTCGCAAAGTAGATCCAGTCTCTCTCCCCTAAATACTTCCAGTATAGTCAAAATAGTACCTCTTACTAAGGCTCAGTTATATCACATTATGAAGGCTCCATACAGCCATGTGAAACAACAGTAATCACCACCTTACCTAGTTCCCATATCAATTGAGAGCTCAAATAAGTCCATCAAAACTCGAGATCCCTATTGCCTACAAGGTCCAAAACCGAACCTATAAACCGAGCTCCAGCCCCCAGTAAAATCAGTTGAAAGATAGACACCAACCAGTGGCTGGTCCCTTGTGTTGACCTCTAGCTCTATCATTGTTGTTCCTGAGAATTGAGTTCCAGAGCCTGCAGACTCCGTGGCAGATTTAGATAGAAGGATCTATCCACGTAAAAGAAATCTACGTACACCTTATAACCTTCATACAGACCGGGAAGCTGAGCGATCGACGTGAGATGCGCTTGGCGTTAATTCCGATTCAGATTGACAGGAAGATCCTAATATCTGTGATTCAGGTCTAGAAACCAGAGGGTATATAAGAGTGTAACCAGCAACGATCGCTAAGAGATCCGTCTTGAGAACTTTCTACATATGGACCATCTGGACGGCCGCGGAACCAGTCGTTATCCCCCAACATCACGGACGCAAGATAACCAGGACCAGACCAATCAAATACTACCCAAGATTCACTCTATCAGTGCTACAGTGTTACAGTGCTATTTAGAGACTCACTTATTAATATTTCTATGAAGTGGCTATATCTTTGCCCCAGTATAATTCATATATAACCATTCAATTAGGAAGTGCTAAGCGTATCAGTGTTTATTAATTAACAGGCGATATTAACTCTCGTAATTACCCATATATCCAGATATTATTACATAGAAGTGAAACCCTAGTGATATCTGATGTTCGCCCACTGATTTGCGTTCTATGTGTTTCTGATACAAGAATATAAAACTTAGATCAGTACCCCCTGAGGTTACTAGAATTCCTGTGCTCTAAAATACGTGTGTCTAATCTAGTCTGTGAACTACTACTTGTGCACCAGAGCTACCAGTGATAAATCTAACAGTGAATATGAATCTATAAGTAACATTTATGGTCTCCAGTATATAAACTTGTGAATAAAGCCAGTGATCAGAAGATTAATACCTGAACGTTGGAAGTGGGAGACTAGGCTCCATCCAGATCCACTTAATGCTAGTATTGTTCAATTCTATCATTTGTCTTGTACGAGTATTCATATCTTCTAATGCTTCATATTAATCATCATCAAGAAAACTATAGAAGTGTTTACATCAATAAAAGTGATCGTGTGTCTCGTTACCGTGTGCTTATTTTGTGTTCTCTATTCCTCATACCTTGTTTTGTGCATGCAGCCTTCTATACCCAGTCAGTTAGAACTCACATTACCCAAGTTAGTCCTGTAGAAAAACAGGGCATAACATTGGTGGCGGCGGTGGTTCTTGATTCGGATAGAAGGTTGCATTGCATTGCAAGTTTGGAACAGCCAGAACACGATAACATCATGGCGCACCGTTCTCACATCCCTATCCCACATTATGATGGGGAGACTTACGAGATCGAAACGTTCATGGACATAGTGAAACCCGTACTCGACCTAGTTTATACCACGGACGCAGAAAAGATAGCCGTGACATTAACGCACCTGGGAAAAGCCGTTTCCCTGGTTGCCTACCAAGTGCACCCTGCTCTCACATGGGACGAATTTTGCCCAATAATGATAGAGGCCATTAAGCCTTCGTTGGGCGTTTTCGTGGCCCACACCCGTATCCAAGACACTAAATTCGAAGGCGATCTAGATGCCACAGTGAATAAGATCGCCCAACATATCAAAGTGTCTTTCCCCACAAGATTACCAAGCTGCAGCTAGCACTAAGGTAACTCCTAACCCCCCCCTCTTGCCCCGAGTTCTCTCAAAATATCACTCATTCCGTTGAAAAAATGCCTCATCAAACGAAAGAAGACAAGTCCAAGCAACTCAATGATGTAAACCCCCCCATTTCTCCTAACTCTATCCAGGATCAATCCTCCCATGTTTCCAGGACAGACTCTTATGTATGTAAAAACCATTCTACCAAATATTTATGTACACATGTTTCCAGGGAAAATGCCGACCTATGTACCCAACAATGTTTTCCCCATGCCCCCAGAAATGCTCAGCTCTTCCACAAACAACAACATTTCCCTTGTGACAGCTTTCTGTCAGTAGCTCCCTTCCACCCCCAAACAATTCACACCCCTAAAAAACTTCAAAACCCCACACTTGACTCACCCCCTCATGACAGACAAACCCACCAATCCCATATAACCTCTAAACAAACCGTCACTGCCACCGACAAAACTCCCCAAATTCGTCCTTTTAACAACCACAAATCAGTACATCAGTCCTCCACCAATAACCCATGTTCTATACCTAACTCTTCCCCCACCAACCCTCCGCAGTCCCACCAACAAATTCCGTTTTCTAAATCACTCACACCTCACCACTCTGATCCTCCCACATGCGCCGTTAATCCCCCCCCTCACGCGTGACCCCCACCAAAGTGATTCCCCCCCCCTCATGCGTACCGAGCACCTGCTCACCAGTCGGTCCCCCCACCATCATTAGCCCAGCTGTAGTTCAAGATAAATGTCAAATTCCCCACCGCCATCAAAAATGGGTTAACCTTCGACCCATACCCCAAACTCATATGATATTTTCCCCCACTACCACGTCCACCAACCCCAATCGTTGCCTCCTACAACCCGCCATCATTTCCGCTCGCATAAACCACATTCTAGTGGCCAATATCTCTGAAGAATCCCTGACCTTACCAAAAGGCCTCATCATAGGAGACCTCGAAACATTTGATGACCTCCCCATAGATTCCAATGAAACCCCTACCAGTCTCAAATTACCCCCTCTCCCTGACACATTATCCGACCACCAAAAACACAGCATGTACGAACTATTGCTAGAGTTCAGTGACGTATTTGCCCAACAACCCACTGAAATAGGACAGACCGATGTTGAACAACACATCATTAACACCACAGGCCCCCCCATAAGACAACCATCCCGTAGAAAAAATCGCATACAACGCCAGGAAGAGGAACGCCAAGTCCAACAGATGTTAGAGGCCGGAATTGCTACCCCGTCCATCAGCCCCTGGTCTTCCCCTGTTGTCCTAGTAAAAAAGAAAGATGGGTCAACCCGTTTTTGCGTAGATTACAGGAGATTGAATGATGTAACCATTAAGGACGCTACGCCATTACCCAGGATAGACGATTCCCTTGACTCCCTATACGGATCCAGATGGTTCACTACCCTCGACTTGCAAGCAGGGTATTGGCAAGTGCCCATCAAGGCAGAGGACCAAGAAAAAACAGCATTCTCCACTAGTGGTGGCCACCACTACGAATTTAACGTCCTACCTTTTGGCCTCTGCAACGGACCCGCCACTTTCTCCCGTTTGATGGAAGCGGTATTACATGGCCTTACCTGGGAAACCTGCCTAGCGTATCTAGACGATATCATTGTGTACTCACAAACCTGGGAAGAACACCTCCTCAGGTTGAAACAAGTTCTTCAAAGAATCCGAGCCGCCGGGCTGAAATTGAAACCCTCAAAATGCAAGATTGCACGAAATAAGGTAGATTTCCTCGGCCACGTAATATCTGAACATGGGATTGCACCAGACCCCAAGAAACTTCAAGCCATACAAAACCAACCCCCACCCACCACCGTTAAAGGAGTATGTTCTTTTCTAGGTTTAGCCACATACTACAGACGTTTCGTCCCACACTTTGCCGCAATAGCCAGACCCCTCCACCAACTCACCCACAAGGACACCACATTCACCTGGACACCTGAAAGAGACCTCGCTTTTAACACTTTGAAACAAAAGCTGATCCAAGCCCCTATTGTCGCTTTCCCTGATTACCATAAACCTTTCCGTCTTTATACCAACGTATCTCTGTACGCCATTGGTGCAGTTTTAGCTCAAGTAAGAGACGGAGAGGAACATGTGATAGCGTATGCCAGCTCCACACTCAACCAAGCCCAACAGAATTATGCAGCCACCAAGAGAGAGTGCCTAGGGATCATTTGGGCACTCAACCACTTCAGGTCATTTGTGTTGGGCGCAAAACTAGATATAATAACCGACCATCAATCTTTGCAATGGTTGCGTAGGTGCGAAACCAACTCAGCCATCTTGGTACGCTGGAGAGAGATACTAGAGGACTACGATTTTACAATACAGTATCATCCAGGTAAACTTCACACCAATGCAGACGCCCTGTCACGTTTGCCAGTACCGAAAGACCCCCCCACCAACCTAGCCGCCTTACAAAACACTGAGCTCTTACATACCCCCATCAACCAACATAATTCCCACCCAGCCCCCTCACTAATTCAATCTTGGGAAACAAGGATCAGACCACCCTGGATACCGTTAATATCTTCAAGAAACTGACTCGCTGGGGAGATCAACTTGCCACAGACTCCGGTCACATAGTCCTAGACCCCACCATCGCCCACGACGATATGATTGCCATCCACGAGGGAAACGGCATACACCTTGGACAAAAGAAAATGTTAAAAATCTTCACGGATCAGTACTGGACCCCCAACCCCTCCAAGATTGCACAACGCGTGACAGAATCCTGCAAACCTTGTTTATTGGGGAAGGATAGATCACGCACCCCAGGCCCAGCTGGTACCATTTCTGCCAACAAACCGTTCCAAGTCCTATCCCTCGACATCATGGGCCCGTTTCCTTCTTACGCTGGCAACTGCTATATCGTCACATTTGTTGACGTATATTCAAAAAATGTAATAGCCTGCCCAGTTAAAGACCACACAGCCACCATAGTCGCCGCACTGCTTGCCACAGAAGTGTTCCCTATATTCGGCTTTCCCCTTGCTCTTCTATCCGACAATGCCCCCGAATTTAGTGGACACGTTTGGCACCAGTTCACCCAACAATGCGGTATTAAGATCAAACACTCATCCCCGTACTGGCCTCAAGGAAATGCTATATGCGAACGCAGCCATTGCACCATCAACAACCAGTTACGTACCAAAATTATTGCTCTTAACACCTCAGACTGGCCATCACAGATAAAAATGATACAATGGGGCATGAACACCTGTCCCCGAGAAGACGGTATTTCACCTCATGAACGTGTTTACGGCGTACCCGCCCTGTTACTGCCGTTCCACCATCACGCTCACCTCCCCTCCAACACCTCCACAATTGACCCATTGCAACATCTGCAAAACACCCTCCATACCGCCCAAACCTGTCAAAACACCAAAAATGATAACCCCGATGATAAAAACCCTTTCGCCATCCATGACACTGTAATGGTAGCCAACCTCCCTGTCACCAACAAATTAGGCCCTCGCTATGTCGGACCCTACACCATCATCAAAGTCCCAAATGCCTATCAAGTCCTCATTGATTATCACGGCGTGACTCGCACGTTCAGAAATAGATTCGTCCGAGCATTTAAACCTCTAAAACCACAAGACATTACCCCACCCCACACGTCCGACCCTGAATTGAACACCCCTACTACCCGTCCCACTCAGGCTATAAAAGTTCCCCTACAAACCCCTAATAACCTCCAGCACAGAACCTGCCGATCATTCCTCAACATACCCCCCAAACTAACCTCCACAAACCCCAAGCCCCCACTATCACATCTTCCTCCACCATGACCAATTCCTTCACTTCTGATAGTCAAGTACCTCCCCAAAATATCAAAGTACGAAAACCTCCACCCACAACCCCGACCACAACAGAAACCCTCCCATCTAGCCCTGAAGTACCTCTACCAGGCACCACAGTAAGAAAACCCCCACCCCCACCTAAAACCAAGTGCACACCCAACCGCACCACACAATCTACCCCAGTCACCTCACACTACAACTTACGCCCACGACTGAAATCCTTTAAACCCTCCAGAAAACACACCCTGATAACAAAGTTCCATAGAGCTGCCAGACCACTATCCTCCTCCTCCTCTTCTTCTTCGTCGAATTCTCCTCCACAAAGGGAAAGAAGACGAATAATCACAAGCAAACACCATCACCCCTCTAACTATATTCCAAAAATAACCACCCCCACCCTCCCACGAAAGCAAATACCTTCCCCTTCAACCTCATCCCCTCTCAACCCCCACCTCATCACCCCGAATGACCTTCTAGATCTGCCCCCCCACCAAACTCCCACAAAACCACCTATTTCCACCACCAGCAAATCACCAACCCCACCAAAGAACGCACCCAACCCACTTTCCTACCCCCAACCCTCCCAATTAAACCTCCACTCACTACCTACTCATCTAGCCCCCCCCCCCCGCATCCACCCCTTTCCCCTCCACTATCCCTGCGACCCCACCCACGCATCAACCAAACTCATCATCTCATAAAACCCTCAACCAACCTCCCCCTAAAGACTACCCTATGCCAACGACCAACCCCTCCTCACCCACCACGTCTACCACACAAGTAACTCCCAACCAAAGCCCCTCCAAAATGACGTACCCGACCTCCACACCCCACTTAAATCCCCCGACAAAGTCGCCCCTCCGAGAACCCCCATCAATACCCCCACCCAATCCTCTCCCATTCCTCCTACCACCCTCACTCGACAAAAACCTCCACACGCATCTACCTCTCAAATAACCCCCTACATCAGCCCCACTAAATGTCCTCCACCTGTAAAGCGTTCTTCCCCTCAATATAAAACATCGTCGAGCGACTCAGTCCCACTACAAAAATCTACCTTCCCACCAGAACCTCCAAAGGTAGAATCATCAACAGACCCATCAGATTTGAAGACAGTTATGTAAAAACAAAACCCCTTTCTTCCACTAAAAGCCCAAGCCACACAACACACACACCCCCTCTTTCTCACACACCTCCCTCACGCACCACCTTACCTAAACCAATATTGCACATTGCCTCCATATATTTTTCCAGCCTGCAACACCACCCAAGACAACCCCAAAAACCCCAGACTCATATCCCCCTTCACCCCCAGCTCCGCCTTCATGCGTTAGTCCCTCCCCTTCAGTTGTTAATCCCTTCACCACACTGAAGAGGCCTCCTGTCAGTCCCACAAACCTCACTCAATACCTGACCTCCACCATGAACACATCCACACCATTCGTCGCTCCCGTCCCTACACCCACTGAGGACGAATGCACACCGTTCATAAGACATATTAAATTTAAAACGTCGACAGGACGCTTAGCCCGTCTACAACGGCCACATCAAGCCCGGGGAGCCGCCCTCCACAACACCGAAGACACATTCCTACAGGTCTACATAGACCTGCACAAGAAACCTGACCCTCGCTCTCTTGCCTGGTGGGACCTTCTACACACCCTCCAAATGACCCACCATGACTATACTTCTCTTTACTTCACCCTTGAGGCTCGAGGACGAGCCTACAACGAAGGAGAGGGAAGTAAAATGCCCCAGAACGAGAAGCCCACCACGGAAGCCACGAGCGAGAACAACAAAGAAACGGGAAAAGAAACCCCCGAAGGAAAGCCCTACGCAGCGAAAGGAGCAGGTGAGACCAGACGCCCCATAGATCAGCGTGAGAGAAGAAAGAAGGAGAGAAGGCACCAAGCCAACCAGTTCAGACAGGCCGAAGTCCGCAGGGCTAAGCAGCTCCAAACCACACCTGCCTATCGCTTCTAACCACTGACCCTTCCCCCACCTCGCGTATCCACTACCCCTCGTGTCCTACACCTCTTACCCGCCAGACTCTACCTACATGATGATGAACATGAATACACCTTAATTTAATACACCCATGCCCTGTCCATAAGTTAAGATATCAATATCAACATACCCTAAAATACCTTGTCTTGCCAGACTAAGTTTCTGAAGATAAACCGCCCCCATAAATCTATGTATGTTCATCAAACCAGGGAATCTTATGTAAGAACCCCTGCCCCCCCCCGCCCCATCCCTAGATTAAGTACACGATGATACCCATGGGTACACCATTGTATATATAACCATTATTCCTGTAAGACCTAGACAGAGATAATGACTGAAGATGTTAGCAACCATGCAATAACGCTAATTCTTACCCCAACCAGAGATTGTATAGATAACCCTCTTTTACCATTGTCTCGACGAATATCTACCACGAAACAATAACGAAGCTACCCCTACGAACTGCCGCTTTCTTTGGTATATATTTCATAGAAAACGCAGTTCCCAGGGACAACTAGATCAGCAAGAAATCGTGTCAACTAATAGTGTCCATAACCCATCGTATTGACGAGTAATAATACACTATGTTTTTCTCTACTTTTATCCACAGTCAAGCACACACCTACAGCTAACCTCATCTTCCCCACAGTCCACATGATTCTATAATTTCCAGACTCATATACCACCACCTATTGCTCATCCCCGGTAGCGTTTGATTAACCTTCCTTCCCTGGCGTTAACCCCCCAACTAAGATACCAACTGTTCCCTAATTCCCCCCCTACGCCCAGAAACCTTAGGGGCAAACTTCCACGTAGCACCCTTAACCCTCTCCCTCTCGTTAACCCCCCACGCTCCTCGACTCCCTCCTGACCTAGCCTCTCCACCATACCCCCTGAATATCCTTAACCCCCCACGCCTCCTCACTACTCCCTCCTAACCTAGGCTCTCGCACGGCATAAACACCCCTGACTATCCTTAACACCCCCACGTCTCCTCAACTCCCTCCTAACCTAGCATACTGCTCCAACCATAACCACCCCTGAATATCCTTAACCCCCCACGCTCCTCAACTCCCTCCTAACCTAGCTCTCTCCACCATACCCCTGAATATCCTTAACTTAACCCTCTCGCCTCTCGTTAACCCCCCACGCTCCTCACACTCCCTCCTAACACTAGCCTCTCCACACATAACCCCTGAAATATCCTTAACCAACACCCGCTCCTACAACTCCCTCCTAACCTACCTCCCACTCCACCATACCCCCTGATATATCTTAACCCCCCACGCTCTCCCAACTCCCTCCTAACCTAGCCTCTCCACCATAACCCCCTGAATATCCTTAACCCCCCAACGCTCCTCAACTTTCCCTCCCTGAACCCTAGCCTCTCCACCATACCCCCTGAATATCCTTAACCCGTCTATCCTCCTCGTTAACCACACACCCACGCGCCTCGGACTCCTTTCTCCGACCTAGGCTATCCTCTCCCACCATACTACTGAATAATCCTTAATTTTTCCGTTGCTAACATTCTCAAACCTTTTGTAGATATATATCTCCTAGCCAGCCTACCTTCCCCCCAGTAGGAAGGAACAACCGCAACACATTAGAACTTTAACTAACCCTTTGCATGCCATCTAGTCCCTCACCAACCCATTCACCAACCCTGTAACACAACATGATCGTCCCAGTGCGAGGCTAGCCGCCATGCGCCAGTGACTTAACTTCTATTGCCATACTTCCAGATAAATGTGGCAGAGTTAGACAACCAAGTCTCCACCACATCCAACCAAACCCTGCCAATTAACAACCCAACCGATTATTAAACCAGCTAGTCAAGGCAACCTTTCGGTTTTGGTATAACAACCACCCACATCTGTCCTCATAAAACCGAGGGTTATTTACAAACACTTGTGAATATGGCAAGCCCCTAGCCACAGCCGCTGCTGACGACCATAACAGAGAATGAGGTGTGTGCACCTACCCCTTTTTACCCACCCCGAGGAGGGAGAACCACCATCCCCCCTGCGGAGGTATACCTGACCCCTGTTGACTTCTGGTCATTGCCAGGTAGCACAGGAATTCTTCCTATCAATGAACTAACCATGTATGACTAACACCTTTACTAACCTCTATTAACCCACAATAACCCATTAACCTTTCTTGCATACTCTGATAACCAAATTAGCACCTCAGCTATACCATAGAACGAAGACTGCCAAACTAAAAAGACACGCTCCTATCACAGCTGTCCCAGGCCACCTCGCAAAGTAGATCCAGTCTCTCTCTCCCCTAAATACATGCAGTATAGACACAATAGTACCTCTTACTAAGGCTCAGTTATATCACATTATGAAGGCTCCATATAGCCATGTTCCACAACAGTAATCACCACCTTACCTAGTTCCCGTATCCATTGAGAGCTTAAATAAATCCGTAAGAACTCGAGATCCCTATGGCCTACAGGGTCCCAAACCGAGCCTATAAACCAAGCTCCAGCCCCCAATAAAATCAGTTGAAAGATAGCACACCAACCAGTGGCTGGCCCCCTTAAGTTGACCTCTAGCTCTGCCCTTGTGTTTGTTCCTGAGAATTGAGTTCCAGAGCCGGCAGACTCCGTGGCAGATTGAGATAGAAGCATCTGTCCACGTACAAGAAATCTACGTGCACCTTATAACCTTCACAAACCAGTGGGTATATAAGCGTGTAGCCAGCACAACGAGCGGCAAGGGATCCGTCTTGGGAACTTCCTACACATGGACCCCCTGGACGGCCGCGGAACCAGTCGTTAGCCCCCAACATCACGGACGCAAGATAACCAGGACCAGACCAATCAAATACTACCCAAGATTCACTCTATCAGTACTACAGTGTTACAGTACTATTTAAAGACTCACTTTGCATATTTCTACGAAGTGGCTATATCTTTGCCCCAGTATAATTCATATATAACCATTCCATTAGGAAAGTGCTAAGCGTATCAGTGTTACTTAATTAACCTCTGAAGTGCGCATGGGGTAATTGGAAACGTCCCCCTGTGCTGACGTATTTGAGGTGTTTCCGTCACTAAAATATTCATTGTGCCATTAATAGCATTAATACTTATCCATATGCGCCTATTATGGGTTGATTTATAAAGGTATTAACCCGAAAAACAATAAAGCGAGTGAAAACAGCGTTTGGATGGTCAAAATCGGAGATATAGCCCGCGAGTTGTATAATGTATGTGTGAGGCAATCTGCTTTCTCGCCAATTTCCCCCAAGGCCCCAACTGAGACACAGTCCGATCGATACTCCTCTCTCTCTCCTCTTGCCCTCGCTTGCTATCAGTGATGACCACACCCTCCAATCGGATTTCTAATGGTTAGCACGAAAATATACCTCAGAATAAGGGAATCACAGGGAAAATAGGTGATAACTGAAAGGAGAGGAGAAAGTGGGGAAGGAGGGGAGGTATCGACTGAGATTTTGCAGGGCCAGGGGCCAAAAAAAAAAAAAAAAAAAAAAAAAAAAAAGTATAAATTTTTTTTTTTTCGATGTCACAAGTTTGATTTTTGTTTTTCTGACTCTTAAGTGTCTCCCCGCAGTGCGCCGGGGGAACTCGTAAGAGTCCCCCCGCAGCTCCCGGGTTAACAGGCGATATTAACTCTCGTAATTACCCATACATCTAGATATTATTACATAGAAGTAAAACCCTAGTGATATCTAATGTTCGCCCACTGATTTGCGTTCTACGTGGTTTTCTGCTATAAGAATATAAAACTTAGATCAGTACCACCCTTGCGGTTACTAGAATTCCCATGCTCTAAAATACGCGTGTCTAATCTAGTCTGTGAACTACTACTTGTGCACCAGAGCTACCAGTAATCAATCTAAATAGTGAAATTGAATCGTCAGTAACATTGATGGTCTCCAGTCCATAAACTTGCGAACAAAGCCAGTGATCAGAAGATTAATACCCTGAATGTTGGAAGTGGGAGACTAGGCTCCATCCAGATCCACTTAAGGCTAATTGTTCAATTCTAATCATTTGTCTTGTACGAGTTGTTCATACCTTCTTATGCTTCCTATTAACCATCCTCAATAAACGTGATCGTGTGTCTTGTTACCGTGTGTTTATTTTGTGTTCTCTATTCCTCATACCTTGTTTTGTGCATGCAGCCTTCCTATAACCCAGTCAGTTAGAACCTCACATTACCCAAGTTAATCCTGTAGAAAAACGGGCATAACAGTAATGTAATAGCATATTTTCGAGATAATTTTATGGGCACCTGAGTGTACCCAAGATCAAAAGAGTAGAAGTTGACTCACTATGGACTTAAATAGGACATGGGCTGGGTGTGAATGGGAGCTGCTTTCATGTGGGCCCGCATGGCCTTATGCAGTTTCCCCGCGATCTTATGTTCTCATGTTCTTATCTACGTCATTTGGATGTCTGAACGGTATCTATAGAAACTTCGAGCGAAGCATATTCGAGTGTAGGCGCATTCGCGCGAACACGCATACGAGCGAATTTTTATGGCTTCTTATAGGTAAATTTCTATAATTGCACCTAGGGTGAAGGTGGGGTGTAACGAACATGGGGTGAAATGAACAGTGTCCATAATTTCTGCCCTATCAATAATAAAATAGTTTCCCCAACACCTCAAAAGAAGAAATCGGAGCGCTTGAGGATGACGGGAAACTATTGTATACATCGCGACGGACAGAGTTTTCAGGTCAGTTTTCTATTTTTTAGGTGATCGATGTAATATTTCGCGTTCTAATATAGTGCTTCTTGACTGTGAAAACGTGCTGATTCTAGTGGTGTGATGCTTAATAGTGAAATGTATTTAGCTGCAATGATATCTGGTGAGAAAGGCTTCCATTCAGACATTTCATTCAGCATCATGCATGTGTAAACATTTGAATGACACGAAGGGGTGTAGCGATGGGTGCGTACCGAACTGTTGGTACACCACAAATTTAAATGGCGTTTAACCCGGGAACTGCGGGGAGACTCTTAAGAGTTCCCCCGGCGGACTGTGGGGAGACTCTTTAAGAGTGAGTGAAAAAAAAATCAACTTTTGACATCAATTTTTTTTTTTTTTTTTTTTTTTGGCCCCTGGGCCATGCAAAATCTCAGTCCTCTACCTCCCCTCCTTCCCCAATTTCCTCCTCTCCTTCAGTTATCACCTATTTTCCCTGTTATTCCCTTATTCTGAGGTATATTTTCATGCTAACATTAGAAATCCGGTTGGAGGGTGTGGTCATCACTGATAGCAAGCGAATACAAGAGAGAGAGAGAGAGAGAGTATCGATCGACTGTGTCTCAGTGGCCTTGGGGGAAATGGCGGGAAAGCAGCTTGCCTCACCCATACATTATACAACTCGCGGGCTATATCTCCGATTTTGACCATCCAAACGCTGTTTTCACTCGTTTTATTGTTGTTTCAGGTTAATACCTTTATAATCAACCCATAATAGGCGCATATGGATAAGTATTAATGCTATTAATGGTACAATGAATATTTTAGTGACGGAAACACCTCAAATACGTCAGCACAGGGGGACGTTTCCAATTATCCCCATGCGCACTTGTTAGGTTAAAGACCAAAAAAAAAAAAAAAAATCCAAATAATACAAAAAGTAGTTGGTTGTGTTGAGCTGGAGTTAGAAGAAGGGAAGAATGTCGGATGTAAGGTGTTTTATGTTGGTAAAATCATAAGTTGTGACAGTATGGAATATAATATTTCTTTCTTGAGAATGTGCTCTAAAATTGGCAATAAAGACACTTTCAACATATATTTTATTTGAGATCTCCAGTTTTTACAATCTCACTATGCATTTTAATAGTGACAAGGGTGGTGTTTCGATCACTCCCATGCATTGTTCGGACCACCCCATATGGTGGGTATGGTCCGAACAAGGGGTACCCTTTTTTTTTAAATTCAATAAGTTGACCTTAACTACTACTTACACGAATAGTAAAAATCACCATGATAGGCCTTGACCCATAGTTTATTGTGATATAACTATTATTCCATAAAGTTTGTTACCTGATTTTTGGTGAATATTTTATTCACTAATAGTTCGGTACACCCCCACCTCACCCTATACGAGCTAACTAATAGTTCGGTACACCCCCACCTCACCCTATACGAGCTAACTAATAGTTCGGTACACCCCCACCTCACCCTATACGAGCTAACTAATAGTTCGGTACACCCCCACCTCACCCTATACGAGCTAACTAATAGTTCGGTACACACCCCCACCTCACCCTATACGAGCTAACTAATAGTTCGGTACACCCCCACTCACCCTATACGAGCTAACTAATAGTTCGGTACACCCCCACCTCACCCTATACGAGCTAACTAATAGTTCGGTACACCCCCACCTCACCCTATACGAGCTAACTAATAGTTCGGTACACCCCCACCTCACCCTATACGAGCTAAACAAATTATTATTGTATTTAACAGGAGGGTACGACGAGGTAATTAACCTAAGAAGTGCGCATGGGGGGTATGAGACACCACACTCCTGTGCTGACGTATTTGAGCTGTTCCCATCACTAACATCGTTATTTTACCATAAATAGCATTAATACTTATCCATATGCACCTATTATAGGTTGATTATAAAGGTATTAACCTGTTACAACAATAAAACAAGTGGAAACAGTGTTTGGATGGTCAAAATCGGCGATACAGGCCGGGAGTTACATAATGTATGGCTGAGGCAACCTCCCTGCCCTCCACCCCTCTCCTTGTCTGGAGAGACACTGTTCCGCAATAGTCTCTCTCTCTCGCTCTTTCCCACGCTTGGTAACAGTGATGACAACGCCCTGCTACCAACTCGCTAATGTTAGCACGAAAATAAACCACAGAATAAGGGAATAACAGGGAAAATAGGTGATAACTGAAGGAGGGGAGGAAAGTGGGGAAGGAGGGGAGGTGGAGGAGTGATATTTGGCATGGCCCAGGGGCAAAAAAAAAAAGTTCCCGGGTTAAGTGATGTGCTATAGGTGGCAATATGCGGAAATGGGTTATAAGGGTATTTACGTGGTAACACCATCTTGAGAAAATTCCACATGTGTAATTGGGAAACTAAAGTCACTTTGTTCCGGACATATTGTTCCTCTATGTACACGGCCCATTTGTGGTGGAAGTATAAGAGAGCCACCATAAATGGTCTGTGTACATCCTATCATAATATACTCAAGATGTTCATTGGTCTCTCTAAATATGAAAGCACTAGTATGGTGTGCACACTGTTGGATGTGCAGTGCTGTCGGGCTGTCATCAGGAGACTGGTGTACAGCTTTTCGCAGCGACTGCAATCCTCCAGTAACACGCTGATTGTAGCTCTTTGGTCTAGTGATCATATCTATGAATCCCGTATTATATCTCACTGGCAGAAGCTGCTGCACACATAGTATGTACTGTAATGTAATATATAGGTCTAATTGAACTATGAGCAATGATCTGTGCAATAGGTGTTAACCAACATTGAGCAATAGCCTTAGTTAGCCTATCTGTGTTATATTGTGACAAAATGTGATATGTGCTCTATTCTGTAAATAGGCCTACTGTATTTTTTATTTTATTGTGTCTTTATTAATATATCTTTGTGTATAATTATTATCTGTGCTCTGACGAGAAGTGTATGTGATATGGACCATTAGGTCGTACTGTATTTATACTGTATCTATCTTATGTGTCTGGAATAAAGAATTATTATTATTATTATTAAGGGAATCCCGCCCCCTCTGACAAAAGTCTATCAATCTATATGTGACACGGATTTTACAATGTTTCAGAGAGACATTATAGCCTAACCTATCCTAGAATTATGGGTGGGGGCTCCTGCCCCCACACCCCCGCTGGTTGGGTAAAACGGTAGAAATCCAGTAGGGGTGGAGTGAGTAACCGTAGATTTTCGTAAGGGGGTCAGAGGGTGCGGAATGCCCTTATAATCCATTTCCGCATAATGCCACCTATACCACATCTCTTACCTCGTCGTACCTTCCTGTTAAATACAATATTAATTTGTTTAGCTCGTATAGGTGCAATTATAGAATAATTCCCTCTTATATTTACGAAAACGGTAGGTATTGAATACTATTATCTTGGATAGTATAGCCACCTCTCTTCAGCCTCATACAAATGAAAAAACAAACCATACAACCTTTTTGCCTCCTCCCACTATTATCAGCCCCGCTATCACCAAAAACAAAACTACAATTCCCCCTTAACATAAAAAATGGGTGTCGATTCACCAAATGCCACAAGATACCATGATTTTGACCCCCATCAAACTCACTACTGGTCAAGATCGTTGCATGATTCAGCCAGCCATTATATCATCACACAAAAATTCCATACTCATAGAAAATATTTCAGATAATGTGTCAACCCTACCCAAAGGCCTCATCATTGGGGATTTAGACACTTTTATGAAATTGCCCCCCACTTATGTTGCAAATAACTCCCCTCTTGTACTACCCACCATTCCCGAAGGAAAGAAGAGGAACAGCAAGTTCAAGAGATGTTAGACGCCGGAATCGCCACTCCCTCTGTCAGTCCATGGTCCTCACCAGTCGTCTTAGTAAAAAAAAAAGATGGCTCAACAAGATTTTGCGTAGATTACCGCCGCCTAAATGACGCACCGATTAAAGATGCAACCCCGTCACCTCGGATAGATGATGCCCTAGACTCCCTTCATGGCTCCAAATGGTTCACCACACTAGACCTACAAGCCGGATACTGGCAGGTTCCGATTAAAGCAGAACACCAACAAAAAATAGTTTTCTCGACCAGCGGAGGACATCTATACGAGTTCAACGTGTTACCTTTTGGATTATGTAATGGCCCAGCCACGTTCTCCTGACTCATGGAGTCCGTATTAAAAGGACTAACTTGGGAAACTTGCCTCGCGTATCTGGATGATGTGATTGTGTACTCAGGAACTTGGCCCGAACATTTCCACAGACTCCGTCAAGTATTACAACGTATCAGGGACGCTGGGTTAAAACTCAAACCTTCCAAATGCGAGATTGCCAGAAACTCGGTAGACTTTTTGGGTCACATTATCTCTGACAAAGGTACAGTATATCACCTTATCCCAAGAAATTATCAGCCATCCAAAAACAACAACCCCCCACCACAGTCAAAGGGATAAAATCATTTCTCGGATTAGCCACCTATTACCGCCGTTTTGTCCCTCACTTTGCAGAAATAGCCAGACCACTTCATCAGCTAACTCATAAAGACACAGAATTCGTGTGGACACACGAAAGAAATATAGCATTTGAAACCTTAAAAGACAAAACTAGTTCAAGCTCCCACAGTGTCTTTTCCTGATTACCAACAGCCTTTTCGTCTGTATACCGACGTCACATATACCTATATGCCATTGGAGCCGTATTAGCTCAAGTGCAAGACGAAAAAAAAATATGTCATTGCTTATGCCAGCTCAACCCTAAACTAAACCCTAAAACCCAACAAAATTATGCAGCCACCAAGAGAGAATGTTTAGGTATTATCTGGGCACTAAACCATTTTCGTTCGTTTGTCTTAGGAGCAAAACTTGACATAATAACGGACCACCAATCCCTACAATGGCTTAGAAAATGCGAAACCAATTCAGTTTTATTAGTACGTTGGAGAGAGACATTAGAAGAGTATGATTTTGTCATTCATTATCGACCTGGCAAGTTACATTCGAACGCTGACGCTCTCTCCCGCCTTCGCGTACCAGAACAAATACCCACCAATCTCGCTGCTTTGCAACAAACTGCCCTAGCCAGCATAACATCTGTGACCACAACGCCCCAGAACCGACCCTACTTTCAATCTTGGGAAAAGAAAACCAAGCCGAAATGGATACCAAAACACATCTTCCAACATCTTAGCCGTTGGGGTGACCAACTTACCACAAAATCAGGACATGTAGTTCTAGAACCAAGTATAGCCCAAGAATACATGATATCGATTCACAAGGAAATGGCATTCATTTAGGACAAAAGAAAATGCTCAAAGTCTTCCAAAATCAATACTGGACCATCAACCTGTCTGGTATTGCAAAATGAGTCACAGAAGCTTGCAAACCCTGTGCTCTTGGAAAGGATAGATGTAGAACAGCATGACCAGCAGGAACTATTTCAGCACATAAGCCATTCCAGACCCAATTTCTCCATCTATCTACCCGTCAGGATCTCCCAGCGGACTATCCCTTATTCTTCAACAATTGTATGGCACTGCAATATATTTTGTGAGCCCGGAACATAGTTGTCTGGTCATCGCTAAAGCAAAGGTCGCTCCCATAAGATCCATAACAATACCAAGACTAGAGCTAACTGCTGCTTTGCTAGCCACCAGATTAATCAAATTTGTGGAGGAAGCCTATCATAAAATTGTAAAAGTCAACAAAATTGTATTATGGTGAGACAGCCAGGTCACATTGCATTGGTTGCGTAGTATGAAGAAGCTTCCAGTGTATGTCGCAAACCGTGTTGACGAAATCAAATCCCTTCTTCCGACTGTAGAATTCCGGTACGTGTCCTCTAAAGAAAACCCTAGTGACTTACTGTCTAGAGGTGTTTCGGCAAAACATCTGAAATCTTCTGCGTTTTGGTGGGAGGGGCCCATGTGGCTCCGAAACAAAGACGAGTGGCCCGAAGACATATTACCAGATGACCCAACGCAAAATGTAACTAGCCAAGTCATTGGGACTAATGATGAACAGGACACACGGTTATGGAACTGGGAAAAATATGGCAGTTATGATAATTTCATTCGGGTAGTTGCATGGACTATTCGATACAAGAATAATTTGAAGGCAAAAATTAAAGGGACGTCTCCCACAGACAGTGCCCTCCTCAGCATAAAGGAGCTAAAAGTAGCAGAAAAGATTATAGCTCAAAGATGCCAGCAGGAATGCTTCCCAAAGGAGTACGAGATGATGTCTGGTGACAAGGGTACTCGCAATAATTGGTAAACCAATTAGGACTTGTCATGAAAGGAGGATTAATTGTATGTGAAGGTAGATTGAAGTTAGCGGCTCTTCCGGATTCAATGAAATATCCGATACTACTGCCTTCCAAACATCCTTTCACTACCATGCTCATCAATATGTGTCATCGTGTCTGTTGTCACTATGGAGTTAATCACGTGGTCGCATATATACGGCAAAGGAGGTGGATTCCTAAGATAAGACAAGCGGTAAAACAAGTGACCAGTAAGTGTATAACCTGTCGTAAAATACAGGGTAATACCTACGCGAAAGCTAGAGTACCTCCTCTACCAGACATCAGGACTACTCCTAGAGATCCCTTCGAGGTCACGGGGGTTGATTATAAAGGAACAATTCCTGTCCAGGGCTCACACAACAACAAGGCTTATATGCTTTTATTTACGTGCGCTACTACAAGAGCTATCCACATTGAAGTAGTTAGCAATATGACCTGTGACTGCTCTATCCATGCGTTCCGGAGATTTTGTAGTAGGCAGGGATTTCCGCAGATAATGTTAAGCGACAATGCTGCTACATTTGTGGGAGCTTCCAGACATTTGGAAGACATCCAAAGCGATCCCAGTCTTCAGGCTCATCTTGCCGAAATCCGATGTGAATGGCGTTTTATCCCAGCACGTGCGCCTTGGTTCGGGGCTATTTTGGGAGAGAGCCATAGGTATGGTGAAGGCTGGGCTTAAAAAGGTACTAGGTCGTGCTCTAGTCTCCTTTGAGGAACTGAATGTTAGTACATTCAATTTTCTAACCGACAGAATCTCACTGACTCCCATATATTTTTTAATGATGTAAATATTCCCACTTCCCTAGTATTGACATTCTCGGTGTAACATTAACTACTAACTTGAGCTGGACACATTATGTTAGAAGCATTGCTAAGAATGCCTCTAAAAAACTGGGACTCCTGTACAGACTTCGAGAATTCTTCACTGACGAGCAGTTGGCCGTGATATATAAAAGTCATGTGCGTTCTCAGATGGATTACTGTTCACCTCTGTGGGGTGGAAGTGGAGTGGTTGCATTGAGGCAGTTGGACAAAATTCAAAATAAAGCTATTAGATTAATCAATAACCCTGCAATCACACAGGACCTTCCTACATTATCCATACGAAGAAACGTTGCATCCCTTGCATTATTCTAGATATTTTCACAGCAATTGTTCCGAGGAACTTGCTTCAATTGTGCCGCCTCTCCACATCTTTCCCCGTAGAACTAGGGCAGCTGAGAGCGCCCATGAATTTACACTTTCTCCTCCACAATGCAGAACTTCTGCATATCAGAATTCATTTATCCCCAGAGCTACTACTCTTTGGAATTCACTTCCCTCGAATTGCTTTCCACAAACTTACAATCTACAAATGTTTAAATCCAGTTGTTACAAACATTTTATGAATGGAGGATGCCTTTAGGCACATGGACCTTTTTGTTTTATCTGTGTTTTTCCTTCCTCCGTTCATTGTCTCTTAAAAAAAAAAAAAAAAAAAAAAAAACTACTGTCCTATTGGAGCTGGAGGCTACCGTGAATGATCGCCCTTTAACATATGTCTCGGATGATCTGGAGGACCCTTGCCCTATTACCCCATCCATGCTGGTTAAAGGTCGTAGACTTTGTGACTTCCCAAAGGACCTAATTCAGCTAGATGAGCTGCTGGATCCTTTGTTACGATAGTAAAGCAGCGATACACAGCAGGTACAATTACATCAATAAATTGATCCGGGACCTATGGAGGCCTTGGTCTAATGAATACTTGGTATCACTACGAGAAGCCTATAAGAATAAAAGAGGCTCATCAAGCAGTGTATGGCCAAAGATAAATGACATCGTGCTTATACATGACGAGGGACCTCGTGTCCTTTGGAAACTTGGTAGGGTAGTTAGACTCTATCCCGGACGAGATGATCTGGTTAGAGTGGTCCAGATTAGAACAAAGACTGGCCTGACCACTCGACCCATCGTCAAGTTGTATCCATTGGAACAGGAAATCGAAAGCATTTCGATCCCTCAACCGGCGGTCACTGGTGATGGTGTTAGCTCTCACGACTCCACCCCTATGTCACCAGCAGTCGCTGGACCATCTGTCAGTAATGATCCTGTTGGAAGATTACCTCTTCGCCGAGCCGCTGTTAGCTCTTCACAGCTATGGAGATCTAACATCGCTGCGGGATTATTGTAGATAATGTATATATTGGTGGTGGGAATATGTCGAGACTCGTAAGTAACTCGACAGTTTAGGTTAAGTAAACATACTGGAAGTTCAAATTAGGCGCCAGTATTAGGTTAAGTTATATATCTATATAAAGATATATACTATTTCGTATTAAGTTTATATGGGTTTATTATCCATAACTATATCGGGTTATCATTATAATCAATCCGTATATCCATTTAGTTAGTTAAATGACGCATTGGTGGAATATAACTGCGCATGCGTCATTCTCGGAACTGGCGGGTTCATCGCCACAAACCTCAGAATCGCCTTCGCTACGACCTCAAGAACATCTCCTTCTAGCCGCTCCAATACAACCACCTGTTTCCTGCTAAGTCATCCTAATGCTTATTTCTTAGTGGCCACTATATCTTCCGTCTATTCCTACCACTATCATTGAGCTATCTATCCCTATCAACCAATAAAAGTAAGTTAACTCTTGTGAGTTTATAGGTAAATTCCACTTTGTTTACTATCGAATTCTCACACAAATATAAGATTTTGATTGGAGATTTCAATTTGCCAAGGGATCAACTGGGCAAATTGTACTACTCCAGCGGGACAGTGTAGCCTGGAAAACAAGTTTATAGAGAAAGTGAGAGATTGTTTTTTAACGCAACATATTACAGAGATGACAAGATATAGAGATGGGACGCAGGGGAGTGTACTTGATTTGATATTTAGCAATGAGGAGGATATAGTGGAACATGTCAATGTGGATAGCCCTATAGGTCGTAGTGACCATGCCTGTATAAGTTTTAGTTGCAATATTAAAACAGAGAGGGATAATAGTAGCAATAAAATAATATACATGTATAATAGAGCAGATTATGAGCTGCTGAGGTGGTGTTTGGACATTGACTGGGGGGAATACTTGAACGGTGAAGACGCTGAAGGAATGTGGAGGAAGATTAGAGTCAAACTGGAGAATGCTATATCCAAATGTGTACCAGTAAGGGAATATAAGGATAAAACAAAATTGAGTAAAAGAACGAACCCAGAATTACCAATGAAAAGAAAGTTTTGGACATTGATAAAAAGAAAGAAACGATTGTGGGATAGACTAAAAGTGTTAAACAAGAACAGGGGGTCTAGTATAGAAGCTAAAGAAGTGGATTTGGAACGTAGACAAATAAACAATAAAATAAGGTGGGAGACAAGGAGGGGGGTGAAGGAGAGGGAGAGAGAGATTGCAAGAAACGTGAAGGATAATCCAAAAATATTCCTGGAAGTACATTCAGGAAAAGTTAACAAGAAGAGTAGGGATCCCAGAACTGATAGGAGACTTGGATGATAGGAATAGAGCAGAAACTGATAAGGAGAAAGCAGGGGTGCTGGGGAAATACTTTTGGGGAGGTACTAACAGTGGAGTCGGATGATGCAGTGCCTACTATTCCCATTGTTACGATCGGGTCTCGTATAAATCAGTGGCTCTTATACATTGGACTAAACTGGCATAAATGCAAAAACGGAAACGCTAGATCCAACCCCTGATATATAATCCCGTCGAACAAAGAACACATAATTATACCCTCCAGAGTTATATCTGCGATAGCGGGGTATCTTAACTCTCAGTATCTATGTGCTTCTACTATAGGCTGATGTTCTCTGAAACAGCCTATTACCTATAACATATGGTTGCTTAGTTATGGTACATAAGGAAAAGATAGTTAACTTAATTAAATCACAAGAGTGATCTAATGCAAACAAGAAGAAGGTTTACTTAACGTTACTTTAATCAATAATATCTGTCACTCCTTTATGAAAGAAAGTGTTGTAAAGTCCTCAAGCACCGAACAAGAAATCTTCTGAATAATGTCGGATGCTACTAAGAAGAACGTATCGGAAATGGAACCACAAAATAGCAGGAGGCAGGACAATGCCTGTGTAGGCTAAATACACAAAAAGGCTGGACCTATAATGTTATTGGACACAAGAATATTATAAGCGGTGCAACAGTAATAATGCTCGCCACGAAAAAGTAGTACTCCTATTAACAAAACCGGTCTATGCTGGTTGTGTCTCTCTACAGCAACCTAGACCTCAAAATGCTTGTGTAAAAATAAGGGGTATGCATAAAAGAGTATATGATCTAATCCAGCTAATGTCTACCCGGGTTAATAAAGTCTAGCTGGGATGCGCAAAGGTACAGAATTCTGGTGGAGCAAGGCAGCTCCTAGCCTAGTGTGGACCTTGGGTCTGTGCGGCCTGATTACGTTAATATGAAGGGGTGCTCTCTTGAGGATTCTCGATCACAAGTATCGAGTATCCTCCCGGCGACCCTCAAAAGTAAAAGCAAATAGAGTTAGAACAGTGTTGGGTGGATTAGGCAAGCAGCCCTCACGCACTACACAGTCTAAACTCCAAGGTACACAGACAAAAGGTCCACCCAGGTAACCCACAGAATCCATAGTGTCGTGTAGCTCAAAAGTAGCCTACACACAGTGAAAACACCAACAGCAAGGTACCTGATCCCTAGTCTAGCATTATTTAACCCTGTAGAAACACTAGTGATTGATGGAGACAGTCCGAGCAATACAATCTCCCAAAAAGACAACGACTCTCTTCAACCTTAGCCTAGTACATAAGAAATGTGAGATCCAGCATATAATACAGTCTGGCCACCAATTCAAGGTGTGGATGCAGAGAACCAGAGGGGGATTGATATTAATAAAAGGTGAGGAAGTAGTGGAAATGATAAGAGGCAGTAGGAGAGAAAGGTTCTAAGACAAGAGTGTGGAACAGTTCATGGGAGATGCTTAGAGTATGCTGTCTGGGACGGATCTGACAAGGATATTCCCAGGGACCGCATGGCTGGAGTCCCAGTTCGCAGGAATGGCACGAGGGCGCGCGACAGTCGCCCAGTAAGCAGCCGCCTAGTAGGCAGTGTTAGGCAGGAGGCAACGAATCCCGCGAGGCCTATGTAAGGGGGCCAGCCACGCGCCACACTCACCACCAAGTCTCACCACCTGGTCTCTCTCTCTCTCTCTCTCTCCCGCTCGCCTTCCCATCATTCAACTACTTAACACAATACTTTCAATTGACTAAATAAAATAGAAAGGATTGTGACAGACGAAAATAAAGAACAGTTCTGAACTGTCTGCAACACAAGCTTTCTCGAGAAGGAAAGTACACAATGATAGGTAGACTGTAGCTATATTCTCTGCCCTGGCGAGTCCTAGCGAGTAAGCCATGCGGTTTCTGGGGGAAGCGGTGAAGCGTCACACCATCAAACAGGCACCGGCACTAGAACTAATAGAGTTTTCCCATGCTAGAATAAGAAGGGCTATAGAAAAAATGAACAGAAGTAAGTCCCCGGGACCGGATGGGATACATCCAAGAATCATAAAGGAAGGAGGTGAGATGTTAGTAGAGCCATTACATTTTTTATTTGAGGTATCTTTTAATACAGGACAAATCCCGATGGACTGGAGAGAGGCGAAACATAACAGCTATATTTAAGAAGGGAAAGATAAATGACCCAGGAAATTATAGACCAGTCAGTTTGACAAGTGTTGTGTGTAAACTAATGGAAACGGTAATTAGAGAAGGAATAATGGAGCATATGAAATCAAACCAACTTTTCAGTGGGAGACAGTTCGGATTCTTGCCGGGGAGGTCGACGGCACTACAGCTAATTAAGGTGGTAGATGATTGGATGCAAATTCTGGAGGATGGTGATGTTATAGATGTGGTATATTGCGATTTTATGAAGGCCTTCGATAAGGTCCCACATAAAAGGTTAATAGAGAAAGTTAGAAGCTATAATATAGGGGAGAAATGTGTGAAATGGATAGCACCCTTCCTGAAAGATCCGAGACAGAGGGTACTGGTGAATGGAATAGGCTCGGGGTGGAGGGAAATTACAAGTGGGGTACATCAGGATCTGTGTTGGGACCACTACTGTTCGTTATATTTATCAACGACTTACCTGAAGGTATAACTAATGGAAGTGAGATATACCTGTATGCGGATGACACTAAGCTGTATAGAAGAGTGAGGAGTAAGGAAGATGTGGGTTTGCTTCAAGGAGATGTGGAGGGCATGAAGGGATGGTCTGAACATTGGTTAATGCCTTTTCATCCAAAAAAAATGCAGTACATGCGGACAAGCAAGATAGACAAGGTAGGATACAGTATGTATGAAGCGATGGAGGAAGTGAATGCAGAAAAGGATATAGGAGTAGTGATAGACAATAATTTAAATTTCTCAGAACATTTAGCAGAAAAGATAACCAAAGCCAATAGAATTGGAGGGCTGATAAGGAGGACATTTGTGTCACTTGACGAAGAAATCTTCAGGAATCTCTATACAGCGCTTGTTAGGCCGCACCTGCAATATGCGAACCAGGTGTGGGCTCCATATATGGTAAAGGATATAGAAGCAGTGGAGAAAGTGCAGAGGAGAGCTAGCAAGCTAGTACCAACGTTGAAGAACGCAGGCTATGAGCAGAGGTTGAGGACACTGAAGCTTCCGACACTGGCATTTTTTTTTTTTTTTTTTTTTTTTTTTTAAGAGACAATGAACGGAGGAAGGAAAAACACAGATAAAACAAAAAGGTCCATGTGCCTAAAGGCATCCTCCATTCATAAAATGTTTGTAACAACTGGATTTAAACATTTGTAGATTGTAAGTTTGTGGAAAGCAATTCGAGGGAAGTGAATTCCAAAGAGTAGTAGTTCTAGGGATAAATGAATTTTGATAAGCAGAAGTTCTGCATTGTGGAGGAGAAAGTGTAAATTCATGGGCGCTCTCAGCTGCCCTAGTTCTACGGGGAAAGATGTGGAGAGGCGGCACAATTGAAGCAAGTTCCTCGGAACAATTGCTGTGAAAATATCTGTAGAATAATGCAAGGGATGCAACGTTTCTTCGTATGGATAATATAGGAAGGTCCTGTGTGATTGCAGGGTTATTGATTAATCTAATAGCTTTATTTTGAATTTTGTCCAACTGCCTCAATGCAACCACTCCACTTCCACTCCACAGAGGTGAACAGTAAACCATCTGAGAACGCACATGACTTTTATATATTACGGTCAACTGCTTGTCAGTGAAGAATTCTCGAAGTCTGTACAGGAGTCCCAGTTTTTTAGAGGCATTCTTAGCAATGCTTCTAACATAATGTGTCCAGCTCAAGTTAGTAGTTAATGTTACACCGAGAATGTCAATACTAGGGGAAGTGGGAATATTTACATCATTAAAAAATATATGGGAGTCAGTAAGATTCTGTCGGTTAGAAAATTGAATGTACTTGGTTTTTCTGTGCATTAAAGGAAACTAGATTCTTTTGTCCCCATTCTTCAATTCTAGAAAGGTCCTGGTTCAGAGAAATTGCAGTGTTTATTTTTGAATTTATAAGATCGGGTTGGGTGAAAGAATTGGTAAATGTGAAGGAACTGTGGAGTGTTGTCATCTGCGTAGGAATGTATTGGATTATGAGTGGTAGATATGAGATCATTGATATGAATGAGGAACAGAGTTGGGGCCAAAACTGATCCCTGGGGAACACCAGCATTTATTGAGTGAAATTGAGAATAAAGGCCACATACCACCACACGTATTTTTCTGTTATGAAGATAAGAAGAAATTAGTGGAACTAATGATGCAAGGCCGTAGTGTGACATCTTCGACAATAAGGATTGATGCCAGACTCAATCAAATGCCTTTGATATATCCAGTGCTATTGTATGTGTTTCACCATGCTTGGTCCTGTAGCTTGGTTGATTTGATGCCGTAAGAAGGCAAAGAATGTCTGCAGTTGATCGACATTGTCTAAAACCATATTGCCTATCACTGATTAATTTCTTATTCTCAAGATTCTTAATTATGTGATTATTTAATATAATTTCAAAGACTTTACCAAGAGTGGAAGTTATAGCTATTGGTCTGGTAGTTTGATGGATCTGAAGAGGAACCTTTTTTAGGAACTGGATGGATGTTTGCTTCTTTCCAGGGTACTGGGAAGCATGAGGTATGAGTACATAGACGGAAAAAATTTGCCAATACAGGAGCGAGCACCAAGGAGCAATTCTTAAGTACTGTACTGTATTATTGGAGGAATTTCATCTGGTCCAGGAGCCTTATCTACTGAGAGATTCTGCAAAATAGTTTTGACATGTCTGGTGTGGATCTTAAGTGAGGGAATTTCAGGCGAATTAAAATTAAGTACAGGGACATCTTGATTTATTTCATCTAAGGTTGAGTTGGTGGAGAAAATATCCGCAAGAAGGTTAGCTTTACCTCGTGGGGTCACTTACAAGATTGCCAGTCGGAGATTTTAATGGTGGAATGGATGAAGCAGTTGTGAAGTTGGATTTGAATGAGTTAAGAGTAGACCAAAATATTTAGTTATCATTTTGGATTATTTAGAAGTTTATTTTCCTGCGTGTGGAGAAAGTTTGATTTAGTTAGGTATAATACAGTTTTGGCATGATTTCTGATGTTTCCTAAAGTAAATTAAAGGCTTCATGTGTTTTTGATCTTGTGTATGCATTGTAGGCCTATTGCTTTTTGTTCAGTTACTCTAGCACAATTATGGTCAAACCATTTAGGTGAATTAGATCTTTTACTGTACTTTTGATGAGGAATAAAAGTTCCCATTCCAATTTTTACAAAATCTTGTATGTGGCTCAAGGTGGAGTGTGCATCATTAGAACATAAAGAGGTCCAGGAATATCAATAAAGAAACCTTGAAGACCCTCCCAGTCTGTCCCTATTGTAATGCCATTTAGTCACCAAAACAGGTTCAGAGTGGGAAGGTGTGGGTAGCTGATAGACAGGTGGCCTGTATCAGACAGTGATCAGAAGATCCAAGCGGGGACCTCACTGTAACATCATAATTTTCTGAATTGGTTGTTAAAAATAAGTCCAGTAGGTGGGAATTATGATTAGGATTATCTGGTACACGGGTGGGTTGGTTTGACTAGTTGAGTGAGATTAAATGAGTCTGCAAATAGCTCACATTCAAGACCAGCATCATCAGTCCTGGCTCAATGAGTGAGCCATTCAACATTATGGACATTAAAATCACCCAACACAGTGATTTCAGAAGAAGCATTTAAGTTTGAGGACACTGAGTTGTGAGGACAGAGAATCAAAAGACTTTGCTCTGGAGGAGTATTTGGGGAACGGTAGATGCAAACATTATAGGTTTGACTCCTGTAAGGAGATAAAGAAAAACCTAATATTTAGTAAGTGGCCCCGTATCCATTGACGAACATGCCTATTACATAAGGCATCCTCTTCAAACACTAATCCGCCGTAGTTTTGAATCTACCGCGCAGAGCATTTAAAAAACTGAGGAGCCTTCATCATGAAGGCGCACGCGACCCTCACTCATGGCTTTCAGTCCATTATGAATTGGGTTCTCACTACGAAAAAACTTCGTAAAAAATAAAACAAAAAGAAAATAAGAATAACTATCCAATAAGCTTTCCATCATATCGTGGATGTACTTGTGTGGATTTCTGACCAGACGCTGAATCAGGCGTCATTCCTCCTTCTTTGCTCTGCGCTCAGCCTGCCCGGACGTACCTTTCAGGCTCCGCTGGTTCCGCATTCGTGGCGTCCCTAGTGAGTTTTTTCTCATTTGTTTACTCTGGGATGTATCGAGTAAGGTTAGGCTAGGCGTAGCAGGAGTGCCCAGGGCTCGTTGCCCGCAGTGCAATGTATTTTGGGTCGTATGTATGGGGCATCTATTTCGGATGTACCCTCGTGGTCCTGTTGTGGACACGTGATCTTTTCACAGTTGGGTTAGTTGGTTGATGCAGGCGGCTTTCATTACGCGTTAATTATTGCTGCCTTTTATCCTTCTGGTGATGTAAGCTGTGTGTTTGCTGACGTTCCCAGCGTATTTTTCTTCACTTAGTGAAGTTTTTTCTGGGTCCGTGTCAGGCTTTCCCGGGTTGGAAGTTATCGCTTCGGTGGTGTGTTGGCGGTGGTTCCTGTTGTGATATTCCAGTGTGTGTTTATATTTCAACTATTTTCATGCCGTCTACCTAGGCCTAGCCAGCCGCTCGTAGCTTTGCCACATGTCTAGTGTTATTATTTATTTTTAAATATGCCCTACTGTGTCATGTGTATCCGGGTTTTAGTTGTGTATTGGCTAATTCCTCGGACTATATTTGTTTCCTGGTTTAGTTGTGTATTGGCTAATTCCACGGATTATGTTGTGTCCTTGGTTAGTCCGTGCGTGTCTCACCTCGTGTCGTATTGTACAGATGGTGTCGGTACAGGGTGGGGCATGCCTTCCGGCGGGTTTTTCCTCGGTTTCACCATGAAAAATCCTGACCGATGAGCAGTGTTGGGCCACACGTGGTTTTTAACTTTGGCTGGTTCCCCGGCGAGGGGAGGTGTCTGTGGCTCTCCAGGACTGCGTCTCTGTGGGTGCCTGGTTTCAGGCCTCCTTTAAAATTCCCGGCGGGATGGCTGTACCCCATCCTTACATATATATTTAGTTATATATAAAGAAACGACGTTCTTGAGAACACTCGTTTTTTTTATAGGTTTTCTACCTGGTTTACGACAACCACAGGGAAAACCTAGCTGTTTGTTTAGGCGTTCCTCCCCGGCGATCTTTTACAAAGAAGTGGGGTCAGGAACTTGTGGGGTTAACTTTTAGACTTCTCACCCGGCGGTGCACCTGAGGCAGGGTGGGGATAAAACGACTTAGGTCTCTTATAGTTAACCAATCCATTTGAGTGATACTCTGTGTATCGCTGCCTTTACTCTTACGGCAATTGAAGGATCAGTGAGGTTTAACCAAATCGATTTCCACACCCGGCGGGTGCCCCTAAGTAAAGGAACTAAGGAATTTATAAACAAATTCAATTTCGATTAACCTTAATTGGGTGATACTTTCAGTATCGCCGCCTTCTATTTTTACGACGATCGTTTGGGACAATTCGTTAAAAAATCAGATCTCGTATATTTCCTGCCCTGGGCTATTCTACTAAAATATTTCAAGGGCCGGCGTCTTTATGAGGGGGGGCTTTGTTACAAAATTGAATCTTGAGACAAGTCACCACCTCCTACAGACTATAAGTGCCATACTGGACCATTATATCAGAGGGTATTCTTCATGGTCTTTAGATAAGAAGATTTTGTTTTAGCCTCTTCTTTACACCCAGCCCACGGCGTGGTTGCGAGATGTGTTCGCTGTGTCTTTGCATCCCGTTACACCGCGAGTTAATAACATTTGTATGCGAACTCTTGGGTTAACCTTATGAGCATTAATTCCTGGAAATTTTTCTTTATTTTTCCAGAGCTGAGCTCCGGCGGACCAATACAGACCCGGCGGGGTAGTTCCTCACACCAGTCTCTGTCATGGCTAATGTGGCCCCAGTTTTTGCCCTGTGCATTACCCCCTACTTTGCGCGGGTATCCCAATTTTTAACGCATACCCTTTGCATAAGGTGTGTTTAGATTGTCTAGACCATTCAAGGGGTCCCTCTGGGTTTACACTTAATTGTTCATTTTGCTCCCAATTAGCCAATAAAGTCCTACGTGTGACCAATGACAAGACCGGCGGGCCGGGTAGGCGGTGAGAGAGGTCAGACAACAAAATTGTCGGCCTATACTACCATTGTCGCACATAAGTCACTTCAAATGTGACGAACGCCCACTGTTGGGATAAGTTGCTGTCAGAGCACCCTCCCCCTAAACGTACCTCTAGAGGTAAGGGGTTTTAAGTCCGACAGAGACTAGCCAGGGTTCTGTATCGTCTGTGGATACGTTTTAAACGCCGAGAGGAGCCTAACTCCCCCGTCCCCCCCCCCCCACCCCGCAGCCACCTCCTCGTCGCAGGCGAGATCGAGGTCAAGGTCACCCCGCAGTCAACGGTCTTCAAGGCGGGCCTCTTCCCCGGCTAGTAAGAAGTGCAAGACTGATGCTTCCCCCAGTGGCCATGGTGGGGATTCTTCCAAACCTAGGTCTAGTACGCGGTCACACCGTAGCCACAAGATCCCTCCAAAAAGGATTTCCCATAAGAAGTCCTCTCGACAGTCTACTAAGTCCTAGTGCATCTCTCGGTACCTCTACACCTGACATTATTTCGGTTACAGCCCTCAGCGTATAGTGCACGCGCCTTGTTTCCCTAACCAAGATTTACCTATTTGATATGTTTAACCCTAGAAATGGAAAGTTCAGGCTATTCACTAATTGAGGAATGTTTCCAGACTCTCCAGAGAGCGTAGGCCAGAGCCTCGGTGTTTGGCGGTTTGCTCAGCCAGGGTCTGACCATCCACGGTCCGACTCATACGAGTCACACAGTAGCCGATGTACCACAGTGGACGCGGCGACCCCATCCTCTATCCCTGATTTATCTTGGAAACAATGTGCCCCTGCCGCGGCGGGGTCTTTTCAGGAGGATCGGGAGGAACAAGATGAACATTGTCCTTAATTTCAGATAGGGAGGCCAAGGGTCCGGATCAGGGCCTGGACGCCGCCCATGATAATACTAAATTCACCCTGAAAGTTCTGCACCTAACCAGTTGGTTACAAGCAACAAGAAATTTGATGGGTTAACTTACTCATGCTCTATCAAAATTCTTTAATCAACAACGAGCAAAGAAAACCCCAGAATGGACTTGGGGGCTCCCTTGACAGGTTCTGCGGTATACGGCCTCTGATAACGTCAATCGATTTATCTAAGATTCTTAACGCTCCTACTCTGTCACCGGCAGGGAGCTCTAAGCCAGCTACGGCGGCATTCACTACGTCAAATGGCAGGGACATTACGGATGTTTAATCCACCCCCTCTAGGACAACGCGCCTCTTAGAAAAGTAGACTATGCCCCTGCTTTATGGGCTCAGGACGTAGTCATGGGTCCCTTTGAACCCCTCTAAGCCAGAGCTTGCCCAGCCCTACCTTGTCAGGGGACTCCCGGTACCACGTGAGTGGTTTATTCCAGGGAAATACTATAAGAAATTAAGGGCATTGGATGCCTTGCGGTCAATTTTTTTGACGTAAATTCAGAGTGCTATACCTAGTTATTATCATCAGGTATTATTTTGTTTATGCCATCTAAGCCTGCTTTACCCCTGCATCAGGCTTCAAAACTTTTTTCAGACTGGTCTAAGCGGATGGGTTTAATGATATTAAGCTCTG
>CM064487.1:85654347-85987362 GCA_032716605.1 Paralithodes platypus | reverse complement strand
ACAACGAAGGAGAGGGAAGTAAAATGCCCCAGAACGAGAAGCCCACCACGGAAGCCACGAGCGAGAACAACAAAGAAACGGGAACAGAAACACCCGAAGGAAAGGCCCACAGAACGAAAGGACCAGGTGAGAGCAGACGCCCCATAGATCAGCGTGAGAGAAGAAAGAAGGAGAGAAGGCACCAAGCCAACCAGTTCAGACAGGCCGAAGCCCGCAGGGCTAAGCAGCTCCAAACCACACCTGCCTATCGCTTCTAACCACTGACCCTTCCCCCACCTCGCGTATCCACTACCCCTTGTGTCCTACACCTCTTACCCGCCAGACTCTACCTACATGATGATGAACATGAATACACCTTAATTTAATACACCCATGCCCTGTCCCTAAGTTAAGATATCAATATCAACATACCCTAAAATACCTTGTCTTGCCAGACTAAGTTTCTGAAGACAAACCGCCCCCATAAATCTATGTATGTTCATCAAACCAGGGAATCTTATGTAAGAACCCCTGCCCCCCCCCCCTAGATTAAGTACACGATGATGCCCACGGGTACACCATTGTATATATAACCATTATTCCTGTAAGACCTAGACAGAGATAATGACTGAAGATGTTAGCAACCATGCAGTAACTCTAATTCTTACCCCAACCAGAGATTGTATAGATAACCCTCTTTTATTATTGTCTCGACGCATATCTACCACGAAACAATAATGAAACTACCCCTACGAACTGCCGCTTTCTTTGGTATATATTTCATAGAAAACGCAGTTCCCAGGGACAACTAGATCAGCAAGAAATCGTGTCAACTAATAGTGTCCATAACCCATCGTATTGACGAGTAATAATACACTATGTTTTTCTCTACTTTTATCCACAGTCAAGCACACACCTACAGATAACCTCATCTTCCCCACAGTCCACATGATTCTATAATTTCCAGACTCATATACCACCACCTATTGCTCATCCCCCGGTAGCGTTTGATTAACCTACCTTCCCTGTCGTTAACCCCCAGTCTAAAATACCAACTGTAGCCTAATGCCACCCCTACGCCCAGAGACCTTAGGGTCAAACTTCCACGTAGCCCCCCTTAACCCTCTCCCTCTCGTTAACCCCCCACGCTCCTCGACTCCCTCCGGACCTAGCCTCTCCACCATACCCCCTGAATATCCTTAACTTTTCCGTTACTAACATTCTCAAACCTTTTGTATATATACTCCTATCCAGCCTACCTTCCCCCAGTAGGAAGGAACACCATTAGAACTTTACTAACCCTTTGCATGCCATCTATTCCCTCACAACCCATTCACAACCCTGTACCAAATTATCGTCAGTGCGAGGCTAGCCGCCTCGCCAGTGACTAACCTCTATTGCCATACTTCCAGATAAATGTGGCAGAGTTAGCAACCCAGTCTCCACCACATCCAACAAACCATGCAATTAACAACCCAACCAATTAAACCAGCTGATCAAGGCACCGCCGGGTTTGGTATTACGAACACCCACATCTGTCTCATAAACAGAGGGTTGTTGTTGTTGTTGTTCCCTAAGCTGCCTGGCCGAACAGCCCCGAGTCCCTGAGGAAGGCCATGGCCACGATCGGGCTTTCCCACAGAGCTCTCATTGAGTGTAGATTATGTTGTTGGCGTAAGTGGTTGTGTGAAATACAGTCTTCTATGATGTGTTTAATGGTATGGGGTGCTGTGTTACATCCCGGGCAGGCGTCGACAACGGAGTCATCCAGTCTCTTCTGATGGCTCAGGAGAGCTGGATGGTGTCCGCATCTCAGCCTGGCCAGGTGGACTCTGTCCTCGCGAGGGAGGGAGGATTCGGAAGGATGGATTTCGGGAGGTCGTGCATGCAGCTGCGTGTTGTCTGTGAGTGAGTGGATGGATTGGCGAGAGATATGAGTATGGATGTGCATCTGGAAGTTGGTTCGGGGTGGGCAGGGAGGGAGAGAGGACAATAATTGTGTGATACCGTGTGCTGGGTGTTTTGATATTTCTTGGTGTCTGGGTGTGTTGCCATGTAGTTTAGTGGGTGGTCTTGGTTCGTGGAGGCTGCTGCCAGGAATTGAGTGCCTCTCATGTCCAGATGGTCTTTGACTTTGAGGATTTTGGTTTCTTGATGTAGGTGATCTGTGGGGTGCAGTAGCTGTGCAGCCTGTAATGATCTTCAGGGCTTTGCTTTGAATAGTCTGTAAGGTCTTATGATGTGTTTCAGCTAGGTTAGAAGCCCAGGCTGAGCTTGCGTATTCCATCACTGATCTTATGTATTGTTTATATACTGTGGTGGTAGTTTCTTTGTTGTGTCCAAATTTTGTGTGAGCAAGTGACCTGAGGGCGTTAAGTCTGGGTGTCAGTTTCTTTTTAATGTTTGTGGTGTGCTGTTTGAATGTCATATGAGTATCATATGTTACTCCTAGGATTTTGGGTGTGTGTGTATGTGTTAGGGGTGTGTTGTTATGGTGAGTTGAGGGATGTATTCGTGTTCACCTGTCCAGCTTGTGAGCAGGGTTGCGGTGGATTTGGCTGGGGCTAGATTAAGTCTGTTTGTAGTGCACCAGCCATGTAGTGTGTTCAGATAGGGTTGAAGGAGATCTGTTGCTCTTCTTGGGTCATGGTGTGTGCATGTGAGTGTTATGTCATCTGCATAGGAGGCTAAGTTTATTTGGGGCGTATTGGGTGTAGTTATATCGTGCATGTACAGATTGAAGAGTGCGGGCGATAGGACGGATCCTTGTGGGACTCCGTTTGGAAAGTTTCTGATTTTAGATGACTGACCGGCAAAAGATACGTGTGCACATCTGCCTGCTAGGAAGTTGGCCAGCCACCTTTTTGTGTTGTTGTGCATGTTTATGTTGTAGATTTTGTTTGTTAGGTTGTGGCGGAGGATGGCATCGAAGGCTTTACTAATGTCGAGTGTGGCTAATAGTGATCTGTGTGGTGGTCTAGCTGAGTTGATGCCGTCAAAAGCTCTTTGTGTAAGGTCTGTGAGAAGAGTGTTTGTGGAGTGCAGTGGCCTAAAGCCATGTTGTGTTGGAGCTAGGGGTAGGTCGGGTGTAATTAGTTGTAATACTAGGCGTTCCATGACTTTGGAGGGGGAGCAAAGGTGTGTGATGGGGCGGTGCGAGGAGGGTAGCGTGGGGTCTTTGTACGGGCTTGGGGAATGTGATGATGATACCATGCTTCCAAATGTCTGGTATTGTGTTGTGTGAATAGCTGTAGTTTGATATGTTAGTGAGCGCTTGTATGCCTTGTGGTCCCAGGTGTCTGAGGTGTATGTTGCTTATGTTGTCTAGGCCACAGGCGGGTGAGTGCTTGAGATTGTTGATGATATGCTTTGTCTGGTGATTGGTGAAGGGTGTATAGTCAGGGTCTGTGGGGAATTGTCTCTTACGTCGGATGACACGTCGGTCGTCTTTGTGAGGTTTTAGGTGGCTGACATGCGAGAAGTGATTGATGAGAGTGTTTGCTTGTTGTTTACATGAAGGAGTAGAGTCTGTTGTTGTGATTGCAGCATGTGATTGTGTTGTGTTGCTGTTGGAAAGTGTGATGCTGTTTAGTGTTTTGTAGAGTTTTTTGGGGTTTGTTTTGTGATCAAGTGTTTGTAGGAAGTTATTCCAATTTAGTTTTTGTTGTTCTTGTATTTTGTTGTTAGTTTGGGTGTTGAGCGCTTGAATTTGTTGTGTGATGTCTTGTGTGTGGGGTGCTGGGGAGTGTTTCAGTGTGTCGCGTTGTTGTATGATGAGGTTTTGAATTTCTGGTGTGAAGTTGGGGTTGTGTCTTTTTCTGTTACCTCTTGGAATGTGTTTCTTGTCAGCGTTTTGGATAGTTTATTGAGTATGTGTACAGCATTGTTGATGTTAGTGATGGTGTACTGTTTAGAGTTGTGAAGTGTTGTTCTGTCTCATTTGTAAATGCTTCCCAGTTAGCTCTTTTATAATTGGTGTATGTGTGTTTGTGGCTAGCTGGGGTGAGTCTGGTTTTGGTGGTGATAATGATCGGGAGGTGGTCAGAGCCTAAGGTTCTGACCACCCTCCAGGATGTTGTGGGGGCGAGTTCTGGGGAGCAAAAGGTGATGTCTGGAGATGAAGGGTTATAGAGGGCTTGGTGAAGAATATGGGTATGTTGATGGATGTCGTTAAGGACGATGAGGTTATCTGTTTGGTTTTGTAGTACCAGCCCTCTGTCTGTGTCGGGGTTGTCGACAAACCAGGCCGACGTCTTGGCGTTGAAGTCACCACCCAGGATGATGTGTGGGGTGTTTGTGATGTGTTGTAAGTGTGGTCTGTATTCATTTGGTACTGTAGGGGATGTTTGGGGAGGGATGTATGTGTTTATGATGGTTATGTTGGATTTGTTGCCAGTGCGTATTTTAATTGATTGTATTTCTGTTGTGTTATCATTTGGGGGGAGGAGGGATTTGGTTTGTACACTGGTTACTATGTATGATATTTCATTGTGTACCAGGGTGATGAGTCCACCGCCCCCGCCGACAGCCCGGTCTTGTCTGATGGTGGTGAAATTATGAAATGTGGGTGTTTTTTGTGATGTGCGGAGTTTTGTTTCTTGTAAGATGGCAATGTGTATGTTGTGTTGTTTGATGAAGTGTGAGAGTTCGTGTTTCTTTGTGTTAATGCCATCTATGTTCAATTGGAGAATGTTAATGTTATGTGCACGATGTATGTTGGGTGCTGCTGCACGAGGATGGGGTGGGGGTGAGGGTGAGGGTGGGGGCTGGAGGTTGGGATGGGTGAGGTGGGGGTGTGGATTGGGGAGCAGGAGATGGGGGTTGGAATGGATTAGGATGGGGTGTGGTATGTTGAGTTGAGGATGTGGATGGTATGGGGAGGTTAGGTGGGTTAGGGAGGAGAGGTGGACGGGTTTTAGGGGGGGGAGTGGATGATATGGAAAGGCTAGGTGGGTTGGGGAGGAGAGGTGGACGGGTTTTAGGCGAGGGATTTGACTGGGAGAGGGAGGGGCATGAGGAACAGGTCCAGGTGTTCGTGTAGTGTTTCTTGCAGGCAAGTGTTGTACAGGTGAAGTGGGTCCAGTTCCTGCATGCATTGCAGAGAACTGAACCCTTAGTGTGGCAACTCGAAGTGATGGGTTTTGAGCAAGTTGGACATATGTATGTGTACGTGGGTCCTGGGTTGCTCTCAATGTCTCCGGCTAGAAGAAGTCTTCGAGAAATGACAGCCGGAGAGTCATCTCTCGGTGTAGGAAAAACTGTGTGATGTGTGTGTGTGGTGTGAGAGGTGTGAAAATTCCCGGCGCGACCGAAGCCGCTCCAAGGACCCGTGCCCCCAGGGAGGGGGCAGGGGATAGTTGTGACGGTTTAGCTCCCGAAACTGCTCCCCGCGGCCGGCATCCGGTTGTCCTCCACTGGTCGATTGATCTTGTCTCCGGCCGTGGAGGGTCGGCAGCTCCGGGAGGTGGTCCCACGGCGTAGACGCCGCCACATCAGGACCTAACAGAGGGTTATTACAAACACTTGTAATATGGCAAGCCCCCAGCCACAGCCGCCCAGACGACCATCACAGAGAGAGGATGCGCGCCTATCCGTTTCACCCACCCGAGGAGGGAGACCCCTACCCCTGCGGAGGTACACCTGACCCCTGTTTTGACTTCCGGGTCATTGCCAGGTAGCACAGGAATTCTTCCTATCAATGAACTAACCATGTATGACTAACACCCTTACTAACCTTTATTAACCCACAATAACACATTAACCTTTCTTGCATACTCCGATAACCAAATTAGCACCTCAGCTATACCATAGAATGAAGACTGAGCAATCTAAGAGAGACGCTCCTATCCAAGATGTCCCAAACCTCCTCGCAAAGTAGATCCAGTCTCTCTCCCCTAAATACTTCCAGTATAGCCAAAATAGTACCTCTTACTAAGGCTCAGTTATATCACATTATGAAGGCTCCATACAGCCATGTGCCACAACAGTAATCACCACCTTACCTAGTTCCCGTATCAATTGAGAGCTCAAATAAGTCTATCAAAACTCGAGATCCCTATTGCCTACAGGGTCCAAAACCGAACCTATAAACCGAGCTCCAGCCCCCAGTAAAATCAGTTGAAAGATAGACACCAACCAGTGGCTGGTCCCTTGTGTTGACCTCTAGCTCTATCATTGTTGTTCCTGAGAATTGAGTTCCAGAGCCTGCATACAACGTGGCAGATTTAGATAGAAGGATCTGTCCACGTAAAAGAAATCTACGTACACCTTATAACCTTCATACAGACCGGGAAGCTGAGCGATCGACGTGAGATGCGCTTGGCGTTAATTCCGATCCAGATTGACAGGAAGATCCTAATATCTGTGATTCAGGTCTAGAAACCAGAGGGTATATAAGAGTGTAACCAGCAACGATCGCTAAGAGATCCTTCTTGAGAACTTTCTACATATGGACCATCTGGACGGCCGCGGAACCAGTCGTTAGCCCCCAACATCACGGACGCAAGATAACCAGGACCAGACCAATCAAATACTACCCAAGATTCACTCTATCAGTGCTACAGTGTTACAGTGCTATTTAGAGACTCGCTTATTAATATTTCTATGAAGTGGCTATATCTTTGCCCCAGTATAATTCATATATAACCATTCAATTAGGAAGTGCTAAGCGTATCAGTGTTTATTAATTAACAGGCGATATTAACTCTCGTAATTACCCATATATCCAGATATTATTACATAGAAGTGAAACCCTAGTGATATCTGATGTTCGCCCACTGATTTGTGTTCTATGTGTTTCTGATACAAGAATATAAAACTTAGATCAGTACCCCCCTGAGGTTACTAGAATTCCCATGCTCTAAAATACGCGTGTCTAATCTAGTCTGTGAACTACTACTTGTGCACCAGAGCTACCAGTGATAAATCTAACAGTGAATATGAATCTATAAGTAACATTTATGGTCTCCAGTATATAAACTTGTGAATAAAGCCAGTGATCAGAAGATTAATACCTGAACGTTGGAAGTGGGAGACTAGGCTCCATCCAGATCCACTTAATGCTAGTGTTGTTCAATTCTATCATTTGTCTTGTACGAGTATTCATATCTTCTTATGCTTCATGTTAATCATCATCAAGAAAACTATAGAAGTGTGTACATCAATAAAAGTGATCGTGTGTCTTGTTACCGTGTGCTTATTTTGTGTTCTCCATTCCTCATACCTTGTTTTGTGCATGCAGCCTTCTATACCCAGTCAGTTAGAACTCACATTACCCAAGTTAATCCTGTAGAAAAACAGGACATAACACTAACCTAACCTAGTACTACATGAATACTAGGTTAGGTTAGGCTAGGTTGTTTGGTTAGGTTAATGTTTTATAGATGAGTTATGCTGTATGTTGGTAGTGGTACGCCCACTACTCCTAATCTTACCGAATGTAGTTACCGGGTGTACCGCCCGTCTTGTTTACACTACGCGGACGCTCACCATCATGTTCCCGTCTATTTTGACTGCCTTTGGATACAAAAATACATTACCCTAACCAAACAACCTAACCTAACCTAACCAGGTAGGGTATTATAGATTAATAAGTATTTATTTTATTATAAGTATTTATAGATGATTTATGTTGTATGTCGGTAGTGGTACACCCGGTAACTACATCCATCCCCACGTCCGTAGCAGAGCTCTCAAGATTGTGGGACTGAGTTTGTTTACGCGCGGGACTAGTTATATCGACAAAATCGAGTTACAAAACTTATCAAAACTGTTCTCCCACAACGGAATCTATGTGAGTATATTATTAGGTTTCCATAGAGCTTCACTTTCCCTAATAAATTATGTATAATAACGCTGCGAGTCTATTCCCGATAATTATCCCCTTTCACATCTCCTCTTATGTAATTCCCTTTCAGCATCCTTCCATCAATCTCTATCTCATTTACCATTATATTTGTTCTATCTCATTTTCTGCCATGCTGGACAGCTGGACAAAAACAAAATAAAACAAAAAAACAGACTATAGTTGAAATGCTCTACTGGTTGAGTTATCTGGTCATTAGGCTATCTATCAGGTCAGGTGAAGGTATTGAAGGATAAGCCTTTACAATATTTTTAAGATAAAATATTGTCACCCCTCTTTTTACAGTTTTCTTTGAAAGAAATGTAAAGAGGACGTAAGATCTTGTATCGGTAACTCCTTTAATTCTTAGAAAATGGTGTATTAATTTTATGGATATCATTATCATCGCTCCATATTCCTATGTGGTTGTACATTTTGTGTTTGTTGTTCTATATACACGATAGGTAATAGGATAATATTCAAGACCTCTTTCGCCGCCCTATTAGAAATAATTTATTAGGGAAAATAGGGACCAATAGACTCGCCATATTTTTCTCATTGTTATGCCCTGATTTTCTACAAGGTTTAACTGAGTGTAGGTGGGTTCGGCAGGACTGGGATATGGGGCTTCATGCACAGGACACAAATGAAAGCAATAGAGGGCATAAATAATAGCTGAGTAAATGGTTTATAATGCAGCTTTATTCTCCGAAAAATCACTGATAGAATATTGGTTATATGTGAATTCGAAACAATGGCAAATTGGATAAGTCCGGTGTGTACTTCTGGACTTTTATAATCTCTTAGCACTGTTCGCGGATTTGGATAGAGTTCGTTCGCCTCCCACTTCCAACGTTCAGGAATAATTCTTCTGATCACCTGTCCTCAACGATACGTAGGCTATGGAAATCCTTAGTTATCTTGAGCTGGTGTGTCGGGGGTTAACAGCGACTCCGTGGCCGTCCAAGTTGTCCGGTAGTGTAGAGAAGGTTTACAGTTGGGCTAATTTGTCTAGCCGTTGATGACACGTCGTTATGGGACTCCTACTGAAAGCCTTAAATGCCTCTGTCATCGACGTAGCGCCAGAGAAAACAGTGGATCGAAATAACGTAAGACAGTCGGGAGAACGACTTTTCTTACTAATTCTGGCCTTATGAGGAGGTTCAGACGTGCAAACGGCTTCTCGCCTTTCGGTCAAACAGACAATTGTTTGCCCAGGAATCTTCTCGTCGAGTCTTCTCCTAAACTCGCGTAAACCCTTCTAACATAACCAGATCTATCTACCTGGGACCGGTTATGAGTTATGATTGCTCTTAAACCCAAAGTAGTGGCGAACCGGCTGACAATACGTTTAAGAGACAATCAAAAAGAATTTATGAATCGGTTGTTGAAAGATATTATCTTGCCCCTGGTTTCTCAGTTGCAACAATATATTGTCAAGGATTGATTTGCTCCCTCACAGAGGCACTTGGATCGCGAACACCGCAAATCACTGTATATCCTGAGGGTGGAGCTGGGTAATATATCCACGACTGCGGCACTTCCATTATGTAGCTTATATCCTCTCTAACTGGCTTGTTTTTGGTGCGGAACTATATATATGGAGAGGGGGTTCCTTTGTGTAACTTTTGGATGTCGGAGGGGAATACAAGTTAATTTAATCCCTTGGTTGAAGAGGGTAGCATTAAAGGTCTATTATAAAGTTAGCATGTAGGCCGCAATAGGAATTACCTTTTTCTGACATTTTACTCTAACACAAATTATTAATATGAGTTGAGAGGAGGATGGTGGGGAAATAAAAAACTAGTTTGTCCAGCGCCTTTGGACTCAAGCGGTAAGGCAGCCTACGTTAATATTATCTTTAGGATCCTCCTCTGAGTTAGCTGAAATGCTATTAGGAGTCTAAGACGGGGTAAGGGGGACTTGGGGGTTAGATAGGAACGGGATAGGAATAGGATTTAGGCTGGAATCGAACTTGGAGGTTGGTATGGGTTGTAAATACCCAGAGTTTCTAGCAAGAATTTGGCGGGCATGAAGAAGTAGGTAGTCCTACACGAGGGAGAGATGCTGGGCCTCTTTGAGGGGAGGAAAAGGGGGGTTAGCCTCGTGCGCATTAATTCACTGCCCCAGGTTGTAGGGGTGGTTAGTTATGTTAGGGGATAGTTAAAGGAGGTACCAAATAGGTTTGTACTCTGCTTACGAAAGCTTGATAAAATGACTTGCTCGGCATAAATTAACATCCTGATGGCATCTTTATTAGAGGGAGTTATTAAGCTCGGGTTGGTATGGAAAAACGACAGGGTGGATAAAAGGTTACCTGAGCATGCTTGTTACTATGCAAAGTATTGGTGGATTAATGAGAGTTAACTTAGGAAAAAGTGACATCCATGAATTGGACGGTATTTTTGCCGTCATTAATATAAAAGTATAGAACCTGGTTGAATAACTCAAGTTCAATTGTATAACTACTTAGGTGTTAGAACGAATCCCGGAGCATGGGGTAATATACGTTTATCTTCTTATACGTAGGGGAGGTGTGGCAGAGTGGTCTAGCCACTGGTCTGGTAATCCAATGGACCCGGGTTCGAATCCCAATATGTCAATGGGAAGATATTATTGGGATGGAATTTGTGCTGTACCTAGTTTCAGTGCATTACCACAGCACACCGAAATGCCAAAACAAAATACCCTCATTGTTCCCTGATTAAATAGCACTGTATGAATATTCCCATATTCAAAATATGCTACAGGGGGGCAATGCCTAGTGAGTTACTTGCTCAATAGGTGGCGTTCTAAGAGTGAGGGTCCGAGCCTGGGGAGTGAGACTGTGAGGCGCAGAGGCGAGGCAGTTTCAGAGATGGAGTTGGGTTCGAGCTGTGAAATAGGTGCTTCGCATGTCTCACTCCCTAGGCTGGAACAAGACCTCACGGGCCTCACCGTGTTCAGTGGTAGAGTGTAAAGGCTATCAGCCTATGCCCGAGAGGGAGTAGTTGGAATATAGAAAAAAAAAAAAAAAAAAAAAAAAATGGAGAGAAAAACTAGGTGGCTTCCCTAGAGCTCTCTGAGAGGATTGTATTTAGATTTGTCATAATTAATCTTATATAAAACAACAGAGATACGAAAACAGAGTAGTGTGGACTGTGGACTAGAAGGGATGACTGATTAGATGTATAATAGGTGTGGAAAGAGACGGAAAAGGAGGAACACAAGGGTGAAGGAAAAAGAAATACTTAACTTACGAAAACGAAATGCGGGTATAAAATGACGGTATTAGTCGTTAATATAAAGCGAATGAACCCTGGTTGAAATGCACGGAATACGATTCGACATGGGCAGTGCCTCTGTGTCAGATCCATATCGATCGGGCAATTTCTGGTTCATATAATATCCTAGGCACTAAAACGAAACAGCTGAGCTTGGGGTCGGTGGATGTGACATTGTTATGGCCTATACCCTCTTTCAAGGGGATGGGAGGGGGGCATAGCCTCGCGCGTTCTACCCCTACGGTTCAGGTGGGGGGTGTGGTTTACTTAGGTCAGAGGATCGTGAAAGAGATACCAGAATAGGTTTGCACTCTGTATACTGGGGTTCGAGTCGGAACTGACTCGCCACGAAATATAAAAACATCCTGATGGGCATCATGCGAGGGGAAGGTTTGTGAAGTTGGGTTGGTAGGCCTACGGGGAGAGGAAAAAAGGACAGGGTGGCTCAAAAGGTTACCACTGGGCACGCGGTCACTAAGCAGAGTATTGTGATTAAAACTTTTTCTTTAACTTAGGAATGGGTACATGCATGAGTGACATCGATCTATCTCATAATGGAGAGAGAGAGACTAGGTAGTTTTCCTGCACTTCTCTGGAGATGATCGTATGCGATTGGATATTATTAATTATATAAATCAACGGATTTGGATTAGTACAAGCACAGGGTTAGGTTAGTTTTCTGTGGATCGGTGGCATACATAGAAAAACGGGTTTTCATGGGGTAACAATTTTTGAGGCGGTTGTACCGAGTTTGACCCGTAGCCAACTCACGCGAAGTTAATACAACGATATTGTCCGGCACGACAATTTCCTAAGCACAGACCCGCATACGAAATTGGGGATGGTCTGGGGCTATCTGAATCAACACAGTCACCGTGGACACACACGACGCAGGTATTATAGTTTACGTTGTCTAAAATTAGGGGGCAAGGTTGCTACATAATTAAATACATGACTGACCTAATCACGATCTGATTGGTTTGAATGGAGACAAGGGTGTCTTTAGATCGCCGTCGTACCTACACAATGAAAGTAACATATATAGTCTGCATGCATGGTTGGTACCTTCATTAAATACATACTTAGTCGGTACATCAAGAATGTTCATTGTTAAAGTAATATGGTTTGTATATTAGAAGGCTGTGATTGAGGAGACGTATACATATGTGGAGTTATGTGAAAGGAAGAAAACGAAGTTGGTGTGTTGTGTGAGTGTCTTGGATGTGGGAACCTACTACTTGTGGTCGACGTGCCTTTGGGCCTTTTGTTTTCCGGCCGTGTTGGGGTCGATCCTTTGGTCCCATTGTTTGAACCTAACATATTCGAAAGGTTGTGAGTATAACACCTTTGGTCGAAGTGTCTTTGGGATCTCTTGTTTTCCGGCCGTGTTGGGGTCGATCCTTTGTTTTCCTTCGTTTAAACCTAACATATTCGAAAGGTTGTGAGTATAACACCTTTGGTCAAAGTGTCTTTGGGATCTCTTGTTTTCCGGCCGTGTCGGCTTCCTTTGATCCTGTGGGTGCGTATTTTTCTTTCCGGCTGCTGGGTCCTTTCGTCCCTGCCGGCTGCCGTTCTGGTTCTTGCGGAATTGTTACTGGGTTGTGGGTCGGGAGGTTGGTGGGGGACATTCCTTTTGGTGGTATTTTACTTCCCTCCCCTTCGTCGTAGGTTCGTCTCCGAGCCTCCAGGGTGAAGAAGTAAGAGAGCCCTTGGTGGTGTGTCATTTGTAGTGTATGTAGGAGTTTCCACCAATGCATGGAGCAGGCATCCGCGGTTTTGAGGGGATCGATGATTACCTGAAGGAATGACGTAGTGGTGTTTATTGGAGGTTGGAGGCTGTGATTGCTTCGTGGGGGGCTGGAATGCGGACTACGTGTCCAGAGTCTGTGGATATTTTGACTCTCTTAATGAATGGTGTCGTGTTCATTGGGGTGGCTGAGTGGTGAGTTGGGGAGGGTGGTGGGAGGTGGGGCTTTAATTTTATTGGTTTGTTTACAGTCTGGCTGGGAGGAGCGGGCGGACCGCTAGGTTTGCGGTTAGCGTAGGGTTTCCCTTTACGTCTGGAGGCTGTCTGGGGTACTGGGAGGGGGTTTGTTGTTGTGGGGGTATTTGACATTGGGTTTTTGTTGTCATGGTTGGTAGGTGAAGAGTGTTTACTGTTATGTTTTCTATGGGTATAGGGAGGCTGGGTAGACAGAGTACGGTTTGGTGTTGGGGGTTGAATAGGGGCAAGTCTTAGTATAGGTGTGTGGATTGTTTGAGAGGTCGCGGTTTTGTTTGTATTAGTTTCGTGGATAGGAGAAAATCGGAGAGGTCGGGTTACTAGGCGTCCTGATGTAGTTTGTAGGGGGGGCGATTTATGATTTCGGGGCTTGATTCACTGGATGAGGTTCTGTATTGGGGTAGGGTTTGGTTGGGGTTTCGAGGAGGTGAGTTGGGGGGAGTGTTAGTGGGCGTATTTGTGGTCGATGAGGTGGGTGTTTTGTGGTGTCTCTTTATGGAGGAAGGGATGGTGGAAGAAAACGGTGCAGTGAAGGGGGGTGCGAGTCTAATCGGTAGGGAAAAGTGGTGTAAGTTGGTGGTCATTTCGGAGCAGCTGGGTTGGTTGTCGATTATGCCGGTTGTTGGATTCTTGAGGGCATAATCGTGATCTAAGATGTTGGGGGGTTGGCGATGGGAGAACTGGGAGATGTGGATTTGGAGGAGGCTGGTTGTGGACTGGGGGTGGATCGAGGGGGAGAAGGGGTTGGTGAGGAAGTTAGAGGTGTTTCTATGGAAGCTGCAGGGCTGTCTTTCTTTTGAAATGAGCGGGTCGGTGGGGGTTTGTGGGTGGAAGTAGAAGTTTTGGGTTGGTGGAAACGTGGTAATGGGGTTCTTTTTCGCAAGTGTTTGGTAGGCCGTGGTTTGGTAGGGTAGGTTTTGGATAAGACACGTGGCCGTAGTTGGTAACGGTGGGTGGCTTGAGAGCGTTGGTGAGGTATGGCTTTTGTTTGTTGAGATTTGCTGTGTGAAGCTGAAGGAATAGGTACCGAAGGGGGTGGTGTTACCGCGGGTGACAATGTGAAGGAGGCAGGGGCTCGGGGGGTATGCTGGCGAAAAGTAGGGATAGGTGGGGTAGGAGGGTTTGGTGGTGTGGTGATGTTGGTCGGGGGGGGGGGTTTTGCACAAGAGGTGCGGTTGGGTACAGGGGGTTGTAAACTCGTCATCAGGGTTGGTAGGGGAAATACTGTCCTCGTCATTAGTAAGGGGTTTGAATATTCTAACTAATCTATTTCGGTAGGTGCGAGTCTCACCGTGATAATTGATGGTGGTTTGGAAGGAATTTGGAATTTGGGTGACAATATAAGGTCCGACATATCCTGGGCCTAATTTATTGATGACCGGAAGCTTGGCCACCATCATGGTATCGTGAATGGCGAAGGGGTTCTGGTCAAGGGAATTGTCATTCTTTGTGTCTTGGCAGTTTTGGGCGGTGCGTAGGGTGTTTTGAAGTTGCTGCAAAGGGTCAATTTGGAGGGATGTAGTGGAGGGGTGTGTTTGGTGATGAAAGGGAAGTAGGAGGGGAGCTACGCCATACACACGTTCATGGGGGGAAATTCCGTCCTCTTTGGGGCAGGTGTTCATACCCCACTGGATAATTTTTAACTGAGAGGGCCAGTCGGTGGTGTTGAGAGCAATCATCCGGGCACGTAATTGGTTGTTAATTGTACGGTGACTGCGCTCGCAGACGGCGTTTCCTTGCAGCCAGTAAGCGGAGGAGTGTTTGACCTTTAGTCCGCATTGCTTTGAGAATTCTTCCCAAACCTGACCACTGAATTCCGGAGCGTTGTCTGATAATATCGCAATAGGTAATCCAAAAATGGGAAAAACTTCGGTGGCGAGGAGGGTGGCCACTGTGGTGGCAGTGTGATCTTTGGCGGGGCAAGCTATGATAAATTTTGAGTAAATGTCAACAAAGGTGACGACATAATGGTTGCCGGCACGAGCAGGGAAGGGCCCATTACTTCCAGGGAAAGTATCTGGAAGGGTTTCTGAGCTGAAATGGTGCCAGCGGGTCCTGCTGTGCGGCATCTGTCTTTACCCAGTGCACAGGGTTTGCATGCTTCGGTCACGCGCTTGGCAATTCCGGATGGGTTGGGTGTCCAATACTGGTCCTGGAAGATTTTGAGCATTTTCTTTTGACTGAGATGAATTCCGTTCCCTTCATGAATGGCAATCATGTATTCTTGTGCGATTGTTGGGTCGAGGGCTATGTGTCCAGATTCCGTGGCGAGTTGATCTCCCCAACGTGTCAAAGTTGAGAATACGTGCTTGGGCATCCAAATCGGTTTGATTCTCCTTTCCCAGGATGGAGCAGTGACACAGCGGGTTTGTGTAGGTCCTGCACTACGGATGTATTGACAAACTGAGTCTGCTGTAAGCGGCTAGGTTGGTGGGGGGATCTTCAGGTACCGGAAGTCGTGAGAGGGCGTCAGCATTTGTGTGGAGTTTTCCCGGTCGGTAGTGTATCACAAAGTCATATTCTTCGAGCGTTTCTCTTCATGGTACTAGTAAGGCAGAATTGGTCTCGCATTTCCGTAGCCATTGCAAAGATTGGTGGTCGGTAATAATGTCCAGTTTTGCTCCTAGGACAAATGACCGGAAATGGTTTAGAGCCCAAATGACCCCGAGACACTCGCGTTTGGTGGCAGCATAATTTTGTTGGGCTAGATTTAAAGTGGAGCTAGCATAGGCAATGACGTGTTCTTTTCCTTCCTGAACTTGGGCGAGAACTGCTCCAATGGCGTATAATGATACGTCCGTGTAGAGACGAAAAGGTTGCTGGTAGTCGGGAAATGACACGGTAGGTGCTTGTACTAGTTTATCTTTCAACTCTTCGAAGGCTGCGTTTCTGTCAGGTATCCAAGAAAAGACTGTCCTTATGGGTGAGTTGATGCAGTGGGCGGGCTATTTCGGCGAAGTGTGGGACGAAACGTCTGTAGTAGGTGGCTAATCCCAGAAACGAGCGAACTCCTTTCACAGTAGTGGGGAGTTGTTGGTTATGGATGGCAGATAGTTTCTTGGGGTCAAGGGCTATTCCTTGGTCAGATATTACGTGACCTAAGAAATCGACCTTGTTCTTTGCCATTTCGCACTTGGAGGGTTTGAGTTTGAGTCCGGCTTCTCTTATTCTCTGTAGTACTTGTTCTAACCGACGCAGGTGTTCCTCCCAGGTATCAGAGTAGACTATTACATCATCCAAGTAGGCGAGACAGGTTTCCCAAGTCAACCCTTTGAGGACTGACTCCATCAGTCGGGAGAAGGTGGCAGGGCCATTGCAGAGGCCAAATGGTAGGACATTAAATTCGTACAAGTGGCCGCCGCTGGTGGAGAATGCCGTTTTCTGTTGATCTTCTGATTTTATCGGCACTTGCCAATACCCGGCTTGAAGATCCAACGTGGTGAACCATTTGGAGCCGTGGAGAGAGTCGAGGGAGTCGTCGATCCGGGGAAGAGGGGTGGCGTCTTTGATGGTGGCATCGTTCAATCGGCGATAGTCCACGCAGAAACGAGTGGACCCATCTTTCTTTTTCACTAGCATGACGGGAGAGGACCAAGGGCTAATGGATGGTGTAGCAATGCCTGCATCCAACATGTCTTGTACTTGTTGTTCCTCTTCTTGTCGCTGAAGGGGGTTCTTCCAGCGGGAGGATTGACGCAAGGGTGGTCCTGTGGTGTTTATGGCGTGTTGTTCTAGGTTGGTCTTCCCTATTTCGGTGGCAGTTTGGGCAAAAACGTCGCTAAATTCTACTAAGAGGGAATGTATTTGGTGTTTTTGTTGGTCTGAAAGGGATTCGGGAATGGAGGGTAATTTCAAGCTACTGGGGGCCGGGGTGGGGGGAATGGAGGGAAATTTCAAACTACTGGGGGCCGGGGTGGGGGGTAGGCTAGGTCATCAAAAGTCTCTAGGTCCCCTATAATGAGACCTCTTGGCAAAGTGAGTACCTCCTCTGAGATATTGGCGATTAGTATGGTATTTGTTTGAGAGGAGATGATAGATGGTTAGATTAGGCAGCGGCCTTGATTGATTGACAAGTGAGTGGGTGTCAATATCATGGAGTCCTGAGGAATGGGGCGGAGATTAACCCATTTCTGGTGGTTAGGGGGAATGTTGCATTTATCCTGGATGAAGGTGGGGCTGACTACAATGGAAGTGTATGGGAGGGGAGATTCTGGGCCGTAGTTAGTGTTAGTGTGTGTGGGTATGTTTGTAGTCTGCGTTTGGTTAGTCATAGAAAACGCGGAGGGGAGGGGGTCTGTAACATTTCGGCTTGAGCCGGAAGAGTGGGAAGCATAGAAAACGGAACTTCCGAGGGGGACTGAAGGGTGTTGGATGGTACCTGCACATTCATTTGATCATTAGATAGGGTATGTATAGGACATGACATTGTATCAGGGGTGATCTGAAAAGATGGAGGCATAGAAAATTGTACAGGATGGTCATTGTTATGGGGAGTATTCAGCAAAACATGTGAAGAAGGGTGCTTGATGTTTTCTGGAAGAATGGTGGCAGAATATGGGTTAGGGGAACGAGCATAATACAAATATGTGGGTTTATCTCTTGAGGTTGGGAGGGGGATAGGGAGTGAGTGGGGGCATTCTTTCGTTTACGTCTCGTATTCTTAAGGGGTATTTTGTGAATTTGGTGTGAAGGATTTTCCTTATTTCTGGACGAGGTTTGAAGGAGTTGAGTTTTAGAGGTTACTTTGTTCTTACTTTGGGGGAGATTGGCTGATCCACAGTCTTGTGATTCAGAGGGCAACAGGACTCTCGAATGAACTCTGGGGGGGTTTTGTTTTTTATTTGGAGTTTTTTTTTCTTGAATGAGATGAGTCGTTGGCTGCAATCTACTTGGGCATGGAGCTTTCGGAGGAGGTCAAGTCCTAAATATCCGTCGTAATGTTGACAATCGGAAGCAAAAACTATGAAGGGATGGTAGCAATTGGCATGGGGAGCAGGGGTAGTCACGCTGAGAGGTTGTGTTTCGCCCCGGAGTTGCAAGGGAGTGTCTCCGGCACTGATTAACTTGGATTTAGTGGGCAACAGCGCCCCAAACCTGCGGTGATATAAGTCGAAGAAAGAATTGAACAGGCATGATCTAGCGGCGCCAGTGTCGACCAAGAAATGGACAGGTACGTCCTGAACATTGACACGATGATAAACAGGGGCAGTCTTTTCACTGCGGGCGTCCCCCGCCGAGGCCATTGTGGGCGGGGGAGAATTAAAAAATCCTGGTGGTCTATTTCTGACTCTTCCAGTATGTCATCCGTAGCTGCAGGCTCATGGGGTAAACAGCATCCTCCTGTTCAAAATTATCGACCTCTTCTTCCTCAACAAACTCCTCATTTACAGAAATGCGAGGTTGGTTTGGTCGGGATTTTGCGGAGTCGCGAATTTCATGCAGGGCACACCTTGGGCTACACGCAGGGAAATCATAGGGGTTTATAATGACAAAAGTGGGGTTCTTACTTTGGCTGCCGCTGTAGGCTTTGTTGCGGTTATAAATCCGCCGTAAGGAGCTGGGCTGAAATCGTGGTCTGCTAGGCTGAGGTTTTCCGGAGTTGTACGCTGGTTTGGAGGTGGCGGTTTGAGGGTTGCGATAGAGGTTGGCGTCTCTAGGGTTCGTAGCGTTTTGTGGGTGGGTGGTATACCTTTTTATGGCGGAAATTTTTGGCGTCTTCGCGGGTTGCACTGCCAAAATTCGCCGGATGGTGACTAGATCTTTCTGGAACCCCACGGGGTCGTGCATTGCGAAATATTCTTTAACTGCTGAGGGCAACACTGAGACTAAGTTAACTAAAGTCTGCTGATCCTGTTGGACCTTAGGTAGGGTTGGGAATGAAGATTTGATATGTTGTGAAATGGTGCTCAACGTTGCATCCAAACACCTTCGTACTTTGTATCCTGAATATGGGTGTGGGCGACGAAGATGCCCAATGAGGGTTTGATGGCTTCAATAACAATGGGCCTGAAGTCATCCCAAGAGAGGTCAGGGGTTACCTGTGATGCGACTAAGGAAACAGCTTTTCCCAAGTGCGTAAGTAATACGGCAATTTTCTGTCGATCCATAGTATATGCCAAATCTAGCACGGGCTTCACAATGTCCATGTATGTTTCTATTTCGTAGGTCTCCCCATCGTATTTCGGGATGGGAATGTGAGAACGGGCTGCCATTTCTCTTACTATTATGCTTCTATTGCTTCCAACAAATGAAGTGCAATGAAATCCTTTTTTAGCCGAATCGAGAACCACCACAGCCGCCAATGTTATGCCCTGATTTTCTACAGGTTTAACTGAGTGTAGGTGGGTTCGGCAGGACTGGGCAATGGGGCTTCATGCACAGGACACAAATGAAAGCAATAGAGGGCATAAATAATAGCTGAGTAAATGGTTTATAATGCAGCTTTATTCTCCGAAAAATCACTTGTAGAATATTGGTTATATGTGAATTCGAAACAATGGCATATTGGATAAGTCCGGTGTGTACTTCTGGACTTTTATAATCTCTTAGCACTGTTCGCGGATTTGGATAGAGTTCGTTCGCCTCCCACTTCCAACGTTCAGGAATAATTCTTCTGATTACCTGTCCTCAACGATACGTAGGCTATGGAAATCCTTAGTTATCTTGAGCTGGTGTGTCGGGGGTTAACAGCGACTCCGTGGCCGTCCAAGTTGTCCGGTAGTGTAGAGAAGGTATACAGTTGGGCTAATTTGTTAAGCCGTTGATGACACGTCGTTATGGGACTCCTACTGAAAGTCTTAAATGCCTCTGTCATCGGCGTAGCCAGAGAAAACAGTGGATCGAAATAACGTAAGACAGTCGGGAGAACGACTTTTCTTACTAATTCTGGCCTTATGAGGAGGTTCAGACGTGCAAACGGCTTCTCGCCTTTCGGTCAAACAGACAATTGTTTGCCCAGGAATCTTCTCGTCGAGTTTTCTCCTAAACTCGCGTAATCCCTTCTAACATAACCAGATCTTTCTACCTGGGACCGGTTATGAGTTATGATTGCTCTTAAACCCAAAGTAGTGGCGAACCGGCTGACAATACGTTTAAGAGACAATCAAAAAGAATTTATGAATCGGTTGTTGAGAGATATAATCTTGCCCCTGGTTTCTCAGTTCCAACAATATATTGTCAAGGATTGATTCGCTCCCTCACAGAGGCAATTGGATCGCGAACACCGCAAATCACTGTATATCCTGAGGGTGGAGCTGGGTAATATATCCACGACTGCGGCACTTCCATTATGTAGCTTATATCCTCTCTAACTGGCTTGTTTTTGGTGCGGAACTATATATTATATGGAGAGGGGGTTCCTTTGTATAACTTTTGGATGTCGGAGGGGAATACAAGTTAATTTAATCCCTTGGTTGAAGAGGGTAGCATTAGAGGTCTATTAAGTTAGCATGTAGGCCGCAATAGGAATTACCTTTTTCTGACATTTTACTCTAAGACAAATTATTAATATGAGTTAAGAGGAGGATGGTGGGGAAATAAAAAACTAGTTTGTCCAGCGCCGTTGGACTCAAGCGGTAAGGCAGCCTACAGTAATATTATCTCTAGGATCCTCCTCTGAGTTAGCTGAATGCTATTAGGAGTCTAAGACGGGGTAAGGGGGACTTGGGGGTTAGATAGGAACGGGATAGGAATAGGATTTAGGCTGGAATCGAAAACTTGGAGGTTGGTATGGGTTGTAAATACCCAGAGTTTCTAGCAAGAATTTGGCGGGCATGAGGATGTAGGTAGTCCTACGCGATGGGGAGATGCTGGGCCTCTTTGAGGGGAGGAAAAGGGGGGTTAGCCTCGCGCACATTAATTCACTGCCCCAGGTTGTAGGGGTGGTTAGTTATGTTAGGGGATAGTTAAAGGAGGTACCAAATAGGTTTGTACTCTCTGCTTACGGAAGCTTGAGAAAATGACTTGCTCGGCACAAATTAACATCCTGATGGCATCTTTTTTAGAGGGAGTTATAAAGCTCGGGTAGGTATGGAAAAACGACAGGGTGGATAAAAGGTTACCTGAGCAAGCTTGTTACTATGCAAAGTATTGGTGGATTAATGAGAGTTAACTTAGGAAAAAGTGACATGCATGAATTGGACGGTATTTTTGCCGTCGTTAATATAAAAGTATAGACCCTGGTTGAATAACTCAAGTTCAATTGTATAACTACTTAGGTGCTAGAACGAATCCCGGAGCATGGGGTAATATACGTTTATCTTCTTAAATGGAGAGAAAAACTAGGTGGCTTCCCTAGAGCTCTCTGAGAGGATTGTATTTAGATTTGTCATAATTAATCTTATATAAAACAAAAAGATACGAAAACAGAGTAGTGTGGACTGTGGACTAGAAGGGATGACTGATTAGATGTATAATAGGTGTGGAAAGAGACGGAAAAGGAGGAACACAAGGGTGAAGGAAAAAGAAATACTTAACTTACGAAAACGAAATGCGGGTATAAAATGACGGTAATAGTCGTTAATATAAAGCGAATGAACCCTGGTTGAAATGCACGGAATACGATTCGACATGGGCAGTGCCTCTGTGTCAGATCATATCGATCGGGCAATTTCTGGTTCATATAATATCCTAGGCACTAAAACGAAACAGCTGAGCTTGGGGTCGGTGGATGTGACATTTTTATGGCCTATACCCTCTTTCAAGGGGGTGGGAGGCGGGCATAGCCTCGTGGGTTCTACCCCTACGGTTCAGGTAGGGGGTGTGGTTTACTTAGGTCAGACGATCGTGAAAGAGATACCAGAATAGGTTTGCACTCTCTGTATACTGGGGTTCGAGTCGGAATTGACTCGGCACGGAATATAAAAACATCCTGATGGGCGTCATGCGAGGGGAAGGTTTGTGAAGTTGGGTTGGTAGGCCTACGGGGAGAGGAAAAAAGGACAGGGTGGCTCAAAAGGTTACCACTGGGCACGCGGTCACTAAGCAGAGTATTGTGGATAACACTTTTTCTTTAACTTAGAAATGGGTACATGCATGAGTGACATCGATCTATCTCATAATGGAGAGAGAGAGACTAGGTAGTTTTCCTGCACTTCTCTGGAGATGATCGTATGCAATTGGATATTATTAATTATATAAATCAACGGATTTGGATTAGTACAAGCACAGGGTTAGGTTAGTTTTCTGTGGATCGGTGGCATACATAGAAAACGGATTTTCATGGGGTAACAATTTTTGAGGCGGTTGTACCGAGTTTGAGCCGTAGCCAACTTACGCGAAATTAATACGACGATATTGTCCGGCACGACAATTTCCTAAGCACAGACCCGCATACGAAATTGGGGATGGTCTGGGGCTTTCTGAATCAACACAGTCACCGTGGACACACACAACGCGGGTATTATAGTTTACGTCGTCTAAAATTAGGGGGCAGGGTTGCTACATAATTAAATACATGACTGACCTAATCACGATCTGATTGGTTTGAATGGAGACAAGGGTGTCTTTAGATCGCCGTCGTACCTACACAATGAAAGTAACATATATAGTCTGCATGCATGGTTGGTACCTTCATTAAATACATACTTAGTCGGTACATCAAGAATGTTCATTGTTAAAGTAATGCGGTTTGTATATTAGAAGGCTGTGATTGAGGAGACTTATACATATGTGGAGTTATGTGAAAGGAAGAAAACGAAGTTGGTGTGTTGTGTGAGTGTCTTGGATGTGGGAAATTAACCTACTACTTGTGGTCGACGTGCCTTTGGGCCTTTTGTTTTCCGGCCGTGTTGGGGTCGATCCTTTGGTCCCGTCTGTTATGCCCTTGTTTTATACAGGATTAACTTGGTATAGGTGAGTTCTGCAAGACTGGGTTATTGGATTTCTTGCAAAATACATAAAGAGAATCAACAGAGGACATAGATAATCTCGGATAAATGGTTTGTAATACAGCTTTATTCTAAATAACACTCAGGTAGAAGGTACGTAATAGAATTCCACGAACAATAGATGTTGGAGCACTCAGGTAGGTTATTGGACTTATTACAATCTCCCAGCACTTATCGCGGATTTGGATAGAGACATACTTCCCACTTCCAACGTTCAGGCATTATTCTTCTGATCACATTGCTTTATGATGCGTAGGGTACATGAATCACACAGGTTAGGTATTTCGCTTTGTTAACTCTGGTAATATGACTCTTAATCAAGGATGAAAGTATAAGTAATGTGGTTATTGCCCAAGAATTAAAGTAAAGGGATAACTGTAACTAGTTGCACTGGTCTAGGATGTTCACTTGTCTAGGTGATACTTCGGACCGAAAATATCAGTGAGGGCGAATCAGGTTAAACCTGATGGCAAGAATAATTACGGGAGTCAGTTCGCCTAAGCTAAATTTCACTGATATATATTAACACATACTAGCATACTAATCACTTGTTTCCTAACATCAGAGAAAGTTGAGATATAATCGAATACACTGGATGGTTGAGGTAATAGCACCGTAACACTGGTACTTTATAATAATAATAATAATAATAATAATATTTATTCAGTAAGCAATTTACAGAGTTGGTACCACATAGTATGTTACAAATATGACATGTACCAGCCTTGCATAATTCCAACTAAGGATAGCCCAATAAGGCCGTTAGGCGTATTTCCATTGGGGTCCTTGTGGGATTAGGATAGCTGGGGAAATAGGGAGGATAAAGAAATAGATACTTTAGAGAAAGTATTTCTAGGGGGTTATTTTAAGATACCTTACATCCTATAGTAAATATCAGTAATCCGTAATCAGTAATCATTTCAGTTTGGTTTGTCTATCTCTTATGTCGTATTTAGTAGTAGACATAAGCTTGGTGCTCCCTTCTCGCAGCTGTCCGGTTCAGGTGTTCCTTCAGGCTACGTCTGAAGGAATACAGTGTTCTCTTTTCACGGACTGACTGGGGTAGGTCGTTCCAGTCTTTGATGGCAGTGAAGAAGAATGTTTGCTTACCCTGTCCTTGGATTCTCGGGACCTTAAAATTAAACATCCTGTTTCTTGTATTATGTCCACTCCTCTCATTTGTTTTAACAAAATAATTCTTTAAATACTCTGGAGCTCTGTCATAGAAAATTTTGAAGGCATTAGTGAGCCTGATTTGTTTGGCCCTGTCAGAGACATTGAGCATACCTAGTGACTGAAGTTGTTCCTGGCCAACATTTGATCTGGGTCCTAGGTTCAGCATGAACCTAACCATTTTATTTTGAGTGACCTGAAGTTTGTGCTGTGCTGATTTAGATGATGCAGAGTACCAGGATGACACAGAATAGTCAAAATGACATTGAACAAGCGCTTGGCAGAGGGTCTTTTTGGTCGCCGCGGGCAAGCATCCAACCTGTCTATACAGGTATTTTATACATGCTCTACACTTACTCAGGATAGATTCCAAAATTGTTTCACCTGACAAACTCGCGTCCAGTTTTAGTCCGAGATATTTAACTTGTGACACTGTTGTTATAGGAATATCATTACAGTTGACCGAGAAGCCCACAATGTCTTTCAGTTTGCGTTTTGTTCCACATAAGATGGCTTCCGTCTTGCCCAGGTGAAGAGATAGTCTATTGTCCACTAGCCATTCACTACATGATGCTAGTTCTTTGGAAAGTGAAGCGGCAATACTTATTGGGTCTTTTCCTGAAACCAGAAGCACGCTGTCGTCTGCATACAGTAATAATTTTACATGAGACGCTCAGTTCCATGTCGTTCACATAACAGAGAAAGAGTAAGGGACCAAGGATGCTTCCCTGCGGGACCCCACAGTTAATTGGCATAGGATCAGATATATTATCATCAATTTTGACTCATTGGGTTCTACCACTAAGATAAGATTTAAACCAGTTCACAGACCCTATGCCCATTGCTTGTAGTTTATTACATAGGATATCATGGTCTACTGTGTCAAACGCTTTTTGTAGATCAAGAAGAACCATACCGGTGTAGTTACCTTTAGACATTTCTTTACGAATGTGATCCGTTAAGTGGATGAGACAGGAGTCTGTCGAGTACATGCATCTGAAACCTGATTGAAACTTATAGAATAGATCATTTTGTTTGAGGTAGTGTTCAATTTGGGTGTATACCGCTCTTTCAAGGATTTTAGATACAATACATAATATGCTAACTGGTCTGTAGTTTCCAACTTCTAGTTTATTTGCTTCCTTGAATAGTGGGGTTACAATAGCTTCCTTCAGTTCAGCAGGTACAGTGTTGGTGTTAATTGACAAGTTGATGATGTGGGTTAGGGGGCCTGCTATACCAATGGCTCCATCTCGTAGAAATTTGGCAGGAATTTTGTCTGGTCCTGTGCTTTTATGTACATTTAGGTTAGACAGCTCGTCAAAAGTGTATTTTGGTGTAACATTTTGCAATCCAAATGTGTTCGGGTGTATGTCTTTATCTCTGTAGAAATTACGAAAGGTCGCCGTTGTTGTCGTGTATTTATTGAGAGGTTGAGGTAGGTTCTGTGCAAGTGTGTTTGCTATGGAAGTGAAGAAGGAGTTGAAGTAGGTTGAAATTTGTCGTTTATCGTGGCAAACCTGATCATTAATGGTGAGAGCAATATTAGTGTTAGACGAATCCCTTGTCTTGTTGATGTAGCCTGTTGTTTTTAGGTGCCTCCATAGTTTCTTTGGGTTATTCTGATATTCCTCTGCCTTATTGTGAAAATAATTAGTTTTCGCTGATTTCATTTTCCTACTTAGTTTATTCCTGGCCCTGTTGAACTCATGTTTCAGACCTTGATCCTGTCTATGTTTCGCTAGCCTTTTTAACAGATTGTCTCTGTGTTCCAGATGGTGTAGTATGTCATTGTTGATCCATGGGTCTGACCTTGCTTTAATTCGTATGTCTTTCAGAGGAGCTATTTCGTCTAGGATGTTTGTGATGATGGTTCTGAAGCCAACCCATGCGTCATTAACGTTTATACTTCCAAACACTGGAGACCAGTCTGTATTCCATAAAATGTCCAGAAATGTTTCCTTATTGTAGTTTCTGAGTGACCTTGTTTTGATAACCTTGTGATTCTCGAGGGTAATTTTGTGGTTTTCCGTGTGCAATATGTGACGAAGTGATCACTTATCCCAGTCTGTATAACCCCTGATTGGGATATTTTGTCCTCTCTGTTACAGTTTATGTGGTATAATATTGTGGCAGTGTTCTCAGAGATACGTGTGGGGGTTGTGATGAGTTGTTTGTGATTGTGCATTGTTAGTAGATGCCTATATTCTCGTACAAGCCTATCATTTCGTTGTTTGTAACACAGGTTAAAGTCCCCTAGTATGATGGATTCATTCCGAGGGTCTAGCGATGACCCTAGCGAAGTAACACTGTGGTAGAGTTTTCCTGCTTATCTTGCGTTAGTGATGTTGGGGGTTAACAGTAGCTCTGGGGGCCGTCCAAGCTGTCCGGTAGTGTAGAGAAGGTTTTGCAGATGGGCTTCTTGCAGGCGTTTTTTTTTTGCACCATTTTGGCAACAAATGGTGATGGGGTAAGACAGTCGATTGTTGCCAAGGAGTTGTTCTTGCAGAGTCCTCACTCAAGAGTTTCTCGCATAATCCCTTCTAACATAACAAGATCTTTCTGCCTTAGATCAGTTATGAGTTATGATCGTTCGTAACTCAAGTAGCGGATGGTGCACTATCAGAAGTTAATGAAACAATCAATAATTTGTGAATTTGTTGTCTACCAATATAATATTACTGCCGGTAGTCCCGATCGCAATAAAACATTTGTAAAGGGTAAAATCACTTCCTCACAGAGTTGCACAGATTGTGGAACGCCGAATTATCGTGAATCTTGAGGGGGGCAGGGGGTACTAGAAGCCACCGCAGTGTGGCCAGCCGTTGCTTTGGGCTCTAATATTCAACTGCCCGACTGTTGTCTCTGTATCTTATTTATAGGCAGGTCAAGGAAGTTTCAGGAATGTTCTAGAAGTATTGGATGTCAATGCTATGAAGTAGTTAATTTATTCTGGTGAACTTAGGGGGTTAGGGAGGGGGGTCTTTAATGTGGCGGTAAGTAACTTGTTATCTGATTTATTATTGTGGATATCTTAACTCTAGTATGAGGTACTAGTAGAGTTGTTTAGGTGGATTTGGTGAAGGTTTTTACGTACTACTTTGTTGGCGCCCTACGTGACTAGGCTGGGAGGTATTATTCCTCAATTCACCTAAGTATCCTTCTCTGGTCTAGCTGACATGCTATTCGTAATCTAGGATGGGATAAGGAAGATTTTGGTTTTGGGTAAGGATGGGAGAGGATGGTATTTGGATAGGTATCTAGATTTGTAGGTCATAACCTGTTGGAAACTCACCTGTTGTCTGGCAAGAATTTGCTGGCTTGCGCGGGTCATGGTAATTCTCCGCGGGGGTCGGTGGGGTCCCCGGGGGGGGGCATGCCACTCCCTGAATATGTTTATCGAGAGTTCTTACGTTAATTGGGTTGAGATAGGAGTTCAGATTGTCAGGATGTATCTTCCTAGTTAGGGTTGATCACTACATCTAGTTTTCATGTACGAGGATCACTCGTGGGTGTTAAGAATAGTGGTTTTGTAAAAATGCAAGTCATGGGGAAATTTACATTTTTAAGGGGGGACGAGAGGGGGTCGTCCTAGCCTCGCGCCGGCTATTGTTCTGGTTCAGGTTGTGAGTGGGGCTAGGGAGTTAGAGGATAGTTAAGGGGGGGTACAAGGATAGGTCCTTACCTTCCATTTGTTGAAGTTAGTGAACGAACTGAGTCGGCATGTTATAACGTTCTTATGGCGTCTTTACAGGGGGAGGGTTGTGGATTGTAAAGGGGTTGGTTTGAGGCTAGGCGCCGCGCCGCTCGTGATCTAGGGTCGTGACCCTTAGTGCGCTGGACATAGGGGTGGCATTTCTCTACGATCGAACAGGTAGTGTGGTGTGTGCAGCGGGGCGTGAAGGATAAGAGGACAGGATGACCCAAAACAGGTTACCACTGAGCATAGGGTCACGAAGCAAAACAGAGTAGTGTGGATTGTGGATAAGGAGGAGGTGATTGGAAGATGTATAACAATTGTGGAAAAGTAAATGGAAGAGAGGAACACAATGGCGGATAAAAGATAATTAACCTAAGGATTGAATACATGCATGAATGACGACATTATAGCCGTCGTCCTAATTAGATGATGAAACCGGGTTGGTATGCACGTGGCACAATACGACACTAGGACAGTGTCGTATCAATATCGGTGGGCATACTCCGGTTAATATTATATATATACTTAGTTACTAGAAGAACAAGACAAGGGGCAACTGAGCACGGGGGTACATATCTATGTACTTAGTTACTACAAAAGAAAGGAACAGCTGAGCATGGGGTTGGTATGTGGGTGTTGTAACTGAGCAGGGGGGCTGCATATATCTATTCTCATAATGGAGAGAGATACTAGGTAGCTTTCCTGCATTCCTCTTGAGATGATCGTCTGCAGATTGGTCATAATTAAACATATATAAATCAACAGATATGAATCAATACAATAACTGGCAGAGGGTTAGTATTGCGGGTTAGAGGTTAGGTCAGAGGACGGAGGGGGATCATAATTAATTATAGGGCTAACATAATCATGATCGGATTCGTTGTGGACTGGAAAACGAAGGTGTCCTGAGATCGCCTTCGCACCTACACAATGAAAATACTATAACTCACAAGGTGGTTATCTAATTAAATACATACCGGTACTTAGTTGGTAGGCTACATCAAGAATGTCCAGGAGGAAAGTCATGTGGTTTGTATTAACCCTCTCCGACATATGACGCGATTTTGAGCCTATTGGGGATACTTTAAGGCCTTTGTTACCATCAGGCGTATTTAAAAACCTTTAGTTTAGTTACTTCAACCTCTGCAGTTGTCTTTGAGTTAGCTGTGGGCAGAAAACTAAGTTTGGAGAGGTAATTATAAGAGTGAGAGAACTCTATTTCTTGTTGCTAATCTGGCAACCTCTGCGTCATATGAGTCTGAAGGGGTTAAAGAAGACTGGGTTTGTTTAAGAGGCGTGTAACATGCGGAGTTAAGTGGAAAGAGAAAACATCATGGATAACAGATAGTTACCCTAAGGAGTGAATACATGCATAAACGACGGCATTATAGACGTCGTCCTAATAAGATGATGAAAACCGGTTTGGTATGCACGTGGCACAATACGACACAAGGACAGTGCCGCTATGTCGTATCAATACTGGTGGCATACTCCGATTGATATTATATATACACTTAGTTACTAGAAGAACAAGGCAAGGGAGCAACTGAGCACGGGGGTACATATATCTATATTCATCATGGAGAAAGAGATACGAGGTAGCTTTCCTACATCTCTCCTGATAATCGTCTGCAGATTGGTCATAGTGAGTTTATCCGAATTAAGAGGCCTAAATCAATACAATAACTGGCATAGGGTTATCGGGTGTATAGAGTCGTGGTTAAAGGTTGGTACATAACTCGTAATTAACTTATCTAAATCAACAGGCATAAATCAATACAAGAACTGGCAAGGGACACAAATTGACAGACGAACAATGCAACGTGAGGTTATGTATAGCTAACTGCTAAAAATGGGGGAACGAAGATAGGTGTCTTCCCTTTTTACAAGTTCCCTAAATTATGTTAACATTAGGGAGTTTGTACATCAATAAAATAGCAATGTGGATCTCAGTGAGTTAGGGGCTGTCTAGTGTAATTTCATAATTAATCTCGGAATTACTCCTAGGTATTTTGTCTAGTGAAATGGAGGTTGTATTAGGAAGGTTGGGAATATATATAGTTAGTGGATAAAACAACGGGAGGTTAGAGACATATAATTGCTAGAATTGGGGGGGACTATGTACAGGGCTGACATAATCACGATCTGATTTGGTGTGAAATGGAAGCTAAGGTGTCTTTTAGATCGCCTCGAACCTACACAATGAAAGTATTATAGCCTGTATGGTGGTTACATAATTAAATACATACTTAGGTGGTACATCAAGAATGTCAGTGAGTAAAGTATTGTGGTTTGTATATTAGAAGACTGTGATTGAGAGACGTATAATATGTGGAATGAATTTGGAGAGAGAGGGAAACTAAATCGGGGATGGAAATGGGACCGGGGATCTCGTTGTGGGTGGGGTTTTCGCTCTCAGGATTTTCGTTCCTGTGCTATTTTACTTCCGTCGCCTTTATATGAGGTCCGACCTCGTACCTCAAGGCTGGAGTACGTAGGTTTGTTTAGGGGCCCAGGTCAGGCCGGTGAGGGGGTTAGGTTGGAGGGAAATGGCAGCATGCCGCTGAGGACGAAAATTACTGTCATCCCGACTAGCAGCAGACTGCGCGGAAAAGAGAGACAAAAACTTAAAACATTTTATCCTGGAATGTGAATAATATAATGAAATTAGGAAAAAAAATAACAAGATTACTCAGGCCATATATCCAAGACACTGAAAACTAATAGGAGAGTTACTATTCAAGAAAGAAGGGAACGAGAGAAGAAAATACATAGATGTTGGAAAAGGAGAGAAAAGAGGATAAAAGAACTTGACGAAAGAACAGATAATTAAGAACACAGGAAAATTAAGAAGAGCTAAAGTGTTTAACAATGTATAAAACAAATTTAAAAGATAGTAAGAAAAGTGTAGGCTAACAAAAAAGGGAGTACTACTAAGGAAAACAAATAATATATACAGTATATGGAAAACATGTAAATTTATAGAATCATGCCCAATCGCTTAGGAATTGAGAACAATACAAAACAAAATCCCATGGAAAATCCAGTACAATAAACATCATCATGAGGGGGGGCTGGATTAGTTAGGGTCGCCGTTAGTCTTGGTGAAGGTCTGGTTTATTGGTAGGGGTGGTGGTGGTGGTTGTGGCTTTGACCTTGGGGGTTCGCTTTCACTTTGGGAGGGAGGGGTGGATATACCGTTAGGTCTGCCGTTAGGAATGTGGGTCTGGGTGAGAGCTGACCCGGGGGCAGTTTTGGATGGTGGTTTGAAGGGTTGCGGTCGGGGGTAGTGATAGGGGGGGGGGGTTAAAGGTGAAACGGGCAGGTCGAGTTGGGGTTGTTGTTGTGGAAGAGGTTGGTGCTGGGGAGGGGTTGAATTGTGTAGAGAGTTGTGGTCGTGAGTGGGGTTGTGGGAAGGGTGAGTAAGGTTGGAGGTTGAGAGTTTACGATGATCGGGTGGTTTGGAGGGTTGGAGTGTCGGGATTTGATAGGGAGATGGTGGGGGGGGGGGGGGTCTGGACAGGCAGGGTTGTGGTTTGAGAGGGGTTGAATGTGGACTGATTTTATTGTCGGGAGAGACGTGGATGGGATTTCGAGGAGAGGTTGAGAGGTTGATTATTTTGTTTGGGGCGAGAGAGAGGGTAGTATTTTGGGGGTTATTCAAGGTGGAAACCGTTTTGTGGTTGGATTTGGATGGGTGTGGTATTTTGTCGAGCGGGATCTTTGGGGGTGGAATTTGGGGCGGATGGGGTAACGGTGAAGAGGGGGGTAAGGTAGGGGGGGAAGAGGAGGTAGGGGTTATGCACGGCGGTGATTTTGAGTTCTGAATGGGGTCCACGAGTTTGAGGGGTTTGTGGCAGGTGATAACGGAGATGGGTGGTGAGGATGGGAGAGGTGGGGTGGAGCAGGTATTTTCTGGCAAGGGTGGAACGGATTTGGTGGATGAAGTCTGGTGGATAGAGTGGAGAGTGAGGTTAGGTGTGGAAGGTGAGGGAAAGGATAAAGGGAGGTGAGGTGACCTTTGGTTCGCAGGTGGCTGAGGAATCAGGGCAGGGGTTCGATAGTGTGGCTTCAACATCTCCCTGATGGTATGGATGTCCTGTCGGAAGGTTGTCTGGCCGTGGATGAGGAAATGATGCCAGATGTACAAGGGAAGGATCTTGAATAATGCTTGGAGAATTTGTTGCTCTTGTCGTTCCTTTGTTTGGTCGTTATTCGCATTTCTTACACATCTATCTAGGTTGGTAAGAGTGGCGTCTAGGTTTCTGTTTTACGGGATTTCGGCGAGATTTGCGGTTGGGGCGACGAGGGAACTCAAAGGTGGGGTGGCAGCATGGTGGGAAACAGGGTGGGGGTTGGGTGTAGATATGGCAGCAGAAGGAGGTTTGTGGTTATTTCTTAAGTGATGGAGGATGCGAGGTGGGGGAGCGTTTATGATGAGGTGTTTTGCTGTGTAAAATGGTGGGGTTGTTGAGAGTGGACGGAGTTGGTGCTGGTTTCTTTTGATTTCGGTGGTTGGGATATGATGAATGGAATGGGCGGATTGAATGTATGTATTGGGGTGTGGAAATTTGAGATGCAGGGGAAGGAAAATGTTTAGAGGTTGAGGAGGGGTTGGATGAGGTAGAGAGATGGAAGCGTGTTCTTTTATGTGGGGGAAAATGTGAGGGGGGTGGTGGGGTGGCATCGCAGAGTGACGTCATGTACAGTGGTGGAGGAGAGGGAGGTGAGGGAGTAGGAGGTTTATTCTGATTCTTTCTCGGTGGGCGTGAAAAACGTGCAGTTGATTTCTGAGGGGGGGAATTTTTGATGACAACTAGGGTGTTGGTCTTGGGTTGGGCCGCTAAAAACTTTTGTATGGTGATTAGATCTTTAGGGAAATCAACGGGGTCATGCACAGTGAAGTGTTGTAGGATGGAAAGGGGTAACACTTGCACGAGGTAGACAAAGAGAATTTGATTTTCTTGCTCCACGGGAAGAGCAGGGAATGCAGCTCTTACTTGCTGGCGAATGGAGGCAATTGTGGCGTCTAAATTGCCTTCGAACTTTATGTCTTTAATTTTTGCAAAGGCGACAAAAATACCTAGTGATGGCCTAATGGCATCGATTACAATGGGTCAAAATTGATCCCAGGTGAGTTCAGGGGTTACCTGTGGGGCGACGAGGGAAACGGCTTTTCCCAAGTGCGTTAAGAGGACGGCTATTTTTTACGGTCCGTATTATACGCCAAATCTAGCACTGGTTTCACAATGTCCATGTATGTTTCTATGTCGTAGGTCTTCCCATCGTATTTCGGAATGGGAATGTGAAAATAGGCTGCCATTTTTCGATGTTACCATATGCCTCTACTGCTTCAAAAATATGCAATGCAATGAAATCTTCTATCCGAATCAAGAACCACCGCTGCCGCCAATGTTATGCTGGGTGTGAAGGGAATTTTTCTGTCCTGAAAACTCCCCAGGCCCACTTAGGGTCAACCTTTCCTGGGGCCTGGCGCGGGGCTCGAACCTCTGAAGGGATCGAGTTTAACACTCCTAAAAACCCACAGGTTTTGAGATTCCTTGGGTGGGGTTCGAACCCTGGTTAGTGACCATGACCATCATAGGTCAACCAGGCCCGCGCGCTAACCCACTGTACTACCACGGACGTACAAAAGTATAGTAACCTTAGTCCGATTTGTAAGAACCAGGTGATAGTCTCGTGGTGATTCACGTGATGAGTTTATTGGACTTCCCATCAACGACTATTTTACACTATACCTGATGTCAACTCGGGTAGTACATTATTGAGGTTGCGGGATATTTTCGAGGGCATTACATTATTATCCTCTGCGCGCATGCGCAGAGGATAGGATTTGGTGCTGCATACATGGCCTCACCCATAAACCCGGCCTCTACTTAGCTCTCCCCATCCTAATCCTGACTGGTCTTGTCAAATTGCCCCATAGCAAAACATGGGGCCGAGCTGTCTCAAATAATGGGCCGAGTTGTCTCGCCGTCGTGGCAGAGTTGTCCAAAAGTGGGCCGAACTGTCCGAGCCGAGTTGTCCCATGGGCCGAGTCGTCCAGTCACCATTAGCCATAATCATTAGATTAAAATGTAAATTGGACTGTAAACGGTAACAATAAGGTAGGATAAAATCTATAAACGTAATAACATTGAACTACCAGAGATTTTCTTCATTATACACATACATACCTTGGAACCACTCGGGTTCCGTATCTCCGTTGTTTTCCTGCGATCAGCTGGCACCGTCGTCGTCCTTTGCCGACTAAAATAATTTCAAAATGGCAATAGGCTACTACGGAGATCATCCAGATGGAGAAAAGTGCGTCCAGAAGGTCCTTGCCGTCTCAAAGTATACGGGGATCCTAGGTAGGTTTAACTAAAATATGTGCAGCCAAGAAAAAATAGGCCTAGCCTAGGCTAACCGTAATATCAACTTTTCTTGAGAAGAATTTTGTACTCTGCCGTCAATCCTATTTTGTCTACAGTTGTCTTTTTAGCAGCCTTAGCAGGCCAATGTGATATGATCTATTCATAATTATTAGCCTAATTAAAACAATGTTTAATTGCCTACAATGCCTAGGCTAGCCTAAATGCCTGCAACCTCTTAGACTCTTGGGTAGCCTTACTAGCCTAGCCTAATTCTATCTGGTAAAATAGGCCTAGCCAGGCTAGCCTAGGCCTAGGCTATACATTTCCGGTGTAATTTTAACTGTTGGAGGTTCTAAATATCATAAAATACAACATAGGCCGGAAAAACTAAATAAGATGGTCACCAATTTTCCCATGGATTTTTTTATTTTTCCCTGTTAGTTTTCATCAATATAGGCCTATAGGCCTAGTGTTTGGAAATAATTGCAACCCTCGGTGAAACCGTTTTCCCCATTATACAACGATCTTAAGACACGCCGCCCGATAGTGGGGAGGGCTATGAAGTACAGGGAAAATGAGGGGTTAAATGCGTAAAACGGCGATTAAAACGTATTTTAGCAAAACTTGGCTCGGGTTTTAAGGTATTTCTAAGGCCTAAAACCCAATATTTCGAATACCCGAGCCAAGTTTTGGCCAAAGCTGGCTCGGATTTTGAGAGTTTGTGGACAACAAAATGACAGTAGCCTAACCTCATTTAGAAATTTGGTTCAGGTTTCCCGAAATTGCAAAGGCATAAAACCCGAATTTTGGAAAACCCGAGCCAAGTTTTGCCAAAACTTGGCTCGGATTTTGCGAATTTTAAGAGTAAACAAATTAGAGTAACCTAATTTAGAATTTTGGCTCATGTTTCCCTAAATTGCAAACCCCAAAAAGCATAATTTTGGAAAACCCGAGCCAATTTTTGGCAAAACTTGGATCGTATTTTGAGAATCGAAAAAGACTAACTACATGTCGGAAATCGGCTCCTGATTTCCCTAATTGCAAAGCCATATAACCAGATTTATTGAAAACGTAGCACTTATTTAAATCATAAATATCCAGTAACATAGACCTAGTACATTGGATACAAGCCTAATCCACACCTAACGCCTACAATGTGTCCGTAGTACCTAGTAGGCCTACGTGGGATACAACATGGCGGTTGGGCCGGCGCCCATTTAGTAGCCTACCGGTATTCGGCCGTATCTGTAAATACGAATGCGAGGAACTTCGAGCGAATTCCTGATCGAGCGGATGCACAATCCAATCTAATTAACCTAACCTAACCTAACCTAACCTATTTAACTTAACTTAACTTAACTTAACTTAACTTAACTTAACTTAACTTAACTTAACTTAACTTAACTTAACTTAACTTAACCTAAATGCACCTCCGCTCGAATATGAATTCGCTCGAAGTGTCCAGATACCGTAAATACTACCGCAACTACGAATCTTGTTTCTGAAACCTAGTATATTAACCTAACCTATCGACAGAGATGGGCAGGTGGAGTGGACTAAAAAGCTGGTGGACAGACCTCGGCCCTCGGGAGACAGGTGAAAATAGCGTGTGTACGAATCGGTGCCGTCTATAGGAAGGTATTGACAACCATGTTTCGACAAAATTCCATTTTAGTACTATATATTTTTATTAGGTTTTGCCGAGGCTTAAAACACATTTTCATATTATGTTTAGAGCATATACAATCTATATGTGTGTTCAAATATTGCAAAATAATTGGTGACCAACTTATTTAGTTATACTCATAGGCCTAGGCTAGAATGGGTTTTTATTCACTAACCTAATAGCCTAGGCCTAGTCCTAATAATATTAGGCCTATTATGTACCGTACTTCATTGACGGCTAGGTCCTAGCTAAGGCTAGTAGGCTAGGCTAGGCTATAATCATATAGCCTATGGGCATTGGGCAAGAATGTTAAGTGCGGGCATACCGCCACCCTTTTTTACACTAGGCTAGTACACTACGTGTAGTGGCGTCGGACTCGGACCTTTGCCATCAATTCATGTTCCCGTCTATTTTGACTGCCTTTGGATAGGCCTACAATAATAGCCTAGCCTATGTTGAGGAGGGGCTTTGCCCCCCTCACCCCCCCATGACATATTGTCGTCATCATATATACTGCCTGGCGTAGGCTAGGCCTAGTGCCATCAGGGGGCAAATTACCGAAAAAAAATCGCCGTCGAAATAGGCTAGCCTACACGCGAACTTAACCACGGCGATCGGCAAATGTAAACATGACGGCGGCGGGGGAGGCGTCGGACCTTTGCAATCATGTTCCCGTCTATTTTGAATGCCATTAGATACAATAACATGTTGAGGGGGGGGGGGGGGGGGGGTTGGTTTTCACCCCCCCCCCCCCCCCCCCTTCACCCCCCCATGACATATTGTCATCATCAATATGAGGACCCTGGAGGACAAGGGGCGAATGCGCCACCATGAGCAAAATTGAGTTAGGACTGGTTCCCGATAGATGGAAGCACTGAAAATCACGTGGTGAAGAGCGTGTGAAGAGCGTTTTGCGATTCCCACCCATGCGGGCTCAGTACCCTAGGTTCTAAATCCCTTGTTTCGACCTTGTGTAGTGGCGGAGGAGGTATGGATTGTAGGAGGTGGAGGGGCGAATGTTCCCGCGCGCTCAAGCCAATGACCGGCCGGCTAGCATTCCCCGAGTTAAAGGCCCGCCTCCCGGCCAATCACACGCGCGTTTGCGCGTTTTTTTGGCTGAAAATTTAACAGTATCTTAGTTTCATGGACATCTAATACAGGATTAAATTTCAAGCAGATTGAACAATAATTACTATAGGCTGAAAAAAAAAATCAATTTTTATTGTGCGTTTTTTTTTTTTTTTTTTTTTTTTTTTTTTTTTTTTGTATTTTTTTTTTTTCTATCAATTTGTCTCTTCCAGAGGATTCTAATGGTATATAATAACATGCTATTCTGTAATATTCTATGTATGCCACCTATTCCAGACTTTAAACACTCATAACTCGAAAGTAAGGTATTGGCGCATTCGCCCCTTGTCCTCCAGGGTCCTCATATGTTATATATATATATTCTTTGTGCCTCATTTACACTGAGAGCAATCCAGCTAGCTCTCACAAACACCTCCTCCTCCTATCCACTTCACTACATTAAACATGCACACCACACTTCATTCTTCCTCACCAAAATTAAAAAAAATAAAAAAAAATATGAATTGTAGCCCAGCCTCGGAGTCCCCAGGGGTGGGGGACCATAAATGCCCCCTCACCCGACCGACCATCCCCTGACGACCCCACACAATTACCTGGACCTCGGCCTGTTACTCTTTCTATTAATTTCTGCAACATTCGCGGACTTTCCTCTAACTTTCACTCTGTTGAGCACCATCTCTCCTCCTACAAACCTGATTTTCTCTTCCTCACCGAAACTCAGGTGTCTGTAGCAACATCCAGCAACCCCTTCTCTGTATCCTCCTACTTTCTCTTTCCTAGTTTCAAAGCCAAAGGCGGATGTTGTGCATATGTGCACAACAAACTCACTTGCTCTCGTGTTCCCGATTTCGACTCCTCTGAATTCTCAACTTTATGGCTCAAACTTTCCTGTCATTCTCTTACTAAATATTTCTGTGCTGTCTATCTTTCCCCTAACTCTACCAACTTTCCCAAATTCTTTGACTATCTAAACTCTACAGTGGAACACATTCTATCCATTTCTCCTTTCTCAGAAATCTCCATCTTAGGAGATTTCAACGTTCACCACCGCCATTGGCTCTCCTCTCACACTACTGATCCACCTGGTGAACAAGCCTACGTCTTTTCTATCCTAAATGACCTAGAGCAGTTAGTTCAGCAACCCACCCGTATCCCGGATCGCATCGGAGATCGGCCCAACATTCTTGACCTGTTTCTAACTTCTAACCCTTCTTCTTATACTGTCAGATCTTTTCTCTCCTTTGGGCTCCTCCGACCATAAACTTATCTCTGTCACCTGTCCTATCTCTCCAGTACAGCCACCCGATCCTCCTAGCCGGCGGCGCTTGTGGCACTTTGGCGCTGCCGACTGGGAGGCTCTTCGGCAGTACTTCTTTGATTTCCCATGGAATGATTTCTGCTTCCATGGCCGAGGACCCTCGGAGAGTGCTGAACGCATTACCGAGGTAATCCTATCGGGCATGGAAGCATACATTCCATTCTCTTTCTCTCAGACTAATGCTAAAAAATCTTGGTTTACTCACGCCTGTTCTACTGCTGTCCGCAATAAGGAGGAAGCATTCAAACGGTACCGACGCCTTAAAACTCAAGACTCTCATTCTTCATATGTTTCTGCCCGGAATCAAGCCAAATCTGTTCTTCGACTTGCCAAACACTCTTTCATCAATAATAAATGCACTGAACTATCCAACTCTAGCTCTTCCCAAGCTTTCTGGCATCTAGCCAAAAACCTCTCCAACAATTTCTCTTCCTCGTCTTTCCCTCCCCTTTCCCACTCTGATGGCACAACCATCACTTCTTCCTCTGACAAAGCTAAACTCTTCGCTCAAACTTTTGCTAGAAACTCCACCTTGGATGATTCCGGTGCTATTCCTCCCTCTCCGCCCTCCTCTCTCTTACTTATGCCTAATATCCTAATCTCTTCTAAAGATGTACTTTCTACCCTCTCTGGGCTTAACACTAATAAGGCATACGGTCCGGACGGTGTTCCTCCTGTTGTTCTCAAAAACTGTGCTTCCGTGCTGACTCCCTGCCTAGGCAAACTCTTTCGTCTCTGTCTATCCTCTAACGTCTTCCCTTCATGCTGGAAGTTTGCTCACATTCAACCTGTCCCAAAGAAGGGTGACCGCTCTCAACCCTCCAACTATCGTCCAATTGCTCTTATCTCTTGTCTTTCTAAAGTTTTGAAACTATTCTTGCTTCCAAATTTCTTAAGCATTTCTCTTCTCATAATCTGCTCTCAGATCGCCAGTATGGCTTCCTTAAGGGTCGCTCTACTGGTGATCTTCTTTCATATCTTACTAACTCTTGGTCATCCTCCTTTCGGGACTTCGGTGAGACTTTTTCTATTGCACTAGACATATCGAAAGCCTTCGATAGAGTCTGGCATAAATCTTTAATTTCTAAACTACACTCCTTCGGTTTCTATCCCTCCATCTGTGCCTTTGTCTCTAATTTCCTTTCCGGCCGTTCCATAGCCGCGGTTGTGGACGGCCATTGTTCACTTCCTCACCCTATAAACTCCGGTGTTCCTCAGGGCTCTGTCCTATCTCCTATTCTCTTTCTAATTTTTATAAATGATCTCCTTAACTGTACCTTAATTCCCATCCATTCATACGCAGACGACTCAACCTTGCACTACTCCATTAGTTTTTCAGAACGCCCCAGCCAGCAATCCCTCAACGACAAACGTAATGAAGCCATAGAACTCTTAAATTCTGATCTAAATACTATTTCCAATTGGGGCAGAGAAAACCTTGTTGTTGTTGTTGTTGTTCCCTAAGCTGCCTGGCCGAACAGCCCCGAGTCCCTGAGAAAGGCCATGGCCACGATCGGGCTTTCCCACAGAGCTCTCATTGAGTGTAGATTGTGTTGTTGGCATAAGTGGTTGTGTGAAATGCAGTCTTCTATGATGTGTTTAATGGTATGGGGTGCTGTGTTACATCCCGGGCAGGTGTCGACAACGGAGTCATCCAGTCTCTTCTGATAGCTCAGGAGAGCTGGATGGTGTCCGCATCTCAGCCTGGCCAGGTGGACTCTGTCCTCGCGAGGAAGGGAGGATTCGGAAGGATGGATTTCGGGAGGTCGTGCATGCAGCTGCGTGTTGTCTGTGAGTGAGTGGATGGATCGGTGAGAGATATGAGTATGGATGTGCTTCTGGAAGTTGGTTCGGGGTGGGCAGGGAGGGAGAGAGGACAATAATTGTGTGTGATACCGTGTGCTGGGTGTTGTTTTGATATTTCTTGGTGTCTGTGGGTGTGTTGCCATGTAGTTTAGTGGGTGGTCTTGGTTCGTGGAGGCTGCTGCCAGGAATTGAGTGCCTCTCATGTCCAGATGGTCTTTGACTTTGAGGATTTTGGTTTCTTGATGTAGGTGATCTGTGGGTGCAGTAGCTGTGCAGCCTGTAATGATCTTCAGGGCTTTGTTTTGAATAGTCTGTAAGGTCTTATGATGTGTTTCAGCTAGGTTAGAAGCCCAGGCTGGGCTTGCGTATTCCATCACTGATCTTATGTATTGTTTATATACTGTGGTGGTAGTTTCTTTGTTGTGTCCAAATTTTGTGTGAGCAAGTGACCTGAGGGCGTTAAGTCTGGGTGTCAGTTTCTTTTTAATGTTTGTGGTGTGCTGTTTGAATGTCATATGAGTATCATATGTTACTCCTAGGATTTTGGGTGTGTGTGTGTATGTGTTAGGGGTGTGTTGTTTATGGTGAGTTGAGGGATGTATTCGTTTTCTCCTGTCCAACTTGTGAGCAGGGTTGCGGTGGATTTGGCTGGGGCTAGATTAAGTCTGTTTGTAGTGCACCAGCCATGTAGTGTGTTGAGATAGGGTTGAAGGAGATCTGTTGCTCTTTTTGGGTCATGGTGTGTGCATGTGAGTGTTATGTCATCTGCATAGGAGGCTAAGTTTATTTGGGGCGTATTGGGTGTAGTTATATCGTGCATGTACAGATTGAAGAGTGCGGGCGATAGGACGGATCCTTGTGGGACTCCGTTTGGAAAGTTTCTGATTTTAGAGGACTGACCGGCAAAAGATACGTGTGCACATCTGCCTGCTAGGAAGTTGGCCAGCCACCGTTTTGTGTTGTTGTGCATGTTTGTGTTGTAGATTTTGTTTGTTAGGTTGTGGCGGGGGATGGCATCGAAGGCTTTACTAATGTCGAGTGTGGCTAATAGTGATCTGTGTGGTGGTCTAGCTGAATTGATGCCGTCGAAAGCTCTTTGTGTAAGGTCTGTGAGAAGAGTGTTTGTGGAGTGCAGTGGCCTAAAGCCATGTTGTGTTGGAGCTAGGGGTAGGTCAGGTGTAATTAGTTGTAATACTAGGCGTTCCATGACTTTGGAGGGGGAGCAAAGAAGTGTGATGGGGCGGTGCGAGGAGGGTAGCGTGGGGTCTTTGTTGGGTTTGGGGAATGTGATGATGATACCATGCTTCCAAATGTCTGGTATTGTGTTGTGTGAATAGCTGTAGTTTGATATGTTAGTGAGTGCTTGTATGCCTTGTGGTCCCAGGTGTCTGAGGTGTATGTTGCTTATGTTGTCTAGGCCACAGGCGGGTGAGTGCTTGAGATTGTTGATGATATGCTTTGTCTGGTGATTGGTGAAGGGTGTATAGTCAGGGTCTGTGGGGAATTGTCTCTTACGTCGGATGACACGTCGGTCGTCTTTGTGAGGTTTTAGGTGGCTGACATGTGAGAAGTGATTGATGAGAGTGTTTGCTTGTTGTTTACATGAAGGAGTAGAGTCTGTTGTTGTGATTGCAGCATGTGATTGTGTTGTGTTGCTGTTGGAAAGTGTGATGCTGTTTAGTGTTTTGTATAGTTTTTTGGGGTTTGTTTTGTGATCAAGTGTTTGTAGGAAGTTATTCCAATTTAGTTTTTGTTGTTCTTGTATTTTGTTGTTAGTTTGGGTGTTGAGTGCTTGAATTTGTTGTGTGATGTCTTGTGTGTGGGGTGCTGGGGAGTGTTTCAGTATGTCGCGTTGTCTGATGAGGTTTTGAATTTCTGGTGTGAAGTTGGGGTTGTGTCTTTTTCTGTTACCTCTTGGAATGTGTTTCTTGTCAGCGTTTTGGATAGTTTTATTGAGTATGTGTACAGCATTGTTGATGTTAGTGATGGGTGTACTGTTTAGAGTTGTGAAGTGTTGTTCTGTCTCATTTGTGAATGCTTCCCAGTTAGCTCTTTTATAATTGGTGTATGTGTGTTTGTGGCTAGCTGGGGTGAGTCTGGTTTTGGTGGTGATAATGATCGGGAGGTGGTCAGAGCCTAAGGTTCTGACCACCCTCCAGGATGTTGTGGGGGCGAGTTCTGGGGAGCAAAAGGTGATATCTGGAGATGATGGGTTATAGAGGGCTTGGTGAGGAATATGGGTATGTTGATGGATGTCGTTAAGGATGATGAGGTTATCGGTTTGGTTTTGTAGTACCAGCCCTCTGTCTGTGTCGGGGTTGTCGACAAACCAGGCCGACGTCTTGGCGTTGAAGTCACCACCCAGGATGATGTGTGGGGTGTGTGGGGTGTTTGTGATGTGTTGTAAGTGTGGTCTGTATTCATTTGGTACTGTAGGGGATGTTTGGGGAGGGATGTATGTGTTTATGATGGTTATGTTGGAGTTGTTACCAGTGCGTATTTTAATTGACTGTATTTCTGTTGTGTTATCATTTGGGGGGAGGAGTGATTTGGTTTGTACACTGGTTACTATGTATGATATTTCTTTGTGTACCAGGGTGATGAGTCCACCGCCCCCGCCGACAGCCCGGTCTTGTCTGATGGTGGTGAAATTATGAAATGTGGGTGTTTTTTGTGTTGTGCGGAGTTTTGTTTCTTGTAAGATGGCAATGTGTATGTTGTGTTGTTTGATGAAGTGTGAGAGTTCGTGTTTCTTTGTGTTGATGCCATCTATGTTCAGTTGAAGAATGTTAATGTTATGTGCACGATGTATGTTGGGTGCTGCTGCACGAGGATGGGGTGGGGGTGGGGGTGATGGTGGGGGTGGGGGTGAGGGAGGGACTGGGGGTTGGGATGGGTGAGGTGGGGGTGGGGATTGGGGAGCAGGAGATGGGGGTTGGAATGGATTAGGATGGGGTGTGGTGTGTTGAGTTGAGGATGTGGATGGTATGGGAAGGTTAGGTGGGTTAGGGAGGAGAGGTGGACGGGTTTTAGGGGGGGGAGTGGATGATATGGGAAGGTTAGGTGGGTTGGGGAGGAGAGGTGGACGGGTTTTAGGTGAGGGATTTGACTGGGAGAGGGAGGGGCATGAGGAACAGGTCCAGGTGTTTGTGTAGTGTTTCTTGGAGGCAAGTGTTGTGCAGGTGAAGTGGGTCCAGTTCCCGCATGAATTGCAGAGAACTGAACCCTTAGTATGGCGACTCGAAGTGATGGGTTTTGAGCAAGTTGGACATATGTATGTGAACGTGGGTCCTGGGTTACTCTCAATGTCTCCGGCTAGAAGAAGTCTTCGAGAAATGACAGCCGGAGAGTCATTTCTCGGTGTAGGAAAAACTGTGTGATGTGTGTGTGTGGTGTGAGAGGTGTGGAAATTCCCGGCGCGACCGAAGCCGTTCCAAGGACCTGTGCCCCCAGGAGGGGGGCAGGGGATGGTTGTGACGGTTTGGCTCCCGAAACTGCTCCCCGCGGCCGGCATCCGGTTTTCCTCCACTGGTCGTTGATTTTGTCTTCGGCTGTGGAGGGTCGGCAGCCATCCGCGGTTGGCAGCCTCGGGAGGTGGCCCCACGGCGTAGACGCCGCCACATCAGGACCAGAAAACCTTGTTAACTTTAATGCTTCCAAAACCCAATTTCTCCATCTATCTACCCATCAGGATCTCCCAGCGGACTATCCCTTATTCTTCAACAATACAAAAATCAACCCTTCATCTTCTCTCAATATTCTTGGTGTCTCTTTTTCTTCTGCTCTCATTTGGAAGGACCATATTACCAGTCTTGCTAAGGCAGCCTCCCAGAAGCTGGGTGTGCTCAACCGCCTTAGGGGTTTCTTTTCCCCTGCACAGCTTCTTGCTCTGTACAGGGGCATAGTGCGCCCTTGTATTGAGTATTGTTCACATGTGTGGGGAGGTTCCTCTCACACTGCTCTCCTAGACAAAGTTGAAAGGAAGGCCTTTCGTATCATTAACTCCCGTCCACTCACCAACTCTCTGCAATCTCTCTCTCCGCCGCAATGTTGCATCTCTCTCGCTATTCTATCGCTACTATAATAATCAGTGTTCCTCAGAGCTATCCCAGTGCATACCACCTCCTTTACGTAGGGCACGTGGTACCCGTCTTGCAACTCAATCCCACCCCTACTCTGTGCAACTCTCCAACCCAAGAGTGAAACGTTACTCTCAAACTTTCTTCTACTCAACAGCTGAGCTCTGGAACTCTCTCCCAGAATCAGTCTTTCCCTCTTCCTATGACTTAAATTGCTTCAAACTCCGTGTGTCCAGGCATTTTGGCTCGAACGTCCCTTGATTTCGGCCCTGTCACTCTTTCAACTATGGGGGAGGCACTCGCTATAGGCAGTTATGCCTTTTGCCTCCCTCAATCACATAGAAAAAAAAAAAAAAAAAGTAGGGGGCAAATAACCGAACAAATCGCCGTCAAAATAGACGCGAAGTTAACCGCGGCGATCGCCGTATGTAAACATGACGACCGTTCGGACCGTACGCCCGAACTCTACATCCATCTCAGCCTATGTCCATACTGTTGGTAATTCATTAGGGAAGGAAGAATGTAGGCCTAGTATCCGGTGACCGGTCGTACGGTCGTCATGTTTAGGGTAGAAGCGTTAGTATCCGATCACTGTTAGTAGGCCTATCCAATCACTTTCAGTTTTTAGTGCAAAAAAAATGCTACTAACAAAACTAGGCCTATAAAAGATACAGTAGCCTATTAACCTTATATACAGAATATACTAATATAGAGCTATGAAAGCTAAGTATTGTGTGAAAAAAAGAAATTAAATGGATAAATAGTTTAGCTTCTACCATACACCGAATGTAAATAACTGTAATTTTTCTTCCGATTCTTACGGCAACGCATAGGCCTAAGGAAATTACTTTTTTTGTCAGCTTAAAAATTATCTCTATATTTATTCTTTTCAAAATATATGATAATATATTGTAGTGCAATGTTGGAATAACACATGGAAAATGAAGATAGTTGATTATATTGCAAATGAGTTTGACAAGGAGAGGTGATTGGATACTAAACCCAAAATCCTGGATGCATTAGTATCCGATCACAAAATATTTTCCTTTCAAAATGCTCCACTTTATGCTACATATTATTATTTTTAATTTTACATGTCTTACAGGATAAATAATTTCCCTAGTACCTATATTTTGTTATATAATGTGGTGTGTTAGTGTCCGATCACTGATCCACCACTGTGGTCGATCAGTCGACCACAGTGGTGGATCGGTTGACCACAGTGGTGGATCAGTTGACCACAGTGGTGGATCAGTGATCGGATACTAACACACCACATTATATAACATAATATAGGTGCTAGGGAAATTATTAACCCTGTAAGACATTTAAAATTAAAAATAATAATATGTAACATAAAGTGAAGCATTTTGAAAGGAAAATATTTTGTGATCGGATACTAACGCATCAAGGATTTTGGGTTTAGTATCCAATCACCTCTCCTTGTCAATATATTATCATATATTTAAAAAGGACAAATAAAGAGATATATTTTGTAAGCTGATAAAAAAGTAATTTCCTTACGGGTTGCCGTAAGAAACGAGCGAAAAATTACAATTGCGATCTATTGTGTCTGAAAGGGTTTATCAGAATAAAGTATCCTAGCCATTAAAATCATTATTTGTATGTAAAGGGGTACCGGTACTAATACTAATAGTTTTCTATTTGTTATCATCATTACAAGTTAATAAATCATTAATATCATCTTTATTCATCTTTTATTTTTTTCTCCAAAAAATTAATTTTGCTTAATTTCGTCATTAACCCTTGGGATCCGGGAGGCCTCATATGAGGCAAAATGGTAAAAAAATAATCGCCGCTATAATCATCAGAACTCGGCAACCACGCGTTGTAGCGACGTCATCTCTACGGCATTCTACAGACAACAAAAAGTTCTACAATTTGCAAAAACATTGACTGCTCTAGGTAGTCTCAATCAGTAGCTACTGAATTATGAAGTTTATTTTACCAAAATTCATGAGAGGCCCCCCGGATCCCATGGGTTAAGGGCAAAATAACGGTTATATTTTGAAATAAATTAGACTAAATGTAGGTTTTATGTTACAAAATAATATAGGCTACTAAAAGGAATGGGTATAATATATATATTTTGATGATTAATGGTACGTGATTGGCATTAGCTGTCAAGTGATTGGACTTGGACTTGGACCATTAAGTCCAATCAGGTAATATAAAAATTTATATAAAAAAAAAATGTTTCACAGACACTTGACATTACTCTTAACATAAACTTTCATTACTGGTGTGGGTGTTAACCCTTAACTCTTAAAGAGCGGCGCTCGACTTAAGTCGTGCACCAATTTGCAGCAAGTTAGGAGCATTATTAAGGCTTTTAAAGGGTTAAAATCGAGTGCAAATGGCCGGGAGAGCAGCGGGCCAGACAGCCGACTCCCAGGGCTTACCGCCGCCCATTAACTCATGTTCCCTGTGTTCTCGAGAGGCCGGCAGTGTAGCCAGTAGTGAGCATAGCTGGGAAAAATATAGCGATATATGCTAAACTTCCATGTTCGTTGCACCACAGCAAGAGAACCACGAGTGCTACGTAGCTCGTTCTGGTCTCATTTTGAAGCTTTTAGTGCCTAGTTTTTTGCTAAATAAATTTTTTTTCATGCAGATGCTTGATTTATCATGCAGGAGGGCCTGAATATGCCCAAATGAGCCCAAAACACCCCGCTAGACAAGGGTTAAAGAGCGGCGCTCGACTTAAGTTGTGCACCAATTTGCAGCAAGTTAGGATCATTATTAAAGCTTTTAACCTCTGAAGTGCGCATGGGGGTAATTGGAAACGTCCCCCTGTGCTGACGTATTTGAGGTGTTTCCGTCACTAAAATATTCATTGTGCCATTAATAGCATTAATACTTATCCATATGCGCCTTTTTATGGGTTGATTATAAAGGTATTAACCTGAAACAACAATAAAACGAGTGAAAACAGCGTTTGGATGGTCAAAATCGGAGATATAGCCCGCGAGTTGTATAATGTATGGGTGAGGCAAGCTGCTTTCCCGCCAATTTCCTCCAAGGCCACTGAGACACAGTCGAACGATACTCTCTCTCTCTCTCTTGCACTCGCTTGCCATCAGTGATGACCACCCTGCTTGCAACTCGCTAATGTTAGCACGAAAATATACCTCAGAATAAGGGAATAACAGGGAAAATAGGTGATAACTGAAGGAGAGGAGGAAAGTAGGGAAGGAGGGGAGGTAGAGGACTGAGATTTTGCATGGCCCAGGGGCCAAAAAAAAAAAAAAAAATAACAAAATAAAAATATATATTTTTTTTCGATGTCAAAAGTTGATTTTTTTTTTCACTCACTCTTAAGAGTCTCCCCGCAGTTCCCGGGTTAAAGGGTTAAAATCGAGTGCTAATGGCCGAGAGAGCAGCGGGCCAGACAGCCGACTCCCAGGGCTTACCGCCGCCCATTAACTCATGTTCCCTGTGTTCTCGAGAGGCCGGCAGTGTAGCCAGTAGTGAGCATAGCTGGGAAAAATATACCGATATACTGTATGCTAAACTTCCATGTTCGTGGCACCACTGCAAGAGAGCCACGAGTGCTACGTAGTTCGTTCTGGTCTCATTTTGAAGCTTTTAGTACCTAGTTTTTTGCTAAATAATTTGTTTTTCATGCAGATGCTTGATTTATCATGCAGGAGGGCCTGAATATGCCCAAATGAGCCCAAAACACCCCACTAGACAAGGGTTAAAGGGTAAATTTTTGTATTTAATTCTTGTTGAAATTGGCAGCCAAAATCAGTAAATAGCACTTTTTGATTGGATACTAACGATCCTACCCTACATAGGTCAATCGTTCGCGGTTAAGTTCCCGTCTATTTTGATGGCTATTTGTCCCTTGGGAAAATATAACCGAAACTACCACTAATTTTCCCATGGTTTTTCTTTTTGGTTTTAGGTAGCCTAGTTTGCATCATTATACAGTACAGTAGTTGAAATTAGGGTAAGATTAGGAGTAGTGGGTGTACCACTACCAACATACAGCATAACTCATCTATAAAACATTAACCTAACCAAACAACCTAACCTAACCTAACCTAACCTAGTATTCATGTAGTACTAGGTTAGGTTAGGTTAGATTAATGTTTTATAGATGATTTATGCTGTATGTCGGTAGTGGTACGACATTTGCGACGGTATACGCATATCCAACACTGAAGTACTGTTCAGTGTGTTATATTAAGTTTGTATAAAACATATAAATACTGATTGCTCTGGAGGTCGGGTAACACTGGACAATGTCCTAAGCCATGGGGGGCGGTGAGGGCCCTCTGACCCTCAACCTATTATTGTATCCCACCGTTCCCACGGCAGTCAAAATAGACGGGAACATAATCTTGAGCGTCCACGTAGTGTAAACAAGGCGGGCGGTACGCCCGTATAGGGCCTACTACATCCTTGCCATCGTTATAATATACCGGTACATACATACTGTATATACATAACATTTTAAGAATAAGTGTTCCACACATACGCGCAGTTTGTCTCTTGTCCTAATGGCGGCGTTCCAGGCAACCCTGTTAAGGGCTGCTTCACTTGTCAAGTTCTTGGATTTGAGATCGGCACGAATAGTCCGATCCCAGGTCTTCCTCGGTCCACCCCTTGGTGCAGCTCCCTCCACAATCACAGACCTGCATTTTTTCACCCAATTTTGTGAATTCTCTCCACATGTCCATACCATCCCAGTCTACTTGTACGCATCACCTCGCTAATACTCTTTATACCTAAACGTCTCCTCAGCTCAACATTTGTTATTCTATCCTGTAGCCTGGCCCCACACATCCATCTCCCCATTCTCATCTCATTACGTTCCATTGTGCTGACATTCTCTACTTTAACGGCCCATGTTTCTGAGGCATACGTCACTGCACTTCTAACACATGAGGCATACACCTTTCCCTTCAAGGGGAGAGGCATTCTTTTCATGGTCAGGATTGGCAGCAGTTCTCTGAACTTCCCCCAGCCACATCTAATTCTAGCAACAGTGGCAGCCTCTGCCCCACCACCAGCAGAGATGGTATCTCCTAGGTAACAACAAAACTTGTTCACCAGCTCCAATGACTCATTTCCAAAATTCACAGCCACAGGATCATCACTTAACACAAGCTCGCCTTTGCACACTACGCACTCAAATTTCTCTATTTCTGACTTATCCTACGGCAGGGGTCCCTTTATTCTACTACAGCACTTACTCCCATGGTGTACCCAACATCGACAGATGCTACATTGAATTGAGTTAAGACCCACACCCTTTCCACACACTGCACATGGGTATGCACCGCTCTTTTCCACATTGCCTCGTCTCAATCTACAATGCATAACCTTGGTTTTGTTAATATTGACTCTTAAACCCTTGCTCGCCATGCCCTCTCTCCATTCTCTGAATTTGGCCTCAGCATCTTGCATACTGTCAGCTAGTAGGACTAAATCGTCTGCATAAAACAGTTCTAACGGGAGTCCGCCTCTAAAAACTCTAGACAGTGCCTCCAAGACCATAATAAAGAGGAGGGGGCTTAACACTGAACCCTGATGGACTCCAACACGGACTCCGAACTCATCACTCAGTACACCCTTCACCCTCACCGCACTTCGCGAATCCTCATACATCTTCATTATCACACGCACCAGCCACTCTTCCACACCAAGTTTCCTCATAGCCCACTGCACAACATCTCTAGGCACCCTATCAAAGGCCTTCTCCAGGTCTACAAACACAAAGTAAAGATCCCTGCCTTTTAGTAAGTATCTTTCCTGTATCTGCCTGACTATGAAGATAGCATCGGTTGTACCCCGTCCTGGCATAAAACCAAACTGCATATCATCAATGGAGATGCTTTGCCTGATCAAACCCTCAAAGACTCTCACAGACCTTCATGATTTGGTCAAGCATTTTCAGGCCCCTATAATTTCCTCTATCTAGCGCATCCCTTTTTCCTTTGTACATAATAATTTACTATTACACTTTTGAGCCAATTCTCTGGGATTTTCTCATCTTTAATAATGGTGTTTATCAACTCGGTGACTAAGTTGACACCAGTCTCCCCTGAGGCTTTTATCATCTCAGCGACAATGTCAGAGCACCCTGGAGCTTTACCGTCCTTCATTTTATTGATTGCGTCGCTCACTACAGCTGACCATGCTATCAAAGGAGGGGGTCCAGATACCTGTATTGTTTTTTCGATACCTGTACTAAGCTGTTCCTTTTCCCGTTCAAACTCTACATTTAGCAATCGTTCATAGTGTGCCTTCCATGCTTCTCTGATTTCATGTTCTGCATACACGATCTTCCCATTATCGTTTCTAACACACTGTTCACCTATAATATCCCTACTGTCATTTTTAACTCGTCTAGCTAGGTTGAAGATCCTATTGGGATTGTCACTGTTACACACTTGTTCGAGGACCAGGTCCTTAACCCTTCAACCCCGGGTGGTACACGTGTGTACCATTATGTTTTGCCCCCAGGAACCCGGGTGGTACAACATTGTTCCATTGCTTGAAAGCCTGTGAGCTCCGTGTGCGAGGCGTCGGTCCGACGCATGTAAACAACAGCCGGCTGGACCGACGTCCCGCATCTCCGGCCACAAGAAGGAGAGCGTCGCTTGTTCGTGTGTGCCTGTATGTTGTTGTTAAGTATCGAAAAGTAGTGTACAGTGGCTGTTTTGGCCATAAAGTTATCTTCAATGAAATCATCATCACAAATCAAGCACTTGACTTAGAGAGCTCTACTTAACGCCATTCTACAGGTAAATAACACAGCTACGCTTGGGGATGCGCGGGAATGCGGGAAGCAGTCAGCTTAACAATGATACGGTAGCCTAGCCTAGACGTTTTTCGGCCAAAACACCCGGATTTCGGGGAATATTTATGTAATGCGTAGCCGGCGCGGGAGGGTTAATGCCTTTTTTCGCATTGTAAATTAACTCTTTTGGCAGTTCGTTTAGCTGCCTGGTATTTCTCCTTGCTACCTCCCTTCTTCCATGCTTTGAAGCATCTCCTTTTCTCTTTCACAGCATGTTCTACCTCATCGTTCCACCACCAGGAGGTCTTATTCCTGGGGTGACCCTTTGTTTTCCCACAGACTTTGTCAGTGGCAGCGATAAGGCTATGCTTAAGAAAGTTCCATTGACTATTTACATTGTTAGGCCTAGCTTCCTTATTTCTATTAATTTCCTCCAGTTCACTATGAAACCTATCCCTAACTTCCTTGTTCTTCAGCAGCCACACTTTCCTTTTGGGTATGTATACCTTCTTGCGCTTAGGATCTCTGTATAAGCTCATGTCGCACACAAGTAGCTTATGCTGGAGGATAAATTTTTCGCCCGGGATGATCTTTACATCTCGAACCAGTTTCCAGTCTTTCCTGTTAACGAAGAAGTAATCTATCTGGCTACTGGAGACCCCAGAGTTATATGTGATCAGATGGCTCTGTCTTTTCTTGAACTTAGTGTTACACACAACCATGTTGAGTGCAACACAGGACTCCAATATATATTCTCCTTCCAGATTCCTCCTTCCGTAACCATTTCCTCCATGTACCCCCTCGTACCCATCTGCAGATGCTCCCACGTGACCATTCAGGTCCCCCCCCCCCCCCACGATTGTTATTTCATTCTCCGAGAGGCCTGATATGACACTGACGGTGTCATTCCAGAAGTCCTCTTTTATCTCTTTCTGTAAACTTTCTGGTACTCCCTAAATCACTAAACAATAAATCAGAAAGGATGTAGTAACCCCTGGTGTAAAACTAGAAATGTACCCAAACTTAACCTAATCTAATCTTACCTTCAGTTGATAAATACTAAGCAAAAACGAATGACTTGGTTTGCCCAAGATGGCAGCCGGTTCTCACAGCGACCCATATTTTCCTTGAAAATGAGACACTTCATACCGAATCCTAAAATACTGTCTTCTCTCTCATTCTAGAGATACCGTAACTATTGATCTCTATGATAAGTTTTTAATACTGGTACTGTATATACCGTAGGCCTACTCATAATTTCTTAACTCTCCACAGGCATCGCTCAGGGTCCCATTAATGTGCCGATGAATACTAGACCACTGGGGAGACTACTGTACGTGTAGACCATCACTACCTATGGTCACACCATAAAGTGACCATGAATCCCCAATCCCCCATCAATGGGGCAAGAGGGATCTTTATCACCTTTCTACATACTTTAACCTGCAATATGCCTTTCTTAATTTATATTGTAGTTATCTTTAGACAATTTCTACAACAAATGAGGAACCTATGGGAAATATGCACCTTTTGATTTTTTAGTGATTATTATCGTGATAGTGAAGATAATTGTACGGTAGGCCTACCGTAATACAGGTAAATGTTTTATGGATGTTTTAGATACCGTACAGATATCCCTTAATTTCTTTGATAACAAATTTAGATGTCTACCCCATAAACATTATAACCATCTATGTATTACCAGGTGCCTTGATCCCTGAGGGGGTGACCACTAATGAATTGTCTTCTTGCAGTTCTATATACAGTAACTCTTAAAACTCCACAGGTATTGCCTTGGGTAGCTTTGATGTGCTGATGAAGACCAAGCCCCAGGGGTACGTGCCCACCATCATCACCTATGGCCGCACGATAGTTCCCGTCATGGGGGCAGGATTAGCATTCTCCATGATGGCCTGCGCAGCCACCAACATACGTGGGAAGGATGATAAGATCAATTACTTCATCGGCGGTGCTTCGGCTGGTGGCATCTTTGGCGCGACAGGTCAGAAATGAAGATATTGATACCATTTTGTCGTTTTGCGATAGCCTACAGTACTTGTATAAAGTGTAATGTTTGGTTATCCTTGTAAATTGAATCATGGGTAACAGTTGGGAGGTTAGAGTTACATATGAGATACCGGTAGGCTACTTATGTAGTCAGAGTTAAATCGGTTTGTATCCCATTATATATATTTACTTATTTTTCATCAGACATAAATACCTTGTGGGGATAGAGAGTCTCCACTCTTTTCAGAGCCGGAGTGCAAAAAGAATATCCCCCTCCCCCATAATAGATTTTGATAAAGGGCAACTAAAATCGGCTGCAAAGCTTCATATTAAATTATCATAAGGGGGTGACTAAAATGTGTTAGCATACCGTACTGATATCTATCTATATATTGCCTGACGCCGTGATCCCCGAAGGGGTGGCCACGAACGAACCGCCCCCATGCACCTCTGTCCCCAGTCAGTCGACGCCCCTCCCCCCAACCAGCACCGCCCTCGTTCATGTACTTCCTCACTCCATCCTTCCACCTCATATTCGGTCTACCTCTCCCTCTCTGTCCCTCCACCTCGCTCTCGTACACCCTCTTAGTCATTCTCTCGCTTTCCATACGTTCCATATGGCCGAACCATCTCAAGTTGTTCCTTTTCACACTTTCCAGCACATCTACCTCCACACCACACCTCCTTCTTACTTCCTCATTAGTCTGTCTATCCCTCCATGTAACTCCGCACGCACTCCTTAAGTAATTCATTTCCACTGCTCTCACTCTTGGTCTGAGTCTCTCAACCAACGTCCATGCTTCGCTTCCGTAAGTCAGTGTCGGGATTACCACACCGTCATGCAAGGACTTCTTCACTTCCATACTGACCACCCTATTTCTTGTTACTGCTTTTAGCGTTCCTACAACCCTCTTCCCCTGTTGTACCCTCTCCCGCACTTCTTCATCCATAGTCCCATCTTTACTCAACACACTGCCCAGATACTTAAAAGAGTTGACGATCTCCATAGCCTGACCGTTCAGCTTCACCTCACACTCTGTGACTTCACCCCTTTCGAAGACCATAACCTTGCTCTTCCCCGTATTTACTTTCAAATTCCGTTTTTCGCACACTGTTCCAAACTCATTTACCAGACCCTGCAACTCCCATTCATTATCACTCATCAGAACTGTATCATTCATAGGTAGCTTCCACTCAATTCCCTCCCTTTTCAGCGATACACCAACATCCACTGCTCTTGATAGTATTTCTTTCATGACTCCATCCATATATACAGTAAACAACCACGGGGACATCACACACCCCTGTTTCAAACCAACATTCAGGTCAAAGAACTCGCTCTGCTCACTCTCCACACGTACTGCCACCTTTGCACCCTCATACATGCTCGTCACTGCTTTCAGCAACTTGCCCTCTACTCCGTATATTCTTAGTACTTTCCACAAACCTTCTCTATCCACTCTGTCATAGGCCTTCTCCAAGTCCATAAAGGCAACATACACCTTTTGTTTCTTCTCCAGATACTTCTCCACAACACAATTCATGGTAAAAATCTGATCTACACATCCTCTTCCCTTCCTAAAACCTCCCTGCTCGTCGCCTATCCATTTCTCCGTTCTCACTCTCTCAATCACTACCCTACTGTATACCTTCCCTACTACGCTTAGAAGACATATTCCTCGGTGGTTACCACACACTCCTCTTTCCCCTTTGCCCTTATATAGGGGGACTATTATGCCAGTCTTCCAGTCATCGGGTGCACTCCCCTTCTCCCATGCTAGTTTGCACATTTTCCATACCCATTCTATCACTATCTCACCACCATACCTCAACATTTCCCCTCACACTCCATCTGTTCCTGGTGCTTTCCCCAACTTCACTCTTTTCATGGCTTCCCACACTTCTGACCTCCTGATCCCCACCTCCTCCTCCACTACTTCTCTTCTTCTCCCTTCCATACCATATCCAGCTATGTTTGCTGGCTCTTCATTCCTTACATTTAGCAACTCACTGAAGTACTCCCTCCATCTTTCGACTCTCTCTTGCTTCTCGGCTAGCATTCTCCCATTCTTATCTTTCACACCCTTACTGTTTCCCTTGCTACCTTCCCTAACTTTCTTGACTTCTTTCCAGAACAGTTTCTTACTCTCCCTCCATTTTACACTCAGATTCCTTCCAAATTTCTCATCTACTCTTCTCTTACTTTCCTTCACTACTCTCTTCACCACCCTCTTACTCTCCACGTACCTCGCTCGTTTCTGTCTCTCGGAATCTTCATTCCCTCTACTACCCAACCACTCTCTATATGCTTTCTTCTTTTCTTCCACAGCTATTCTTACCTCTTCTGTCCACCATGCTGTACCTTTCACTCCCCTCCCTCTTCTCCTCACTCCACACACCTCCTCACATGCTGCACAGATCTCATCCTTAAACACCTTGCTCATCTCCTCCACTTCCTCCATAACTTCCAGGTCGAACCCACCTAGTCGTCTTTCCACTGCTCTCCTGTACTCCTCCCTGACTTCCTCCTCCTGCAACCTCTCCACCCTCCTCACCATTCCACCCTCCTCTCGCCTCCCTCCAGCTCTCCTCACCCACTTCTTTTGTATCCTAACCTTAGCTACCACTACATAATGATCAGACAGACCCCCTCCAATACCCCTATACACCCTAGCATCCATCACAGATTTCTTCATTCATTCATCCACACATACATAATCAATCAATGACTTTCGTGCCACCACTGTCTTATCCTTCATCGTCAACATCCGTTTCCACGTGTACCTGTGGATCATTCTGTGTCGGAAGAAGGTGTTGGCTATCCACAGCCTCCTCCCCACACATACGTCCATAAGTGCATTACCATTCCCATTCACCTCTGATGGTACCCCCCACCCTCCCACCACTCCCTCAACTTTCCTATCACCCACCTTACCATTCATATCCCCAATCAGAAATATTCTTTCGTTCTTGTCAAACTTCTCCAGGCACGCTTCCACATTCATCCAGAACTCCTCTTTCTTTCTTTCAAGTATATCCTCTGTCGGGGCATACACGCATACAATCACCCACGTTTGTATTCCTACTTTCATTCTCACCCACACAATCCTTGAACCCACAGACCCATACTCTCTTACACATTCCTTCCATTTGCTACTTACAAACAAACATGCACCTTCTCTCGCTGTTCCTTCACTCACTCCAGCACACACACCCATTCCACACTCCCACTCTCTCACATCTGAACCTTTCCATTTGGTCTCTGTCATTCCACATACATCCAGCCTGGCATTTACTAACACTTCCAGAACCTCTCTCTCTTTTGTGCCATCATTCATGCCACTAACATTCCACGTAGCCATTCTCAGAATGTCCGAAGGCATGTCCTTAGTCGGTCGTGGTTCGTCAACGTTGGTTCCGTCCGCATCCGAGGCTGTTCGTTCGTTTTTCTTTGCTTAGATATTTTTTCCGGGTGGGGGTCGCAAGCCCACCGACCCAACCTCTTTAGTCGCCTCTTACGACACGCAGAAGGCACGTGGGGCATATTCTATTCCCTAACCCCCAGAGGGGATATACTGTACTGATATACTGTATATATAATTATATATACCGGTATATATATACAGTATATATATAACAGTATACCGTATATATACAGTATATATATATATACAGGATATACAGAGAATATATGAGTCAGATACAAGGGGAGATAGAAGGGCAGGAAGACCCCCATTGAGATGGAGAGACTGTAAGACAAGCTTTGTATGATAGAGGAATGACTATAGATCAGGCAAAGGAAGTGGTAATAAACAGGAATGAATGGAAAATGCTTGTGAATAGTTGAGTGAACACGTGGTCATTTGCGGGAAGGGGTCGGGCGCAAGTTGGACTAGATAATAGTCCATCAGGCGCCTGGCCCGGGGAGACGATTAATATGAAGGGTGTGCCTGGAAGTGTGGTGGGCGTCTTGTGGCTTTGGCTCCGATGCATGTCTGCCTGCCGAGATCGGAGCCTCTCCGGGTGGTCGGGGGCCGGGGGAGTGCTGGAGCGACCTTGGTGACCCTGGTCTCTGGGTATTCTCCTGGGTGACCTGGATGTGCGTGAATTTTGTGTTTTGTCTGTGTTTGTTCGTTGTTTTGTCTTGTGTTTTGTGTTTTCCTGTTCTTGCTCTGTCTTGAGTCGGCCACCCCCAATAAAAAAATAAACAAATAATAATAATAATAAAATAGAGGAAAATAAAAATAAAAAATAGGAAAAGTGGGGATTGGGCCTGAGCATATATATATATACATACTGTATATACTGTACCGTATATATTACAAAAGTACGATAACATGTTTAACCCGTGGAGCCCCGGCTAGATTTGTAATGTTTGTTCACCAGAACCCGGCCGGTTTTCAAAAAATTGTTTTATTCCAGAAACAATAGCGAATGGGTTAGGAATGAAGGAAAAACCACGAAAAACCGCTCAAAAAGCTTAAAGAATGGTCCTACAGAGCCCCCGAAAACGTATTTTACAAGAGTAAAAAATTGAAGGCAATTACCCCAAAAAACCAGGTTATTGCACGCTCACGCGCACGCACGTGGACTTTGAGAGTTTTCAACCATCGGCACGGTTGCGTGGGATATGTACACAGTTCCCATACAAATCTGAGCCCTCTCGAGTGGCTACACCTGAGGTTACGGTCGGAGCAATTAGGGTGACTCGTCAGACGAGTCGCTGGGGCTGTGCGTTACATACATCGCCGACGCGTCAGACGCGTCGCTGGGGCTGTACGGGTTAAGCAAATTTATATTGCATTTTGGAATACAGGTAGGCTACTCAATTTGTCCAAAACAGGACAACAAATTTTACCAGTTAGCTTATAGGCTATACTGTACGGTACTTTTTTAGGAATGCAAATTTTGATATATCTGTTCCAAGACATTCATGTATACCAACTTACACAGTCAGTCCCTATTGAATATATATCATAAAGTCTAGATATTTGAAGCTATTTTTTATTTGATTGGATTTTTTTTATAATTTTTTCATTTTTTTTTTTACAGTAATACAGTAATGTCACTAGTCGTGACATAGTCAGTAAAGCATCGGCTGCTGATGAAAGGGTCGGGAGGTCAAACCCGCTCTGTCAAAATTTTATTGGTAGATGAACGAAGGCGGTGCTGGTTGGGGGGAGGGGCGTCGACTGACTGGGGACAGAGGTGCATGGGGGCGGTTTGTTCGTGGCCACCCCTTCGGGGATCACGGCGTCAGGCAATAGATAGATAGATAGATAGATAGATATATATATATATATATACAGTATATATACTGTATATAGGGTAAGACGGGGTAATTTTGCCGAAAATCGCGTATTTTGACGAATAGAAACTGCCACAAATGGAATTTTTAAATTTTAAATTTTTTATCTATACATTCAGCCTTTCTGCTATAGATGCCCAAAAAACGAAACAAAATATATAATGTTTTGGTCATGCTGCCGAATTTTTGAAAAAAGTCACTCGCGGGCAGGGTAATTTCGCCGCGACCTATTTTACGCATCATCTAGCTAGTAAACTAGATAACATTATATGATTAATGGCCAGACAAAACACTAGCGCGCAGGTAAAAGCAATGAAAACATTCACAAACCCAAACTGACACTAAACATGCCAATAGAAAAACACACAACTGAACAGGGCAGGCAGAGATGCGGGTGTGTCACACGTGTAGGCCTAGGCGCCACTGTGTCTAGTGCGGGTGTGGACGTGTCTAGTGCAGGTGTGGAGTTGTGGACGTATTTATTAGGCCTACGGGTGTGGAAGTATTTAGTGCGGGTGTGGACATGTCTCGTGTGGGTGCGGCGTGTAGGTTGCTAGTACAAAGTATCAGGCAGCAGCTGACGGCTACTGCTAACACTGTGTCACACGCAAACATACAAACAAACAAAACACCCACAAACCCCCCCAAACCCCCCCACACACACCCGACCATACCGTCAGACGCGCCGCTAGCCCCGGCTCCAGGCCCCGCGAAACTGCAACAAAACCTAAGCCAAACTTGATCTACAACCTAAGCCAAGCTAGCTATACAACCTAAGCCAAACTTGCTCTACAACCTAAAGACAAACTGATCTACAACCTAAGCCAAACTGCAGCCGAATCCATGCAATAGTTATGCAAAATTATTAGCGACGCGTCGAAATTACCCCGTCTTACCCTATATATATATACAGTAGGGTCCCGCATAAAACGTGTTCAGATAAAACGAGTCTCGATTAAAACGAGCGACCTAAAATATTAATATTTAATTTTCGATAAGAACGAATGTGATCACATAAAACGAGTCTGCCGCCAAAGTGGGGCAAATCCGAGGAGTTTTCATATAGAGCGCCGAAATATCGTACGCTCCTGACGGAAATTTACGCTTACAGTGAACATTGACGATATTGGGCCACCAAAATGCCGTGTTCACATAGAACGAAATCGCATAGAACGGCCTCGTTTATCGACCAATTTCTCGTTTTATGCGGGACCCTACTGTATATATATATATATATATATATATATATAAATACCGGTATATACGGTGTATATAGTGTACCGGTGTGTACTGTATAATTTTAAGTAACGTATGCGAAGTACGCTCTATTGTTAATATTTAGCAGATCTTTTTGTTGACTATGTAAGATATTTTACTACATGTGTGAAAAAGTCATGGGTAGTCACTTAAGTTTTATTAGTCAATATTATTAAATAACCCTCTGGCCTAAACAATTAATACTAGTCCTGGCTTTTGGAGAGTGCTTTAAAGTTTCCAGCCCTCTAACCGTTAACTAGCGGAGTGGTGCAAAATATTGTGTGTCCGTTCACTTAATCTTATTAAGAGCCATATACATTTCACTGTATTGGACAATTTTTTTAAAAGAGATATATCAATTTTGAAATATCCAAGTTATTGATAATCTAAGAACTGCAATAGTATAAGAAACTGCAATACAGTATATAAATTTGTCTTCCTTAGAAGTATATAGCTCGAAAAATTTCCAGGTGCACTACATACAGAATCACATACCCAATAGCTGGGGGTGGCCGACTCGAGACAGAGCCCGAACAGAGACAACACAACAAAGAAACTAAATAAATATATTCACACACAACTACCGGTAGGTTGCCCAGGAGAAGACCCAGAGACCTAGGCCCATTTGGGGTCTCCAGCAAAAGATTCCCAGGTCCCAGACCTCCTGGAGAGGTTCTGTTCTCAGCAGGTAGACAAATTAATTATAAATAATTAAAATGTATAATTGGCATTTAAACAAACCAAACAGGAGAAGCACAATATTCAGACAAAAGAACTTATCAAAATCGTATCTCTTTAATACTCAATCTGTCTCTACGAGTCACTCCACATATACTCCTCAAGCAGCTCATCTCCATCAAATCCAGCTTTCTTATCTCCTTTGCCTTCACAGCCCATGTCTCATACATCACTGTTGGTAGCCTATAATAATAATAATAATAATAATAATGCTTTATTCCAGACTCACACAGTACAGAGGGGGACCATACTGGGGTCCATATACACCTTACAATAACTAGTGGTGGGCACAGCTAACTGAAAAGTTAGCTGAGGTAACCGCTAATCAGCTAACTTGAAACATTAGCTTCGATAACGCTAAATCGCTGAATAAATTAGTGGAAGCTAACGATAACAGTTAACAGCTAAATTTTATCTTATGAATTTAGCATTGGTTTGATTTTTTCCCTCTAAAACCCTTAAACACAGACCTAGAAAGCTAAAACTATATTATGATGTAGGTTGTTGTTGTAGCTTACTGCTTAGACACAGCTTTCCAAAATATAGGCTAAAAGAATCATATAATGCCAAGATCAGATAATTAATTAATGTGCATATCCGTCCTGTTGTACATGAATAATTATGTGAACAAATGAAATAAGCAGTAGCTTACAATCAAATGTATTTACATACAGTTGTTGTTGTTTTTCCCCAGGCTGCCTGGCCGAACAGCCCCAAGGTCCCGAGCAAGGCCAAGGCCACAGAGCGCCCCCACAAAACCCTCCCTGCCTACCACTAACAAAGCCCGGGTGACCGAAGCCACTCCAAGGCAGGGAGCTGAGGAGGGCGCGCAAACGCCCGGGAAACCAAAGCCCCACCCAAGGCCCTGTGCCCCTCAGCAATTATGAAGGGAAAGTTGAGGGGCAAGGGAAAAATGTGACGCTTTGGCTCCCAATCTGCCAACTTTTAGGTTGGCAGTAGGGAGGTCGATCCACGGAAAAGACGCCGTCACTTGAGATCTAGAAGATATATAAGTAAGAGGAACAGTCAGAGTAAGCTATGGGTATGGCAGAGATCGCTCAGCTCTCACTCTGATAGACCAGCCCATCACCACATGACTAGAACCCAATCCTCTCGGCATCAGCTAGGAAAGCCGCCTTTGGCGGAGGGATAGCTCCCCTATTTCAACTCCTTTCGGAGTTGGGCACCCGCCATTTACATACAGTAATACAAGACTGTTTAGTATTACAGTGAAAGTCCTGTAATCAGGAAGGCAGGGGACCGCGGGATTTCCGGATTAGCAGATTTTCCGAGGTATCAGAATTATACATAAAAATGTGGCGCGGTGAAGTTCCGGTGGTGTAGAGGTGTAAATCCAAAACACTCAATTAATTGACTTAAGATAGACATGAATCTTATTTTGGGGGAAAAATAATATATTTTGGTGGAAAATTAGTATATTTTTGGGGAAAAAATAGTATATTTTGGGGGGAAAAACCTTCCGAGGTATCAGCCTCCGGATTAGCGGACTTTCACTACTACTGTATCACAATATTTACGGACACTGTTAATCAAAATTCAATTCAATATACAGTCCATCCTCCTATAACGCGAGTTTAGGGGCGGTACTGCCCCTCGTGTTGTAGGTATTTCGCGTTGTAGGAATAACACTTTAAATGGAGATAATTCTATATGGGAGTGGGCCCCCCAATTTTGCCACTTTTCCGTATTTTTTTAGCTTAATAAATATATAGGCTAGGCTATACAACTTCCATTTCATCGGAATAACATTCACCAGTTTCAGTTTAGTCACAGCTGGGGTTTGTTGTTGTTTCGTGGACAAAATCTAACCAAACGTACTGTCCGACATTAATTTTTTATCAACAATTGGATATTCGTTACTGTGGGCTCTTATTACTCTACTTCCTAATAATAGGCAAGTAAATTATAAGATCATGTTTGGATAAACAAATATACCGAATTAAATTAGAATGAAGAAACAGTACGTTTAGTGAGATGTTTCAGCTTGCCGTCAACCCAGCTGGGCCAGCTCCAAAGCCCTCTTGCCGTCGCGCTGTAGGTGGGGGGGGGGGGTCACGCAGTAAGAGGAGGCGCCGGATTTGAAGCACTAGGCAAGGCCATTTCGCGTTATATGTTTTCGGCTCGGGTTATAAGAGGTTTAGGTAATTCGGGACCCCCCCCTCGTGTTGAAGGAGGATCGCGTTGTAGGAGCTTGTGTTATAGGAGGATGGACTGTATTAGCGAGTAGCTAAAATTAAAATTTAATATTTCTCTCGTGCGTTATGTACAACAGTGTCAGTATGCAATATCATAAGAACGATAAGATATTACTAGATAGTACAAAATATTATAAATATAGTTATGATTGATTATTTATGATTATGACTTATTACTCATGACTCATGAGCTATATAACGACACTTTTGTCGAATAGAAAAATTATTTATTGGGTTAGAAAACTAAGATAGGCATAGACAGTAGAACAAAATCAATAAGCTTAACCCCTTCAGCACCATGATGCCCGTTTACCTCTGATGCAGGCTAAAGTTAGATTATATGTAATTTAAGAAGGGCCTATGTTATTTAGAGAGTTTAGGCTATTCAAAACATCTTTCAGGAGTACTCTACAATCAGTCAATCGCCCTGCAAAACTCAACACACACACACACACACACACACACACACACACTCATATATAAGTATACTATATATCTATAAATAAATACACATATAAACCCAAATAGATGCCTCAACAATCTATGGTAAAATTTTGAATATGTAAATTTCGTAGTTTTTCTGTAGCAAAGTCGGCGCTAGGCTCACGACACTTAACCCTCCTGGCCCGGGCAGGTCCTCCTAAGGACACCACGAAATAAGGGCAGGTACCCGGGTGTCCTTACCTGTCCAGTAAGCTTGAAAGCCTATTCAGCTTGGTCTGAGCGCCGTGCGTCCGACGCATGTAAACAAAGCCGATCGTTGCGTCACCGCACCTCCGAAAACAATAAGGAGACGTCGGATCAATGTTATTGTTGTGATGTCAGACGAAATTAGTGTCTGAAAAGCTCCGATATTGTCAACATTGCGGAAAAATTCGCTCCACTGAAATCGTCATCACAACTGAACCAGTTGACTTAGAGAGCTCTACTCAACGCCAGTCTACAGATTGGAAACCGCACTACGTTTATAGATGCGTGGGAAATTTCTAGCAGTTAAACTAAACAAAAATACGGTAGCCTAGGCCTAGACGTTTTTCGGCCAGATCGCCCGGGTAGCCCACACTGTCCTTTGGAGGACCTGCCCGGGCCAGGAGGGTAAATAATACAAAATATTTAACAAAAAAAAAACCGTACAAACCAATCAGGAGTCACGGCTAGAGTTATGAACTTACGAGACATCAGTCAGTGACTCAATAATAATGTATGCTGGGACACAGTGACACTATCTATTACACATGCTCTGCTGCTGGGTCAACCTCAGGTGCCGCACGTAAACACATTGTGACGTTCGTGTCATAAAATGACTCGTGAGTCGTGTCTTGTCTACATGTGAATGTGACGTGATATAGTCAGTGTAATACTGACTGTTGCAATGTTGCAATTACATACTCATAAATACTGTATGTGTGTAACTGTGTATGTATATAGATAGATTACTTCTTGGTAAACAGGAATGACTGGAAACTGGTTCGAGATGTAAAGGTCATCCCGAGCAAAGAATGTATCCCCCAGCATAAGCTACTTGTGTGCGACATGAGCTTATACAGAGATCCTAAGTGCAAGAAGGTATACATACCCAAAAGGAAAATGTGGCTGCTGAAGAACAAGGAAGTTAGGGATAGGTTTCATAGTGAACTGGAGGAAATGAATAGAAATAAGGAAGCTAGGCCTAACAATGTAAATAGTCAATGGAACTTTCTTAAGCATAGCCTTATTGCTGCCACTGACAAAATCTGTGGGAAAACAAAGGGTCACCCCAGGAATAAGATCTCCTGGTGGTGGAACGATGAGGTAGAACAGACTGTGAAAGAGAAAAGGAGATGCTTCAAAGCATGGAAGAAGGGAGGCAGCAAGGAGGAATACCAGGCAGCTGAACGAACTGCCAAAAGAGTTATTTACAATGCTAAAAAGGGCATTAACCCTTAATTAGCGGCTCACCACATAAGTCGAGTTAAATAAAGCTGGACTATGTGGCGGCGCTCGACATAGGTCGAGTGGCAATTTCAGCACGTAATGTTGCTGAGAGAGAGAGACAAGTGGTGGCAGGAGACTAGCGAGCGTATGACTGCTCCAGACCACCGCGGCGAACCTACTGACACGAATCTCAGCTCCCTCCTCCCTCTCTCACTCGCTACATACTGAATGGGATGGGGAAAGTACCGAATTACATGCTTTTTGCACTCGCGTTGCACGGTTATTGCAAGAAAACTAGCCATCATAAAAGGATCGTTATGGTGTCATTCGAAAGCTCTGTTTATGCCCTTTCAGGGATAGGTACTTGTTTTACGTTCTGGGTCTTATTTAGGCATGAAAATGATCACGTAAACAGCCCTATTTTGGCTAAAAACACCCCGCTGTGCGGTACATATAAATAAACCGCATAGGCCGCTCGTAAGGTGTTAAGGACCTGGTCCTCGAACAAGTGTGTAACACTGACAATCCCAATGGGATCTTCAACCTAGCTAGGCGAGTTAAAAATGACAGTAGGGATATTATAGGTGAACAGTGTGTTAGAAACGATAATGGGAAGATTGTGTATGCAGAAAATGAAATCAGAGAAGCATGGAAGGCACACTGAATGAACGATTGCTAAATGTAGAGTTTGAATGGGATAAGGAACAGCTTCGTATCAAAAAACCAATATCTGGGCCCCCTCCTTTGATAGCACCAGCTGTAGTGAGCGACACAATCAATAAAATGAAGGACGGTAAAGCTCCAGGTTGCTCTGACATTGTCGCTGAGGTGATAAAAGCCTCAGGGGAGACTGGTGTAAACTTAGTCACTGAGTTGATAAACACCATTATTAAAGATGAGAAAATCCCAAAGGATTGGCTCAAAGTGTAATAGTAATTATATACAAAGGAAAAGGGGATGCGCTAGATAGAGGAAATTATAGGGGCCTGAAAATGCTTGACCAAATCATGAAGGTCTGTGAGAGAGTCTTTGAGGGTTTGATCAGGCAAAGCATCTCCATTGATGATATGCAGTTTGGTTTATGCCAGAACGGGGTACAACCGATGCTATCTTCATAGTCAGGCAGATACAGGAAAGATACTTACTCAAAGGCAGGGATCTTTACTTTGTGTTTGTAGACCTGGAGAAGGCCTTTGATAGGGTGCCTAGAGATGTTGTGCAGTGGGCTATGAGGAAACTTGGTGTGGAAGAGTGGCTGGTGTGTGTGATAATGAAGATGTATGAGGATTCGCGAAGTGCGGTGAGAGTGAAGGGTGTACTGAGTGATGAGTTCGCAGTCTGTGTTGGAGTCCATCAGGGTTCAGTGTTAAGCCCCCTCCTCTTTATTATGGTCTTGGAGGCACTGTCTAGAGTTTTTAGAGGCGGACTCCCGCTGGAACTGTTTTATGCAGACGATTTAGTCCTAATAGCTGACAGTATGCAAGATGCTGAGGCCAAATTCAGAGAGTGGAGAGAGGGCATGGCGACCAAGGGTTTAAGAGTCAATATTAACAAAACCAAGGTTATGCATTGTAGATTGAGACGAGGCAATGTGGAAAAGAGCGGTGCATACCCATGTGCAGTGTGTGGAAAGGGAGTGGGCGTTAACTCAAGTCAATGTAGCATCTGTCGATGATGGGTACACCATGGGAGTAAGCGCTGTAGTAGAATAAAGGGACCCCTGCCGAAGGATAAGTCAGAAATAGAGAAATTTGAGTGCGTAGTGTGCAAAGGCGAGCTTGTGTTAAGTGATGATCCTGTGGCTGTGGATTTTGGAAATGAGTCTTTGGAACTGGTGAACAAGTTTTGTTACCTAGGAGATACCATCTCTGCCGGTGGTGGGGCCGAGGCTGCCACTGTTGCTAGAATTAGGTGTGGCTGGGGGAAGTTCAGAGAACTGCTGCCAATCCTGACCATGAAAAGAATGACTCTCCCCTTGAAGGGAAAGGTGTGTGTTAGAAGTGCAATGACGTATGCCTCAGAAACATGGGCCGTTAAAGTAGAGGATGTCAACAGAATGGAACGTAATGAGATGAGAATGGCGAGATGGATGTGTGGGGCCAGGCTACAGGATAGAATAACAAATGTTGAGCTGAGGAGACGTTTAGGTATAAAGAGTATTAGCGAGGTGATGCATACAAGTAGACGGGGATGGTATGGACATGTGGAGAGAATGGATGAACAAAATTGGGTGAAAAAAATGCAGGTCTGTGATTGTGGAGGGAGCTGCACCAAGGGGTGGACCGAGGAAGACCTGGGATCGGACTATACGTGACGATCTCAAATTCAAGAACTTGACAAGTGAAGCAGCCCTTAACAGGGTTGCCTGGAATGCCGCCATTAGGACAAGAGACTGAAACTGCACGTATGTGTGGAACACTCAGTCTTAAAATTGTATGTATGTATGTATGTACTGTACTGTACTGTACTGTACTGTACTGTACTGTACTGTACTGTACTGTACTGTACTGTACTGTACTGTACTGTACTGTACTCTGACACCTACCCCGTAGCTGGGGGTGGCCGACTTGAGACAGAGCCGAAACAGGGACAACACAACATAACAAAAAATGTATATATACAGTATATATAATGAAAAATTCACACACATCTAGGTCTCCCAGGAGAAGACCCAGAGACCTAGGCCCATATGAGGTCTCCAGCAAATGACTCCCAGGTCCCAGACCTCCCAGGTCCCAGACCTCCCAGAGATGTTCCAGTCTCAACAGGCAAACACGCAGCAAAGCCCCACCACCACAATGCCCGCCCACCTCACATCCAGGCATGACCATACATACATACATACATAACATTTTAAGACTGAGTGCTCCACACATATGTGCAGTTTCAGTCTCTTGTCCTAATGGCGGCGTTCCTGTTACGGGCTGCTTCACTTGTCAAGTTTTTCTATTTGAGATCGGCACGTATAGTGCCCTCTACCTCCCCTTGTTTCTGACTCATATACTCTCTTTGTAAGCCTTTCATCTTTCAATTGTTCAACATGTTTGTACCAGCACAGCATCCTTCTAAATAATATGAATACACATTTATGAAATAATTAGCATTCTTAACAAATCTGTCAAAGTGCAAATCTATATTGATGCAAACCAAGAGTGAGTGGGGTAGAAATGAGTTACTGTACTTGAGAAGTGTGTGCAGAGTTACATGGAGGGATAGAAAGACGAATGAGGAAGTAGGAGAGCGGTGTGGTATGGATGTAGATGTGCTGGAAAGTGTGAAAAGGAACTCCATGAGATGGTTCGGCCATGTGGAACGTATGGGAAGCTAGACAACGACTAAGAGAGTGTACGAGAGTGAAATGGAGGGACAAAGAGGGAGAGGTAACCGAGAGAGAGGTGGAAGGGTGGAGTTAAGAAGTATATGCGTGAAAGCGGTGCTGCATTGGAGGAGGGGCGGCAACTGACTGGGGACATAGGTGCATAGGTGCATGGGGGCGAATCATTCGTGGCCACCCCTTTGGGGATTACGGCGTCCGGTAATAGATAGATATTTGATAGCAAATTGGTATACCAAGTTGAAAAGTCAAAGCTATATAGGCCTACTAAGGTACGGTAACTTTCGGCATGGTATTAATTTTATCAATAACTTCTAATGAATTGTCCACACTCCAATAATAGTTAATGCCAGTTCATTTCTTGATGGTATCACAATATCGTTTATACGTACAGGTACAGTCCATCCTCCTATAACACGAATTCCTACAACGCGATCCTCCTACAACACGAGGGGGGGTCCTGATAAATAGTACATTTATTCAGTTAATTGTAGCCATGATATTGTAGATTGAATATTTTTTTTAACTAATCTCTCTATTATATATTCATACATTTTGATATATTCTAGGAACTAATATATTCTAGGTCTTTCCTAGGACCGATTGATCACTTTTATTTACCGCCGTATTGCCGCCGTATGTATACGCGATCGCATAGCGCGAAGTTTATATAGTGCGAGGGTCGGATCGACCCATTTTTCTTCATTAGTTGTAAGATAAGTGATGTTTTTTTATATTTGTTAATGGTTCGATGGTATCTGGTAGGTAATATAGGTGTTTGTTTAGCAAGAAATCCGGGAAAAAAGGGGCAAAATTGTGGAGCTCAGACCCATATAGAATTATCTCCATATATAGTGTTATTCCTACAGCGCGAGGGGCTCTGCCGCCCATATAGTCGTGTTATAGGAGGATGGACTGTATATTATTTATTATTATTTACATTATACTCTGTGACTCGGATGCAATTATTATGAATCAAATACAATGTGCATTTGGCAATCAATATGTGTGTGTGTGATATGCTGGAAAATAAATCGATCAACGGCTTTCATTATTCATATATGGAAGTTCAATTAAGTCATTCCTACAGTGGTTATAATTAATACTTTTATAAATACTGTAGAAACATTTTCTTCTGTCCATTTATATACAAAATTAAAAGGAGATATAATGTTTAGCAATTTTATTAACTCAGATTTAGTAAAATAGCCTATTTCTTTAATAGTAGGGAAAAGGTACGGAATAATGGTATGATCATTTTACCGTGTTGTACGGTACGGAAGAAAATTGGTGGTACAATACAAAATTACAGTACTGTACAGTGTTTTTGGTGAGGGCTGGTCCAGAGTGAGGTTAGGTATCCTCTACCCAACCTTAGCTGTTCTGTGTGTCTTTTACTGTCCTACTTTTCCTTCTGTGGGCGAGGGCTGGGAATCCTCCTCCTCTTGTAGACTTCACCTACTAGACGAGACAGAGAAAGGGGCGAGGGAACGCGAAAGTGGTCCCGGACACTAAGAATTGGAACTTGAAATATTGTTTCTGTTCGATCTCTTTCTCAAGTCGGCCACCCCCAGCTATGGGATATGTGACTTGAGTACCGTATGTACATACCATACCGTACTGCCTGCCTTGGCCAAGTTAACCCCTTCAGACTCATATGATGCAGAGGTTGCCAGATTAGCAATAAGAAATAGAGTTCTCTCACTCTTATAATTACCTCTCCAAAATTAGTTTTCTGCCCACAGCTAACTCAAAGACAACTGCAGAGGTTGAAGTAACTAAACTAAAAGTTTCTAAATACCCCTGATGGTAACAAAGGTTTTAAAGTATCCCTAATAGGCTCAAAATCGCGTCATATGTCGGAGAGGGTTAAGCACACTAGTAATTAAACCATCGGACAAAATAATTCTTTTTAAAAACTGAGGAAAAAAAGAAAAATAGAAAGGTTTGGCAAACTTACTAATGGTGTTTGAACATTGAGATCACACCATTATGTACTGTTTTTTTATAGTTTTAAAGACAGAACGCTCCACATGAGGTGCGGTTTTAGTCTCCCATCCTACTGGTGGCATTCCAGGCAGCCCTATTCAGACCTGTCTAACATTTCAAGTATTTAATTTAAAGATCTGGGCATATGGTCTGATCCCACATGTCTCTTAAGTCTACAGGGGTAAGGGGGCCTTCATCTCAAGGTGGAGGGGAAAAATTATTATGCCTCCTGCTTCCTACAGTGTGTCGTACAAGGCGATTAACCCCTTCTGTACCAGCAACGTCTTTTATTTTTTATTTCAGCTACATTTAGACGAGTTTATGAAGCTTAGGAAGGATATATGGTAGCAAAAAGGATTGATTGAGATAGTCTGTAGCCTTTGAATGAGTAGACGTCCTTCATAAGCTGTACAAAAGCGTCTAATAGTTACCAGAATAGAATGAAAAGTACATCACTAGTACAGAAGGGGTTAATAGGGAGGATGGCGGTAGACTTATGGATCAACAGCCATTACTATACAATTAAGCCATGCTATTGGCATTCTCTTTGTGTGGCACTGCCAAAGCTGGTGGGATGTGGATAGTTGCTACAGGGGACTCTACTTGAGTCTCACCTGAGCGTTGGGGGCACGACCTTATTGTTCTTAGTTCGACTTTGTAAATTGGTGGATCACTGGCACAGAGTTATTGCCCCCTCCGCCCCCGCAGACCTAGTTCTGGCGCCATAGGTTCGATCATGCCGAAGGAATCCAGAGGGTACAGAACACTGTCTTTCTAGACTGGCCTTCCCCGCCTAATAATACAGGGGCCTTAACCCTCACAGACCGGCTTCCCATTCTATAAGATATCCCTGAAACCCGGGGGATTTGGCCGAAAAACTTCTCGCCTAGGCTACCGTATCTTTGTTATTTTAACTGCTACCACATTCCCACGCATCTCCAAGCGTAGATGTGTTTCGTACCTGTAGACTGGCGTTGAGTAGAGCTCTCGAAGTCAACTGGTTCAGTTGTGATGACGATTTCCGTGGAGACTTTCGTGGCAATGTTAGCCATATGAGACACTTTTCACTACTGAAACAACAACATACAGCCACACTAAAACAAACGACGCCTCTCCTTCTTGTGTTCGGAGGTGCGTGGCGTCGGTCCAACCGGCTGTGTTTATATGCGTCGGACGGACGGCTTTCAAAACAAGCTTACAGGCTCTCAAGCTTCCGGTGCCTCAGAGCCCTTCCGTGTTCCTGGCCCTAGTTTGTTATGGGTGCCTCAGAGCCCTACCGGGTCTGAGGGGTTAACCTCATAGTAGCTCATTAGATGCATAATACTGGACCAGTCATAGTCGCCAGTGCTGTGTATGCGCACAAGGTGAGTCCCTAAGGCTGCTTCATGTGTCAGTCTCCCGTTGCTCTGGAACCACTGGATCCTACACTTTCTCGAACCTTATTTGTAGGTGCTGGGGACGGAGTAGTTTATAGCCGGTGACCTGGGGATGTTGATTTTTCTGTGCCAGCTTCTTTACCTACAGTAGCCTACTACTATATACCGGTATATATATATACAGTACTGTATATGTGTACAGTTCAATATACTAATTATAAACTTGTACCGAAAGGTATACTATTACTAGTTTTTATCATTGCTTCAACAAGGGGCAGTCAGAAAATCTCTTACTTAAAGTTTTGGTATATTGGGTTGTCAAATTTTCAACTTCATGGACACCAAGTCTGTGAGTATTATAGATGACTAAATTAATTTGTGTGACAGATAGGCAGTAATCTCGGTAATTTGAAAAGCTTCAATAGATTACTAATTGTTAATAATTCTCATACCTATCCCAGTCAAAAAATGCTGAGGGACTAACAGCTAACGAAGGCAAATGTGTCCTTCCTTGAGGAGGTAAGCATCTCATCCTGTGATTACCTACAGTTTCGACCATCGTCCTTCCCCTCCATTCCATCGTACAGTACAGTAGCTAATTTTATGAATGTAATTGATCTGTCATATTTTATCTTTCTCTTTCTTCCCAGCTCGTTCATTCTCTGTTGGGATGCCAGCCGCCTTCTTCCTGGGTTGCCTGGCAGCCTTGTACAAGGACTCCAAGGACAACGGGTGGGAATTCTTCCCCCAGTCCCCTCACAAGATGGGACCCATTGACTGGCGCAAGGGAGACTATACTCTAACTAAGGAGCGGTAGAGAGCCGAAGGAAGGTGGTGGTTGCAATAGGGATGAAATTAACTTGACCTTTACACTTGGTAATTTACTTTTGTTGTAGAAGTGAAATTTAGTTGGCCTCTGTAAAGCAAAATTGTAATATGATCATTTTTCTGTCATCATTAAGAAGTTTTACTCTGCCTTAGATGTATCTCTAAATGTTGTATGAGTATATACTGTTTCTATTAACTCTTACTAGGAAAAGGTATACTGTATAGATAGAGTGATAGGTACCGATATCAAAACTAACGTAAATGAAGACAGAAAATAATTACTAAGGGCAGGAAAATTGGTTTGCTTGAAGATGATACTGAAATGAAAGGGAGACTTATAAAACATGGAAATATATGAAGAGAAGGAGTAGGGACTAAATTAATATCAAGCTATAAAGATTACAGTAAATAAGTTATTTTATTTTATATTATTTTTGTTTGTTTAATCTAAAAACTGTTTTGAGTTACTGGTATGGAATTTGAGTAGACTTTCACAATATGCTGTTCTATACAATTTGTAATACCCAGGTGGTATTTGTGAGCATTGTTCAGTGTGAGAGACTTTCTCAAACGCAGTACCGTAGCGAAGAACTGTAATCTGTATGCTGTATGTATATATTATATGTTTTTACAAATAGGATTTTTTAATCAACCAACCATGTATAATTTGGGTGTGAAAGAATAGTGTTATCTTATAAGACCAACATTTCCTGATACAGTATAGGTGAGTTTTACACAAAGAGTCTTGTTGGTGATATTACCAAAAGTTTAACGGCATAGATAATTGGCAACATCACCTCCCATTATGAAAGTGGCACAATTAGCCTCTCTTTAGGGATAGAGATAACAGAATTACACCTGCTGTTTTCATTGTGTTATCATAAAAGCCGTCTAAAATTGGGGTGGTGCATGGGGTTGGCATCCCGTCTCCAGAAGATTTTTCCACAAGGTCAGAAAAAAAAGGTGGAGAATGGAAAAATGTACAAATGTACAAATTGGGGTGTATGAAACAATGATTGTGAAGAAATGCAAGATAGGTGATGTGTTTCATAAAAGAAAGTTGGTTGTGATGGCCCTGTACATGACTAAGCTGAAGGAGAAAGGAGAAGTACAGCTTTAGGATGTGAGGGGTTAGATCAGGATTCATGAGTCCATGTTAAGATGAGAGCAAAGGAGCGAATTGCAATTCTGGTAAATGATATTTTCGGGGTTGTGTGTAAGAAGTAAAATTAGCGCGTTATTACATTGTGCAAGGGAAAGGGAGTGCAAAAACTTCAGAGGGTTATAAGCTTACTAAGGGCTCTGTCACACTATGCCGATTTAAGTGCCGATGATCCACGAATTAAGGGTCGGGAGCAGGTCTTTGCCTACATCGCCGCGCGACGTGGGTGGGCGCCTACTCAAGAGAGCCGTCGGGAGAGGTCGTCAGGGACCTCAGGGACCTCAGGAAAAGTTCGACATGCACAACTCTCATGAGTTGAGTCGGCGGCTAGTAAATTGACGGCACGGGGACGGTAGGCTGGCGGCGTCGGGCGTCGTCCGGTATGCTTCATACGTTACAAGGGCGCCAGCCTGTCTGCGTCAGACGCCGCTTATAAGGTAGGTCGCCTTCAGGCAGCGACCCGGTAACGCCCAGGCGCCGTCATAGGGGGGGGGCATACCGTGAGTCCGCGACCTGGCAACGTCGCACGGGACATCGTTGATAGATGGTTTTGGGGGTGTTTTTGTTTAAACCTTGATGGAGGTCTAGCGAGGAAACTAAAAAATAAATTATTATATAAATAAATAGACCTCAAAAATCACCACTGTCCCCTTAATCCGATCACATCAACGAGTGACTATCTATAAACCCTTTCAATAGCGGTGGCGTCTGTTTTGCCATAGTTCTGCTATACTTAGACGATTTTATGCAGATTAAGAACGGTCTGTGGGAGTTAAGAGAGATAAATGAGAGGAATGGAGGTCTTGTGATTGCTACAGGCCCTTTGTAAGCATAATACAATAACCTAAGAGCTACCAGACTATAACGAGAAAGACGTCACCGGTACTGAAAGAGTTAACTATAGATGGCCTTGTTTTACCAATTACTCAAAAAAAAATAACACTTAATTAAGGGGAGATGGGCGCATTTGTTTGCTCATTTATGGATCTTTTTATTATGTTTTTAGTTTCCTCCCTAGATCTCAAGCTTAACTTCCCCCCCCCCCCCCCCCCCCACACACACACACACAAACGTCGCCTCCGACGGACCGGTTTGCCTTGGTCGGGATCAAGTGTGACGGAGTAGGGGTCCAGTGTGACAGGGTGGCTGTCCATCGCCGCCGTAGTATCTATCGGCACCGATCGTCAGGACCGTTGTCGCCAACCAGTTTGCGTACTACGGCGCATGAGGCGGCGTCATTTATCTTCCTTAGGTCTTGCATGGTTGCCTCTCGACCCCTTCCAGTTGCCGTTAGGCGGCATGCCCGTCCATACTGCCCGCCGTGGGCAGTACCCACGATACTCGGCAGTAGTCTCCCCCTTGTATCGCCACTCCTTAAGTCGTGGAACGTCGCACTTAAATCGGCATAGTGTGACAGAGGCCTAAGCATACTTGGTAAAGTATATAAAAGAATGGTACAGGTCATAGTGTTTGTAGACTGGCACTTTCCGCCTAGCAACACAGGGGCCCAAACCCGGAAGTAGTGCACCAGGAGGCTGCCCTATCACTAGGCTCATAATACCGGGCCAGCCATAGTGCCATTTACGCGCAAGGATGGCGTCCCTGCGGTTGATCCCACCCCAATAAAAAGCTTGGGATATCCTCTGGTAGACAACCACTCGGGGGAGCCTGGAGCTGGATATCTGGGGACCGCGACCTCCAACACTGGCAATCTTAATTGAACATGACAAAAACGTCTAAGAACCACCTCAAGTCTATAAAAACAGAATCGCAAAAGGACATTATTGAGGATCTTCTCAAATTTAGTCTCTGAAGCGTAAATGTAGGTAGCCTACGTTGAGAGGAAGAACGGGTGAGATGGCAGAAATGTTGGAGAGACGCAGAGTGGATGTATGTTGTGCTCAGGAGACCCGGTGGAGAGAGGGGAGTGTGAGGTGGATAACTGGAAAGAATGAGCGTTGTACATTTTTATGGAAGGAAAATTAATGTGGCACAGGAGGGATGGGTTCCCTGGTGGCAGAGAAGTGGGCGAATTATGTGATAGAAGTTGAAAGGTTTAATGAAAGACTGATTTTGCTAAGACTGAAAGTAGGAGCGAGAGTTATAAATGTTATGGTATTTCAGCATATGGCCCCTAAGTAAGTACAGTAGTGCTGTAAGAGAAGAGTTTTGGAATGAGCTACCGGTACTTGGGTTGGTTGTCTGATGCCAGGATGGGGAGGCAGTAATTGTGGGAGAGGACTTGAATGGACACGTTGGATACGAGGGCGTGCACGGAGGACGGGAATATGGCCAAAGGAACCTGGAAGGTGAATACATATTGGAGCACTGTGATGCTACAAGGATGGTTGTGTGCAACACTATGTTCAGGAAGAGGAAGAGCCACCTGATAACATATGAATCAGGTGGCTCCGGTAGCCAGATAGACTACTTCCTGATCAACAAAACTGACAGGAAATGGGTTAGAATACATGTACTTAGATCATACCGGGTGAAGAATGCATCCCCCAACATAAGCTAGTAGTATTTGGTGTGTACCTAAGTAAAGTTCCTGTGAGAAAGAAAGTAAATTTGCCAAAAAGGAAAGTATGGTTGTTAGAAAAAGAGGAGTACAGAAACAGATTCCACAACAAAATGATGGATATAAAGAGGTGACCCAGATATAAGTTCTCCTGGTGGTGGAACAATTATGTTGAAACTGCAGTCAGAGAGAAGAAAAGATGTTTCAAAGTATGGAAGGAAGGTGGCAGCAAGGAAGAATATCTGACCGCCAAACGTAATGCTAGAAAGGAGGTCTACAGAGCAAAGAAAGCCACACAGGATAGTGTGATACTGTAGAAGTTGTAGCACTAATAAAAATAATGGGATATTTAAACTAGCTAAGAATGTGAGGGACTGTAGCAAGGACGTTGGGGGTGAACGACATATAAATTATAAGTGGTTTTGCCATTTGCATCTCAATTAACCCTTTGGTGCACCTATAGTTTCCAATCAAGTTTTTTTCCACTCCCTAAGTATATCTCAGCTCACTCAGAGCCAGTTTTGTGCCCGGCGATAATTTGTTTCTGTGACTTTTTATCTACCAAAAAATCCTTGTATTTGGATAAATGAGGTACCATCGGCTTCGTTATTGATTGAACTTGAAGATAAGCAAATACAAAAATAGAATAAATACAAAACAACCACATTGGGGCACTCCGAAATAAGAATTGTAAAAAGAAAAACTAAATACCTTATCTCCAACTTGCGCTAGCTCAAAGTTTTGCGCACAACATTTTTGATTAGCATACATATATGGAAGCGGAATTTAATGAGGATTCCACTGGTAACTTCAGAATTACTATAAACCAAATAGTTACTGAGATACACAAATAAACGTGAAAGTATCGAAAAACAGACTGAGCTGTACTCTGCTCTCTTCCCAGCCAGCCGTGAGTAAACCGTTAGACTGAGGCGGTTGCCAATTGTACCCATTGAACTAGACTTAATACCTAATATCTATGCCAAATATGACGCGCGTCAGACGAAAACTTAATTTTTGGCGAATATTTTTAAGTTTTCTGACGCTAAACGAGTCATCGTGCGATTAGGGGGTAAATACCCTAATGACGCACATAGAGTCATCGTGCGCCCAAGGGTTAAGCAATATTTGGAAAGAGTGAACTTACAAAGCAACACTGGGGCCTACCGTAAAATAGTTACGGTAAGCAAGTCCTACCTCGCCTTCTCGAGGTAAATTTGTTAGTACACTGTTCTAGTTTTAATCCCCATGTTAACCTATGCTGTCCCAGCGCCAATCCTAATCCGTCGGTATTAAAGGTATACACTATTACAAGCAACGGATGTGGTGATGGGCTGGTCTATCAGAGAGAGAGCTGAGCGATCTCTGCCATACCCTTATCTTACTCTGACTGTTCCTTTTGTATGTATGTTTTTACTCTGGCACCTTCCCCATTTTTTTTTTTTTTTTTTTTCATGGAAGGTGGCCGACTCGAGGCAGAGCCCGAACAGGGACATAACACCTCAGAAAAACAGAACAATACAAGTTTTACTTATACAGTGGTCCCTCGCGTTTAGCGGATTTCAGCTTGGCGAAACACAGTATTGGCGATAGGTTGGATATGGTACCAGAATCCGAATTTGGCGCTTCAAATACACTTTTGGCGAGAATGCTGACGTCACGGAATGGCGTCGGCCCAGAATGCGCCGCCCGCAAGCTAGTCTCACCAGGCCTAACTCCAAATATTTCATGGTAAATAAAATCTGTTATCTATTATCTATTGTCTTTTTTTATTGCTGTTAATGTTTCATGTAGGCTACAGTAGAGCGCCGTATTGAGAGTTACTCTTAGGCCGAGGCTAGGCTATAGATAGGCTTAGGCCTACTCACAAAACCCTAACTGAGCTGCTTGGATAGCGAGAATATCCCAGGTATATTTCATAAACGTATATTAACAGAGTAATCTTGACCAAACCGATTTGTGAACCTCATATCTTGTGTTTTGCTTTGTTTATTGTGCCGAACAGTCTGCGACACACAAACACACACGCGCGCATCAGCTGACTCAGGGGCCCAATCGATAAATATAATTAATCAAAGAAGTGACCACGGATCCAAAACCAATTTCATTATTTTGCTCAATCGAAAAGCAGTTGGTATAGAAAATTCTAGTCTTAACCATTCACAAGGTAAAAGTGATTTATGCCTCCTGATATATATCTAAGCTAGGTTAGACCATTTCTTGGTCTGGCTAGCTAGTGACTTAGCAACTTGTTGCTAAGGTTATGTGGTTATTCCTTATCAATAAGACTATTCACAAGATAACAATGAATTTGCTGCCTGATATACATCTAACCTAGGTTAGGTCAATTCTTTGTGAAGATATATAGGCTAGGCCTATGTCTTCTAGCAAAAACAGAGTAAGCAGACGGCGCCGAGTGTGTTGGCGATCGACGATGCGCATGGCGGACGGTTTGAAAAGGCCCAAAAGGGTGAACTCGGGCCTCGTCAAAGACTAATGGATAATTTTCCCATTCAAAGTACTATTCGCGTTTGGCGAAATTCACTTTTGGCGATGGTTTGGCTAGACTAATGAATTCGCTAAATGAGAGGGACCACTGTATATTTTCTAGATCTCAAGTGACGGCATCTCTTCCATGGATTGACCTCACTACTGCCAACCTAGAGGTTGGCAGATTGGGAGCCAAAGCATTACATATTTCCTTTGCCCCTCAACTTTCCCTTCATAATTGCTGAGAGGCACAGGGCCTTGGGTGGGGCTTTGGTTTCCTGTGCGTTTCCGCACCCTCCTCAGCTCCCCACCTTGAAGTGGCTTCAGTAACCTGGGCTTTATTAGTGGTAAGCAGGGAGGGTTTTGTGGGGGCACTCGGTTATGGCCTTGGGGCTGCTCGATCAGACAGCCTGGGAAACAGCAGCAACAACAACAACAACAACAATCAGCGGATGTCATTCGTCACTAATACTCGACCCTTGTTGACCGCTAATATCGAACGGGAGCCGTTAATATGACTTGAAGGTATATATCTATCTATCTATCTATCTATTGCCTGACGCCATGATCCCCAAAGGGGTGGCCACGAACGAACCGCCCCCATGCACCTCTGTCCCCAGTCAGTCGATGTCCCTCCTCCCAACCAGCACCGCCTTCATCCATATACTTCCTCACTCCATCCTTCCACCTCTCTTTCGGTCTACCTCTCCCTCTCTGTCCTTCCACCTCGCTATCGTACATCTTCTTAGTCATTCTCTCACTTCCCATACATTCCACATGGCCGAACCATCTCAAGGTGTTCCTTTTCACACATTCCAGCACATCTACCTCCACACCACACCTTCTTACTTCCTCATTCGTCTGTCTATCCCTCCATGTAATTCCACACGCACTTCTCAAGTAACTCATTTCCACCCCTCTCACTCTTGGTCTGAGTCTCTTCTCAAACGTCCATGCTTCGCTTCCGTAAGTCAGTGTCGGGCTTACCACACTGTCATGCAAGAACTTCTTCACTTCCATACTGAACACCCTATTTCTTGTTACTGCTTTCAGCGTTCCTACAACCCTCTTCCCCTGTTGCACCCTCTCCCGCACTTCTTCATCCATAGTCCTATCTTTACTCAACACACTGCCCAGATACTTAAATGAGCTGACAATCTTTATAGCCTGACTGTTCAACTTCACCTCACACTTTGTGGCTTCACCCCTTTCGAAGACCATAACCTTGCTCTTCCCCGCATTTACCTTCAGATTCCGTTTTCGCACACTGTTCCAAACACATTTACCAGACCCTGCAACTCCCATTCATTATCGTTCATCAGAACTGTATCATCAGCAAACAGCGGTACAGGCAGCTTCCACTCATTTCCCTCCCATATCAGCGATACACCAACATCCACTGCTCTTCCTTGTATTTCTTTCATGACTCCATCCATATATACAGTAAACAACCACGGGGACATCACACACCCCTGTTTCAATCCAACATTCAGGTCAAAGAACTCGCTCTGCTCATTCTCTACACGTACTGCCGCCTTTGCACCCTCATACATGCTCTTCACTGCTTTCAGCAACTTGCCATCTACTCCGTATATTCTAAGTATTTTCCACATACCTTCTCTATCCACTCTGTCATAGGCCTTCTCCAAGTCCATAAAGGCAACATACACCTTTTGTTGCTTCTCCAGATATTTCTCCACAACACAATTCAGGGTAAACATCTGATCTACACATCCTCTTCCCTTCCTAAAAATCTCCCTGCTCGTCACCTATCCATTTCTCCGTTCTCACTCTCCCAATCACTACCCTAGTGTACACCTTCTCTACTACGCTTAGAAGACATATTCCTCGGTGGTTACCACACACTCCTCTTTCCCCTTTACCCTTATATAGGGGGACTATTATGCCTGTCTTCCAGTCATCAGGTGCACTCCCCTTCTCCCATGCTAGTTTGCACATTTTCCATACCCGTTCGATCACTATCTCACCACCATACCTCAACATTTCCCCACACACTCCATCTGTTCCTGGTGCTTTCCCCAACTTCACTCTTTTCATGGCTTCCCACATTTCTCACCTCCTGATCCCCACCTCCTCCTCCACTACTTCTCTTCTCTCTCCCATACCCCATCCAACTATGTTTGCTGGCGCTTCATTCCTTACATTTAGCAATTCGTTGAAGTACTCCCTCCATCTTTTGACACTGTCTTGCTTCTCGGCTAGCATTCTCCCATTCTTATCTTTCACACCCTTACTGTTTCCCTTGCTACCTTCCCTAACTTTCTTGACTTATTTCCAGAACAGTTTCTTACACTCCCTCCATTTTACACACAGATTCCTCCCAAATTCCTCATTTATTCTTCTCTTACTTTCCTTCACCACTCTCTTTCTCTCCACGTACCTCGCTCGTTTCTGCCTCTCCATATCTTCATTTCCTCTACTACCCAACCACTCTCTATACGCTTTCTTCTTGTCTTCCACAGCTATTTTTACCTCTTCTGTTCACCATGTACCTTTCACTCCCCTCCCTCTTCTCCTTACTCCACACACCTCCTCACATGCTGCACAGATCTCTTCCTTAAACACCTTGCTCATCTCCATACTATTACTAACATACAGGATTCCTTATTTCTTGGCAATTTCAACTTACCCGTGACTAAATGGGGCGATATTCTTACTTCACACTCTAGACACAACCTCTATGCTAACTTGCAAGAGAGTTCACTTTTTCAATTTGTACAATCTCCGACCCGTGGTAATAATGTGCTTGACCTTGTACTCGCAACAAAAGAAGAATTAATAGAGAATTTGAATGTTGGGGATGAATTCAGTAACAGCGACCAATGTATGATAACTTTCACTTTAAAGTTTACTAGTAACAAATCAAATAGCAGCATTGAGAAAGTCCCTAATTTCAAGAAAGCAAATTTTCATAAACTTAAATCAAAGCTTAAAGAAACTGACTGGAGCTTTCTGACTAACAATAACGACATAAATACATCTTGGGAGTGTTTCACAACCACTTACCTTAAGGCAGTGCAAGACTGCATACCATCGAAAATACGGCGTCCAGGCCATAATGATAAGCCCAAATGGTGGAATAAAGATATTTCAGACTCTGCTTGCTAAAAAATTTGCTAATGATAGATTAAAATCCTCACAAAATGACGAAGAACGGGTGAAATTTGTAGAGCTACGACACAAAGCCAAAAAGTTAATTAAGCAAAGTAAAAAGACCCTGGAGTTACATGTTGCGAATCAAAGTAAAACAAACCCGAATGAATTCTATAGTTATATCAGAAAGAAAAAAGTAGTTACTTCAACTGTTGGACTGTTAGTCGATGAAAATGGAGAATACACCAAAGACGAAGTAGCCTACAAATGAGTAATGCCCTCAATACCTTCTTTGCATCAGTTTTTACAACCGAAGACCTCAGTGATATCCCTACACCATCGCCGATTCAGATTGATAATTCAGATGTTCTAAGCAATATCACCGTTACAGAGAGAGAAGTATTGAATTGTTTAGATAAACTCAAGGTAAATAAAATGCCTGGACCTGATACAATCTCGCCTAGAGTTCTAAAGGAAGCTAAGGATGAGCTCTCCAAACCACTGACATTGATATTCAATGAATCCTTGCAGTCTGGGACTATGCCTGATCAGTGGAAGCTAGCCAACGTAACACCGATATTAAAAAAAGGCAGCAAATCCCTACCCAGTAACTATCGTCCAATTAGCTTAACCTCAATTGTATGTAAAATGCTAGAAACGGTCATAAGAGACAGACTCGTAAATCACTTAGAGGCAAATAACTTACTTAAAGATACTCAACACGGCTTTCGTAATAAACGTTCCTGTTTAACAAACCTCTTAGACTTCTTCCACGATATCCTCAACCTCTACGATGAGAGTAAAGCTGTAGATATTATATACCTTGATTTTCAAAAGGCCTTTGACAAAGTTCCCACAAACGTTTACTGCTAAAACTAAAAGCGCATGGAATACAAGACGGTGTGTTGAAATGGATAGAAAATTGGCTCAGCGACAGAAAGCAAAGAGTAGTCATAAACGGTAAGGCATCTAAATGGACCAATGTAAGTAGCGGGGTACCCCAGGGATCGGTACTAGGACTAATTCTCTTTCTAATTTACATCAAGGACATAGATGAGGGTCTCACCTGTACAATCTCAAAATTTGCTGACGATACAAAAATTGCAAATAGCGTACTCTCAAAAGAACAAGTTGACGATATGCAACACAATATAGATACAGTAAAAGTCCTTTAATCCGATGACCGATGATTCGAATCTCCCAATAGTCCGAATTTTTCAATTTGAGGCCAAATCCGAATTCACCCGATGGTCCGAATTTCAAGAAGTCCCAAAGTCCCCTTTTTGAGGCATTAGTCCACTCAAATGGCACATAATGGAGCACACACATATCATATGTTCATGAATTCACTTTAAAAGTTTACCATTGTCATTGTAGCCTATTACCTACTTCAAAACATTCAGATTAATGGTCAAAGGAAGCTACTGATATAAACGTAAACACCATATCGTCTGCTAGAGAGTTTGTTTTGCTCTTGAACGCATCCTTGGGACGCTCCGATGCGCTACTGGCTTGCACCGCATTTTCTGCAAGCGCATTCAGTCTTGAGCTTAAAAACGCACCTTTGGACGTATTAGTCTTGAGCTTGAAAACGCACCTTTGGACGTTCCGATACGCTACTATTTATAGTTCAGTGATCGGGGCGTCCCAAGGGTGCTTTCAAGACAACAAGACAAGGGTGCTTTCAATACAATATAATATAACAGAGCATGTCACAAAAGGAAAATCACAAAATGAAAATTACAAGAACCTCTCCGGGAAGTGCCGTTGTTAAGGCATTACTTCCCGAACCACATCTGATCTGATCTTCAAGAGCAAGACAAACTCGCTAGTAGACGATGCGGACATATGGTGTTTAGAAGAAGAAGAAGACGTTTATATCAGCAGATTCCTTTGACCATTAATCTGAATGTTTTGAAGTAGGTAATAGGCTACAATGACAATGGTAAACTTTTGAAGTGATTTCATGAACATATGATATGTGTGTGTGTCATTTGGGTGGCCTAATGCCTCAATGTTTTCGTCAGGCCATTAATACACAGGTTCATAGGGGTAAAGTCCGATAAAAAAAAAAAAAAAAAAAAAAAAAATCCGAACGAGGGCCGGTCCGCTGCCCTTCGGATTAGCGGAAGTTTACTGTAAATTGTCATGTTGGGTCCAAATTTCGCAAATGAGTTTCAATGTGGATAAATGTAAAGTATCAAGTAAATACCAAGTGGGTATCGGATACCTAAATGAGAAAGCAAACTATTCGATGAATGGCACTCAGCTTAAGAATGTAAACAGAGAAATCGATCTGGGAGTAACAATATCGAGTAACCTAAAACCGAGTCAACAATGTTCAGATGTTGTTAAGAAGGCAAACAAAATAATTGGCTTTATAGGCAGGTCATTTGAGCATAAATCCAAAGAAGTTATCCTAACCCTTTACAATTCCTTAGTCCGCCCTCTTCTGGAATACTGCGTTCAATCCTGGTGCCCTTATTACCAAAAAGATATAAACAAGCTAGAACGAGTTCAACGTAGAGTTACCAAAATGATACCTAGCCTAAAGAACAAACCATACGAAGAGCGTCTTAGGGAATTAAATCTATTTCCTTTAACCCAGCGCAGATTAAGAGGTGACTTAATTCAAGTGTTCAAAATCATCAAAGGCATCGACAATATGAACTGTAGTAAGTACTTCACTATCGACCAATCTAATTACACGCGGGGAAAGGTTGCAAAATTATTGGTAAATCTTTTACCTCACACGAATCTAAGAATTTCTTCTTCAATCGAGTTGTCAACTTGTGGAATGGGCTTCCCCGAGACGTTATAGACTGCAGCACTGTTGATTCATTTAAACTCCGCTTAGACAAATATCTCGCATCAAACCCGCGACTGACTGCATTTGTAAATGAATAACTTTATTTTATCCCCCCCCTCAGTTACTAGCCCATCTGTCCCCTACTACCTTCCTAATCCTGCCACGGACATTAGTTCCAGGGCAGTAGTTCCCTTTCCAATGTTCCCTTACCCACTCTAAACCACTGTTTGGACACTTGATCCTCAGTGTTTTGGAGGACAAGCAGCCTAGAAGGGTCACTAGACCTGTTCCTTGATTTCCTTTGTACTCCTTTGTACTCCACTTCCTCCATATCTTCCAGGTCGAACCCACCTAGTCGTCTTTCTACTGCTCTCCTGTACTCTTCCCTGATTTCCTCCTCCTGTAGCCTCTCCACCCTCCTCGCCATTCCACCTTCCTCTCGCCTCCCTGCAGCTCTCCTCACCCACTTCTTTTGTATCTTAATTTTAGCTACTACTACATAATGGTCAGACAGACCCTCTCCAATACCCCTATACACCCTAGAATCCAGCACAGATTCCTTCATTCGTTCATCCACACATATATAATCAATCAGTGCCTTTCGTTCCACCACTGTCTTATCCTTCATCTCCCACACCACTTTCCATGTGTACCTGTATCATTCTGTGTTGGAAGAAGGTGTTGGCTATCCACAGCCTCCTCCCCACTCATACGTCCACAAGTGCACTACCATTCCCATTCACCTCTGACGGTACCCGCACCCTCCCACCACTCCATCAACTTTCCTATCACCCACCTTCCCATTCATATCCCCACTCAGAAATATTATTTCGTTCTTGTCAAACTTATCCAGGCACGCCTCCACATTGCAAGTTTATCCTCTGTCGGAGCATACACACACACACAGTGTGTATATATATAATACTGTATACAATTTTATATAAAATGCAGTTTCTTTATTCATACAGAATTTAGTAAAATTTACCAGAACGTCCCGGACTTCCCAAATTGACTCATTCCTTGAACGTGACGATAGTACTAATTTTTGTAGTTTAGCTGTAAAGAGTAGGGGGAAGGCAAAAATCTCAAGCATGGGAATGGAGAGATGTAGAAAGAACAGGGTAAATGAAAAATAGATAAGCAGAGAAGTACTAAAAGAAGCAATTAATAGACTTATTATGGGCAAAGCTGTGGGAGTAGATAACATCCCAGGTAAAATGCCGAGATATGGGGGATATGAAGCTGTAGACATAATGCATAAGTTATGTAAATTAGCATGGAAAATGGAAAGTGTACCAGAGTACTGGAGGAAAGCAGTGGTTGTACCCCTGTACAAAGGAGAGGGTAGTAAAGAGAAATGTAATAGGAGAATTTGCTTGCTTAGCATACCCAGAAAGGTATATGTAAGAGTAGTAACAGACTGCAGAAGGTAACGGATGATAAAATAGGTGAAGAACGGGGAAGTTTCAGAAAGGGCAGGTGCAGCATTGACCAGATAGCCTCAATGCAATTGTTCGTAGAAAATTATTTGGTCAAGAACAGAAAACTTGATGCAGCATTCATTGATTTGGAAAAATCTTACGACAAAGTGGATTGGGAGGGCCTGTGGGATGTGTTAACAGTTTATGGTGTGGGAGGGAAGTTGCTAATGGCAGTACAAATGTTTTATAGGAATGCAATGGCATATGTGAAGGTAGGTGATAAATATGAGTTTTGAGGTCAGTGTAGAAGTAAGACGGGGATGTGTCATGGTACTGTACATTGTTTAATATATACATGGATGGCGTGATTATAGAATGTAGGGCGGGATAGGAGCTAGGCTGGAATTGGAGGGAAGAGAGTGGAAGATTTTAACATGCCTATACTGTATGCGGACGATGCAGTCCTGTTGGTTGAAAATGTGAAAACTTCAGAAAATGGTCACAGACTTCGACAGAGTATGTGAAAAGAGGAAGTTAAGGTCATTGTAGGGAAATGTAAGGTAATGCTGTGAGAGAAGAATGCATGAAACCATAGACTTCAAGGACAAATAATCAAGAAAGAACATGAGAAAAGTTGGAAAATATGAATGAGAAATTAAATACTGGAAGAGGTTGAAAGTTTCAAGTATTTAGGAGCTATCTACAGTATCTATCTATTGCCGGACGCCGTGATCCCCGAAAGGGTGGCCACGAACGAAATGCCTCCATACACCTCTGCCTATAGTCAGTCGACGCTCCTTTCCCATCCAGCATTGCTTTCACGCATATTCTTCTCAACTCCTTCCTTCCATCTCTCCCAGACGCCAGTGCTGTTGGTGAACGGTGCGGTCTAGCAATCTGTGGCAACTATTCACTAAGTCCCTGATTCATCAGGGCACCCACCTTAGCCTTGCTATTCAGCAGGGAGTGTATGGTGGTAAAAACTGCATCATCATCATCATCTCCGTCCTTCCACCTCGCTCTCGTACACTCTCTTAGTCATTCTCTCACTTCCCATACATTCCACATGGCCGAACCATCTCAAGGTGTTCCTTTTCACACATTCCAGCACATCTACATCCACACCACACCGCTCTCATACTTCCTCATTCGTCTGTCTATCCCTCCATGTAACTCCACAAGCACTTCTCAAGTAACTCATTTCCACCCCTCTCACTCTTGGTTTTTGTCTCTCCAACAACATCCATGCTTCGCTCCCGTAAGTCAATGTCGGGATTACCACACTGTCATGCAAGTACTTCTTTACTTCCACCATTATTAAAGATGAGAAATTCCCAGAGGATTGGCTCAAAAGTGTAATAGTAAATATATACAAAGGAAAAGGGGATGCGCTAGATAGAGGAAATTATAGGGGCCTGAAAATGCTTGACCAAATCATGAAGGTCTGTCAGAGAGTCTTTGAGGGTTTGATCAGGCAAAGCATCTCCATTGATGATATGCAGTTTGGTTTTATGCCAGGACGGGGTACAACCGATGCTATCTTCATAGTCAGGCAGATACAGGAAAGGTACTTACTAAAAGGCAGGGATCTTTACTTTGTGTTTGTAGACATGGAGAAGGCCTTTGATAGGGTGCCTAGTGATGTTGTGCAGTGGGCTATGAGGAAACTTGGTGTGGAAGAGTGGCTGGTGCATGTGATAATGAAGATGTATGAGGATTCGCGAAGTGCGGTGAGGGTGATGGGTGTACTGAGTGATGAGTTCGCAGTCCGTGTTGGAGTCCATCAGGTTTCAGTGTTAAGCCCCCTCCTCTTTATTATGGTCTTGGAGGCACTGTCTAGAGTTTTTAGAGGCAGACTCCCGTTGGAACTGTTTTATGCAGACGATTTAGTCCTAATAGCTGACAGTGTGCAAGATGCTGAGGACAAATTCAGAGAATGGAGAGAGGGCATGTCGAGCAAGGGTTTAAGAGTCAATATTAACAAAACCAAGGTTATGCATTGTAGATTGACACGAGGCAATGTGGAAAAGAGCGGTGCATACCAATGTGCAGTGTGTGGAAAGGGTGTGGGCGTTAACTCAATTCAATGTAGCATCTATCGATGTTGGGTACACCATAGGAGTAAGCGCTGTAGTAGAATAAAAGGACCCCTGCTGAAGGATAAGTCAATAATAGAGAAATTTGAGTGCGTAGTGTGCAAAGGCGAGCTTGTGTTAAGTGATGATCCTGTGGCTGTGAATTTTGGAAATGAGTCTTTGGAGCTGGTGAACATGTTTTGTTACCTAGGAGATACCATCTCTGCCGGTGGTGGGGCCGAGGCTGCCACTGTTGCTAGAATTAGATGTGGCTGGGGGAAGTTCAGAGAACTGCTGCCAACCCTGACCATGAAAAGAATGCCTCTCCCCTTGAAGGGAAAGGTGTATGCCTCATGTGTTAGAAGTGCAATGACGTATGCCTCAGAAACATGGGCCGTTAAAGTAGAGGATGTCAACAGAATGGAATGTAATGAGATGAGAATGGTGAGATGGATGTGTGGGGCCAGGCTACAGGATAGAATAACAAATGTTGAGCTGTTGAGACATTTAGGTATAAAGAGTATTAGCGAGGTGATGCATACAAGTAGACTGGGATGGTATGGACATTGTGGAGAGAATGGATGAACAAAATTGGGTGAAAAAATGCAGGTCTGTGATTGTGGAGGGAGCTGCACCAAGGGGTGGACCGAGGAAGACCTGGGATAGGACTATACCGGTACGTGCCGATCTCAAATCCAAGAACTTGACAAGTGAAGCAGCCCTTAACAGGGTTGCCTGGAACGCCGTCATTAGGACAAGAGACTGAAACTGCACGTATGTGTGGAACACTCGGTCTTAAAATGTTATGTATGTTCTATGTATGTTTATTTCCATGCTGACCACCCTATTTCTTGTTACTGTACTGCCTTCAGCGTTCCTACAACCCTCTACCCCTGCTGCACCCTCTCCTGCACTTCTTCATCCATACTCCCATCTTTACTCAACACACTGCCCAAATACTTAAATGAGCTGACATTCTCCATAGCCTGACCATTCAACCTCACCTCACACTCTGTGGCTGCACCCCTGTTAACCTGTCCAAACTGAGTGGTGTGGAGATGAGCTTTTTCAGAATGACAGCTGGTGTGAATAGGCTAGATGGGCCAATTAATAGGCAAGTGTACGAGTCTTTTGGAATAGAAGAGGAAGGTTTGAGCACTGAATTCAAAGTGGATAAAGATAAGTACGGTGGAATGTTCATGTTCATAGAATAGATGACAGAATGCCAAGAAATATACATGCGAGTCAGGTGAGCGAAGCACGTAGTTGTGGAAGATCACCTATGGTATGGGAAAAGAAAGTGGACAAATATATTTAGGAATAATTTCCACGTAGTAGAAGGGCTATTGTGGCACAGGCAAAGGAAGCATTGTTATGCCCTGTTTTTCTACAGGTTTAACTTGGGTAATGTGAGTTCTGAATGACTGGGTATATAAGGCTGCATGCGCAATACAAGGTATGAGGAATAGAGAACACAAAATAAACACACGGTAACACGACACAAGTTCACGTTTATTGAAGTAAATAAATAAAGAGCATAGAAAGATAATAATTCTCGCACAAAACAAATAATAGAAGGGAACTGCTAGCATTAGCGGATCTGGATGGAGCCTAATCTCCCACTTCCAACGTTCAGGTATATTCTTCTGATCACGGGTTTAATTAGCAAGTTTTATTTTACTGGAAGACCTCAATATATTCGTGTAATTCAATTTCACTGATTTGATCTCTTACTGGCTGGTCGCGTGCCCAAGTAGCAGCTCACAGTTAGGATTAGACACGCGTATATTGTAGAACACGGAATCTCTAGTAACCTCATGGGGGTACTGATCTAAGTTTTATATTGTTATGGCAGAAATACGTAGAACACAAATCAGTGGGCGAACGTTAGATATCACTAGAGTTTTAATATCTGAATAAGGTAATTACGAGAGTCAATGTCGCCTGTTAATTAAAGAGCACTGATCGCTTAGTACGTCCCAAATGGAATGGTTAAATATGAATTACACTGGGCAAGGTTTTAGCCACTTTATAGAAAGTTAATAAGTGAGTATCAAACTAGTACTATATCACTTAGTACATACATACATACATACATAAAATTTTAAGACTGAGTGTTCCACACATAAGTGCAGTTTCAGTCTCTTGTCCTAATGGCGGCGTTCCAGGCAACCCTGTTAAGGGCTGCTTCACTTGTCAAGTTCTTGGATTTGAGATCGGCGCGTATAGTCAGATCCCAGGTCTTCCTCGGTCCACCCCTTGGTGCAGCTCCCTCCACAATCACAGACCTGCATTTTTTCACCCAATTTTGTACATCCATTCTCTCCACATGTCCATACCATCCCAGTCTACTTGTACGCATCACCTCGCTAATACTCTTTATACCTAAACGTCTCAGCTCAACATTTGTTATTCTATCCTGTAGCCTGGCCCCACACATCCATCTCACCATTCTCATCTCATTACGCTCCATTCTGTTGACATCTCTACTTTAACGGCCCATGTTTCTGAGGCATACGTCATTGCACTTCTAACACATGAGGCATACACCTTTCCCTTCAGGGGGAGAGGCATTCTTTTCATGGTCAGGATTGGCATCAATTCTCTGAACTTCCCCCAGCCACACCTAATTCTAGCAACAGTGGCAGCCTCGGCCCCACCACCGGCAGAGATGGTATCTCCTAGGTAACAAAACTTGTTCACCAGCTCCAAAGACTCATTTCCAAAATTCACAGCCACAGGATCATCACTTAACACAAGCTCGCCTTTGCACACTACGCACTCAAATTTCTCTAGCAACATGAATCTTGAATAGTATTTGTAGATCTGGTCCTGGTTATCTTGCTTCCGGTGATGTTGGGGGCTAACGACTGGTTCCAAATGTAGGAAGTTCTCAAGTCGGATCTCTTGACGATCGTTGCTGGCTACACACTTATATACCCACGAATTTGTGTGAAGGTTATAAGGTGCACGTTAGGACTTGTACATGGACAGATGCTTCTATTAGTCTTCTCTGCCACGGAGTCTGCTGGATCTGGAATCTCTCAACTCCGGAACAACACAAGGGCAGAGCTAGAGGTTAACTGCAGGGTAGTGACCACTGGTTGGTGTCTAGCTTTCAACTGATTTGACTGGGGGCGGGAGCTAGATTTATAGGCTCGGTTCTGGACCCTGTAGACAGTAGGGATCTCGAGTCTTAGGGACTTATTTGAGCTCTCAATAGATATGGGGACTAGGTAAGATGGTATTTACTGTTGTGGCACATGGCTATAGGAAGCCTTTATATTTTCATATAACTGAGCCTTAGTAAGAGGTACTATTTTGGCTATACTGGAAGTATTTAGGGGAGAGAGACTGGATCTACTTTGCGAGGAGGATGGGGACAGCTGTGATAGGAGCGTCTCTCTTAGATTGTTCAATCTTCATTCTATGGTATAGCTGAGGTGCTAATTTAGTGATCAGAGCATGCAAGAAAGGTAAATGGTTTATTGTGAGTTAATAGAGGTTAGTAAAGGTGTTAGTCATGCATGGTTAGTTCATTGATAGGAAGAATTCCTGTGCTACCTGGCAATGACTCAGATTCAAAACAGGGGCCAGGTATACCTCCGCGGGGGTGGGGGTCTCCCTCCTCGGGTGGGCAAAAAGGGGGAGCTGGGCGCCCTCTCTCTGTGATAGTCGTCCGGCGGCTGTGGCTAGGGGCTTGCCATATCACCAGTGTTTGTAATAACCCTCTGTGTATGAGACAGATGTGGGTGTCCTTAATACCAAAACCGAAGGTGCCTTGGCTAGCTGGTTTTACTCGGCTGGTTGTTAATTGTAGGGTTTGCTGGATGTGGTGGAGACTGGGTTGCTAACTCTGCCACATTTATCTGGAAGTATGGCAATAGAAATTAGTTACTGGTGAGGCGGCTAGCCTCGCACCGACGACCATTGGGTGCCGGGTTGTGAATGGGTTGTAAGAGAATAGATGGCATGCAAGGGGTTAGTAAAGTTCTAATGTTGTTCTGGCCTACTAAGTGAAGGTAGGCTGGATAGGAGTATATATATAAAAGGTTGGAGAGCGTTAGCAACGGGAAATTCAAGGATCTTCAAGAGGTATGAGAGAGAGGCTAGGTCGGACAAGAGTAGAGAAGCGCGGGGTCTTATAATGAGAGGGGAGGAGTTCAGGGGGGCTATAGGGGAATTTGACCCTAAGGTCTCTGGGCGTGGGGGTGGCATTAGGCTGCAGTTGATATGGGAGTTTGAAAAGGCAGTGGAGTACGTTAGCCAAATGCTACCGGGGAATGCAACTATGGGGTGGTATATGAGTCTGGAAAAGATAGAGTTATGTGATCAGTCCAAGGGGTCATGGATACTATTAGTTGGCCCTGGGAACTGCGTTTTCTATGAAATATATATATACCAACAAAAGCGGCAGTTCGTAGGGGTACTTAGTTATTGTTTTGGGGTACTTATGACAGATACTGGTAACAAGGTTATCTTATACAATCTCTGGTTGGGGTAAGAGGTGTATGACACGAAGTAAATTGGCGTAGTGTGGACTGTGGTTACGAAGGAGGCAAGGGGAAGACGTATGACAATTGTGGAAAAGTAAATGGAAAAAGGTGAACACAATGGCGGATAAAAATACTTAACCTAAGGATTGCATACATCGATGAACGACGACATTATAGTCGTCGTCCTAATAAGGTGATGAAACCTGGTTGATCTGTACTTGGCACAATACGACACAAGGACAGTGCCGCTATGTCGTATCAATACTGGTGGCAGTTAATATTATAGAGACACTTAGTTACTAGAGGAACAATGCAAGGGGCGACTGAGCACGGGTTACATATATCTATACTCGTCATGGGAAATGATATACGAGGTCTAGGGACAGGCGTGGGTGTTTTAACTTCTAAGATATATAACATCTACTTCTCGGATGTAAGAACATACATAGATATAATTATGGCTGTCTGATGTGTTGGCATTGGCTCAACATAGGGACAGGGCATGGGTGTTTTTAATATGAAGGTATATTCCTGTTCATCATCTTTGTAGTTAGGAGTGTAGGACATGAGGGGGTAGTGTACGTGAGGTGTGGAAAATGGTCAGTTTAGAAAAGGTAACATACATAGATATAATTATGGCTGTCTGGTGTGTTGGTATTGGCTCAACATAGGGACAGGGCATGGGTGTTTTTAATATGAATGTATATTCCTGTTCATCATCTTGTCCGGTTGTGGCCTGGAGCTGCTTAGCCCTGCGGGCTTGGGCCTGTCTGAATTGGCTGGCTCGGTCAGCTGGTCCTTTCGTTCTGTGGACCTTTCCTTTGGGTGTTTCTGTGTGGTGTTCGTTCGTGGCTTCTGTGGTGGGCTTCTCGTTCTGGGGCATTTTACTTCCCTCTCCTTCATTATAGGCTCGTCCTCGAGCCTCAAGGGTGAAGTAAAAAGAAGCATAATCATGGTAGGTAATTTTAAGGGTATTTAGAAGGTTCCACCAAGCAAGAGAGCGACAGTCAGGTTTCTTTTGCAGGTCAATGTATACCTGTAAGAATGTGTCCTCTGTGTTGTGGCGGGCGGCTGCCCGGGCTTGATGTGGGCGTGGTACACGGACCAAGTGTCCAGTGGGGGTTTTTACTTTAACCTTTCATATGAATGGTTTGTAGCTTTCCCCCGTGGGGGTCGGAGTGAGGTGTGTGGGATTGACAGGAGGTCTGTTTAGTGTGGTGAATGGGTTACTAACCGAAAGGGGATTCACGCGTGACAACAGAGCTGGGGATGAAGGGGGAATGTGAGTCTGGGTTTTATTAGGTTTTCTTGGGCGGTGTTGTAGGTTGGGAATATATAGTGAGGCAATGCGCAAGATCGGTTTAGGTAAGGTGGGTGAAGGAGGTGTGTGGGAAGGAGGGGGTGTGTGTTGTGTGGCTTGGGTCCTTAGTGTCAGAACGGGGTGTTATTTTTGTATCGCTGTCTTTAAATCTGATGGGTCTGTTGATTAGTTTACCTCTGGCGGTCCTGGTGGGAAGGTAGATGTTTGTCGTGGGACTTGAGTCGCTCGACGATGTTTTATATTGAGGGGAAGAACGTTTTACAGGTAAAGGACATGTGGGGTTTTTCTCAGGGGTGACTTTGTGGGGGGGGGATTTCTTAGGGGTTGGTTGGTTGGGGGTTCGGTGAGATGAGGAGGTTGGTCGGTGTGTGGGTGGGGTGGTGGGGATCGTGGAGGGGAAAGGGGCGGATGTGGGGGGGGCTAGACGGGTGGGTAAGGAGTGTAGATTTAAGTTGGAGGGTTGGGGGTAGGGGCGTGTGTGGGGTGTGTTGTTTGATGAGGTTGGTGATTTGCTGGTGGTTATTCGTCTTCTTTCCCTTTGTGGGGGAGAATTCGACGAAGAAGAAGAAGAAGAGGAGGAGGAGGGGGGTAGTGGTCTGGCAGCCCTACGGAACTTGGTTAGCAGGGTGTGTTTTCTGGAGGTTTTAAACGATTTTTGTCGTGGGCGTAAGTTGTAGTGTGAGGTTACTGAGGTAGATTGTGTGGTGCGGTTGGGTGTGTACTTGGTTTGGGGTGGGGGTGGTGATTTTCTCACTGTGGTGCCTGGTGGAGGTATGTCAGGGCTAGACGGGAGGGTTTCTGTTGTGGTCGGGGTTGTGGGTGGAGGTTTTCGTACTTGGATAAGTTGGGGAGGAACTTGACTATCAGAAGTGAAGGAAGGTGTCATGGTGGAAGAGGGTGTGATAGTGGGGGCTTGGGGTTTGTGGAGGTTAGTTTGGGGGGTATGTTGAGAAATGATTTGTCGGTTCGGTGCTGGAGGGCTTAGGTCCTTAGGGGTTTGTATGGGAATATTCATAGCCTGAGTGGGAGGGTGAGTAGGGGTGTTTAATTTAGGGTCGGACGTGTGGGGTGGGGTAATGTCTTGTGGCTTTAGAGGTTTAAACGCTCGGACGAATCTAGTTCGGAGTGTGCGAGTCACGCCGTGATAGTCGATGGTGACTTGAAAGGCATTTGGGACTTGTATGACGGTGTAGGGCCCGACATAGCGAGGGCCTAACTTGTTGGTGATAGGGAGGTTGGCTACCATTACGGTGTCATGGATGGCGAAAGGGTTTTTGTCATCGATGTTATCAGTTTTGGTGTTCTGACAGATCTGGGCGGTATGGAGGGTGTTTTGCAGATGTTGCAATGGGTCAATTGTGGAGGTGGTGGAGGGAAGGTGAGCGTGGTGGTGGAATGGCAGTAACAGGGGGGGTACACCGTAAACACGTTCATGAGGGGAAATACCGTCTTCCCGAGGACAGGTGTTCATACCCCACTGTATCATCTTTAGTTGTGATGGCCAGTCTGAGGTGTTAAGAGCAATCATTCTTGTACGTAACTGGTTGTTGATGGTGCGATGGCTGCGTTCGCATATAGCATTTCCTTGAGGCCAGTACGGGGATGAGTGTTTAATCTTAATACCGCATTGTTGGGTGAATTGTTGCCAAACGTGTCCACTAAACTCGGGGGCATTGTCCGATAGAAGAGCAAGGGGAAGGCCGAATATAGGGAACACTTCTGTGGCAAGCAGTGTGGCGACTGTGGTGGCTGTGTGGTCTTTAACTGGGCAGGCTATTAAAATTTTTGAATATACGTCTACAAATGTGACGATATAGCGGTTGCCAGCGTAAGAAGGGAACGGGCCCATGATGTCGAGGGATAGGACTTGGAACGGTTTGTTGGCAGAAATGGTACCAGCTGGGCCTGGGGTGCGTGATCTATCCTTTCCCAATAAACACGGTTTGCAGGATTCTGTCACTTGTTGTGCAATTTTGGAGGGGTTGGGGGTCCAGTATTGGTCTGTGAAGATCTTTAACATTTTCTTTTGTCCAAGGTGTATGCCGTTTCCCTCGTGGATGGCAATCATGTAGTCGTGGGCTATGGTGGGGTCCAAGATTATGTGACCAGTGTCTGTGGCAAGTTGATCTCCCCAGCGAGTCAGTCTCCTGAAGACATTTAACGGTATCCAGGGGGGTCTAATTCGTGCTTCCCAAGATTGAATTAGGGAGGGGGCTGGGGGGGGCATTCTGTCGGGGGGGGTGGGGGTAGATACCAATTGAGTGTTTTGTAAGGTGGCTAGGTTGGTGGACGGGTCTTTTGGTACTGGCAAACGTGACAGGGCGTCTGCATTAGTATGGAGTTTGCCGGGACGATATTGTATGGTAAAGTCGTAGTCCTCTAGTGTCTCCCTCCAACGTACCAAAATGGCTGAGTTGGTTTCGCACCTACGCAGCCATTGTAAAGATTGATGGTCGGTAATTATTTCGAGTTTTGCGCCCAACACAAATGACCGGAAGTGGCTGAGTGCCCAAATGATCCCTAAGCACTCTCTCTTGGTGGCTGCGTAATTCTGTTGGGGTGGGGTGAGGGTGGAGCTGGCATACGCTATCACATGTTCCTTTCCATCTCTGAATTGAGCTAAAACTGCACCTATGGCATACAGAGATACGTCGGTATAAAGACGGAAAGGTTTCTGGTACTGGTAGTCAGGGAAAACGACAATAGGGGCTTGGATTAGCTTTTGCTTCAAAGTGTTAAATGCGAGGTCTCTTTTAGGTGTCCAGGCGAACGGGGTGTCTTTGTGGGTAAGTTGGTGGAGGGGTGTGGCTATGGTGGCAAAGTGGGGGACGAAACGTCTGTAGTATGTGGCTAAACCTAGAAACGAACGTATTCCTTTAACAGTGGTGGGTGGGGTTTTGGTTTTGTATGGCTTGAAGTTTCTTTGGGTCTGGCGCAATACCATGTTCAGATATCACGTGTCCGAGAAAATCTACCTTATTCCGGGCAATCACGCACTTTGAGGGTTTTAATTTCAACCCGGCGGCTCGGATTCTTTGAAGGACTTGTCTCAACCTGAGGAGGTGTTCTTCCCAGGTTGGAGAGTACACAATAATATCGTCCAGATAGGCTAGGCAGGTTTCCCAAGTTAGGCCATGTAATACCGTTTCCATCAAACGGGAGAAAGTGGCGGGTCCGTTACAGAGGCCAAAAGGTAGGATGTTAAATTCATAGTGATGGCCACCACTAGTGGAAAATGCTGTTTTCTTTTGGTCCTCGGCCTTGATAGGCACTTGCCAATACCCTGCTTGCAAGTCGAGGGTAGTGAACCATTTGGATCCGTATAGGGAGTCAAGGGAATCGTCTATTCGGGGTAAGGGCGTAGCGTCTTTAATGGTTATGTCATTTAACCTGTAATCGACGCAAAAACGGGTTGTCCCATCTTTCTTTTTGACTAAGACAACAGGGGAAGATCAGGGGCTAATGGACGGGGTGGCAATCCCGGCCTCTAACATTTCCTGGACTTGGCGTTCCTCTTCCTGACGTTGTATGGGGTTCTTTCTACGGGATGGTTGTCGTATGGGGGGGCCTGTGGTGTTAATGATGTGTTGTTCTACATCAGTCTGTCCGATTTCGGTGGGTTGTTGGGCAAACACGTCACTGAATTCCAGCAGCAGGTCGTACATGCCGTTCTTTTGGTGGTCAGATAGTGTCTCCGGAAGAAGGGGCAATTGGAGGCTGGTAGGGGTGTCGTTACAATGTATGGGGAGGTCATCGAAAGTTTCGAGGTCTCCTATAATGAGACCTTTTGGTAATGTCAGGGGTTCCTCTGAGATATTTGCCACGAGAATGTGGTTGATGCGAGCGGAAATGATGGCGGGTTGTAAGAGGCAACGATGGGGGTTGGGGGACGTGTTAGTGGGGGAAAATATCATGTGAGTTTGGGGTATGGGCCGCAGGTTCACCCATTTTTGATGGTGGGGGGGAATTTGGCATTTATCTTGAACTACCGCTGGGCTAATGATGGTGGGGGATTGACTGGCGAGCAGGTGCTTGGTACTTATAAGGGGGGCAAGGTCACTTTGGTGGGGGTCACGCGTGAGGGGGGGATTAACGGCACGTGTGAGAGGATCAGTGGGGCGCGGTGTGAGGGGGTTAGAAAACGGGATTTGTTTGAGGGACTGCGGAGGGTTGGTGGGGGGAGCATTGTCGGTGGCAGTAACGGTTTGTTTGGAGTTTATGTGGGTTTGGTGGTTATGTTTGTCTTGAGAGGGCGAGTCAAGTGTGGGGTTGTGAAGTTTTCTAGGGGTGTGAATTGTGTGGGGGTGGAAGGGAGCTACTGACGAAAAACTGTCACAAGGGGGATTGGGGTGGTGGTGGAATAGCTGGGCATTTCTGGGGGCATGGTGGGAACATGGTTGTGTCCCTCGGTCGGCACGCGTGAGGGGGGGATTAACGGCGCGTGCGGGCGGTTCAGAGGGGTGAGAGGTGAGCGAGTTAGAAAACGGGATTTGCTGGGGGGACTGCGGAGGGTTGGTGGGGAAAAAGTTAGGTGTAGAACATGGGTTATTGGTGTAGGACTGGTGTATTGATTTGGGGTTGTTCACAGGACGAAGGTGGGGAATTTTTTTGGTGGCAGTAACGGTCTGGTTACAGGTTATGTGGGACTGGTGAGTTTGTTGGTCATGAGAGGGCGAGTCAAGTGTGGGGTTGTGAAATTTTCTAGGGGTGTGAATTGTGTGGGGGGAAAAAGGAGCTACTGACGGAAAACTGTCACAAGGGAATTGGTGTTGGTTGTGGGGCATTTGAACATTTCTAGGGGCATGGGAAAAACATTGTTGGGTACATCGGTCGGCATTTTCTCTGGAAACATGTGTACATAAACATTGGATAGAATTATGGTTACATATATCAGAGTCTGTCCTGAAAACATGGGAGGATTTATTCTGGACAGAGTTACGAGAATTGAGGGGGTTACCGAGAGGGAGTTGCTTGGACTTGTCTTCTTTCGTTTGTTGAGGCATTTTTTTACTGAATTGAGTGAGGTTTTGAGAGATCTCGGGGCAAGGGGAGGTTTTAGGAGTCACCTTAGTGCTAGTTGCAACTTGGTAACCCTGACTCAGGGTTTGTTGAGGGGGAGGTTGTTTTTTCTTTTTGGGAATGGGTTTCTGCGTGATTGGTTTGTCAGAGGCTTTGGGCTGGAATTTGTTTTTGAATGAGATCAGCCTTTGGCCGCAGTCAATCTGGGCCTGGAGTTTTTGAAGGAGGTCAAGTCCAAGGAAACCATCATAATGTTTACAGTTGGAGGAAAATACTGTGAATGTGTGATAACAACGAGCATAGGGGTCAGGAGTGGTTACTGATAGGGGTAAAGTGTCTCCTAGGAGATTTAAGTAAGTATCAGCAGCTGAGATGAGTTCTGTTTTGGTGTTTAACAAAGGGCCAAATAGTCGGGGATGTTTTTCATAGTAAGATTTGAACAAACATGACTTGGCAGCTCCCGTGTCGATTAGCAAGCGGACAGGAATGTCCTTGATTTTGGCCATGTAATAAATGGGGGCAGTGCGACTAGTTATGGCGTCCCCCGCCGCGCCCATCGTGGGCGGGGATACTTTAAAAATCCTGGGGGTCGGTATCTACCTCCTCCAGGGTTTCCTCGGTATCGTCTGAGGTCATGATACGGGGGGGGGGCTATTTCTTCCTCTTGTCCCCACTCCTCTTCATTTACAGAAATGCGAGGAGTAGAGGGGCGAGGTTTGGCAGAGTCACGAATTTGGTGGAGGGCACACTGAGCATTACAGGCAGGGAAATCATAGGGGTTGATAATGACTAAGGTAGGGTTTTTACTTTGGTAGGTGTTGTAGTTGCTGTTCCGGTTGAAGATTCTGCGTGGCTGGGACGGTTGGAACCGGGGTCTACTGGGTTGGGGCTTGCCGGAAGGGTAGGTGGGTCTGTTGTTGAAGGATGAGGCTGGGTAGGCATTCTTGGGGTTTTGGTGGTTGGTTTGCTGTGGGTGCGTGGGAAACCTCTTGATTGCAGCGATTTGGGTGGGTGCTTCTGTGCGCACGGCCAAAATACGTCGGATTGTGATGAGATCTTTTCTGTATCCGACGAAATCGTGCACTCGGAAATGGTCTTTTACTGCTGAGGGCAATATCGACACAAGGTTGACCAGAATTTGTTGTTCTTGTTGGACTCTGGTCAACGTGGGGAAAGAAATTTTTATATGTTGGGCAATCTTATTCGCTGTGGCATCTACATCGCCTTCGAACTTAGTGTTTTGGATACGGGTGTGGGCCACGAAAACGCCCAAGGAAGGCTTAATGGCTTCTATCACTATTGGGCGAAATTCGTCCCAGGTGAGATCAGGGTGCACTTGATAGGCAACCAGGGAAACGGCTTTTCCCAGGTGCGTTAATGTTACGGCTATTTTTTGTGCGTCCGTGGTATAAGCTAGGTCAAGTACGGGTTTCACTATGTCCATGAATGTTTCGATCTCATAAGTTTCCTCATCATAATGTGGGATGGGAACGTGAGAACGGTGCGCCATGATGTTCTCGTGTTCTGGCTGTTACAAACTTGCAATGTAATGCAACCTTTTATCCGAATCAAGAACCACCGCTGCCGCCAATGTTATGCCCTGTTTTTCTACAGGTTTAACTTGGGTAATGTGAGTTCTGAATGACTGGGTATATAAGGCTGCATGCACAATACAAGGTATGAGGAATAGAGAACACAAAATAAACACACGGTAACACGACACAAGTTCACGTTTATTGAAGTAAATAAATAAAGAGCATAGAAAGATAATAATTCTCGCACAAAACAAATAATAGAAGGGAACTGCTAGCATTAGTGGATCTGGATGGAGCCTAATCTCCCACTTCCAACGTTCAGGTATATTCTTCTGATCACGGGTTTAATTAGCAAGTTTTATTTTACTGGAAGACCTCAATATATTCGTGTAATTCAATTTAACTGATTTGATCTCTTACTGGCTGGTCGCGTGCCCAAGTAGCAGCTCACAGTTAGGATTAGACACGCGTATATTGTAGAACACGGAATCTCTAGTAACCTCATGGGGGTACTGATCTAAGTTTGATATTCTTATGGCAGAAATACGTAGAACACAAATCAGTGGGCGAACGTTAGATATCACTAGAGTTTTAATATCTGAATAAGGTAATTACGAGAGTCAACGTCGCCTGTTAAATAAAGAGCACTGATACACTTAGTACGTCCCAAATGGAATGGTTAAATATGAATTACACTGGGCAAGGTTTTAGCCACTTTATAGAAAGTTAATAAGTGAGTATCAAACTAGTACTATAACACTTAGTACTAGCAACATGAATCTTGAATAGTATTTGTAGATCTGGTCCTGGTTATCTTGCTTCCGGTGATGTTGGGGGCTAACGACTGGTTCCTCGGCCGTCCAGGTGGTCCCAAATGTAGGAAGTTCTCAAGTCGGATCTCTTGACGATCGTTGCTGGCTACACACTTGTATACCCACGAATTTGTGTGAAGGTTATAAGGTGCACGTTAGGACTTGTACATGGACAGATGCTTCTATTAGTCTTCTCTGCCACGGAGTCTGCCGGATCTGGAATCTCTCAACTCCGGAACAACACAAGGGCAGAGCTAGAGGTTAACTGCAGGGTAGTGACCACTGGTTGGTGTCTAGCTTTCAACTGATTTGACTGGGGGCGGGAGCTAGATTTATAGGCTCGGTTCTGGACCCTGTAGACAGTAGGGATCTCGAGTCTTAGGGACTTATTTGAGCTCTCAATTGATATGGGGACTAGGTAAGATGGTATTTACTGTTGTGGCACATGGCTATAGGAAGCCTTTATATTTTCATATAACTGAGCCTTAGTAAGAGGTACTATTTTGGCTATACTGGAAGTATTTAGGGGAGAGAGACTGGATCTACTTTGCGAGGAGGATGGGGACAGCTGTGATAGGAGCGTCTCTCTTAGATTGTTCAATCTTCATTCTATGGTATAGCTGAGGTGCTAATTTAGTGATCAGAGCATGCAAGAAAGGTAAATGGTTTATTGTGAGTTAATAGAGGTTAGTAAAGGTGTTAGTCATGCATGGTTAGTTCATTGATAGGAAGAATTCCTGTGCTACCTGGCAATGACTCAGAAGTCAAAACAGGGGCCAGGTATACCTCCGCGGGGGTGGGGGTCTCCCTCCTCGGGTGGGCAAAAAGGGGGAGCTGGGTGCCCTCTCTGTGATAGTCGTCCGGCGGCTGTGGCTAGGGGCTTGCCATATCACCAGTGTTTGTAATAACCCTCTGTGTATGAGACAGATGTGGGTGTCCTTAATACCAAAACCGAAGGTGCCTTGGCTAGCTGGTTTTACTCGGCTGGTTGTTAATTGTAGGGTTTGCTGGATGTGGTGGAGACTGGGTTGCTAACTCTGCCACATTTATCTGGAAGTATGGCAATAGAAGTTAGTTACTGGTGAGGCGGCTAGCCTCGCACCGACGACCATTGGGTGCCGGGTTGTGAATGGGTTGTAAGAGAATAGATGGCATGCAAGGGGTTAGTAAAGTTCTAATGTTGTTCTGGCCTACTAAGTGAAGGTAGGCTGGATAGGAGTATATATATAAAAGGTTGGAGAGCGTTAGCAACGGGAAATTCAGGGATCTTCAAGAGGTATGAGAGAGAGGCTAGGTCGGACAAGAGTAGAGAAGCGCGGGGTCTTATAATGAGAGGGGAGGAGTTCAGGGGGGCTATAGGGGAATTTGACCCTAAGGTCTCTGGGCGTGGGGGTGGCATTAGGCTGCAGTTGATATGGGAGTTTGAAAAGGCAGTGGAGTACGTTAGCCAAATGCTACCGGGGAATGCAACTAAGGGGTAGTATATGAGTCTGGAAAAGATAGAGTTATGTGATCAGTCCGAGGGGTTATGGATACTATTAGTTGGCCCTGGGAACTGCGTTTTCTATGAAATATATATATACCAACAAAAGCGGCAGTTCGTAGGGGTACTTAGTTATTGTTTCGGGGTACTTATGACAGATACTGGTAACAAGGTTATCTTATACAATCTCTGGTTGGGGTAAGAGGTGTATGACACAAAGTAAATTGGCGTAGTGTGGACTGTGGATAAGAAGGAGGCAAGGGGAAGACGTATGACAATTGTGGAAAAGTAAATGAAAAAAGGTGAACACAATGGCGGATAAAAATACTTAACCTAAGGATTGCATACATCGATGAACGACGACATTATAGTCGTCGTCCTAATAAGGTGATGAAACCTGGTTGATCTGTACTTGGCACAATACGACACAAGGACAGTGCCGCTATGTCGTATCAATACTGGTGGCAGTTAATATTATAGAGACACTTAGTTACTAGAGGAACAATGCAAGGGGCGACTGAGCACGGGTTACATATTAAAATGCCCCAGAACGAGAAGCCCACCACAGAAGCCATGAACGAACACCACACAGAAACACCAAAGGAAAGGTCCACAGAACGAAAGGACCAGCTGACCGAGCCAGCCATTTCAGACAGGCCCAAGCCCGCAGGGCTAAACAGCTCCAGGACACACCCATTTACCTTTTCTAAAACTGACCATTTTCCGCACCTCACGTACACTAACCCCCTCGTGTCCTACACTCCTAACTACAAAGATGATGAACAGGAATATACATTCATATTAAAAACACCCATGCCTGTCCCGACGTTGAGCCAATGCCAACACATCAGACAGCCATAATTATATCTATGTATGTTCTTGCATCCGAGAAGTAGATGTTATATATCTTAGAAGTTAAAACACCCACGCTGTCCCTAGACCTCGTATATCATTTTCCATGACGAGTATAGATATATGTAACCCGTGCCCAGTCGCCCCTTGCATTGTTCCTCTAGTAACTAAGTCTATAATATTAACTGCCACCAGCATTGATACGACATAGCGGCACTGTCCTTGCTACAAAGATGATGAATAGGAATATACATTCATATTAAAAACATGCCCTGTCCCGACGTTGAGCCAATGCCAACACATCAGACAGCCATAAATATATCTATGTATTCTTACATCCGAGAAGTAGATGTTATATATCTTAGAAGTTCAAACACCCACGCTTGTCCCTAGACCTCTTATATCATTTTCCATGACGAGTATAGATATATGTAACCCGTGCTCAGTCGCCCCTTGCATTGCTCCTCTAGTAACTAAGTATTAATTTTAACATTCCCTAACATCTTGTCTTGCCAGACTAAGCTTCTGAAGACCCATCGCCCCATAAATCTATGTATGCAATCCTTAGGTTAAGTATTTTTATCCGCCATTGTGTTCACCTTTTTCCATTTACTTTCCACAATTGTCATACGTCTTCCCCTTGCCTCCTTCGTATCCACAGCCCACACTACGCCAAATTATTTCGTGTCTTACACCTCTTACCCCAACCAGAGATTGTATAAGATAACCTGGTTACCAGTATCTGTCATAAGTACCCCGAAACAATAACTAAGTACTCCTACGAACTGCCGCTGTGGTTGGTATTTTATATTTAATAGAAAACGCAGTTCCCAGGGCCAACTAATAGTATCCATAACCTCTGACTGATCACATAACTCTATCTTTCCAGACTCATATACCACCCCATAGTTGCATTCCCCGGTAGCATTTGGCTAACGTATTCTACTGCCTTTTCAAACTTCCATATCAATTGTAGCCTAATGCCACCCCCACGCCCAGGGCCCTTAGGGGCAAAATTTCCCTGTAGCCCTTGAACTCCCCCCCCCCCCCTCTCATTAAGACACCCGCGCTTCTCGACTCTTGTCCGACCTAGCCTCTCTCATACCTCTTGAAGATCCTTGAATTGTCCGTTACTAACGCTCTCCAACCTTTTATATATATACTCCTATCCAGCCTACCTTCACTTAGTAGGCCAGAACAACATTAGAACTTTACTAGCCCCTTGCATGCCATCTATTCTCTTACAACACATTCACAACCCTGCACCCAATGGTCGTCGGTGCGAGGCTAGCCGCCCCGCCAGTAACTAACTTCTATTGCCATACTTCCAGATAAATGTGGCAGAGTTAGCAACCCAGTCTCCACCATATCCAGCAAACCCTACAATTAACAACCAGCCGAGTAAAACCAGCTAGCTAAGGCACCTTCGGTTTTGGTATTAAAGACACTCACATCGGTCTCATACACAGAGGGTTATTACAAACACTGGTGATATGGCAAGCCCCTAGCCACAGCCGCCGGACGACTATATCAGAGAGAGGGCGCCCAGCTCCCCCTTTTTGCCCACCCGAGGAGGGAGACCCCCACCCCCGCGGAGGTATACCTGGCCCCTGTTTTGACTTTCGGGTCATTGCCAGGTAGCACAGGAATTCTTCCTATCAATGAACTAACCATGAATGACTAACACCTTTACTAACCTCTATTAACTCACAATAAACCATTTACCTTTCTTGCATGCTCTGATCACTAAATTAGCACCTCAGCTATACCATAGAATGAAGATTGAACAATCTAGAGAGACGCTCCTATCACAGCTGTCCCCATCCTCCTCGCAAAGTAGATCCAGTCTCTCTCCCCTAAATACTTCCAGTATAGCCAAAATAGTACCTCTTACTAAGGCTCAGTTATATGAAAATATAAAGGCTTCCTATCGCCCTGTGCCACAACAGTAAATACCATCTTACCTAGTCCCCATATCTATTGAGAGCTCAATTCTTTGCCTTCTTACGCATCAAATCAACCAAGCTACAGACCAACATGGTGAAACACATACAATAGCACTGGATATATCAAAGGCATTTGATAGAGTCTGGCATCAATCCTTATTGTCGAAGATGTCACACTACGGCCTTGCATCATTAGTTCCACTAATTTCTTCTTATCTTCATAACAGAAAAATACGTGTAATGGTAGATGGCCTTTATTCTCAATTTCACTCAATAAATGCTGGTGTTCCCCAGGGATCAGTTTTGGCCCCAACTCTGTTCCTCATTCATATCAATGATCTCATATCTACCACTCATAATCCAATACATTCCTACGCAGATGACTCAACACTCCACAGTTCCTTCCATTTACCAATTCTTTCACCCAACCCGATCTTATAAATTCAAAAATAAACACTGCAATTTCTCTGAACCAGGACCTTTCTAGAATTAATGAATGGGGACAAGAGAATCTAGTTTCCTTTAATGCACAGAAAACCAAGTACATTTAATTTTCTAACCGACAGAATCTCACTGACTCCCATATATTTTTTAATGATGTAAATATTCCCACTTCCCCTAGTATTGACATTCTCGGTGAATGACCAATAACTAACTTGAGCTGGACACATTATGTTAGAAGCATTGCTAAGAATGCCTCTAAAAAAACTGGGACTCCTGTACAGAGTTCGAGAATTCTTCACTGACGAGCAGTTGGCCGTAATATATAAAAGTCATGTGCGCTCTCAGATGGATTACTGTTCACCTCTGTGGGGTGGAAGTGGAGTGGTTGCATTGAGGCAGTTGGACAAAATTCAAAATAAAGCTATTAGATTAATCAATAACCCTGCAATCACACAGGACCTTCCTACATTATCCATACGAAGAAACGTTGCTCCCTTGCATTATTCTACAGATATTTTCACAGCAATTGTTCCGAGGAACTTGCTTCAATTGTGCCGCCTCTCCACATCTTTCCCCGTAGAACTAGGGCAGCTGAGAGCACCCATGAATTTACACTTTCTCCTCCACAATGCAGAACTTCTGCTTATCAGAATTCATTTATCCCCAGAGCTACTACTCTTTGGAATTCACTTCCTCGAATTGCTTTCCACAAACTTACAATCTACAAATGTTTAAATCCAGTTGTTACAAACATTTTATGAATGGAGGATGCCTTTAGGCACATGGACCTTTTTGTTTTATCTGTGTTTTTCCTTCCTCCGTTCATTGTCTCTTAAAAAAAAAAAAAAAAAAAAAAAAATTAAGTCCATAAGACTCGAGATCCCTACTGTCTACAGGGTCCAGAACCGAGCCTATAAATCTAACTCCCGCCCCCAGTCAAATCAGTTGAAAGCTAGACACCAACCAGGGGTCACTACCCTGCAGTTAATTTCTAGCTCTGCCCTTGTGTTGTTCCGAAGTGAGATCCCAGAACCGGCAGACTCCGTGGCAGATTTGGATAGAAGGACCTGCCCACGTATTGAAGAACTTCACACATATGGCCCCCCTGGACGGCCGCGGAACCAGTCGTTAGCCCCCAACATCATGGACGCAAGATAACCAGGACCAGACCCATCAGATACTACCCAAGATTCCCTTTAGCAGTACTACATATTACTGTGCTGTTTTAGATTGACTAATTAATATTTCTACGAAGTGGCTAAGACCTTGCCCAGTGTAATTCATACTTAACCATTCCATTTGGGACGTACTAAGCGATCAGTGCTCTTTAATTAACAGGCGACCTTGACTCTCGTAATTACTTTATTCAGATATTAAAACTCTAGTGATATCTAACGTTCGCCCACTGATTTGCGTTCTATGTATTTCTGAGACAAGGATATAAAACTTAGATCAGTACCCCCCTGAGGTTACTAGATTTCCCGTGCTCTAAAAATACGTGTGTCTAATCTAGTCTGTGAACTACTACTTGTGCACCAGAGCTACCAGTAATAAATCTAACAGTGAATATGAATCTATAAGTAACATTGATGGTCTTCGGTATATAAACCTGTGAAATCAAAGCCAGTGATCAGAAGATTAATACCTGAACGTTGGAAGTGGGAGACTAGGCTCCATCCAGATCCACTTATGCTAGTGTTGTTCAATTCTATTATATTGTCTTACACAAGTATTCTGCAGTGGTATATCAATAAACGTGATCATGTAACTTGCTACCATGTGTTTCTTTGTGTTCTCTATTCCTCATATCTTGTATTGTGCATGCAGCCTTATATACCCAGTCAATTTAGAACTCACATTACCCAAGTTAAACCTGTAGAAAAACAGGGCATAACATTGGCGGCAGCGGTGGTTCTTGATTCGGATAAAAGGTTGCATTACACTGCAAGTTTGGAACAGTAGAAGCATGGCAACATCGCGAAATCTTCAGCCACTCGCACACATTCCCAAGTATGATGTAAACACATATGATATCACCAGTTACTTAGACATAATAAAGCCAGTGTACGATGTGGTACTTCATAATGACCGCGAAAAAATCGCCATGGCAATTTTGCATATTGTACAGTTGGGAGAAGCCGTTTCCCAACTTGTTGATAAGCCTACCTTTAAAGAATTTATTCACCAAATGGTGACACAGAATACGCCAGAGAGTACCTGGAACCAGTTTCGATCCTTCGTGATCCGGACTTTAGATCCACTTTTGGGTTCCCCCGTCGCCCCCAAAATAATAAAGTCGACGAGATCAAGTATGAAGGGGATATAAATGTGACCCTCATACAACTCTACAGATACGTGAGGACCACGTATAGCTATGAAGATTACGACCAACAAAATGAACTCTTATTCACCGCATTGTTAAACATCCTCCCACCCCACATCACCGCCCATCTCGACCCGTATGGCTTATTCGAAGAACATATGCTCTCCATCAGAGAAGAATGCCTACGCAGTTCGATGAATCCCCTATCCAACCTTTTAGCCCCTATCCAAGACTCCGTGCACCCGTCCAAAATGACTTCCGGTGAAAGTCCAACCCCAGTGAACTCTTCCCCCACCAACCCTCCGCAGCCCCCCCCAACAAGCCCCGTATTCTAGCTATGCCTACCTATGTAGGCCTACCACAACATATTTTCCCCATGACCCCAGAAATGTTCAGCTATCCCCCCACCAACAAAATTTCCCTTGTGACAGTTTTCCGTCGGTAGCTTGTGACAGTTTTCAGTCAGTAGCTCCCTTCCACCCCCACACAATTCACACCCCTAGAAAACTTCGAAACCCCACACTTGACTCGCCCTCTCATGTCAAACAAACTCACCAGTCCCAGATAACCTCTAACCAGACCGAGACTGCCACCAAGAAAATTCCCCAAACTCGTCCTGTTAATGTCAAACAAACCCACCAACCCCAGATAACCGCTAACCAGACCGTGACTGCCACCAAGAAGATTCCTAAAATTCGTCCTGTTAACAACCCCAAATCAATACATCAGTCCTCTACCAATAACCCCTGTTCTACACCTAACTCTTCCCCCACCAACCCGCCACAGTCCCCCCAACAAATCCCGTTTCCTAACTCGCTCACCTCTCACCACCCTGACCCTCCCACACGCGCCGTTAACCCTCCCCTCACGCGTGACGACCTAGGGACCCAACTATGTTCCCCCCCTTTCCCAGAAATACTCAGCTATTCCCCCACCAACAAAATCTCCCTTGTGACAGTTTTCCGTCAGTAGCTCCCTTCCACCCCCCCACAATTCACACCCCTAATAAACTTCAAAACCCCACACTTGACTCACCCCCTCATGACAGACAAACCCACCAACCCCAGATAACCTCTAAGCAAACCGTCACTGCCACCGACACACCCCATCACTCTGATCCTCCCACACGCGCCGTTAATCCCCCCCTCACGCGTGACCCCCACCAAAGTGATTTCCCCCCCTCATGTGTACCGAACACCTGCTCACCAGTCGGTCCCCCACAATCATGAGCCCAGCTAAACTTTCAACCTCCCCCTCTTCACCGTTACCCCACCCCACCCGCCCCAAATTCCCCCCCCCCAAGATCCCGCTCGACGAAATACCACTCCCATCCCAATCCAACCACAAAACTTTTTCCACCTTGGCTAAACCCCAAAATACTCTCTCTCTCTCGCCCCAAACAACATAATCAACCTCTCAACTTCAACCACTCCTCTAAATCCCATCCATGTCTCTCCCGGAAATAAAATCAGTCTAAATTCAACCCCTCTCAAACCACAACCCTGCCTGCCCAGACCCCCCCCACCATCTCTCTATCAAATCCCCACACACCAAACCTCCAAACCACCCGATCATAGTAAACTCTCAACCTTCAGCCTTACTCACCCTTCCCCAAACCCCACTCACGACCACAACTCTCTACACAATTCAACCCCTCCCCAGCACCAACCTCTTCCGCAACAACAACCCCGACTCGACCTGCCCGTTTCATCTTTAAAACCCCCCTATCACTACCCCCGACCGAAACCACTTAGACCCCCCCTCCAAAACTGGCCCCGGGCCAGCTCGCCCCCAGACCCACATTCCTAACGACAAGAACTAACGGTATATCCACCCCGCCCTTCCAAAGTGAAAGTGAACCACCAGACCGTCACCCAGACTAACGGCGACCCTAAATACCCCCCCCCCTGATGATGATGAGGATATTATTGTACTAAATTGTTTCGAATGTTTTCAATTCCTAAGCGATTGGGCATGATTCTATAAATTTACATGTTTTCCCATATACTGTATATATTATTTTTTTTTCTTAGTCATACTACTTTTCTTGTTACCTACACTTTTCTGACTATCTTTTAAATTTGCTTTATACATTGTTAAACACTTTACCTCTTCTTAATTTCCTGTGTTCTTAATTATCTGTCCTTTCTTAAATTTACATGTTTTCCATATACTGTATATAGTATTTTTTTCCCTTAGTCATAATACTTTTCTTGTTAATCTACACTTTTCTGACTATCTTTTTAAATTTGCTTTATACATTGTTAAACACTTTACCTCTTCTTAATTTCCTGTGTTCTTAATTATCTGCCCTTTCTTAAATTTACATGTTTTCCATATACAGTACTGTATATACTATATTTTTTTTCCTTAGTCATACTACTTTTCTTGTTACCTACACTTTTCTGACTATCTTTTAAATTTGCTTTATACATTGTTAAACACTTTACCTCTTCTTAATTTCCTGTGTTCTTAAGTATCTGTCCTTTCTTAAATTTACATGTTTTCCATATACTGTATATATTATTTTTTTTCCCTTAGTCATACTACTTTTCTTGTTAACCTACACTTTTCTGACTATGCTTCTTTTTACTTCACCCTTGAGGCTCGAGGACGAGCCTATAATGAAGGAGAGGGAAGTAAAATGCCCCAGAACGAGAAGCCCACCACAGAAGCCATGAACGAACACCACACAGAAACACCAAAGGAAAGGTCCACAGAACGAAAGGACCAGCTGACCGAGCCAGCCATTTCAGACAGGCCCAAGCCCGCAGGGCTAAACAGCTCCAGGACACACCCATTTACCTTTTCTAAAACTGACCATTTTCCACACCTCACGTACACTAACCCCCTCGTGTCCTACACTCCTAACTACAAAGATGATGAACAGGAATATACATTCATATTAAAAACACCCATGCCTGTCCCGACGTTGAGCCAATGCCAACACATCAGACAGCCATAATTATATCTATGTATGTTCTTGCATCCGAGAAGTAGATGTTATATATCTTAGAAGTTAAAACACCCACGCTGTCCCTAGACCTCGTATATCAGTTTCCATGACGAGTATAGATATATGTAACCCGTGCCCAGTCGCCCCTTGCATTGTTCCTCTAGTAACTAAGTCTATAATATTAACTGCCACCAGCATTGATACGACATAGCGGCACTGTCCTTGCTACAAAGATGATGAATAGGAATATACATTCATATTAAAAACATGCCCTGTCCCGACGTTGAGCCAATGCCAACACATCAGACAGCCATAAATATATCTATGTATGTTCTTACATCCGAGAAGTAGATGTTATATATCTTAGAAGTTCAAACACCCACGCTTGTCCCTAGACCTCTTATATCATTTTCCATGACGAGTATAGATATATGTAACCCGTGCTCAGTCGCCCCTTGCATTGCTCCTCTAGTAACTAAGTATTAATATTAACATTCCCTAACATCTTGTCTTGCCAGACTAAGCTTCTGAAGACCCATCGCCCCATAAATCTATGTATGCAATCCTTAGGTTAAGTATTTTTTTCCGCCATTGTGTTCACCTTTTTCCATTTACTTTCCACAATTGTCATACGTCTTCCCCTTGCCTCCTTCGTATCCACAGCCCACACTACGCCAAATTATTTCGTGTCTTACACCTCTTACCCCAACCAGAGATTGTATAAGATAACCTGGTTACCAGTATCTGTCATAAGTACCCCGAAACAATAACTAAGTACTCCTACGAACTGCCGCTGTGGTTGGTATTTTATATTTAATAGAAAACGCAGTTCCCAGGGCCAACTAATAGTATCCATAACCCTCTGACTGATCACATAACTCTATCTTTTCCAGACTCATATACCACCCCATAGTTGCATTCCCCGGTAGCATTTGGCTAACGTATTCTACTGCCTTTTCAAACTTCCATATCAATTGTAGCCTAATGCCACCCCCACGCCCAGGGACCTTAGGGGCAAAATTTCCCTGTAGCCCTTGAACTCCCCCCCCCCCCTCTCATTAAGACTTCCGCGCTTCTCGACTCTTGTCCGACCTAGCCTCTCTCTCATACCTCTTGAAGATCCTTGAATTGTCCGTTACTAACGCTCTCCAACCTTTTATATATATACTCCTATCCAGCCTACCTTCACTTAGTAGGCCAGAACAACATTAGAACTTTACTAGCCCCTTGCATGCCATCTATTCTCTTACAACACATTCACAACCCTGCACCCAATGGTCGTCGGTGCGAGGCTAGCCGCCCGCCAGTAACTAACTTCTATTGCCATACTTCCAGATAAATGTGGCAGAGTTAGCAACCCAGTCTCCACCATATCCAGCAAACCCTACAATTAACAACCAGCCGAGTAAAACCAGCTAGCTAAGGCACCTTCGGTTTTGGTATTAAAGACACTCACATCGGTCTCATACACAGAGGGTTATTACAAACACTGGTGATATGGCAAGCCCCTAGCCACAGCCGCCGGACGACTATATCAGAGAGAGGGCGCCCAGCTCCCCCTTTTTGCCCACCCGAGGAGGGAGACCCCCACCCCCGCGGAGGTATACCTGGCCCCTGTTTTGACTTTCGAGTCATTGCCAGGTAGCACAGGAATTCTTCCTATCAATGAACTAACCATGAATGACTAACACCTTTACTAACCTCTATTAACTCACAATAAACCATTTACCTTTCTTGCATGCTCTGATCACTAAATTAGCACCTCAGCTATACCATAGAATGAAGATTGAACAATCTAGAGAGACGCTCCTATCACAGCTGTCCCCATCCTCCTCGCAAAGTAGATCCAGTCTCTCTCCCCTAAATACGTCCAGTATAGCCAAAATAGTACCTCTTACTAAGGCTCAGTTATATGAAAATATAAAGGCTTCCTATCGCCCTGTGCCACAACAGTAAATACCATCTTACCTAGTCCCCATATCTATTGAGAGCTCAATTAAGTCCATAAGACTCGAGATCCCTACTGTCTACAGGGTCCAGAACCGAGCCTATAAATCTAACTCCCGCCCCCAGTCAAATCAGTTGAAAGCTAGACACCAACCAGGGGTCACTACCCTGCAGTTAATTTCTAGCTCTGCCCTTGTGTTGTTCCGGAGTGAGATCCCAGAACCGGCAGACTCCGTGGCAGATTTGGATAGAAGGACCTGCCCACGTATTGAAGAACTTCACACATATGGCCCCCCTGGACGGCCGCGGAACCAGTCGTTAGCCCCCAACATCATGGACGCAAGATAACCAGGACCAGACCCATCAGATACTACCCAAGATTCCCTTTAGCAGTACTACATATTACTGTGCTGTTTTAGATTCACTAATTAATATTTCTACGAAGTGGCTAAGACCTTGCCCAGTGTAATTCATACTTAACCATTCCATTTGGGACGTACTAAGCGATCAGTGCTCTTTAATTAACAGGCGACCTTGACTCTCGTAATTACTTTATTCAGATATTAAAACTCTAGTGATATCTAACGTTCGCCCACTGATTTGCGTTCTATGTATTTCTGAGACAAGGATATAAAACTTAGATCAGTACCCCCCTGAGGTTACTAGATTTCCCGTGCTCTAAAAATACGTGTGTCTAATCTAGTCTGTGAACTACTACTTGTGCACCAGAGCTACCAGTAATAAATCTAACAGTGAATATGAATCTATAAGTAACATTGATGGTCTTCGGTATATAAACCTGTGAAATCAAAGCCAGTGATCAGAAGATTAATACCTGAACGTTGGAAGTGGGAGACTAGGCTCCATCCAGATCCACTTATGCTAGTGTTGTTCAATTCTATTATATTGTCTTACACAAGTATTCTGCAGTGGTATATCAATAAACGTGATCGTGTAACTTGCTACCATGTGTTTCTTTGTGTTCTCTATTCCTCATATCTTGTATTGTGCATGCAGCCTTATATACCCAGTCAATTTAGAACTCACATTACCCAAGTTAAACCTGTAGAAAAACAGGGCATAACACATATATCTATACTCGTCATGGGAAATGATATACGAGGTCTAGGGACAGGCGTGGGTGTTTTAACTTCTAAGATATATAACATCTACTTCTCGGATGTAAGAACATACATAGATATAATTATGGCTGTCTGACGTGTTGGCATTGGCTCAACATAGGGACAGGGCATGGGTGTTTTTAATATGAAGGTATATTCCTGTTCATCATCTTTGTAGTTAGGAGTGTAGGACATGAGGGGGTAGTGTACGTGAGGTGTGGAAAATGGTCAGTTTAGAAAAGGTAACTTCTAAGATATATAACATCTACTTCTCGGATGTAAGAACATACATAGATATAATTATGGCTGTCTGGTGTGTTGGCATTGGCTCAACATAGGGACAGGGCATGGGTGTTCTTAATATGAATGTATATTCCTGTTCATCATCTTTGTAGTTAAGAGTGTAGGACACGAGGGGTTAGTGTACGTGAGGTGTGGAAAAATGGTCAGTTTAGAAGGGGTATCTAGGTGCGGCCTGGAGCTGCTTAGCCCTGCGGGCTTGGGCCTGTCTGAATTGGCTGGCTCGGTCAGCTGGTCCTTTCGTTCTGTGGACCTTTCCTTTGGGTGTTTCTGTGTGGTGTTCGTTCGTGGCTTCTGTGGTGGGCTTCTCGTTCTGGGGCATTTTAAGCATGTCTTGAGGAAGTAGCCAGGAGGCATTTCTGTTAAGGCCATCCTATTCTGGGAGTTTCCCAGGGGAAACAATTCATCGGAGATGATGATGATGTATGACTGTTTACTCAGAAAACGAAATTAGACAAGCATGGATGGTGCATTCTGAAATATTGCTTAATGTGGAATTTGAATGGAATAGAGAACCGCTCAGCACTGCAGCCCCAGTACAAGGCCCCCGCCTTTGATAGGGTATGACACCGTAAAAAGTTATATACTGTAGATAGACTGTAGTCCGGGAAAGCTGCTGAGATGCTAAAGGCAGCTGGAGATTTTGGGGTCAAATTGGTCATGAAGCTAATTAATGCTATCGTAAAGGAGGAAAAAGTTCCTGATGCATGGTAGAAAAATGTGATAGTAACAATTTAATACTGTATAACTATAACTTTATAACTATGTTGAATGAATGGGAGATAAAAGGCTCACATAGAGAACATATGAGTCAGAACCCAGGGTGAAATAGAAGGGGAGGAAGATCTTGGTTGAGATGGAGAGATGGTGTATTATAAGTATTGGAACGTAGAGACATGACCGAAGAACAGGCAAGAGAAGTACTGTAGTAATGAATAGGAATTATTGGAGAATGTTTGTGAATAGATGAGTAATAACGGGGTCGTAGGGAGAGGGGTTCGGGCATCAGTTGTACTAGATAATAGTCCGTCAGGCGCTTGGCCCGGGGACCCAGTCTATGTTGTGAAGGGTTATGCCTGGAAGTAAGGTGGGCAAGCATTGTGGTGTTAAGCTCCGCTGCGTGTCTGCCTGCTGAGACCGGAACCTTTCCAGGAGGTCTGGGACTGGGGGAGTGCTGGAGGCCCCTAGTGATCCTTGGTCTCTGGGTCTTCTGGGCAACCTAGATGGGTGTGAATATTTTTTGTTTTTTATGTTGTGTTGTGTTGTCCATGTTTGGGCTCTGTCTTGAGTCGGCCACCCCCAGCTGTGGGATATGTTCCTGAGTATATGCATACATACAACTATATACCAAGGCAAGTGTGATTCCTTTGGCAGGGGAAATTATAGAGGTTTGAAAATACTCAACCAATTTATGAAAGTCAGCGAAAGGGTCTTTGATGTATGATCAGGAAAAGTGTTGCCATCAGCGACATGCAGTTGGGATTTATGCCGGGACGTGGCACAACCGATGCTATCTTCATTCTTAGGCAACTGCAAGAGAGGAAAACAGGGAGTTATACCTAGTTTTGTAGACTTGGAGAACACCTTTGACTGGGTGCCAAGGAAAGTTATGCAGTGGGCTATGAGAAAGCTTGGAATAGAGGAGTGGTTGGTGCGTGTGATACTGAGAATGTATAAGGAGTCATGGTCAGCACGTTAGAGTGAATAGGGATCTGAACGAAGAGTTCTCAATGAAAGTTGGAGTTCACCAAGAATCAGTGCTGAGCCTACTACAGTAGTTTGTTTTGGTTCTGGAGGCTCTGTCAAGGGAGTTGTTATATGCAGATGACCTAGTTCTTATCACAGATAGTGCGCAGGAAGCGGAGGTAAAGTTCAATAGATGGAGGGAGGGTATGGCAAACAAGGGGCTAAAGCCTAGTTCACAATAGCCGTTTTCCGTGCCGTTTTTCGGCCCGTACAAAAAATTGTGACGTCAGAGTGACGTCACTTACAGACATGCTGGCCGTACGTAGTGTGAACCGGGAAGCCGTCTACCAAAATCCGGACCGGACAAAAAGATGAATTCGATTTATCTTTTTCGGGTCCGCACAAGATATCCGTTCCATACTTTGAACATTGAAGTGAAATGTGTGTAATATATTTATGCCAATTTCCATTACATTATAGTTAATATCGCATAACAATATACGCTATATGTATAATTTTAATGGCAAGGCAAATATTAAGACAGTTTAATACGTTAACCTATTGATTGTGTACCTGGCAGCCGTCGCGGCACCACCAAAGTTAACACGTTGTACTGCTTCGCGCGCCTCCAGATACAGACAATAAACACCTAGATAACTACAGAACAACAATATGTTTCTCCAATAAAATGTTGATCCCTTCTACAGTGCATATAATTATGTCCAGGTACCGTTGCCCACATAAGTTGTTTCTAATCGTGATCTGATGTAAATTTTAGTAGGCCTGTACGAATTAATTGCGAGTGCGGTTTCTTTTAATCATCAGTTTACTAATCATATGAGTTAACCACTACACTCATTCAATGATGCGCAAAATATTTCCATGAACATGGTCACGGAGAGGAACAGCATCTATATAAATATGTGGGCAACTGCAGGCTACGTGATAACTTGGTTTTGATATATTTTCCTAGTTGTTGAATTACGGTGGTGGTTCATCTTCGTTCAAAATTATGAAATAAACACCAAGAAAGATAGTTTCTCAGTCCATGTTGACGATCGTCTAGTAGGTGTTTACCTTACACCAGAAAAAGTACGTTCCGGACCCCAGAGTCAGGCCCGCATTTCCTTTCAACTTTAGTTTTCCGGGCCCGATTTTCGTATGTGAAGTCACAGGCCCGAAAACGGACCCACAAAAGACGGCTCATGTGAACCGGGCTTTAGAGTTAATATAGATGAAATTCAGGTCATGATCAGTGGTGTAGGGTCTGTAACTATGGAAAGAAGCAGCGACTTTCCATGTATAGTTGTGGGAAGGAAGTAGGATTAAGTAACTCAATTCAATGTTGCATCTGTAGTGCCTGGGTACACAAGATATGTAGTGGGGCGAGAGGACCTTTGACGAGAATATAGGTTTGATTCCCGAAGGGAAGTAGAGAAAACCTAATATTTAGTAGGGCCCCATAATCATTGATGATATTGCCTATTAGTATGATAGTCTCCATTCAACATCCCGCGTCAGCATTTTGAATCTATCGCGCGGAAGGATCATGGAGGACTCATCATAAGTGCACGCTTAATTCCCTTATGGGATCGTCATTATGATTGGGTACCCTACAGAAAAACTCTGTAAAAAATAAAAAAGAAGAATTAACTTAATATTTGTTATCATATGACTTTCCATGTGTGGATTTCTCGTGTTTTGCTACCCCGACGCCAGGCCCTCTAGCGGCCATTTTCGCCCTTCTTTGAAATACCAAGATAAAACTATAGAAATCAACGAATGGGAAGTGGGATGGCTGGGAGGGACATTTATCGTCAATGATTATGGGGCCCTACTAAATATTAGGTTTTCTCTACTTCCCTTCGGGAATCAAACCTATAATTTAATAGTGGCCCCTTCATCATTGACGATATTGCCTGATTACCAAGACTGGAGGGGGGACATTCGTGACAATATCCTTAACCTCAGGGGACAAATAATCCATATAAAAAAATTAAAGTTTTATTGTATGCAAACAATATATAAAAAATACAAAAGATCGCAAGCAGTGCGTGACATCAAGAAAGTCTGCTTACTCATGACCAGATCTTACTTCAAAATCTATGCGTGATACTTTGTGGGGACACGCATGTGTTCCCTAAAATAGACCTCTAATTCTGCCGAATTCTCGTTCTCACCTTAACACTATTTGCACAATTTAATCTGTTTGTACAATCTGATAATTAATACTGCATAGTTGCAACTATGCTAGATTTCATCTTAATCTTAACAAAATAAAATATATTGAACTGTATAACCAGTTTGATCACAGCTCGTGATTTATCACAGTCTCCGGCAGAACAGGGACCTAGTCGGGTATGGGCTATTCCGCACCCCCCCCCCCCTTTTTAAAAACAAACTTATATAATAGAACATAACCTACTGGACCCGTTGTCGTAAAGCTACACAGGTACGCTTTGGTTTATCTAGAGCGACTGACAGGTAACGTGTTAGGAAGGTATGATTGGAAGCATAAAAGTTGAGTATTAGCAATGTCTTCTATAGAAACATTTTGAAGGAATCTAAGAGAGACTGCTCATTTCCTGATGTCGTGAGACCTGCCCACTACGCCGGGGTTACTTTAATGACGTCTACTAGCAAGGAAGCTAATTTTCTTCTCGTAACACGATTACCTGCCTGATTCACCCACAGAGCACCTAGCTGGCGAGGATGCGCAGCCCTCATAAACTTAGTTAAGGCCTGCACAGGGCATAAAATATGATGAGTGTGTCTGCGTTTCAATGCCGGAACAGAAAATTCAGAAAACACATGATCAGAATGCTCGTTTTTTGCAATAAATGTGGGAGACGGCGCGATTTGTACATGATCGTGTAGCCTCCCAAACCTAAGGCAATTACGTTCGTTGCTCATCGCCGCCAGCTCAGACACCCTATTTCCCGTGGCTAAAGCCATGAGGAATACAGCCTTCTTCAAGAGTGAATCAAAATCCGGCGCATGATTATATGTACGCGACTGAAGTAATGATAAGGCTTTGTCAAGTGACCAGGTGGGCATGAGCTGACGGGGTGGTGGGCGGAGCTTGAAAAATGCCCTCATAAATCCTTTCTCCTCCGCCTGCGGTATGGAAAGGCCCGTGAGATAAAAAAAGGGAGTTCCGATGGCAGACAAGTGATTTTTTAAAGTGATTACTGACAATAGTTTGTGCTCAAATAGATAATCTAGGTAATTGAAAATTAAAGCCCCCGAGGCTTCTGTTTGCCCTGACTCTACAATCCAGGTTGTGAACGTTTTCCAATGTGATTGATATTGTCTCCTGGTAGACATAGTATACTGGTTCAAAAGTTTATTTGTGACACTTTCCCCAAATTTTGCTAACCATTTTCCCTTGTAAATGCCCATAAGGCAAAACTGAGCGAGGTCTGAAGGTTGCTAATTATCTCTAAGTGGAAGGCGGAGACCGGGAGCGACACCGGGGTCATGCACCATTCCCGCAATTGATGGTACCACGCCTGAGCCGGCCATAACGGCGCGATCATCGAGACTAAGCCCTGGTAACCCCTCAGTTTGTGAATCACTCTGCACATTAGTACAGAATCTGGTGGAGGAAAAAGATAAATTGAAGTCCACTTGTTCCAATCCTCCAGTCAGTGGCGGATCCAGGGGGGGGGGGGCCGCCCCCCGCTTAGTGACCAAAATTGCGCCCTTACATCTGATATATACTGCATTTTATCTGAAATACAATACATATAAAGAATATTGTGTGAATTATGGCACCCCTCATGTATATCAGCCCCCCCCTTAAGCCTGAGCTGGATCCACCACTGCCTCCAGTAGTGCATCTGGTCCCCCCGCCGGGGTTACCCCTCGGCGAATTAGGAAGAGAGGGAGTCTGTGATTCTCCTCGGATGCGAACAGATCCACTTTTGGACGGTAAGCCTTTGCAATCATCTTGTCGAAGACGGTTTGTTTGATAGCCCATTCTACTAGGTTGCTCCGCCTCCGAGACAGAGCATCTGCCCAGACGTTTGACACGCCGGGGAGATATGCTGCATGCAGATGAATGCCCAGCGATTCGGCCAGGGCAAAAAATCTGTTCCGATAATTTTAGCAACTCTCGAGACCTCGCTGAGCCCTGCTTCTGAATACAATGGACTGCAGTTAGGTTGTCCATACGGAACGCTATTGACTTTTCTTGCAAAGACATCCCATGATCTTGTAGGAAAAAGAGAGGAACTAAAAGCTCTTGCTTGTTGATATGACAAGAGTGTCATGGGGCCAATTGCCTTGCCCTTGATGGCCTAGATTCGACTGATAACCCCAACCTAGAGCCCCTGAAGCGTCTGTGTCTACCCATACCGTAGGCGGGGGAGAAACCCATGTCATTATTGAGTAAAGAATTTTCGGCTTGGCCCAGACCGATAGCAAGCTGTGGATTAATGGAGGAATTGGCCATAATTTCTTCTCCGGCGAGAGAGGAAAAACTTTGTTGCCTTCCAAGATTAATCTCTTTACTTTCAACCGGCCCAATTTCACAGTTAATTGGATCCAGTTGAGAGAGCCGATCAGGGAATCCCACGTTTTCCTGGTCATATTCAGACTGTGGAGAAAGAGGAACAGTTTCCTGCGAAATCTGTTCCGATTGTCCACACTCTGAGTAAGAGTTGGTACATTTTGAGATAAACTTACCACACGGACCATACGATCCGTCAAAGTATATATATACAGTATATATTATATATATATACAGTATATATATATATATATATACAGTATATATATATATATATATACCTTTCTGTACCGAGGACGTCTTTTGTATTTGATTTCAGCTACATTTAGACGATCTTATGAAGCTTAGGAAGGACACATGGTAGCTAAAAGTATTCATTGAGATAGTCTGTAGCCCTTCAATGGGTAGATGTCCTTCCGAAGCTGAATAAAGTCGTATAGTAGTGACCACAATGTAATGAAAAGGATATCACCGGTACTGAATGGGTTAAATATATATACTGTATATATATATATGTATATAGAAGCGATGCTCTCTTCACGGGGGAAGCGGAGGCGTATAATAAATAGAAAAACCAGCGCTGGGATGAACATCTTTATTGTGGGACGTTTCGGCTTACACACAAGCCATCTTCAGCCTAAAGTAAGACAAAAAGGGCCTACATAAATATTTGCATATTACTAATGGTTAATATTTAAAACGTGTAGGAGAATTATGATTATAATTATAATTAAATTATATACTAAAATTAAGTAGGTTGGCAACACGAAATACAAGTAAAATGTACGAAAGGGGGGAGACAATATTGAAAACAACAAGTGTAGAAACGGGTTCGCATTAAAGTAGAATGGGGTCGCAGAAATATAATTGTAAACACCAAAGATTTTTGAAAAATCGGAAAATGCATGTTATGTACGAAATACATTAAATTAGCATGAAAGGCAGTGAAACTATCACTACTTAATTTTAGTATATAATTTAATTATAATTATAATCATAATTCTCCTACACGTTTTAAATATTAACCATTAGTAATATGCAAATATTTATGTAGGCCCTTTTTGTCTTACTTTAGGCTGAAGATGGCTTGTGTGTAAGCCGAAACGTCCCACAATAAAGATGTTCATCCCAGTGCTGGTTTTTCTATTTATTATATGTATATATATATATATATATATACTGTATATATATATATATATCCTATGGGAGTAAAAGAGACAAGGCAAAGTTGCCTATAACAAGTGTCTTCCCCAAGTTGAAAGAGTGACATAAGCCAAATTCAAGGTACGTTAGAGTAAAAATGTCTGGACACACGGAGCTTCAAGTACTTTAGGTCACAATATGAGGGAAAGACAGATTGAGGAAGAGAGTTCTAAAGCTTAATTGCTGAATAGAAGAAAAATTGAGAAAATTGGTTCACTCTTGGGTTAGAGAGTTGGACAGAATAGGGATGGGAGTGTGATGAGAGGCTGGAGAGAGAGATGCAACATTGTGACTTGTAGAGAGAAAGATTGTAAGGAATTAGTAAGAGGAGGTTAGTTGATGGTAAATGAGTTTGGAACAGTGTGCGAAAAACGGAATTTGAAGGTAAATACGGGGAAGAGCAAGGTTATGGTCTTCGAAAGGGGTGAAGTCACAGAGTGTGAGGTGAAGCTGAACGGTCAGGCTATGGAGATCGTCAACTCTTTTAAGTATCTGGGCAGTGTGTTGAGTAAAGATGGGACTATGGATGAAGAGGTGCGGGAGAGGGTACAACAGGGGAAGAGGGTTGTAGGAACGCTAAAAGCAGTAACAAGAAATAGGGTGGTCAGTATGGAAGTGAAGAAGTCCTTGCATGACAGTGTGGTAATCCCGACACTGACTTACGGAAGCGAAGCATGGACGTTGGTTGAGAGACTCAGACCAAGAGTGAGAGCAGTGGAAATGAATTACTTAAGGAGTGCGTGCGGAGTTACATGGAGGGATAGACAGACTAATGAGGAAGTAAGAAGGAGGTGTGGTGTGGAGGTAGATGTGCTGGAAAGTGTGAAAAGGAACAACTTGAGATGGTTCGGCCATATGGAACGTATGGAAAGCGAGAGAATGACTAAGAGGGTGTACGAGAGCGAGGTGGAGGGACAGAGGGGGAGAGGTAGACCGAATATGAGGTGGAAGGATGGAGTGAGGAACTACATGAACGAAGGCGGTGCTGGTTGGGGGGAGGGGCGTCGACTGACTGGGGACAGAGGTGCATGGGGGCGGTTCGTTCGTGGCCACCCCTTCGGGGATCACGGCGTCAGGCAATAGATAGATAGATAGATAGGTTAGTTGATCAGACAAAATGCTATTGACTCTACCCTTTCAAGAAGTGCGGTATGGGTGGAACTCTCCCCACATATGCGAACAATACTCGATACAGGTTTCACTGCGCCCCTATACAGAACAACAAGCTGTGAAGAACACATAGAAACGGTTCATGTGGTGGGGAGAATGTGGTGCATTGGGAGATTATCGCCTAAGTAGCAAAACTTGTCTACCATTTCCAATGCCTCATTGTCAAAGTTAACACTCGAGCCGGTCATTGAACACAAGCTCACCTTTGCATACAATGAATACAATTTTCTCAACTTCGGACTTCTACCTGGTAGAGGTCCCTTTATTCTGGAGCATTTTTTCTGTGGTGTACCCAGCAGCGGCAGACGTTGCACTGTTTTGAGTTCGTGCCCACCCCTGTTCTGCATACTTCGCATGGGCATGCACCACTTTTTTCTACCTTTCCAAGCCCTAATCTACTGTGTAAAACCTTTGTTTTGTTTATATTAATTCTTGATCCTTTGCTTGCCATGCCCTCTCTCCATTTTCTGAACTTGGACTTGGCATCCCGCACACAATCTGCGATATGTACTAGGTCACTGTGTATAGCAGTTCCCAGGGAAGTCCAGCTGTGGAATCTCCAGATAGTGTTTTCAGAACCATAACAAAGAGGAGAGGGTTTAACACAGAACCCTGGTCACTGAGTGGTGAACTCCAATGCGTGCTGTTAATTTCTCATTCAGTACACCCACCCTCATTGCCATTCGTGAGTCCTTGTACATCTTCTTTATCACACGCTCCAGCCACTCCTCTACGCCAAGTTTTCTCATAGCCCACTGCACATCTCTGGGCACCCTACTCCAGGTCTACAAACACATGATACAGATCCCTATATTTAATTAAATATCCTTCCTGCAAATGCCTATGAAGATAGCATCAATTGTATCACTTTCTGGCATGAAACCAAACTGTATATTGTCGATAAAAATGCTTCCCCCTGATCATGCCTTCAAAGGCTCTCTCACAGACCTTCATGACTTGATAAAGCAGTTTCAGGCCCCTATAATTTCCTCCATCTAACGAGTCCCCCTTACTACTATATATGTTTACTATTACACTTTTTTGCCATTTGTCAGGAATTATCTCCTTTCTAATGATGGAGTTTATTAGCTCAGTGACCAATCTCACTCCTACGTCTCCTGAGGATCTAATCATCTCGGCAATAATACCAGAACACACTGCAGCTTTTCCGTGCTTCATTTGATTTATTGTGCTGCTTACAACAGCTGGCATTAGCAAAGGTGGTGCTGGTGGGGAGGGGGGGGGGGGATGAAGTATTGGCTTTTCGTTACTAAGCTGCTCTCTATTCCACTCAAATTTCATATTGAGTAATCGTTCGTAGTGTACCTTCCAAGCATCTATGATTTCTTTGCCAGTATAAACAATTGACCCATTATCATTCCGGACACCCTGTTCTCCTACATCTCTACTGTCACCCTAAACTCGTCTAGCTAAGTTGAAGATCCCATTGGGATATTCTGCGTTACACACTTGGTCTATGACCAAGTCCTGTATAATTTTCTTTGCATTGTACATGTCTTTATTTTTGCAGTTCGCTTAGCCGCCAGATATTCCTCCTTGCTGCCTCCTTTCTTCCATGCTTTGATAGTTTTTTCTCCTTTATGGCATTTCCGACCTCGTTGTTCCACCACCAGGAAATCTTATGCCTGGGGGGACCTTTAGTTTTGCCACAGACTTTGTCAGTGGCGGCAAGAAGGCTACGTTAAAGGAGGTTCCACTGGCTATTTACATAATTTGGCGTAGTGCTCCTATTCCTATCCATTTCTTTCAGTTCGCTACATAACTTATCCTTGTATTCAGATTTATTCAACAACCATACTTTCCCTTTTGGCATGTATACCTTCTTGCGCACAGGATCTTGCCTTAAGCTCATGTCACCGACTAGGAGCTTATGTAGGAGATACATTCTTCACTCGGGATAACCTTTACATCCCGAACAAACTTCCAGTCTTCCCAGTTCACCAAGAAGTAATGTATCTTGCTACTGGTGCCCGCAGAACTACAGTATATGTGATTAGATGACTCAACTTTTTCTAGAAATTAGTGTTACACACAACCATGCTGAGTGCAACGCAGGATTCCAGTATAAATTTGCCTTATATATATCATCATATATACTGTATATACCCATCAGCACATACTCCCACATACCCATTTAGGTCTCCACCTACAACTGTGATATCATACTCCGAGAGGCCCGAAACGACACTGATTATGTCATTCCAGAAGGCCTCTTTCTGCTCTCTGTTTAAGCCAACCTGTGGGGCATATGCCGATATCACTTTCATAATTCTTTCATCAACTTTCAGCTTCCATGCAATCAATCTTCCATTTACTCTCTGTATTTCAACCACACTCTTCTCCCATTCCTCGAATACCAGGACACCCACTCCTTCTTTTGCTTTCCCAGATTCATCCTCCTTCCAATAAGACCGGTATCACTTGTTTTTTTTCAACTATCCACTGCGCACCACACCCCTTCCATCGGGTTTCCTGGGTGCACCACACATCCACTCTTCTTCTTTCAAGCACTTCCACAACTTCATTCGCTCTGCAATTCATACTTCCAACACTCATGCTGGCAAGCTTGAACATGCGGGAGGATGCAGCCCGTCTCCTGTGCGATATTGGATCATCAGACTTACGTTGTTTAGTTGATATTAAGTTGGTCATGTTCGTTAGGTAAGCTAGCAAAGGAAGCCACCATTACCAAGTCTCCGGCTCCAGACTGCCACGGAGACTATTCATAGCACCTTTACCCAAGGATTACAAGGGGTAGGATCCAGTGGCCCTGGCGCACCCCACAAGAACTAACTAAAGGGACACACTCTGTTCACGTACACGGCACTACGGCTGACCTGGTATGATTCACCTAATGACAGGGCAGCTTCCTGGAGTGCTAACACTAGGTTCAGGCCCCTATACTAGTAGGCAGAGAGTGCCAGTCTGGGGAAACACAGTGTGCTGTACCCTCTGGATCCCTTCGGCCAGGTTGGCCCCAGGACGCCGGATCCGGGTCTGGGTGGGTAACACCCATTGCCAGTGCACCACCATTATGCAACTTGGACTATGAACAATGAAATCCTGCCACAACGCTGCCTCAGCATATAGACCCTGTGGCTGACCCTGGTGTGGTGTCAAAACAGCACCCAGGTAGGAATAGTAGACCCCTGTGGCACCTATCCGCTCCTCACCAGCCTCGGCAGTGCCATGCCAAGACAGCGCCAATAACAAGGCTTTGTTGTATAGTAATGGCTGTTGGTCCACAAATCTAGCACCATCATCCCTATTAGTTGCCTTATACGACACACAGTTTGATGCGTGGGGCATATTCTTAACTTTCCTCCACCATAGGTGAAGGCTCTTTTATCCCTCAGGGGGGAATGGATTGTGTGGTCAATTTTTCCAATATATTACCATAAAGCCCACCACCACACACACAAAATAAATTAATAGGTAAATAAATTAAGAATAATCTTTCTGTTCATAATACATTAATACATTCTATGATTAACCCCACATTCAAAATAAGCAATGAGGGACAGCATCTGGGAAGGGAGTTCAATTTGTGACCTGAAAGATTGTGTAGTCCGAGACTACGAGTCAAGATGGTGATACAGTGGCAATGCAGGTCCGAGAAATAGAGCTACTGCCCGGCGCCGCCGCTTCTTTGAGAAGACTAAGTGTTTGTCAATCTGGTTATAACACTCGCCTGACCCATCATCTGGAATAAGACCTTCAGACTTCCTCATGTTGAACGATCAAAGCTAATGGCTATAGAATGCCTATGTCTGGAGAGAAAGTTTGGAACTTAAAGATGAATACACTTTACACACACACATATATGTATACATATATATACTGTATATATATATTCCCAATGGGCAAGTGTTTCGCGACCTCTGTATATCATGATTACTTATATGAATCTAGTATTGTATATTATACATGGGGTTTATGAAGTAATAACACTTCACGCTTTATATTTGCTCCTTGGAAACCTTATTGAATCTTATTGGAAAACATGGGTCCCTCTGCATACTGCTACTCAAAAGTGGCTGGTACTTTTACCTCTGTCACGTAAGCAAGCGGACGGTATATGGAATCACAGCTCATTCTTGTTGTTGTTGGATCAGTAAGACAGAGTTCTGAGACAGAAATAGTTGTTACATAGGCGAGAAAGGAGAGAGGGGTTCGTTGGTGGATCAGATTCGACCGCCCGAACTACAGTATTCAACCACTCGGCCAGTATTGAACTAAACCTACCATGGATCAAATTGGCCACGGACTGAAATGGCCTCTTGGTTCATGTTGAATTGTCAGCGGACCAAAGTGGTCATGTGGCCCATATTGATTGATCTGCCTTGTCCATAATCTCAACCCTGAACCAAAACTGCTTTGGTTTAAAATGGCTGTGGACAAAATTGGGCACTCAGTGAATAACAAATTGTCGGCTGAGCCCATATTGGCTGAGGACCAAAATGGCTGCTAACCAAATGACCAGAACGTTCAAATTGACCACAAACTAAAATGACCGCAGGCAAAAATGGCTTGTTGATGATCAGACTCATTGTCAAAAGATAGAGATAGGGTAACGACTTTGAATCACACAAAACCTACCTTTCAGCTCAGCAAGTATTTGCCATAGACCGACCCAGTCGCGAACCAAAAGAGTCGAAGATCCAACAGGCCATGGATAAATACAGCAGCAATCCAAAATGGTCATGGATCAAAGTGACCCATTTCATCAGACTAAATTTACCTCTCAGCTCGGCCCATATTGACGGTGGACCAAAACAGCGATGGATGCCAGAGCGCACCAAAATTGGCTATTTGGCTTAATTTTACCACATAAATTAATTTTTCTGCTCATATATATTTGAGCTCATTCCAAGAATTCCAATTTTGTGTGCATTCCGGTAGGGTGGCACGAAGAGGGATTGGAGTGGCTTAGGTGGTGAAGGCAGGCGACGGAGGTGTTCGTTCGTGGTGGGGAAGGGGCGGAGTGGAGTGGGTAGGGGGAAAGAAAGAGGGAGGTAAGCAAGAGATGAGAAGGGAAAAGGAACAAAGGTAGTGGAAGCTTAGATCTTACGCTTAATATTTCAATAAGATAGGTATTTAAATTAACTCCAGCTAACCCTAGAGGGATTCCTTTTGCTTCTGTAGAGATCGCCTCGGGGTCACATGAGTGAACTGAAGTAGTTTATTGCCCTTTGAGATACAGAGATCCCTCCAAAGCTGGATAAAGTAATATTGCCAGCCGTCCGGCTGGCTCAGTTAATAGCGTGCCTGAATCCCATCTTGAAGGTCTAGCGTTCAATCCCCGCTCAGATTGAAAAGTTTTTCTGGGATATAGCCGGCGGTTACCATCTCCCCATGAGAAAGGGGGATGGGTAATGGTCTCTGGTAGACTGAAGAAAGCCAAGCGCTTGTGAATCCTCGAAGGAGGAGAACGAGCGCTATATAAGTAACCAGACGATTATTATTATTATTATTATTGAATGAGATATATTATATATATCGAACAAAACAAAATGTAGTGACTTATTGTTTAAAACTCCATGTGAGGAGGAGCACTGCATTGGTAGGGTGTCCTGTAGTGCATTGGTTAGCGTGCTCGGCCCACATCCAAGAGTAATAAAGTTCGATTCCTGATCAGGACGAGATGGATGGGCAGTCTCCTCCCTCGATGAGTAATTTCTTCTAGCAATTAATACGAACCTTAGTTTAGTGAACATTTGTGATGTCCCGTCTGGCCAGGTAAACTGTGGTAACCTGGGCAATATGTAGTATCCCCTGTAAACCAAGTTGAGTAGTTCATCCATTACAGGTTCCAAAGAACAAAGGTACGAAAATAAGCGTCGCGGTAAAGCAAACCAAGCGTAGGCCCTTAACCTTACCTTTACTTCTTTAGAAACACGATACACTTTAACACTAGCCCAGCTGATGTTTGGAGGGTTTGTTGTGGTGTTTATCGTAATCATTATTGAGAGTTTTGAGTGTTTCTGCAATTTCCGAGCAATATATTATTAGTTTGCCCCCTAAACTAGAAAAACCCAGCCTTTCCAGATCCTCTGTAGATAAAACAAAAACAAATACTTCTCCTGCCCTGGTGGTCTATGGGTCTAGAGCTTTGTATATTGGCCTGACTGACGGGTGGGGCTAAATGATGGGTCGGGTTCATATATCCGTACCGACAGAACAAATCGGTTTAGGTGGGTTGTCCATTACTATTAATACCTAAGCCCCCACTCCCACCTCCCTCCCTCATAACAAAACTAATAATAACACTGTTCTCTTCCATTATCTTCTGCTTCACCTCCTGCACCTTGTCTCTGTCCACACCCGGAGGCAGATCTAATATACGTATATCAGTGTTAGGTTGTGATTGGTGGAGAGATACAGAGGAGTGCGAGTTATGTGTGGTCTATTTATTTTCTTGAAAATCATTAACAAGAGCAGGTATAAGGACTAGTATTACACATATACAAAAACTACAGACAAATCGCTGGTAACTTTAGATGCCTTGTGTTAATAGTGTAACGCTAAGGGGGTAGTGCTTGGTTTTGGGTTTATGAATATATTTATTATTTTATTACTCAGTTGTTCTCAGTTTCCTCGCTAGACCTTCATCAAGCTTGACAAAAAAAAACCTAGACTCCCTTTCAAGATAAATGTTTACATTTTTCGGTAGAAAAATTTCCCGGCCGAAGGCCTGTTCCTTCTAAAATTACAGGCTCGCTATCGCTCGTCAGGAAAAAATGGACACCTAAACGGCACGAAAGGCCTTAATAGTGATACAGAAATGAGGCGAAAGGTCTCAAAATCGCCAAACTAATGGAACGAACGTCTTATAATCTCAAAACTAATATGCTGAACATGAGGGAAAAGGGGGTCCAGAAAAAGCGTTGTCAATATAGTGTTCTGCATTTGGCGATTTAATGATCTTATATTCATGTTTTCATCAATGATATGCTTTCTCTTTTTGTGATCACCATGTATTATTAACTTTTTGTGATCACCATGTATTATTAACTTTTTGTGATCACCATGTATTATTAACTTTTTGTGATCACCATGTATTATTAACTTTTTGTGATCACCATGTATTATTAACTTTTTGTGATCACCATGTATTATTAACTTTTTGTATATTGTTACACAATTTTTTTTTTAAGGGGATTCTGTATAGCATGTCAACATACAGTAGCCTCACTAATTTATATGAGTAAAAGAAAAAACAAAGTTTCTGAAGATAAAAGGTTGAGTCTCTAACATTTAATCTTGCTTAAGGGGAGATATCCACTTGAGGGAATTTTTCCTGGACTCCTTTCTCCCTCATGTTTAGCCCCATTGTTTTTCTAATTTTAAGACGTTTGCCCCATTATTTTGACGATTTTAAGAACTTTCAACCCATTTCTGTCAATTTTAAGACCTTTCGTGCCATTTAGGTGTCGATTTTATCCTGGCGAGCGATAGCCCGGCTTTCAGCCGGGGCATTTTTCTACCGAAAAATGTACAAATTTATCTTGAAAGGGGCTCAAGGGGGTGTAATCTTAAGCTTGAAGGATATCTAGGGACCAAACTAAAAACCTCCCCTTAAAGCAACATAACTATGCAAACGCGAGCTCCTCTGATTTAATTTAACAGCATCCCAAATTACTGCATTATACTTTCTGACAATGTTTAATGAAGCCAACTCATTATTTTTGTTTCAATTGTCATCCGGGAGAACATACACAAGTAAAATTCTCCTTAAATATATCATCAGTTGCTATATATTTCAAAGGAACACTTTACTCTGCTTAGCATTCGACAATTTGTTCAACTTAGGAAGGAGCTGTTGGAGTCGGAGGCAAATTTGAGTTGATATTTAGCCCTTTGCTTCCAGATTTTTATATATGTATATATACTGTATAGTTTTCCAATGTTTTGTTCGCGGCACTGATCATTTTTTCACGCAACTGAATGCTAATCTACAGACAATGAACATTTAATTATGGAAAACTATATGTACTGTATGTGATTAAATTGGGATGATTCTGGCGGGAAAATTTCTTACGCTCATCTGAATATATTAGGTATTTGCAAAGTTTGTAATGCCAAGTATTTTGAAATTATGAAAACTTGGCACTCATATCATGCTGAGATATATCTGTTTCTTATTATTTCATTAATCATCGGGAAATTGACTGCAACGAGAATAAACTTTCCACCAGTGAAAAAAGAAAGAAAAAAGTCGAGTATAGTACTGACGGAAGGACTTAGGAAACGCACTGTTAGTATATCTTCCTAGACACTTACTAACGTTTTCCGTATTATTACACCCTTTTTCATTGCATTTTGGTCAACATTAGGCGATTGATTCAGTTTAGAAATGTCCTTAACCCTTTCCTTACCAGTGTCGTCCTTTTACCTTCACTCTGGCTATTATTAGACGATTTTATTCAGTTTAAAAAAGGCCTCCAGCAATTACAAGGGTTCGAACTATCTCACTTAGCTGTTTTAACTGCCACAGACCCTTCCTAAGCTGCACAAAATCGTCTAAATATACCTAGAATAAAATATTAAGAAGACGTCGCCGGTACAGAACGGGTTAATGGACCAAGAAGGTACACATTATCTTAATTAAACCTTTGAGTCCTACAGATTCCTTCTATGCAGAATAAAATAGTTTAATATTAGCTAGAATATGAAAAAGCGTCATTGTTTACTGAAAGTGTTAAATGCATATTAGGAAGAGTAATGAAGTTTTTAGAATCAGTACCATTAATTATCGCGCAGGATTCTGCCATTTGATTTGGTACCAAGTGTTGGCTAAATAGAAATTTGATTATAATAATAATAATAATAATAGTTCTTAAAGCTAGCGCATGCTAAGCTAGCTAAGGATAGCTCAATAAGGCCGATTAGGCGTATTTCCATTGGGGTCCTGTACTACTACCCCATCCCTTTGCTCATGAGGGATGGTAACGACTCAGTGCTTGTGAAAAATCTTTTAATGCGCCGAGCGTGGGCGCGAACCCGGGCCTTCTGGGTGGAAGTCCGAGACGCTAGTCACTACACCAAGCGAGCCGCTTAGATCAGAAATACTCAATCTCTAGTTAGATGTAAAAGAATACTGGTTAAAACAATGGTACTATTAGCGCATATTAAGTTTTTTGGAATTAGCTTGCCCCTTTACAAATCTATAATAGTTCAATATGACAAAATATACAACATTATATATTTGAAACGGAATGCGGAAAAATACTAATAGAAAAAGGTGCATCAACCATCATAATTATGCCGAGGATTAAAGTGTTCATATATTTTGTAATGTCACCTGGGAACTCTTTTGACTTTATGGTACACAGAATCATTGATAAATCTTCTTTGATCTCTCTCTCTCTCTCTCTCTTCTGGGGAAGGGAAGGCTAGGGGAAGGAAAGGTATTACAGTAGATAGAGAAGGAATAGAAGGCACAATGTAAATCAGTAAGACAGAGAGTGAATATAGTATAGTCTCTCTGTCTCTCTCTCTCTGTACCATCAATGAAATATGACCTGACACTTCACAACATTTCCCCGCTCCCCCCCCCCCCCCTCCACTTTCACCTTTTACCCTGTTCCCCGAGAGCATATCATTTATATATTCCATTTCCAGGTGGGGGCTGTCACAAATTCAGAGAGATCTATTTTATGGGGGGATGGTGGTTTTTTTTTTGGCCTCCTTCTCCCTCATGTTTAACCCATTAGTTTTGAGATTGTAAGAAGTTTGTTCAATAAGTTTGGATTTTAAGTCCTTTCACCCTATTTCTTTGTCAATATCAGGAACTTTCATGGCATTTAGGTGTCGATATTTTACTGGCGAGCGAAAGCGAGCCTTCGGCCAGGAAAATTTTCTACCAAAAAATGTACAAATTTATCTCAAAGAGGGGTCTAGGGGGTGTTTTTTTAAGCTTGATGGAGGTCTAGCAAGTAAACTAAAAATTAAATATATAATCAAATATATAGACCATAAATATATAGACCATAAATATATAGACCATAAATATATAGACCATAAATATATAGACCATAAATATATAGACCATAAATATATAGACCATAAATATATAGACCATAAATATATAGACCATAAATATATAGACCATAAATGTAACCTACCCCTTAACCCACTCTCTGCTTTTCGTATTCTTAACCCCTTCTGTACCGAGATGTCTTTCTAGTTTTATTGTAGCTATATTTAGACGATTGTGTGCACTTTAAGAAGGATGTGTGGTAGAAAAAAGGGTTAATAGTGATAGTTCGAAGCCTGTTAATTGCTAGAGGCTTTTTTTAAACTGAATAAAAACTTCTAATATTAGCCAGAGTATTATTAAAAAGACGTCGCGGTAAAGAAGGGGTTAAAGGAGGGGCGCATTTATAACTTCCTCTTCTTGGTTTCATAAAAAATATTATCATCAACACAAATGGAGAAATAAGTTGATTATTAAGGAGGTAGTGCTTGGTTTTTGGTCTATATATTTATATATTTTATGGATTTTGTTTTGTTTCCTCGTTAGACCTCCATCAAGCTTGGAAAAACGCCCCCTAGACCCCCTTTCAAGATAAATTTGTAAAAAAAATTGGTAGAAAAATGTTCCGGAACATTCCTTCTAAAACTACAGGCTCGCTATCGCTCGCCAGGAAAAAATTGACACCTAAAGGCCATGAAAGGTCTTAATATTGAATATAAAATGAGGCGAAAGGTCTCAAAATCGCCAAACTGACGGAACGAACGTCTTTAAACCTCAAAACTAATAGGCTAAACATGATGGAGAAGGGGGTCCAGAAAAAGCGAGTACTATCCCCTTAAGCTTTGTTCAGTATTGATGGTAGAAGTCCTTCCTTCCTAAGCTCAATATAATTGTCCAATGTTAGCAAGAGTAAAATGAAAAGAACATTTATCATGGGACAGTAGGGGTTCATGGATAATATAATTATATACTCCATTCAGTCGACCCGTGCACCTGGCTCCTAACTAGTGTTTGCATCGAGGCTTTGGATTGGTTATCATATCAGTACCCTTGCTCACTGGCCAAAATGAGCGGCAGAGCTGATAATTTCTTCTTATTATCTTTATTATTCCTTATTTATTCATTAAACTATATACGTTTAAGTAATTGTAATGATTACTTAATAAATTATAGTATTATCCGAATCTAAAGAGCTATTAAATATCACATGAAACACAATAATAACTTATATATCATAAAGTAAACACAAGCGAAACAATAACATGATAAACGCAAGAAGTAAGCGAGAGAGGAGACTGACTGACGGGCTCCCGCAGATTAGCCAATCACAGGCCATGATTTACTTACCGGTATCACACATTTAAAATAGGCAGTGATGGAATTTCTTCCCTTGCTTGTGTTTACTATATTATATCTACAATTTGATGTGTTCCATATGGTATTTTATAGCTCTTAAGTTCTGGTATCACCTATCACATTATCATTATCATTACTAAAACTTATATAGTTTAATTAACACATAACCCTCCCTGCTTACCACTAATAAAGCCCAAGTGACCGAAGCTACTTTAAGGCAGGGAGCTGAGGAGGGTGCGGAAACGCCCGGGAAACCAAAGTCTCACCTTAGGCCCTGTGCCCCTCAGCAATTATGAAGGGAAAGTTGAGGGGCATTGAAAAAATGGGATGCTTTGGCTCCCAATCTGCCAACCTCTAGGTTGGCAGTAGGGAGGTCAATCCACAGAAGAGACGCTGTCACTTGAGATCTAGAAAATATGTAAGTAAAAGGAACAGTCAGATTAAGCTATGGGTATGGCAGAGATCGCTCAGCTCTCATTCTGATAGACCAGCCCATCACCACATGACTAGAACCCAATCCTCTCAGCATCAGCTAGGAAAGGCCCTAGAAAGCCGCCTTTGGCGGGAGAGATAGCTCCCCTATTTGAACTCCTTTCGGGGTTGGGAACCCGCCCTTAACATATTGTGTTTGTTTTGCTGCTGTAGAAATCAAGCAAACATATTACCCTCTCCATACTTTACATCCAGCTAAGCTCCTTGACTACGAGAGGTCTATCCTGGATGAAATAAAACTATGAATCACTGTACTGTATATATATTCATAAATCAGATTATATTTTACTGCATGTCTTTATCACGAAATATATAATTATGGGTTTCATATTGTTTGTGACTAATTGTACAGCCTTCACATCTGACAGTGTTAACCCTATTTAGCCGAGGAAGGTCTTTTTGGAATTCTCCCTGTTTTGCTACATTAGTTTAGAAATTATAAGATGCTTCACTCCATTAGTTTGACGATAAGACGCTTCACCCCATGCAGGTGTCGATAATTTATGGGCGAGTGATAGCGAGCCTGTTATTAGAAGAAATCGGCCTTCGGCTCGGACATTTTTGTTATCGAAAAATGTACAACTTTACCTTGAAAGTGGTCTCGGTGATCATTTTTAGTTTGAAGGAAGTATGTGAAGGCGCTGTCGTTAGCATGGCACGAACAATAAAAAGGCAAGCAAAATTATCTATAATAATTAAACAAAATATGATAATAGCTCGCAAGACGTAGGACCAGATAGTGTTAAACATGAAATCGACAACATACTGTATATCTCCGCAATAACAGTCTGGACGTTATGCAATTTGTGTGAAAATGTTACTATTCATATGAATAATAATTGTCTTAGTACATCTTCCTTTCAAAATATGGATGGGACATGTACTTTATAATGAACATAGAGTACCAGTGTTTAATAATTTGATTTGTCTCTTTTAATGATACTCGGGTATAACCAACTCCATAATTATGATTTAGTTAACCTCTTAACTCTGATTCTGACATACAATAAGACTAATTTGGAATGGTTCTTTACCAGTTCTCTCTCTCTCTCTCTCTCTCTCTCTCTCTCTCTCTCTCTCTCTCTCTCTCTCTCTCTCTCTCTCTCTCTTTTCTATTCGTCCGCCCCAAGCCCTTATCTCTCTCTCTCTCTTTGCTCTCCAACATGCCCCCATCCTTCATCATGTCATTTTCTTCCACTATACCAAAAATTTCTCCCTCGCAGAATCTCTCTCTAAAGTTTATTATACATTTCACACATTTATTATGTATGCTTTACATTTCCAAATTCCAACAACAATTTTACATTTAAAGCCGACGTGGACTAGCTGGTAGCATCCGTAAAGTAGTACACGGGAGGCCCAGGTTCGACACTCACCCCCATGGCTTCCCAACCATATCTGCAATGGCAGACATCAGAGGTGCAGTAGAACAGTTCCATATTTACAATGGGAATGCTAGCAAGGGGAGGTGTGGCAGAGTGGTCTTGCCACTGGACTGGTAATCCAATGGACCCGGGTTCGAATCCCAATATGTCAATGGGAAGATATTATTGGGATGGAATTTGTGCTGTACCTAGTTTCAGTGCATTACCACAGCACACCGAAATGCCAAAAAAATACCCTCATTGTTCCCTGATTAAATAGCATTGTATGAATATTCCCATATTCAAAATATGTTACAGGGGGGCAATGCTTATTGAGTTAATTACTCAATAGGTGGCGTTCTGAGAGTGAGGGTCCGAGTGTGGGGGATGAGACGGTGAAGCACAGAAGTGAAGCAGCTTCAGAGATGGAGTTGCTTTGAGCCGGGGTGCTTCTCATGTCTCACTCCTTAGACTGGAACAAGACCTCACGGGCCTCACCGTGTTCAGCGGTGTAGTGTAAAGGCTCTCAGCCTATGCCCGAGAGGGAGTAGTTGGAATATAGAAAAAAAAAAAAAATTATCAACATGGTCGAGCTATTGCCACTGGTTACAGACTACATTCACATCCATAACCATTTCAACTATACAATAACACTCCACATACATTTCATAGCTATATACAACAACGGACGATTGGGCTAGCAACCCTCCCCCGAAACAAGCTAGAAAATCGAATATATTGCCTCGATGGAGGAGAATTGTTCGTGGCCATCCCCTCGGGGGCGTCTGTATATAAAGATAGAATTTCACAACTCTTTTTGCTTCTTTCATTATTGCACATGCAAGTTCCAGAATATACTTTCATTTACAATTGGATTATGTATGTAATGGAGGTCTAGCATTTTTTATATTGTCAAGTAATGTTAATTTTAGTCTTGCTTGCAATTGCAGATTTTATTAAGCTCAGGAAGACCCTCAATTTGTCTAAGGGTTTAAAACATCATCTTTTAATCAACATTTCTGTCCGATGACGACTTAATTTTGCTTCAATTACCGTCAAACGATGCTTATACACAGCTTGGTAAGGGATCTTAGTTGTCAAAGGGTAAATTAAGAAGGGAATTGTCCTAACATCTTAACCAGTACACCTTAACCAGTGCCAATTCATCCTACGACTTAAACTGCTTCAAGCTTCGCGTGGTCAGATATTTTGACTATAATGTTGTACCTTGAATTTGGCTTGCTGCCACTCTTCCATTTTATTTGAGGGGGGGGGGGGCACTCGTTACAGGCAGCTTTGGCTTTGTCTACTTCCTACACATAACACAAAAGAACTAATACTGTTATATTAGGTTAGGTTGGAGTGGAAGTACAGTACATAAAACCATTCTATACTAAAAGGGTTAGGATAGATCAGTACGATGGCACTGCTTGTAGAATTATTTATCTACTGAATGAACTGACACGATATCGAAAGGAATCTATGGGTGCCTTTACTCAGAGAGGTAACCAAAGAGAACGAGAATAGCCACAGCAAAATTACCCGAAGACAGTATTATTGGAAGAAGTCAATTAATCAGAAACAGCCAACCACACACTACATTCACAAATTACCACTGACAGACAGATAATCAAGAGAGTAGTAATCACGTAAGCCTAGCTATGGGTCCTCGTCTCTGTGTACTGGAGTCTACTGTTTATTCGTGCATTACAGTGTACCATATTTTTTTACTTTAAATTATTTCATTAATCTCTCTCTTTTCTTAAGCTGAGGCCTTCGATTTAATGTTTTCTTAATATTATTAAATTTGAAACTAAATCAGTAATCATAATGTCGATCTTCCTCATGTACTTGGGTGTGTTACATAATCATATTGGGGCACAAAAGACCAACTCCTACCTCCTCGATGGTGTGCCCTGGGCAACGTACTCGAATAAGTATGGCTAACAGGAGCTCTGGCGAAACTCAAGACCCCAACGGTGGACCAGGCGGAGGATGATCAGGTGATCTCAACGGCTGGAAAGGCTACACCAGACGGATTGGCTGAAAGGTGCCGTGGAGGCAGTACAACTGTTCAAGGCAGCAGTCTGTTGCAGCTTTCGCTCTGGACTTCGCATGTTGCTTCCCATAAGTGCCGCGAACAACAGATCGAGAGCCAGAGTGTGTGGGCTTTTGCCTGGCAAGCAGATGTTCACCTTAAACAATGCCATTCCAGAGACCTTCGTGTTCTAATGACCTCCTCTTTCATTCCTCTCACTCCTTCCATATTTCTTCCCTCGACCCTTGCTCTTTTCCCTCTTTCCTTCCCCCCCCCCTCCTCTTTCTTTCTCAGTCTCTGCCTACTCGATCTTCCCTCTTCAATCTCTTTTTTACCAAGTCCAATGGCGATGGGATAAGAGTAACGGTGGCTGGTTTGGTAAATTTGAAGCCCTTAGTCTGGACCTACATGTTGGCAGTGGATGTTTGATGGTCGCCATCCTGTGAACTGTGACTACACAGGGATTCGGTCCTGCATCTGTGACTAGGCAGGACTATTTAGGAGTACCGCTGTCTACCTCAATCAGGGGGAAGCCCTAGGAAAGGTGGGCTAAGCATAAAAAATCACACTCGAATCCTGGCTGAGTAACTGTACCTAGTGGGCTACCCATCTTTGTGGTCGTTATTTCGACCTGAATAATGCTGAATGACCTGAGAGGTGCACGGTGCTGATCACAAAGGAACTCGCAAGATATTACATTGACATTGCAGCTCTGAGCGAGACTCGTCTCTTTGGAGAAGGAAGACTTGATGAACTTATAGCAGGTTATACCTTCTTCTGAAAAGGGAAGCATCCAAAAGAACGGAGAGCTCAAGGAGTGGCTTTCATCATAAAAAACGAGCTTGTAAAGACACATCAGCTGAGACGAGTCGCCATCAACAAACGCCTAATGACCCTTCGCATTCCACTCTCCGACAAAAATGTAATATTTCTGTATACCCGCCTACACTTGATGCCACAGATGAGGCCAATGAACAGTTCTACCAACAACTTGACGCTGCGATATCCAGAGTTTCACCAGGAGAGAAGCCATTAATTTCTTAGTGATTTCAATGCCAGGGTAGGACGCAACCACCGACTATGGCAAGACATCATCGGCAAACAGGGTGTAGGAAACTGCAATGACAACAAGCTTTGTTTGCTGGGCCTCTGTTCTGAACATCAACTCTTCATCACCAATTCCCAATTTCGACTCCCCAACCAGCTCAAAACCACCTGAAAACATCCAAGATCAAGACACACAACAAGACTGGTTCAACAGCAATGATCAGAAAAATGCCAAACTCATTGACGCCAAATGCAAAGCACAAACTGACCATGAGCAAGATCCAGCATCACTGGTAAAGAAAACTACCTACTACCAAATGAGAAGCAAATGTCAGGCCAAGCTGAGAAGATACAGAATCAATGGTGGCAGGAAAACGCTCTTGAACTTAAGAGCTATGCAGAAACCCAGAACCAGCGTAAGTTCTACGCGGGGACAAGGAGGTCTTCAGACCCCAACGATCATCAACTGGTACCCTCCTGGCTGCAGACAATGAAATTATCCTGTCAGCCAACCAAGCCATGTTGGATAAGTGGAAAGAACATTTTGATGCCCTCCTAAATCAAGAATCCACTGCTGCTGACGACTTCCTGCTCAACCCTCACAACTTTGGATGTCAGCTCCACCGACTTTTGATGAATTTACCACTGCCATGGGCTAAATGCAACCAAGAAAAGTGCCAGGACCAGACAACATACCCCTCCAACTCATCAGAGATGGAGGCCTACCCCTGAAAATTTGACTCTTCACCTTGCTGCTACGCATGTGGGAAGCAAAGTATGTCCCCAGTGACTTCAGAGATGCACTGATCATCACAACCTTTAAACGTTGAGCCACACCTGATTTATATATGTTTGACACCCAGAACCCAAGCGTTTTTTGTTTTGTTTTGCTTAAAAGACATGTAATGGGTTAGTAATGAAGGAATACTTACACAAAAATACTTACTGAGGTCATCTTGGGGTCCTGGGGGAACCCCAAGTGCCAGTGAGTGGCAAGCCTCGCGTGCGTCCTGGTTTCCATGGGGACGGGCGGCCATCTTGCCCCCAGACAATAACAAAATGCACTGACAAACGTGCACTCAGCCTGCCTCCACCGCATGACTCCCACACTCTCTGTAGCTACATGTGTGCCTCCACAATTAAAATTATTGGTAAATCTTTTAACTCGCACGAATCTAAGAATTTCTTCTTCAATCGAGTTGTCAACTTGTGGAATGGGCTTCCCCGAAACGTTATAGACTGTATCACCGTTGATTCATTTAAACTCCGCCTAGACAAATATCTCGCATCAAACCCGCGACTGACTGCGTTTGTAAATGAATAACTTTATTTTATCCCCCCCTCAGTTACTAACCCATCTGTCCTCTACTAACTTCCTAATCCTGCCACGGACATTAGTTCCAGAGCAGTAATTCCCTTTCCAATGTTCCTTTACCCACTCTAAACCACTGTTTGGACACTTGATCCTCAGTGTTTTGGAGGACAAGCAACCTAGAAGGGTCACTAGATCTGTTGTTGCTTGATTTCCTTTGTACAATGCGTAAAATAATAAGAAGTATCTTCGAAAACCATTGTGAGTGTTGGTAGAGTGTTATAAAGTGCGTAAAGTCCAGCGTTTAGAGTACCAAGCCTCAAGCATCCTGGTTGTCATGGCGACGGGTGGCCATCATACCTAGCTAACCATAAAAATACACACTGATGACCGCACTCAAAGCCTGCTACCATGACTCACCTAAGCACCGTGGCTAGCCTACTTACTTTTTTACTCTTCCACTGTTACCGCATATTATTTCGGTTACGATTATCGTATTGCGAGTGTCACTGTCACTTATAATATGCAATAATTTATAGTCAGCTTGTAAATGTTCAAGAGAGTGATAGCCCCTGAAACACTGTGGCAAACACAGCCACATCACAGCCTGGGGAGGGTTAGGTTTAGAAACGAGTCTTAGAGACACCACCAAGACTCTCGGATAAGCTCCGTGGCTTTCACTTTTCCACAGTTGCCGCATATTATTTCGGTTACGATTATCATATTGGGAGTGTCACTATTACTATTATGCGATAATTTATAGGCAGCTTGTAAGTGTTCAAGGGTGTGATAGTTCCTGAAACACTGTGGCAAACACAGCTACATCACAGTCTGGTGAGGAGGAGGTTGAGAAACAAGTCTTAGAGACACTGGCTGCGGCGCCATGACGCAAGGAACAACAAATTCGAGCAAGTTTTTGGAACAATGGGAATTTCTCTATCTCCTCCAGTGTTGGCTGGTAATCCTCATCAGACTCTTCATCAGATGATTCTATAGCACTATCCTGGTAATAAAATACATCGATTTCGCCGCCTCAACACTCACTGCACGGTGTGAGGTGAGAGTTATGGCGGTTGGACATAGCGCGCCACTCAAGAATGATCTTGTACTGGCTTGTCCCGCCTTACGCCCCCTCTCGCCTGCCCAGCCGTATTTGGGGAGTTGCCAAATACTGCTATTGTTGAGCAGTTTAACAGGGGTAAATAAGGGCGAGAATAGTCGTCGGTACAGTCATGATGCTGGGGCTGAGCGTTTCTTACATAGGCGTCGGCAATGTCTCGACGCTGGGGCTGGAGGGGTTAAGAAAGAGGATCGCAATACCTGTGGGAACTACAGAGGGATATCTCTGTTCTCCATTGCAGGCCAGGAAAGATTCTGACGAGAATCCTTCTCAATCGATTTCAACCTCTGGCTGAGAGGGTTCATCCTGAGTCCTAATATGGCATCCGTGCATCCAGGGGCACTACCGATATCATCTTTAGTGCCAGGCAACTGCAGTAGAAGGCCCGAGAACAACACCAACTGATCTTCTTGGTTTAATATGATCTGGAGAAAGCCTAAGACTGCATCCCCAGAGCTGCCATGTGGAAAGCTCTGGAGCAGTTTGGATGCCCTGATCATTTTGTAACAATGGCCAGGGCATTGCACGAGGGAATAGTGGGTCAGGTTTCCCACCAGGGAGAACTGTCAGAAAAATCAAACATTTCCTATGGCCTCAAGCAGGGATGTGTCATTGCCCCAACCCTCTTTTCCTTGTACCTCGCCACCATGCTGTACGAGATCCCACCTGGCAGCCCTGGCATTGAATTGAAGTACCGACTAGAAGGAGGGCTATCAACCTCGAATGGCTTTGATTGAAGGACTAAATTCTAGCCTGAGAGTGAAGGAATTGCAGTACGCAGATGATAATGCCACACCTGCCCTTTCCGCTGCTGAAATCCAGGAATCGGTAAACAGATACTACAGTGCGTATGCCCGGTTTGGTTTGACGGTCAACACCGGGACAACCAAGATCCTTGCCCAGTCTGCCCCAAGAACAACATTGCCAGACCTAAACATCACCATCTCTGGTATGGAGAGTGTGGAACACTTCCCTTATCTCGGGAGTATCCTCTTCATGCAATGTATCCTACATCCAGCAAGGACATTGAGAACAAGATCAGGGCAGCCCATTTCTAATTCGGAAGACTATCAACTCAAGTTTTCCGGAACAAGGACCTACAACTCCGAACCAAACTGATGGTATTCGATGCAGTTGTGGTGTCCACCTTTCTGTATGGGTGTGAAACCTGGACGCTTTATCAACGGTACCTGAGAAAGCCGGAATAGTTCCACCAAAACCATCATGAACATCAAATTGGATGACTTCACTACCAATATCTCTGTCCTCGAAAGAGCAGGAACTAACTGCCTAGAAACCACCATCACCAAGCATGGTCACCGCTGGGCAGGTCATGTGGCACAAATCAACGAATCAAGGCTTCCTCACACCAAGCTCTTGGGTTCCCTCAGCTCCGTGGAGAGACCTCGTGATCGCCAGCTCCTCCGTTTCGAAACCAGCTGGAAGAATTGCTGAAAAAGACTGAAATCGACATCAACTCCTGGGAGAAGCAGGCGGGAGACCTTTCTTCCTGGTGGAGCATCATCTCAGAAGGCACAACCCTCTTTGAATCGAAAAGGAGAACCACAAAAGAGGAAAAGCTCCGCACATGAAAACGACAAGCCGACCAACCACAACCCGGTCCAACCATTCAATGTCCCAACTATAACCACCTCTTCAAAGCGAAAATCGGGCTCATCAGCCACCAGAGGAGACACCATCCAAAGCAATAAGATTCTCGGACAAGAGAGACAGCTGCTGCCGCCGACGCAATATAACGAGTATATTGAATTAATATGCAATGTAGTGTATATACTCCTTAACTTGCAGTATTGATATAAATATCCAATGCTGCTGATTTCATTTTTTTCATAATATTTTTCCATAAGGAATTATAATAATTTTGATATTGATCTTGCTGATATGGGTGCATTAACATAAACAGTTATTGTAAGCAAAATAAGAAACTTGATTTCCATTATCTTATAATTGTAAATAATTATTGGACTAGTAAAGGCTAGTAAAAATTGGAGAGCGTTCCCCGACCAGATATGTGGAGTATTCTCAAATGCTTTAGCTGCCAGGAGAACTTCACATTGTTGATGCAGGGCTATTTGGAAAGACATTACTAGCAGCATACACCTTCAGGATGCTACGTCTGACACATTCCCAATAACTTGTGGGCTGAAACGGGGCTGTGTTCTTGCTCCAAATCTCTTCTCATTGTACCAGCTGCAACGCTACACAAGATCTCTTACAAAAATCCTGGGATCGAGCACTGATATATACTTGACAGAGGTCTCTTCAACTTCTCACAACTTCCTTAAAGCACACTTGCAACATCAGGGTGAAAGAGCTACAGTATGTTGATGACATGGATGGTCCATATCACACCAGAAGACCTATAGTGATTAGCAAACTGTTACGCCAAGGCATATGTTTTACCTGATTTGAAATCATAGCTAATGTCATAAAGACAAAAGCACTCATCCAACCACCACCTGCTATTAATCTTCTTAAATTGAACATTACCATCTCTGGCTCATCCATCAAGCAAGATGAGCAATTTATTTGTCTCTACCACATCATAGCATCAAGCACCCTGCCTAGATAAACATTGAAAACAGGATCAGGGCAGCTCACTCTTCCTACGGGAAACTGTCAACTCGAGGCTTCCGACATTATGACCCAAGTCAATGACATAAAGCTGATTGAATATAAAGTAGTTGTCATGTAAAATCTAAGCAAAATTGTTTAATGATTTCCAGAATACAATCAAAAGAACCGTAGTAATTATGAGTGGGCTATTGTTTTTGGTGTAGAATTGTGCACACATACAGCATAGCTGGTATACAGTTATATTTGTGCATACTATTTTATGACTATATTATAGCAAATATTTTTAACATCATTCTCAAATCCCATAACCCCCAAATTAAATTAGTGAAAGCATGTGATTCTTCTAGGATTCGAACCTAGGATACCTCATACAGAACTTACACGCTTTAACCATTACACCATCAAGATATGCACATCAAAGTATGCAACTTAATCTAATGTTTGGATATCTAAAGTTAATGTTGAACTTTCCCCTTTTGTCCTTATATATAGGCATATTATCTGTAATGCCCTCGAAAAAATCCCGCAACCCCAATACTGTACTACCCGAGTTGACGTCTGGGATAGTGTAAAATAGTCGTTGATGGCGAAGTCTAATAAACCCATCACTTGAATCACCACGAGACTATCACCTGGTTCTTTCAAGGAGAACTAAGGTTACTATCCTATTGTACGTCCGTGGTAGTACAGTGGGTTAGCGTGCGGGTCTGGTTGACCTACTGGGGTGATATGGTCACTAACCAGGGTTCGAACCCCACACCAGGCATCTCAAAACCTGGGGAGTTTTCAGGAGGGTTAAAATCCCACCAGGGTTTGAGCCCTGCGCCAGGCATCTCAAAACCTGGGGAGTTTTCAGGAGGGTTAAATTCCCTTCGCACCCAGTATTTCATTGGTGGCAGTGGCGAGATTTTTTCGAGGGCATTACATTTAAATGAAATACTGGGTGCGAAGGGAATTTAATAGGATAGTAACCTTAGTTCTCCTTGAAAGAACCAGGTGATAGTCTCGTGGTGATTCACGTGATGGGTTTATTAGACTTCGCCATCAACGACTATTTTACACTATCCCAGACGTCAACTCGGGTAGCACAGTATTGGGGTTGCGGGATTTTTTCGAGGGCATTACATTTATCAGTTCTAGATGACCTGCATCAGCAATGTGGAATGCTCCTGGTAGCTGAAACATTTGAGAACACTCCCCATAGCTGGTCGGGGAACACTGTCAGATCTTCACCTTGGAATATGTTGTGGAGAATTATCTGGATTTGAATAAAATCTGTGACAGATTATGTAGAGAAGGTATGTGGAGAGTGCTGAGATTATACAAACTAGATGATAAGTTGCTGAACACCATGTATGAGGATACAAATGCAACAGTGTATGTAGATGATGAACAGAGCGAATACTTTGATCTGAATTTTGGGTTCAAGCATTGGTGTGTGACTTCTCCATGGTTGTTAAGTACTGTATAATGGATGATGTCATGAAAGAAATACAAGAAAGAGCAGTGGATGTTGGAGTACTCATGGTAAGGGAAGGAAGTGAGTGGAAGTTGCCCGTGCTACTGTTTGCTAATTATACAGTTGTAATGAGTGATAATGAGTAGGAGTCGCAGAGATTAGTAAATTAATTAGGGGCTTCTTGTTAAAAATGGAACCTGATGGTCAATGTGGCAAACGTAAGGTTATGGTCTGAGAGAGGGATGCGGTCACAGAGTGTGAAGTGAAGGATGATGTGCAAGGGAGGGTAAAACAGGGTTGGAGAGTTGTAGGTAGGCCTAAGCTTAAGGGGGGTCACCTGTTTTTGTTTTCTCTTTCTCTCCTTTTCTCCCTTTCTCTGGCTGGAATCCATTCAGTCCCATTCAACCAACTGTTTGAAGACGTTTATCCCCATTCAGGTGTTGATTTCTTCCTGGCGAGCGAAAGCGAGCCAGCATTGTATGGAGAAATCCGGCTTCGCCGGAGAGATTTTTCTATCGAAAAATTTACAAATTTAGCTTGCTGAAAAAACAAAATATATATATGCTGGCTCGCTACCGCTCGCCAGGAAAATATTGACACCTGGATGGGGGTAAACGTCTTAAAACAGTAGGCTGAATGGGGCTGATAGGATACAACCAACAGAGAGAGTGAGAAAGAGAAAAAAAACGAGGTGGGCCCCCCTAAAGCAGTGGCAAGGGATAGGGTGGTGAGCATGGATATCAAAAGAAGTCACTTCATGATAGTGTGGTGATCCTGACATTGACATAACAGAGTAAATCATGGGTGATGTCGAAGAGATATACTGTATATGAAGAGCAAAATATATGGAAATTGAGTTACTTGAGAATTGTGTTTGGAGTCACATGGAGAGATTGACATACGCATGGGAAAGTACGAGATCAGCGTGATGTGAATATAGATGTGCTGCAGAATGTGAAGAGGAAGACATTGAGGTGGTTCGGTCATGTGGAGTGCATGGAGAGTGAGAGAATGTCTGTAAATGAGAGTGAGGTGAAAGGGTAGAGAGGAAGAGCAGACTGAGAAGGAGGTGGAAGGATGGTGTGTAGAGGTACCGGTATATAGTGAAAGTGGTGTCGATGGATGACGGAGGAGCATGGAGGCGATTGATTCGTGGCCACCTCCTCGGGGATCAAGGCATCTGTAAATAGCTATATAAAGAGCATAAGTAACTCCTTTATTATAGAGGGGTTAATACTTATATAATTCTTACTAATATTAGATGATTAAATAAAGTCTAGTAAGGACCTCTAGGAATCGAAGGAGCAATGTCTATCAAAATATACCCACTGACCCCTAAAATATCTTCTTAAACTAAAAGACGTCGCCCAGTGAAAGCTAGAATTAAACGAACTATTGCATCACAGAATATTAAGAGAATTGAAATTAGTAGATATTTTAACTCACAAGAGTCTAACAATTTCTTCTTCAATCGAGTTGTCAACTTGTGGAATGGGCTTCCCCGAGACGTTATAGACTGCAGCACCGTTGATTCTTTTAAACTTCTCATAGACAAACATCTTGCCTCAAACCCGCGACTGACTGCGTTTGTAAATAAATCATTTTATTTTTCTCCCTCAGATCTATCCAGGATTATTGCGTTTATAAATTACTAAAATGTTACTCTCTTTTTCCCAGATACACGAAAGATCACGTATAAGTGTGTTATGTTACTTACCCAACTAACGTCTCCTAATCCTGCCACGGACATTAGTTCCAGGGCAGTATTTCCCTTTCCAGCATTCCCTTACCCACTCTAAACCACTGTTTGGACACTTGATCCTCAGTGTTGTAGAGGACAAGCAGCCTAGAGGGGTCGCTAGATATGTTGTTGCTTGGTTTCCTTTGTACTACTGTGTAGTTCTGTACCAGCTACTTGTGAGTGGAACTGTACGTGCTCCTACTCTGGCCTCCTCTCTCAATCTTTGAACTACTTTAATGATGTCATTAGCCACTTAATAACCCTAATTGCACTCCAGAGGGTAGGTGGAATAACACTCACACACTCAGGTCACGCCCATGGATACACATTACACACACACACACATCTACACAATCGCCAACGTTAATGTATGTACACATTCATACACTCACACAAAAATACAAATACACACACACGCACACTTTTTAACACCATATATCAAACAGACACACACATACTCTGTATTACACCATCTCACAGACACCCATTGTATAAGAGCACCTCACAACCGTACACACACACAACATATGGTACTGTATAACTCCGCCTTGCACACATACACACACACACACACACATACACAGAACGAACACAAGTTACGCATACACTCATAAAACATATAACATATATAATGCATTCGAGTTGTGGTCGTTCCGCCTCCCCTTTACAGGAAGTGGTGGTCGCACACGGATCCTCCAGGGATATTATGGACGACCTCAGAGACATACCGTAAACAGTAACAACCTCACCGACAAAAATGTGACATATTTTTTAGGGATAGTTAGTTTAGTTTTATGCACTGCATGCTAAATTCTAGTGTCGTTCATAGTATTATTGGATTGCACTATTTAGGAACTCTAGATGTGTGTGAATTTGTATTTTGTTTTTGTGTGTTCATTGTTTTCTGCTTTGTTGTCCCTATTCTGGCTCTGTCTTGAGTTGCCCCCCCCCCCTAATTTTTTTTTTTAGGAAAAGTGGGGATTGGGCCTGAGTATATAGATAGATAGCCAGCAAGGTTTTAGTATCAGGCCTTGGTAAGTGGAGTGGCCTGGAATAGTTCGCCTATCGTTTGCCGTCTCTCTGTCACATGCCTGTCTCTATGTATGTCTGGAAACTCATAGATAGATGAATACATATTCACCACGTTTTTATAGGTGCATTTTGAGGTTCAGTGAAAAGGTGAGAAACAATTTTTATATATCATCTATTACCTGCCAGTGAGGATGCAAATCCCAAACTTTCAAATAATAGAAATCCAGTTCGGTAGCACCGTTGCACCATGGAACGTTGTGAAGCGGGTCACCGTATTGCACACTAAAGCCATAGTCACATAAGCTCTCTACTGGTAGTTAACTTCGGAGACACATTATTTGTGTGACGCCTACCAGCGTTGGCAGAATCGCCTCTCGGTAGCCACTAGCGCTCGCCAGGGACATTGAAGTGGGCTACAGTTATCAGAGAATGTTGTTCTTTCTTTCCTAGCAATCGTATTGTCACCGACAGTCCAGTGATGGTCTTTATTTTCGTCTGTGACAACGGGAAGTGCTTTATATCACTAATAGAATATAACATGCATTGTGTATAGTTAAGGAGAGAGAACAATATAGGCAGTTGGGTGGTAGTGTGTGCGTGCGTATACACGTGCTGCCTCCCCCTCTCGTAGGCTCGCGCGCGTGCCTTCTCACGCCTCTTGATTGGCTGGTGTGTTTGGCTATGTCACGTGACACCTGCTGCCTTGTGACGTCTCGGCCCGTGATTGGCCGACCACCGCGTCTTTGTGGGCTCCTGTGTACATGTGGGTCCACCGGAGCTGCCTTCTTCAGAGCAGGCCAGGGGCGCACACGACTAACATCCTTTTTACAACTGTCCCCCATATCCCCACCATTCTGATACTGTCTCTCTCACTCAACTTCCTTCCTTTCATTCCTCTAATCTTTTAACATCACAGCACTCCCTTTGGGTTCTGTACACGATTTCATATCGGCCCATCGTATTGTGTGCGTCGCTCTCAGATATATTTACATGTATTAGAATAGGCTATAAGGGTTCTTAGTCTATGGAGGTTGGATGACTCTGTGTGTCTCCCTCAGCGTCCTTAAGTTATGGAGGTTTGATGACTCTTTGTGTGTGTCTCCCTCATTATCAGTAGTGCTCTGCTCGGTTATTTAATGCTAGACTGGGATAAGGTTTCTGTTGTCGTTGTCACCGATGTGTGTATGGTTCGTTTATACCTACACGACTTCGACGGTTTCTGTGGTAGCCTGAGTCGTCCTTTTGGTTGTGTCTTTTGCGAGCGCAGCATCGTATTGTAAGAGGGCATTAGCCTACTACCTTATAACACAGTGGTGCCTCTTTGCTTGACTTTAGAGGGATCGCCAGGGTAGAGCCAGATACTTGAGATCTGGATCTACCAAGAGAGCATCCCCGTCATTAACGTAACTTTAATCATACCGCCTTAAGGATGACGCTAGGCTATGAGCCTGTCTTGCTCAGCCACAGTTTCCTAACCTTGATATCCCAGCTAGACTTTATTCGCCTAGCAGACACTAGTTAGGACCTAAGCTCTTATGATATGTATGCATTATTATTCACAAGCATTTATTAGTCTAGGTTGTTGTTGAGTTGCACAACCATAGTAGACTGTTTCATTGATAAGGAAGTACTTCTTTTAGTGTCGAGCATTACTACCGTTACGCCTTTATAGTATTCTCGTGTCAGTTAACATTATATGTCCTATTTTTTTGTGTATTCGCTTTACACGTGTGATGTCCTGCCTCCTGCATTTATATAGTTTAAGATACGAGCATCTTATGAGCATCAGACTTTCTTCAGAAGTTTCCAGGTCTATGCTGTAGGACTATACTTCACTTTCTTCAGATAGGAGTGAAGAGTTTATTGTTGTTTAGAGTAACTGTATTAAAGCATCTTTTCATTGTATTAAATCTTGCAGTGATTTAATTGATCTTTCCCTAGAGTCTTGTTTATGCATTTTAACGTAACTTGCATCCTGTGTGTTATCAGGCTATACCAGTGTGGGTTAGCCTGAAGTAGAGTACATTTATGCCCAGTTAAGGATACCCCGTTATCGCAGATTAACTCTGGAGGGTATAGGTGTTTTGTTCGCCGGCATATAAGTTCAAGGGTTTGGATCTAGCGTACCGTTGTTGCATAGTGCCCTATTACTAGTCCAAGCATTAAGTGCCCTTGTTTTATTCGCAGCCCCGGTCGTAACAAATGGCGACCTTGCCTAGTATCTTATCTTAGTCGTCACAACAACCTAGTGAACTAAGAAATAACTGCAGGATTTTTGGACATTTGTTTTTGAGGAATATTTTGGACACGTGGGAATTTTTTTTGGCAACGTAGTATAGCACTTGAGTTGTCTTCAAGCATTTTTGAGTGAATAGTGCTACATGAGAGTAGGTACTTTTTTTTTTATAAACGTTGAGGATTTCCGGTGGACACTATGTCGAACGACGGATCAGTGTACAGTGAGGGCACAGGCGAGGAGGTGGAGAAGGTGGAGTTGTCTAGCGGCATGAATCTGAGCAGCAGCAGCAGCTTGAGATGGCTAAGCAGCAGATTGAGATGGCTAAGATTCAGCAGCAGCAGCGGGAAGCTGAACTTCAGGTTGAGGCTACGAAGTACTGTGCAGACAGAGATCTTGAGAAGTCTCGGGTGGAGTCAACAGGGCAGCGCCTCGGTTCTGGGAATCGAGGTCTTGATCAGCCTTTATCGCACCTGCTCAAGTTAGTCCCTGTATTTGATGAGTCGGGTGTCACCGAGTTTTTTTTGCGTTTTGAGAAGAAGTGCCAGGAGCACCAGTGGCCCGAGGTTAAGTGAGCAGCCCTTGTTTCCTCTAGGTTGGTTGGCAAAGGACTCAAGGCATATGATGCGTTGCCCTTGGAGTCTTGCATCGATTATGAGGTATTGAAGGAGGCTGTCCTACGGGCATATGAGTTACAACCAGAGACTTATAGGTTGAAGTTCCGGGGTGTTACGAAGGGTCGTGAGTGCACCTTTCTTGAACATGCCCGGGAACTGTCCGACGCTTTTGGGAATTGGCTGAGATCGGAGAAGGCAACGACGTTTGATGAGATAAAACAGTTGATGCTTCTCGAGCAGTTCTTTAAGTGTACGGGCAGCGACCTGACGTTGAACCTCAAAGAGAAAAATCCTAAAACTCTACAGGAGGCAGCTGAGATGGCTAACCTTAGGCTATCACTGATTCATGGGTGCGGGTCTGCACAACGGAACGATGCAGGTAACAAGGGGCGCAACACTCCACCCCCCCCGAGTCAGTGATACACCATATAACCATAAAAACAAGAGCAATGATTTTAAGTCTGACCATAAACCTAATACCGTCCTGTTTAAGAAGGGTCCGGGCCCTTCCCCACCTCAAGGGAAGCCCAAGGGGGAGGTAGAGTGTTTTCATTGTCATAAGAAGGGGCATTTTGGCGATTTTGCACGATCCTGTCCTAGCAAGCTACCTACTGCAGTCGTGTCTTTGGCTCGCAACATTGGGGTGTCTTTAAGGTCTTCTGCTATTACCCGGTGTGATATGTCAGATGCGGGGGCACAGCCAGTGAAGGAGTGTCCGGAATGCTCGAAACCTGTCCGCGATACTTTTTGTGGCCATCGAGGGCGTGGCTGCGTGAGTTGGGCTGGTTGCAAGCATGGGCTGGAGTTGCTGCGAGATACAGGTGCATCCCAGACTTTGATGAAGAACTTTACAGGCCAACCTATAAACGCGGCACGGGTGGTTGTGGTGCAGGGTATTAATGCTACAAGGTCATACCCGTTGGTTCGAGTAGAGCTGGAGGTTGATGGTGTGACACGGGAGCTTGATGTTGGAATCGTGGAGAAACTGCCAGTAGAGGGCGTCGACCTTCTTCTCGGCAACGACTTTGCGGTGCCTACTTCTGAGGTTCCACCCTTAGTCGTTGCCGAGAGGGCGGCCGACGTGAGTAGGGAGGGGCAGGAGTTGGTCGAGAGGTGTCAATTACAGCAGATGGCTTGTGTTGTCACCCGATCTTGTGCATCTAAAGTGTCGCAGCCTATTTCTCAGTCTCTAGAACCGCGGAGGAATGGTCGGAAGGAGAATGCTAAAGCTGGAAAAAGTTTTGTGAGGTTTGACCCAGCGGCTCTTCTTGGTGACTCAGTATTAGCGCCTATGTTTAGGTCCGGAGTGGCCCCAGAACCTGTCACACTTGGTGAGGAGGTAGAGGGTGAGAAAACTCCGAGACAGCACCGTTACACCCGTAAGCAAGATAGGATAGAACAGCTTAGTATCGGGGGAAGCCATAAGTTGCTCTGGGAGTATCTAGATAAATTGGCTCCTTCGGATATTTGTAAGCTACAGTTAGATGATCCTGAGCTTCAAAAGTGTAGCAACGGTGCAGTAGAGCTTGAGGAGGACGGGGATGCAAAGCCGGGGGACTTCTTTCGTGAGGGGGGTATTTTGTACAGGCGTTTTCTAGATCCCAGACAGAGTTGGGAGGGCGGGTCGAGAGTGGTTGACCAGTTGGTAGTGCCTCGTGCGTGCCGTGATAGCCTACTGAGGTTGGCGCATGATGTACCGTTGGCAGGGCATTTGGGTGTACGTAAGACGGTAGCAGCCTTGGATAAATTGTTTTGGTGGCCAGGTATGAAAGCACATGTGGCATCATGGGTGGCAATGTTTAGTCCCTGCCAGACAGTAGGTAAACCAAACCAGTGTATTCCCAAGGCTCCGCTACACCCTATTCCTGTAATCGGGCCACCATTCAGTAAGGTTATAATCGATATGGTTGGCCCTCTACCCCCTACTAGTGCAGGCAACAAGTACCTCCTCACCATTATGGATGTTGCCACTTGTTACCCGGATGCTTACCCCATGCGAAATGGGACTGCTAAGACTGTTGTTCGTAACTTGCTATTGTACTGCTCTAGGTACGGGTTCCCGCAGGAATTGCAGTCGGACCAAGGATCCAACTTTACTTCTAACCTTTTTAAACAGACCATGCAGCAGCACGGTGTTAGTACCATTGTCTCTTCAGCCTACCACCTAGAGAGTCAGGGGGTGTTAGAGAGGTGGCACTCGACTCTCAAGAGTATGCTGCGGTGTTACTGTGTTGAGAATGGTAAAGACTGGGATCTGGGGTTGCCCTATGTATTATTCGCTGCTCGGGAGGTACCTGGTGATAGCCTAGGGTTCAGTCCCAATGAGCTAGTCTTTGGACATCAGGTCAGGGGCCCCCTCAACATGGTCAGGGAAATTTGGGAGGGCACAGCAAAACCATGTTCCCTGTTAAAGTATGTCCTCGAGAGCCGTGAACGAATGCTGAGAAGCCTAGAGTTGGCCGGAAGGAATTTGTTAGGGTCTCCGGCATTAATGAAGGACAGGTACGATGAGAAGACAAAACTCCGGGAGTTTAAGGTGGGGCAGGAGGTGTTGATCTTGTTACCTCTGCCCGGTCACCCGTTGTCTGCTAAGTACGCTGGTCCTTACAAGGTGGTAAAGAAGATCTCTGACCTAGACTATCTTGTGGCTACTCCAGATAAGCGAAAAAAGAACCAGCTGTGCCATGTGAATCTGGTAAAGGAGTTTGTGAGGCGACCTCCTGAGCCTCTCGCTGTCCCTGTGTTGACCTGCAGCAGTCATGGAGGAGAAGGAGTGAGGGACAGTGAAGCTCAGGTGGAAGATAACTGGGAGTGTCATGTCTCTGCAGATCAGTGGGCGGGGAACTCCAGACAGGTGGCTAACAATGCTCTAGTACACCTGCCTGAGCAACAGCATGTAGCCGTGCAGCGCCTGTTTGATTCATACCCCACTGTGTTCGCAGAGCATCCAGGCCTCACAACTCGGGTGGTGCATGACGTAGACGTGGGAGATCACCCCCCCTTTAAATCAGTACCCTACCGAATTCCACCCATTAAGCTCCCAGCCCTCCGAGCGGAGTTAGAATATATGTTAGAACGGGGGTTGATTGAGAAGGGGGCAGTTAGGTGGACATCTCCTGTCACTCTGCAGCCTAAGCCTGACGGGAAGGTTCGCTTCTGCGTTGACTTTCGGAGATTGAACGAGTTGACTCCCACCAATGCTTATCCCCTTCCCCGTGTTGATGATAGTGTAGACAAGATTGGTAAGGCAAAGTTTTTAACTAAAGTAGACCTAGTGAAAGGCTACTGGCAGGTGCCCTTGTCTGAGCGGGTGAAGGGGGTATGCGGGTTTGTGGTTGATGGGAACACCTACCGTTGCAATGTGATGCCGTATGGTCTTAAGAATGCCCCAGCAACCTTCCAGAATCTTATGAATGAGTTAGTAGCTGACATCCCTAACTGCACTGTCTACCTAGATGACGTTATAATCTACGATGACAACTTTGAGAGTCACTGTGAGCACATAGAAGCCTTGTTTCGGAAGCTCAGTGAGGCCAGCTTGGTGGTCAATCTGGGCAAGTGTGACTTTGTCCGGGCAACTGTACAGTATCTCGGGTTTGTGGTCGGGTTAGGCCAGGTGTGCCCCCCCAAAAAAAAACAAGATACAGGCTATTAATCAGTTCCCCAGGCCGTCCACCAAGCGGCAGATCATGAGATTTTTGGGCATGATCGGTTACTATCGCCGTTTCATTAAGGGTTATTCTACTGTCTTAGCTCCTCTGACAGATTTACTAGCAAAAGAGAAAAAGTTCAAGTGGGCACCTGAGTGTGAAAGGGCTTTTTCGCTGGTCAAGCACCTACTATGCACTCACCCAATCCTCAGGGCCCCTGACTTTGAAAGACCATTCCAGCTGGCAACAGATGCCAGCGGTGTAGGGGCTGGTGCCGTCTTAATGCAAACAGACGAGGAAGGTTTGGAGCATCCAGTCAGTTTCTTTTCAAAGAAGTTTAATTCCGCTCAGAAAAAGTACTCTGTGGTAGAGAAAGAACTGCTGGCAATAGTGTTGGCGCTCAGGCACTTTGAAGTATATGTTCCTGCCTATGGGCCAGTCGTGGTGATTTACACCGATCACCACCCTCTTAAATTTCTGAACCAATTCCATAACCGGAATATGAGGCTGACACGTTGGTCACTCATGTTGCAAGAATACAATCTAGACATTCGCCATACTGCCGGTTGTGAGAATGTGATTGCAGACTGTTTGTCGAGGGTGGAGGATCCGGCGTAGATCACCACAGGTGTGTGGGTTTGAGTGGAAAAAAACCAGGCTTGCCCCTGTAGAGCAGCCGTCAAAAAACAACATTAAAATTAAATCAAATATCACATAAAAACTCTTTCTTTTTGATAGTTAATTGTAAGTTGCCAATATTATAGCTAATGTCCTAAGTTGAACCTGTCTTTCACTTAGGAGGCTGGGCTCTGTGAAGCTCGCTCAGGGAGCATAGTAGGCTAAAATTACACTATTATGTTTGGGAGGGGTTATAAGATTTTCTTTATGCTAATGTGTTGTTTTTATTTAAGATTGAGCTTTGCATTTCATTTTCTGGTGGAGTGGCTAAGTGTGTCGGGTCTTGTCGGCATTCTGCCTTGTCAGATATCGTGCTCGCCTAATGTTGAGCGTCCTATATCTTGGGCGGGGTGTGACGCCTACCAGCGTTGGCAGAATCGCCTCTCGGTAGCCACTAGCGCTCGCCAGGGACATTGAAGTGGGCTACAGTTATCAGAGAATGTTGTTCTTTCTTTCCTAGCAATCGTATTGTCACCGACAGTCCAGTGATGGTCTTTATTTTCGTCTGTGACAAAGGGAAGTGCTTTATATCACTAATAGAATATAACATGCATTGTGTATAGTTAAGGAGAGAGAACAATATAGGCAGTGGGGTGGTAGTGTGTGCGTGCATATACATGTGCTGCCTCCCCCGCTCGTAGGCTCGCGCGCGTGCCTTCTCACACCTCTTGATTGGCTGGTGTGTTTGGCTGTGTCACGTGACACCTGCTGCCTTGTGACGTCTCGGCCCGTGATTGGCCGACCACCGCGTCTTTGTGGGCTCCTGTGTACATGTGGGTCCACCGGAGCTGCCTTCTTCAGAGCAGGCCAGGGGCGCACACGACTAACATCCTTTTTACAACTGTCCCCCATATCCCCACCATTCTGATACTGTCTCTCTCACTCAACTTCCTTCCTTTCATTCCTCTAATCTTTTAACATCACAGCACTCCCTTTGGGTTCTGTACACGATTTCATATCGGCCCATCGTATTGTGTGCGTCGCTCTCAGATATATTTACATGTATTAGAATAGGCTATAAGGGTTCTTAGTCTATGGAGGTTGGATGACTCTGTGTGTCTCCCTCAGCGTCCTTAAGTTATGGAGGTTTGATGACTCTTTGTGTGTGTCTCCCTCATTATCAGTAGTGCTCTGCTCGGTTATTTAATGCTAGACTGGGATAAGGTTTCTGTTGTCGTTGTCACCGATGTGTGTATGGTTCGTTTATACCTACACGACTTCGACGGTTTCTGTGGTAGCCTGGGTCGTCCTTTTGGTTGTGTCTTTTGCGAGTGCAGCATCGTGTTGTAAGAGGGCATTAGCCTACTACCTTATAACACAGTGCTGCCTCTTTGCTTGACTTTAGAGGGATCGCCAGGGTAGAGCCAGATACTTGAGATCTGGATCTACCAAGAGAGCATCCCCGTCATTAACGTAACTTTAATCATACCGCCTTAAGGACGACGCTAGGCTATGAGCCTGTCTTGCTCAGCCACAGTTTCCTAACCTTGATATCCCAGCTAGACTTTATTCGCCTAGCAAACACTAGTTAGGACCTAAGCTCTTATGATATGTATGCATTATTATTCACAAGCATTTATTAGTCTAGGTTGTTGTTGAGTTGCACAACCATAGTAGACTCTTTCGTTGATAAGGAAGTACTTCTTTTAGTGTCGAGCATTACTACCGTTGCGCCTTTATAGTATTCTCGTGTCAGTTAACATTATATGTCCTATTTTTTTGTGTATTCGCTTTACACGTGTGGTGTCCTGCCTCCTGCATTTATATAGTTTAAAATACGAGCATCTTATGAGCATCAGACATTCTTCAGAAGTTTCCAGGTCTATGCTGTAGGACTATACTTCACTTTCTTTCAGATAGGAGTGAAGAGTTTATTGATGTTTAGAGTAACTGTATTAAAGCATCTTTTTATTGAATAAAATCTTGCAGTGATTTAATTGATCTTTCCCTAGATTCTTTTGTATGCATTTTAACGTAACTTGCATCCTGTGTGTTATCAGGCTATACCAGTGTTGGTTAGCCTGAAGTAGAGTACATTTATGCCCAGTTAAGGATACCCCGTTATCGCAGATTAACTCTGGAGGGTATAGGTGTTTTGTTCGCCGGAATATAAGTTCAGGGGTTTGGATCTAGCGTACCGTACCGTTGTTGCATAGTGCCCTATTACTAGTCCAATCTTTAAGTGCCCTTGTTTTATTCGCAGTCCCGGTCGTAACATTCGACTCTAAATGTACTGAAATAAAGTAAATGCTTATTTTCACCTACATTGTGACAGCATTATGTATGTTGCGCCATATATTTTTCAATAGTCATTCTGTAAAAAATAATAAGCAATAAGAAATATCTTTAAACAACAATTAGTAATTCGTAATAGAAACCACACTCGCCTACAATTTGATCCTGATGTCGCCTCACATGAACACTTTAGTGGTGGATGTGTCGGAATTACAATATCGGAGTCATATATATATACAGCCTGATATACTTACCAACATTTCAGAGGCTACAGTAAAGGTCCTAAAGGTCTTTCCTCATCAAGGTGTTTTCGCCCCCAGTAATAGCCAATATCAGCAGCGGCTGGTAACACGCTAAACAATGTTATCGCCTAAGGCCGCCATCACCCAACTTAGGGGAAGCAGACCGTTTTTCTGGACCCCCTTCTCCCTAATGTTTAGCCCCACTAGTTTTTAGATTATAAGATGTTTGGCCCATTAGTTTGGCGATTTTAACACTTTTTGCCCCATTTCGTTGTCAAATTTAAGATCTTTCGTGCCATTTAGGTGTTGATTATTTCCTGGCGAGCGATAGCAAGCCGGCAATTTTAAGAGGAACCGGCCTTTGGCCGGGAAATTTTTCTACCGAAAAATGTACAAATTTATCTTGAAGGGGGTTCTAGGGTGTGTTTTCTAAGCTTGATGGAGGTCTAGGGAGGAAACTAAAAAAAATTATGAATAAATTAATTAATTGACCAAACAAACGGTCAGTCTCCCCTTAAACACATTAAAGTGGATTTACACGAGCGATTTTTCCCGCAAATTTGACTCGCAATCTCTTTTTGGCAACATTTCAAGACTATTTTGCACTTATATCGACAACGAATGTAAAGCTAGATGAACACAAGTGACATAATTATACTAAAATGCCTCCTAGAAGCATCGAGATTTGAGTTGCAGATAAAAGTTGCGGGAAAAATGAGCTATTGTAAATATGGTTTGACTGCACCGTACTTGTGTGTGATGGATGGCTGCTGGTGCTGGCTAGGCGAGTAATTAGGTCCATCCTGACTCATGTCGGTATCACACGAGAGCTTTTATAGTCAAAATTCGTTGATCAAAATTTTTCTGGCAACATTTCTGGAATATTTTGCACCAGTATCGGAACTAGACTGATGATAGATTAATATAGGTGACCGAAATATTTTAAATGTTGACCTCATAAGCTGCCAGACCAGTGTTGAGGATAAATGTTGAGGGAAAAAGTGATACCTGCTTGACTTGATAATGCTCGTGTAGCCAGGATAACAAATCATTTAAGGGGGAAGGGTTTATTTTTTGGCCGATTTTTTTCATAAATATTCTTTGTTTAGTTTCCTCCCTAGACCTCCATTAAATGTTTAAAAAACATCCCCAAGATCTAGACATTTAATCCATCTAGATATGTTTGCACATTTGTAGGTAAAAAAATATCCCGGCTTGCTATCGCTCGCCAGGAAATTGTCGAAACCTACATGACACGAAAACTTAAAATATTGAAAAAGAAATGGAGGTGATTGGTTCTAAAATTGCCAAACTAATGGGCCGAACGTCTTAAGATATGAAAACTAATGGGGTTAAACACGAGGGAAAAGGGGGCCCAGAAAAAAAACATCTACCTCCCTCTTAACATATTTTTATCTCTATTATCTGACGTGAACTCCAGAGACTCAAAAACGTCGTATCTTTAACCTACAATAAATACTTATTCTGTCATATGATTTTAACTATACTTGCTATGCATTGAAGATATTTGTGCGTGATTGTACTATATTATACAGTAGCAGAGACATTTTATCATCTGACAGTTAACTCTATTAATAAAAGGGTGCCATTTATATAGCTATATGAAGTTGGAAATTTAGTTAGAATGAGATGAATAGAACATAAGAGATGACAGATAGTGGAAATGTGAGTGTGTGTATGTGTGAGTGTGTGTGTGTTGGTGTGTGTGTGTGTGTATGCGTGCGAGAGTGAGCGTGTTGTGTATTTGTTTACGATGGACGTTGACAAATACGTAAAATAGATCGGAACTATGTCAACCTGCTTCCCTTCGTTTCCCCTGCAATTTCCTTTTATTTTGCTTTTCAATCACCTCCATTTACACAACTGCTAAGCCAGGTCACCGAATAAATCAAACTAGTATAGATATTCTTTTTCCTGCATTCGTTTTCATATAATATTGTACGAGTTTATATGTCCTAAAACAAATGACTACGATACTAAAACATGTTGCGAAATTACAGCGTGAAAATAACGACGCAAAAGTTTAGAGAAAATACTACACTGAAAACTTGCTTGAGTTTATAATAATCTCACGGGTAAAATTTACGAGGCAAAGGCTTATGCAAGAAATAATACAGAACATAAGAGAATGGGAGTCTGCAGAAAGCCGATCGGCCCACACAAAGCAGATCCCTGTCACACCCACCCCCAATTACAAGGCCTAATTATAGACCCAACTCACTAATACCTTGAGGACTGACCTCACCAAAACGGTCAGAGATCAACACAAGATTGCGGGGGTTTGCAGAGCGCCGATTGGCCCACACCCGGCAGTTCCCCTCTCATACCCAACCCATCTCGTCCAAATGCCTATCTAATTTTATCTTAAAGCTCCCTATCGTTCTCGATCCTACCATGTCACTCGGTAGCCTATTCCACAAGTCTACAACTTTGTTACCAAATCAATATTTGCCTATATCTTTTCTGAAACGAAATTTATCTAATTTGAAACCATTTGTTCGAGCTCTTTCGCTATCACTAAGCTTCAGTACATTATTCATGTCTCCTTTATTTATCCCACTAACCCACTTGAACACTTCTATCATATCCCCTCTAACTCTGCGTCTTTCTAACGAATGTAAGCCTAATTTTGTCAACCTTTCTTCATATGGTAGATTTCTAATATTATGAATATTTTTTGTCATTCTTTGCTGTACTCTCTCCAACGAATCTATGTCCATTCTGTAATAAGGACACCAAAATTGGACAGCATAATCCATACGAGGTCTCACTAATGATAAGTAAAGTTTTAAAATAACGTCGGCAGTTTTGTTACTCACACTCCTTGAGATGAACCCGAGAATCATGTTTGCCCTGTTACGAACGCTTATACTCTGTTTTCTAGGCTTCAAATCGTTGCTAACATACTCCCCCAAATTTTTCTTGCAATCTGAGTTTTCTAATTCCGTATTAGCTAGTTTATATTTTGCATTAGTATTAGTCTTCCCTATCTTTAATTCCTTGCATTTGTCAATGTTAAAATTCATCTGCCAATTTACTGACCATTCGTGTAAGGTATCTATATCCCTTTGGAGGCACTCTTGTTGCTATCTGAATCTATTGTTCTCCCCATTTTGGTATCGTCTGCGAATTTACTTATCCTACTAGTTATACCTAAATCAAGGTAATTTATGTATATTTTAAACAACAGAGGACCCAATACAGATCCTTGGGGAACACCACTTTTGACTGCTCCCCATTCTGACTTAGTACCATTTATGCTGATTCTCTGCTTCCTACCAATTAGCCATGACCTAATCCATCCCAACAATGACCCACCTATTCCATGCGCCTCAACTTTTCTCATGAATCACTCGTGAGGGACTCTGTCGAAAGCTTTACTGAGATCTAAATATATTATATCATATGACTTGTCATTATCTACTGCTTCATATACCTCTTAGAAAGAACTAGCAAATTAGTAAGGCAAGAACGTCCCTGAGTGAATCCATGCTGAGAAGAATTGATTAAGTTAAATGTTTCTAAGTGGTTTCTCATTTTCCTAGCAATAATTGACTCTAGTAGCTTTCCTATGATTGATGTGAGACTAATGGGACGGTAATTGGATGCTATTGATTTATCACCTTTTTTGAAGATCGGAACTACATTTGCAAGCTTCCAAGCTTCTGTAACTAAACCGGTTTCTTATGACTTGTTAAATAGAAATGTTAATGGGTAACCTAACTCTTCTCTGCATTCATTTAATACTCTAGCATATACCTCATCAGGACCAGGCGATTTATGAGGTTTCAGTCTGTCAATTTCCTTAAGCACATCATCTCTACTTATAGTAACCGTACTTAACCTATGTTCTATACTATCGCTATATACCTTACGGACTTTTGGAAACTGTGCCAAATTTTCATTAGTGAAAACGGAAAGAAATTGACTATTTAATGTACTGCACATTTCTAAATAATTTTCTGTCATTTCTCCTTTCGAAGTTTTAAGAGGACCAATTACATCTCTAACCTTGGATTTATATAGTTGGTAAAAAGCTTTAGGATTATTTGTTGAGTCATTGGCAATCTTGATTTCATAATTTATTTTGTCTTTCCTAATATCCTTTTTTACCTGTCTTGATAGATTCTGATAGTAAGCAAGTAGGTGAATTTCGCCTTTCTTAAATTTTCTATATATTCCTCTCTTTTTTCCTAGAAGATATAATAGTCTATTATTCATCCATTCGGGTTGGTTCTGTGTTGATCTAAATTTTCTTTTGGGGATGTATTTATTTTGTGCATTGAATACAGACTTGATAATATGTTCATATGTATCTACCAAGTTTGATGTCTCTTCCTGACTTAAGCTGACAGGTACCCGAGAAGGGGTACATTCATTTGGACACCTGGATCGACTTAATTTTTTGACCATAGGGTCTGCTAATAGGGTTCTTCTTAACCCACCATAATCGGCTTTTCTGAAGTCAGGTATTAATGTCGTATTCTCTCTGGAATTACCTTTCCATTGTATATTAAACTACACAGAATTGTGATCGCTATTTCCTAGGTGGTCCCCTATCTCTACATTATTTATCATATGTTAATTGTTACTGAAAACTAAATCGAGTTTATTATTACCTCTAGTCGGCGTATCTATGAATTGAAATATAAAAATATTTTGTACTACCTCAATAAACTCCTCAGAATCAGAGTCGCCTATTTGATGCTGCCGATCAATATTCGGAAAATTAACATCCCCCATAATGCACACATTGCTAAACCTTGATGCCATTTTAATTTCCCCCCATAATGATGTTCCGTCATTTCCACTCATATTTGGCGGTCTATATATAACTCCAATAACTATGGTCTCACTACCTTCGTTAACCTCTACCCAAAAACTTTCATTATCATTATTTAGTGTAATACCTGATTTAAGCGTCTTGGTGGTGTAATGGTTTGAGTGTTTAAAAATCTGTCTGTGTGTGATAACCCAGGTTCGAATCCCGGTGGGACACATATATGCTTTCATTAATTTGATATTTCATTGGAGGTGTTTGGTGTTGTGGTGCAATTAATAAAATATAAATTAATACAGCTTTTTAATGTACTCCTGACAAACACTGCTATACCGCAGCCCCTCCTACTTATTCGGTCATATTTAAACAAACTATATCCTGGTATATCAAATTTTGTTAACAAATGCCTGGTTTCTGTATTAATCTATGTTTCAGTTAGCGCTATTATGTCTATATTTTCTTTGCTAACAAGGGCTCTAAGTTCGTTCATTTTGTTACATAGACTCCTACAGTTTGTGTAATATACTCTCAATTTACTTATTTTATGTATACCTAATTTACCTTTATTTCTAACTAATTTCCATCTTCCGTTGCACCATCACTACCATCATTAGCAATATAGTCATAATTTTTAGCATGAGACTGAATATCCTTATCGCTTTCGCCTGACGCTAAACAATTTCCATGTAACCTCTCTTTTACACTCTCAATATTTCTGTTCAAAACCCCGCAACCACCCTATCTAAAGAACTAGCTAATGTGGAAACCCCTAACCGTGAAAGATGAATTTGAATGTTATTTGAAGTAGCTAAAAGCAACTCTAATACACACCCACACACCCACGCACGTAAGTACACACAGATATGCCTGCACAAATATACATATATACGTATACTCATTGGTATACTGTACACTCACGAAAGCACTTTGAGGGGCGTATAACTTTTCGGCGTTATAAACTTGATTAGGAACAAACATGTATTACAGCATCTTAATATATATATTGTTTGTGTTATTTAAAGATCAATAAGTAGTATTATTGTTCTCCACTTCATTGTTTTTGTTCCTTATAAGAGTTCTAATTACTGACTTTCTTAAAGTTGGGCTGGAAACACCGAAGACCTCCGTCGAATGCTGTCAATTACCTAGCCCTCCACAACCTTCTCATCCCTGGCTCCTTGTGTGTTCATAGGGTTGGAATTCCTTATATTTGTTGATTTCATTAATTGAGTTTAGGAGTAAAGTTGGTTGGTGGAGGGAACATAATAATACTGTATACTAGCAATAATAGGCAACCTCAGCATGTCCTGCTGACTGAGAGAAACTTCCGACCCCACCACATCAGGTTACCCGAGAGCTGGTGATGGGCTGGTCTATCAGAATGAGAGTTGAGCGTTCTCTGCCATACCCATAGCTTACGACTGTTCCTTTTACTTATATATTTTCTAGATCTCAAGTGACGGCGTCTTTTCCGTGGATTGACCTCCCTACTGCCAACCCTGGCAGATTGGGAGCCAAAGCGTCACATTTTTCCTTTGCCCCTCAACTTTCCCTTTATAATTGCTGAGGGGCACAGGGCCTTGGGTGGGGCTTTTGTTTCCCGGGCGTTTCCGCACCCTCCTCAGCTCCCCGCCTTTGAGTGGCTTCGGTCACCTGGGCATTATTAGTGGTAAGCTGGGAGGGTTCTGTGGGGACGCTCGGTTATGGCCTTGGCCTTGCTCGGGACCTTGGGGCTGCTCGGCCAGACAGCCTGAGGAACAGCAACAACAACAACAACCCGAGAGCAGCCCAAAACCCCGAATATCATGCTTCCTAAGAGCAGGTCCGCTAACCTCCACACAATATGCTACCCAAGAGCAACCCATAGCTACCGCACATCATGCTGCATGAAAATGGGTCCCTCAGCCCATACACATAATTCTGCTCGAGAGCAGCACTACAGCCTCTGCATATCATGTTGTCCGAGAGCAGCATCCAACTCCCTCACATCATGTTACCTGAGATGGCAAACAACCCACGCACATTATGATGCTCGAGAGCCGTGCCCAAACCCAACACATCATCTTTTCGAGAGTGGCCCTAAATCCTCGCACATCATGCTACCTGAGAGTGGCCTCCCAGCTCACGCAAATCATGTTGTTCGAGAGCTGTCTCTTATCCCCACACATCATGCTGCCCGAGAGCAGCCCCAGCTCCCGTTCATCATGTTTCCTGTGAGTAACTCCAGCCCCCGCACATCATGCTGTCTGAGAATGGCATAAACCCCTCTAACATCATGCTCTGTAAGATTAGCTCCCCAGCCCCTCTCCATTCATGCTGCCCGAAATTAGCCCACAGCCTCCGCACATGATGCTACCTGAGAGTGGCTTCCCCAGCCCCCATCTTCGCTGCCTGAGAGCAACCCCAACCCCTGTACATGCTGTTTGAGAATGGGCCAACCCCCACAGTTCATACTGCCTGAGAGTGGCCTCCCAGCCTCTGCACATAATTCTACCTCAGAGCAGTCTATAACCCCTCACATCACGTTGCCCGAGAGCGGGTACAGTTCCTGCACGTCACGTTGCCTAACAGCACCCTCCAACCCCCACACACCATGTAGTGTACTGTACCTTGATAATTTAATGGTGTGTTGACAGTGTTGTCACGTAGGATATATCTATAGGCCTTTTCCATTCGAACAATATCTCCCTCTGTATATATATATATATTTATATATATATATATATATATATATATACTGTATAAATATATATATATAATATATATATAAATATATATACAGTATATATACTGTATGTATATTTATATATATATATATATATATATATATATATATATATATATATATATATATATAATATACACTATATATACAGTATATTCTGTATATATATATAATATATATATATATATATATATATATATATATATATATACTGTATATATATATATATATACACACAGAGAGGGAGAGATCATTGTTCAAATGGAAAAGGCCTAGATATATCCTACATGACAACACACCATTAAATTAGCAAGGCACAGTACAGTACAGCACATATATACAGTATATATATATATATATATATATATATATATATATATATATATATATATATATATATATATATATTCTCTTTTAAACAGACGAGGTTAAAAGCAATAGCAGTTTCAGCATTCAGGATTTTATTGTTACAGCTTTCAATAGTTCTAACAATTTTCCTCTGGGGTTCAGAGATGAGGTACAACAGGTTAGCAAAATTCATGGTGGATCCAACATTTCACAAGTAAACATCTTGCATCTTCAGGGAATGGAGAGGTAATGATTAGAATAGGGACAAAGCATCATATTTATACAAAATTCGAGGATCAAGGAGAGGGAGGTGGGCGGAGCTACTGGGTGTGGTGGCTGTTCATTGGTGGAAGGCAGTCTATTCGCGAGACGGGCACTAAATCTTATCGGTGGTTGGTTGTTGGCTGTGGGTGGCTGTGATTGGTTGGTGTTGTCAGTTGTGTGCTGAGCGCGGAAGCGTAAGGGAGGGGGGCACGGGGCGAGAGGAAGGGGGGCAGCATGCCTGTAGCGCTTGCCTGAAGGAATAATTTGAAGGTCTTGTGTTTGGTTGTTGATGCTGGGGTTGAGTGTTTGGATGTATAGAGCTTCTAAAATAGCTAGTCTTCTGGGGTCTGATTCTTTGTCGAGTATGGTGGTTTGTTTGTCTAGGTCGGCGCGAGTTAGGGCAAGATGGTGGGGGGCTTGATAGTGATCTTTTATAGCGCCAGATTGAAGGTGGAGGGTTAGTCGACGGGAAAGGCGAGTCTGTGTCATTCCAACATAGGATAGGGGTCCACAGTCCTCAGAGGTGCAAATATGCTGGTATATCACATGATCGTCTTTCGGTTGGTTGGTGGAAATTGGGCGGTTACGGAGGACAAGGTTGGAGGTCTTAGGAGATTTGTAGTAAATAATTAGTTTTATTTTATTGTCAGGGTTGGTGGGGAGGACGTTTTTGTGAATTATTTCTTTCATAATGGATTCGTCTGTTGTGTGGTCGGAAGACATGTAGTTTCTGTAGAAAAATGTAATGTCATTGGCCGGGTTGGTGCTAGGGGGGTCTTGTTTGTACCATTTTTCTAGGTGGTGGTTGATGGCATTGGTGACGTCAGTGTTGGAATACCCATTGTTGACTAGGACCTGGGTGAGCCTTTCCAGTTCATTGTGTGTGTCATTCCAGGTGGTGCAATGGGTGAGGGCTCTCCTGACATAGGAGGCGATGGTGGACTGATGGTATCGTTTAGGGCATTCACTTTCCCCATTAAGACATTGGCTATTGTTAGTAGGTTTGGTGTACACTGTAGTTTTGAAGCCGTGGTCGTGGAGGGAGACAAGGAGGTCGAGGAAGGGTAGATGTCCATTGGTGGTTTCTTCGTATGTGAAGTTGAGTCCGGAGGCGGCCATGAAGCGCTGCTGGAGGTCCCTGAGTTCGCCCAGGTCCTTCACCCGCACGAAGATATCATCGATGTACCTGCAGTAGACAGTGGGCCGGTGGGCAGCCAGGAGTTCCTCTTCGATAGTTCCCATGAAGAAATTGGCGAACAGGACCCCCAGGGGGCTTCCCATCGCTACACCGTCGATTTGCTGGTACATATTCCCGCGGGGGCAGAGGAAAGGGGACTCCTTGGTACATAGTTCCAAGAGCGTCTTCAGGGCCTTCTCCGGGATGTCCAGAGGGCAGTGGTAACCTCGACGTAGGATAAAATCTATGGTCTTGTCAACGGGCACGTTGGTAAACAAACTCTCTACGTCGAGGGAGGCGATGATGTGGTCGTTAGCTGGGGGGGCATCTCGTAGAATTTCTAGGAAGTCATAAGCAGAGTTGAGGTTGTATTGCCGAGGAACAAAAGGGGTGAGGAGTTTGTTCAGGGCCTTGGCGGTCTGGTAGGTAGCAGTAGGGATCTGTGATATGATGGGGCGGAGGGGGTTCCCGGGTTTGTGGGTTTTTATAGTACCATAAGCATAACCTGGGGTGAATTCGCCGATGAGTTTCTTCAGGTGTACGCCATCGGCTTTGGCGTTGATAGCAGTGATGGTGGTGTTGGCTTTCCTTTTTATTTCGTCAGTAGGGTTGTGAGTGATCCTTTTGAATTTGTTTTTATCACTAAGAATGTCGTCCATTTTCCGTAGGTATTCTTCTTTTCCGTGTATCACAAGGCAGGAGGCCTTATCAGCTCGTCGGATGATGATGTTGGGGTTCTCTTTAAGTTGTTTAGCGGCTTTGAAGTGGTGTTTGTTGAGGAGCTTGCTTTGGTGGGATCCCCTGGTTTTGGCGGCTTCTGCTAGTAGGGTGGGTTGTTCGCCAATTTCTTCATGGGAACTATTGAAGAGGAACTCCTGGCTGCCCACCGGCCCACTGTCTACTGCAGGTACATCGATGATATCTTCGTGCGGGTGAAGGACCTGGGCGAACTCAGGGACCTCCAGCAGCGCTTCATGGCCGCCTCCGGACTCAACTTCACATACGAAGAAACCACCGATGGACATCTACCCTGCCTCGACCTCCTTGTCTCCCTCCACGACCACGGCTTCAAAACTACAGTGTACACCAAACCTACTAACAATGGCCAATGTCTTAATGGGGAAAGTGAATGCCCTAAACGATACCATCAGTCCACCATCGCCGCCTATGTCAGGAGAGCCCTCACCCATTGCACCACCTGGAATGACACACACAATGAACTGGAAAGGCTCACCCAGGTCCTAGTCAACAATGGGTATTCCAACACTGACGTCACCAATGCCATCAACCACCACCTAGAAAAATGGTACAAACAAGACCCCCCTAGCACCAACCCGGCCAATGACATTACATTTTTCTACAGAAACTACATGTCTTCCGACCACACAACAGACGAATCCATTATGAAAGAAATAATTCACAAAAACGTCCTCCCCACCAACCCTGACAATAAAATAAAACTCATTATTTACTACAAATCTCCTAAGACCTCCAACCTTGTCCTCCGTAACCGCCCCATTTCCACCAACCAACCGAAAGACGATCATGTGATATACCAGCATATTTGCACCTCTGGGGACTGTGGACCCCTATCCTATGTTGGAATGACACAGACTCGCCTTTCCCGTCGACTAACCCTCCACCTTCAATCTGGCGCTATAAAAGATCACTATCAAGCCCCCCACCATCTTGCCCTAACTCGCGCCGACCTAGACAAACAAACCACCATACTCGACAAAGAATCAGACCCCAGAAGACTAGCTATTTTAGAAGCTCTATACATCCAAACACTCAACCCCAGCATCAACAACCAAACACAAGACCTTCAAATTCTTCCTTCAGGCAAGCGCTACAGGCATGCTGCCCCCCTTCCTCTCGCCCCGTGCCCCCCTCCCTTACGCTTCCGCGCTCAGCACACAACTGACAACACCAACCAATCACAGCCACCCACAGCCAACAACCAACCACCGATAAGATTTAGTGCCCGTCTCGCGAATAGACTGCCTTCCACCAATGAACAGCCACCACACACCCAGTAGCTCCGCCCACCTCCCTCTCCTTGATCCTCGAATTTTGTATAAATATGATGCTTTGTCCCTATTCTAATCATTACCTCTCCATTCCCTGAAGATGCAAGATGTTTACTTGTGAAACGTTGGATCCACCATGAATTTTGCTAACCTGTTGTACCTCATCTCTGAACCCCAGAGGAAAATTGTTAGAACTATTGAAAGCTGTAACAATAAAATCCTGAATGCTGAAACTGCTATTGCTTTTAACCTCGTCTGTTTAAAAGAGAATCTATACTATATAACATATACACACAATGGCATACATACTGTATACATACACGTCACACACACATACGTACAAAACATACAAATACAGTATGCATACACATACATACATATACACATATGCAGTATAAAATATTTATCATTGATATAAGAAGTAAATACATAATGATTATACCTCACCCGGAGCTAACTCACTAATACTATGAGGAATTACCTCACCATAACCAGAGGTCAACCGACCAGACAGTCTACAATCTGACAGTCTGCAAAACTAGCTCCCGTCTATATGGTGGAGATTAACAATTTATTTCCCAAGCCAACAAAAGGATATATTTATTAGTGGCCCCTCCATCATTGACGAACATGCCTATTACATAAGGCATCCTCTTCAAACACTAATCCGCCGTAGTTTGAATCTACCGCGCAGAGCATTTAAAAACTGAGGAGCCTTCATCATGAGCACACGCGGCCTCACTCATGGCTTCAGTCATTATGAATTGGGTTCTCACTACGAAAAAACTTCGTAAAAAATAAAAACAAAAACAAAATAAGAATAACTATCCAATAAGCTTTCCATCATATCGTGGATGTACTTGTGTGGATTTCTGACCAGACGCTGATTCAGGCGTCATTCCTCCTTCTTTGCTCTGCGCTCAGCCTGCCCGGACGTACCTTTCAGGCTCCGCTGGTTCCGCATTCGTTGCGTCCCTAGTGAGTTTTTTCTCATTTGTTTACTCTAGGATGTATCGAGTAAGGTTAGGATAGGCGTAGCAGGAGTGTCCTGGGCTGGTTGCCCGCAGTGCAGTGTATTTTGGGTCGTGTGTATGGGGCATCTATTTCGGATGTACCCTCGTGGTCCTGTTGTGGACACGTGAACTTTTCACAGTTGTGTTAGTTTGTGATGCAGGCGGCTTTCATTACGCGTTAATTATTGCTGCCTTTTATCCTTCTGATGAGGTAAGCTGTGTGTTTGCTGACGTTCCCAGCGTATTTTTCTTCACTTAGTGAAGTTTTTTCTGGGTCCGTGTCAGGCTTCCCGGGGTGGGAAGTTATCGCTACGGTGGTGTGTTGGCGGTGGTTCCTGTTGTGATATTCCAATGTGTGTTTATATTTCAACTATTTTCATGCCGTCTACCTAGGCCTAGCCAGCCGCTCGTAGCTTTGCCACATGTCTAGTGTTATTATTTATTTTATAAATATGCCCTACTGTGTCATGTGTATCCGGGTTTTAGTTGTGTATTGGCTAATTCCTCGGACTATAATTGTTTCCTGGTTTAGTTGTGTATTGGCTAATTCCACGGATTATGTTGTGACCTTGGTTAGTCGTGCGTGTCTCTCCTCGTGTCGTATTGTTCAGATGGTGTCTGTTCAGGGTGGGGCTTGCCTTCCGGCGGGTTTTTTCTCGGTTTCACCATGAAAAATCCTGACCGATGAGCAGTGTTGGGCCACACGTGGTTTTTAACTCTGGCTGGTTCCCCGGCGTGGGGAGGTGTCTGTGGCTCTCCAGGACTGCGTCTCTGTGGGTGCCTGGTTTCAGGCCTCCTTTAATTCCCGGCGGGATGGCTGTACCCATCCTTATATATATATATAGATATATATAAAAAACGACGTTCTTGCGAACATTCGTTTTTATAGGTTTTTTCTACCTGGTTTACGACAACCACATGGAAAACCTAGCTGTTGTTTAGGCGTTCCTCCCCGGCGATCTTTTACAAAGAAGTGGGGTCAGGAACTTGTGGGGTTAACTTTTAGACTTCTCACCCGGCGGGTGCACCTGAGCAGGGTGGGATAAACGACTTAGGTCTCATATAGTTAACCAATCCATTTTAGTGATACTCTGTGTATCGCTGCCTTTACTCTTACGGCAATTGAAGGTTCAGTGAGGTTTAACCAAATCGATTCCCACACCCGGCGGGTGCTCCTAAGTGGAGGAACTAAGGAATTTATAACAAATTCAATTTCGATTAACCTTAATTTGGTGATACATTCAGTATCGCCGCCTTCTATTTTTACGACGATCTTTTGGGACAATTCGTTAAAAAATCAGATCTCGTATATTCCTGCCCTGGGCTATTCTACTAAAATATTTCAAGGGCCGGCGTCTTTATGAGGGGGGCTTTGTTACAAAATTGAATCTTGAGACAGTCACCACCTCCTACAGACTATAAGTGCCATACTGGACCATTATATCAGAGGGTATTCTTCATGTTCTTTAGCTAAAAAGATTTGTTTAGCCTCTTTACACCCCCGCGTAGCGAGATGTGTTAGCTGTGTCTTTGCATCCCGTTACCCGGCGGGTTATTAACACTTGTATGCGAACACTTGGGTTAACCTTATGAGCATTAATTCCTGGAAATTTTTCTTTATTTTTCCAGAGCTGAGCTCCGGCGGACCAATACAGACCCGGCGGTAGTTTCCTCACACCAGTCTCTGTCATGGCTACTGTGGCCCCAGTTTTTGCCCTGTGCATTACCCCTACTTGCGCGGGTATCCCGATTTTTGCGCATACCCTTTGCATAAGGTGTGTTAAATGTCTAGACCGTTCAAGGGGTCTCTGGGTTACACTTAATTGTTCCTTTTGCTCCCAATTAGCCAATAAAGTCCTGTGTGACAATGACAAGACCGCGGCGGTAGCGTTGAGAGAGGTCAGACAACAAATGTCGGCCTACACTACCATTGTCGCACATTAGTCACTTCAATGTGACAACGTCCCACTTTGGGATAAGTTGCTGTCAGAGCACCCTCCCCCTAAACGTACCTCTAGAGTAACGGGTTTTAAGCCGACAGAGACTAGCCAGGGTTCTGTATCGTCTGTGGATATGTCTAAACGCCCGAGAGAGCCTACTCCCCCGGCAGCCACCTCCTCGTCGCAGGCGAGATCGAGGTCAAGGTCACCTCTCAGACAGCAGTCTTCAAGTCGTGCCTCTTCCCCGACTAGTAAGAAGAGTAAGACTGAAGCTTCCACCAGTGGTCATGGTGGTGATTCTTCCAAATCTAGGTCTAGTTCGCGGTCACACCGTAGCCACAAATCCTCCAAAAAGGATTCCCATAGGAAGTCCTCTCGACATTCTCCTAAGTCTAGTGCATCTCGTCGTACCTCTACACCTGAAAATGTTTCTGTTACAGCCTCAGAGTATAGTGAAGCGCCTGTCCCTAAACAAGATTTACCTATTGATATTTTAACCCTAGAAACGGAAAGTTCAGGAAATTCAATAATTGAGAATGTTTCAGACTCTCAAGAGAGCGTAGGCCAGAGCCTCGGTGTTTGGCGGTTTGCTCAACCAGGGTCTGACCATCCACGTCCGACTCATACGAGTCACACAGTAGCCGATGTCCACAGGGACGCGGCGACCCCATCCTCTATCCCTGACTTATCTTGGAAACAAGGTGCCCCTGCCTCGGCGGGGTCTTCTCAGGAGGATCGGGAGGAACAAGATGAAGTGTCAATAATTTCAGATAGGGATGGACAAGGGTCAGGCTCAGGCCTGGACGCCGCCCATGATAATACTGATTCACCTGAAAGTTCTGCATCTAACCAGTTTGTTACAGCACAAGAAATTGATGGGTTACTTACTCATGCTCTATCTAAATTCTTTAGTCAACAACGAGAAAACCCCACAATGGACTTGGGGGCTCCCTTGACAAGTTCTGCGGTACGGCCTCTGATAACGTCAATCGATTTATCTAAGATTCCTAACCCTCCTACTCTGTCACCGGCAGGGAGCTCTAAGCCAGCTACGGCGGCATTCACTACGTCAAATGTCAGGGTCATCACGGATGTTAATCCATCCCCTCTAGACAAAGCGCCTCTTAGAAAGGTAGCTATGCCCCTGCTTTATGGGCCAGACGAGTCATGGGTTCCTTTGAACCCCTCTAAGCCAGAGCTTGCCCAGCCTACCTTGTCAGGGGAACTCCCGGTACCACGTGAGTGGTTTATCCAGGGAAATAAGTCAAAGAAATTAAGGGCATTGGATGCCTTGGGTAATGTTTTGGACGTAAATATCAAGGCTATACCTAGTTATTATCATCAGGATTATTTTGTTTATGCATCTAAGCCTGCTTTACCCCCTGCCTCAGCTTCAAAACTTTTTTCAGACTGGTCTAAGCTGGATGGGTTTAATGATATTAAGGCTCTGTCGGCTCTTACTCCTGAACTAGATTTACAGACCATCACAGACGAGACAGCTAATCCAGTGTTGAAGGTGGGACAGTTGGGACCAGGACCTTGGGTGGATTGGGAGGTAGAGGCTCAAAACTTTGCAACCACTTTCACTTCTAAATCTTCCCACCAGATCCCTCAGGATACACATTCATGGTTCTCCATGCCGGTAGGTTCTGCCGGCGGAGTTCCGTCAGCTTTATTTTCTTTTCTAGCTGCCCCTAAGATTAATCTTTGTGAACTAAAGGACCCATTCACTACCCCTACCCCTACTCACCTAGACAGAGAATTTAGGCTAAGGGGAAAAGCTTTCCGCCTGTTTTCACAGTACATAGTTTCTCAGCAGGTGGCTAAGTCTTTACTCAGGTCTACTCAGGCAATCGCAGACGCGGAGGCTCGAAGATCAGTTGAGTTATCCCGGCGTCTGATTCTTCAGTCGTCGATTCAATCCTTAGGTGACATACGCACAGCCTTACTTGAGGCGGTGCGAGCACGACAGGATCTTAGGATGTCATTAGTTCGCAAGCTGCCTGATCGCATTGCTAACCAGGTGGTAATGTCCCCAGTACTTACTCCTTCTTTAATGTCCCCTGATGTATGGCGAACAGTGTTTAACATGGCACAGGCCGTGAAGCACAGTCCCGCACAGGCTAAGAAACCTGCATTTAACTTCCCCAAACCTAAGCCTCCTACTAAAGCTCAGCCAGGGGGTTCTAAGCCGTTTCTTCCGCCTAAGTCCTCCCAATCCCCCCTGGGTCAGTACAGGCATAGACAGAGAGGGTTTTCAGGACAGAGAGGACGCGGCCAGTATAAGCCGGGGCAGGGCCAGTCTTCGGCCCACACCAGCCAGCCGGCGAAGCGTCCAACACCACCAAACCCACCATCAAAAAACTAAAGTCTCTCTCACTCCCAGTGCCTATCTTAAGCCGGAGGAACCGAGGGAAGTACAGCCGGCGAACCCTTGTCTGCTAACTGGGTCGTTCCGAACGTGTCACCAAGCATGGCCGTTAAAAACCTGGGCACGGATGGTGGCACGCAAAGGCATCACTTGGCAGTGGCTCCGGCGACCTCGCTTACGTCAGCCGACAACGGCAAATTGTGTTTCATTAGAGGTGGAGTCGCTGGTCCAGGAGATGATTGCCAAGAATGTCATCATCCCGGTCCCTCCAGATTACCCTGTATTCACGTCAAAACTATTTTTGGTTCCCAAACGGGACAGTGTTCAGATGAGGCCGGTCGTAGACCTGTCTTATCTGAATCTTCACATTTACAACGAGTCTTTCAGAATGTTAACAGTTCATCAAATCAGGCTAACACTTCCGCCGGGAGGCTGGATGTGTTCCCTAGACCTGACAGACGCCTATTGGCACGTGTCGGTCAACAAAAGATTTCAAAGGTTTCTGGCCTTGAGGATCAGGCACCAAAATTTTGTTTTTCAGAGGATGCCGTTCGGTTTGAACCTAGCACCTCGATTATTCACGAAACTAGTCCGGCAAGCCCTGATGCCGTTGTTAAAACAGGGAATCAGAGTGTTGTGGTATCTAGACGACTGGCTGGTGGTGGCAGAGACACAACAATTATGCATAAAACATGTCAATATCATTTTAAATCATGTCAAAACTCTAGGCTTCAAGGTAAATCTGGTAAAGTCAAACCTTGTTCCCTCAAGAGTAATTCAGTGGATAGGGCTGGTCTGGGACACCGCCGCTCTCACTCTGAGTCAGAGTGTGGACAATCGCAACAGGTTTCGCAGGAAACTGTTCAGGTTTCTTCACAGTCTGACTACGACACGAAGAGTCTGGGAGTCTCTGGTCGTCTCTCTCAACTGGATTCAGCTAACTGTCAAGTTGGGCCGGTTGAAAGTAAAACGATTAATATTGGAAGGCAACAAATATTTCCCACTCTTACCGGCGGGAAAATTATGGCCCATACCAAAATTAATCCACACCTTACTAGCGGTCTGGGCGAAGAGGGAAACATTGCACTCAATCATGTCATGGACCTCTCCTCCTCCAACGGTATGGGTAGACACGGATGCGTCAGGCACCATAGGGTGGGGATTTCAGTCAAATCAGGGGCACCAGGGTCAGGGACTTTGGTCCCACTTAGAAATCTCTCACATAAATGTCAAAGAGTTACTAGTCCCCTTGTATTTCCTTCAGGCTCACGGCCCGGCGTTACGGGGCAAGTCGGTGGCCTTCAGAATGGACAATCTGAATGCAGTTCACTGTATTCAGAAACAAGGGTCAACGAGGTCAAGGAAGTTGCTACTCGTGTCGGAAGAGATTTTTGTTCTAGCCAGCAGTCTAGATATTTATCTTCACGCATCTTATCTCCCAGGCGTAGCGAACGTCTGGGCAGACGCTCTGTCCCGGAGACAGAGCACGACAGTAGAATGGGAGCTCAAGCAACCCATTTTCGACCTAATGATTGCGGAGCTCTCCCATCCACAAGTGGATCTTTTTGCGTCCGAGGAGACTCACAAGCTCCCTCTATACCTCACCCGCCGGGCGATAACGCCGGCAGGGGGGCCAGACGCCCTAGTGACAGACTGGAACAGATGGAGCTCCATCTATCTGTTTCCGCCGCCAGATGCGTCACTAATGTGCCACGTAGTGAACAAACTACGAGTTTATCGAGGCTTAGTCTCGCTAATCGCGCCCCTGTGGCCGGCGCAGGTGTGGTACCAGCAATTAATAATGTGGTGCCCGGACCCGGTATCGCTCCCGGTCGGGTACTTCCACTTAGACACGATTGGCAACCTAGCGACCTCGCTGACTTTTGCATTATGGACATTCAGGAGGCCAAGTGGCTAGCACCATACGGTAGGGATGTGACCAATAAATTGCTCAATCAATATACTCAGTCTACTAAGCGACAATATCAATCTCATTGGAAAGCTTTTACTTCTTGGATTGTTAGAACGGAACAAACTGTACCCTCAGTGGCATTGGTTTTTAATTACTTGAACTATCTGTTTGTGCGAAAACGTTTATCTGTGGTAACTTTGAAGAATCACTTAACTGCGATTAGAGTGCCCTTTTTCGACCTTACAGGTCTATCCATACCGGTGGCGGAGGAAACAGGATTTATGAGAGCGTGTTTTAAACTCCGCCCACCTCCCCGTCAGCTCATGCCTACTTGGTCTCTGGACAAAGCTTTGTCTTTACTTCATTCTCGTCTGTATCAAAATACTGCAGACTTTGCTTTAATCTTAAAGAAGGCAGTTTTCCTTTTGGCTTTGGCCACCGGAAACAGAGTGTCTGAGCTGGCGGCGATGAGCAACACACCTAATTGTCTTAGGTTTGGTAGACTTAATGATTCAATTTCCATTGCACCCTCCCCGGCGTTTGTAGCCAAGAATGAGCATAGTGCACACGTGTTTTCTGAGTTCACGGTGCCGGCGTTAAAAAGGGGAAAGGTGCATCATAATTTATGTCCAGTGCAAGCTCTAACCAAATATTTGAGAATAGCTCCTCAAAACCCCCAAGGTGCTTTATGGGTAGCGAGTACGGGTAAACGCTTACTTAAACGGCGATTAGCCTCTCTTCTGGTAGAAGTCATTAAAGAGAGTAATCCCGGCGTTGTGGGTAGGGCCCACGATTTACGCAAGTGGGCGGCCTCTTTACGTTTCCTGAAAAACTTTTCAGTTGAAGATATTGCGTCCACACAGTTGTGGGCGTCTAATCATACGTTTCTCTCTAGATACTTGTCAGTTGCTGTAGACAAACCTTCCTTACCATGTATAGCTTTAAGGCAGAGGGTCTAGGTGGCCCTGCAGTCACTTATGTTTACTTTCACGGAGGGGGGGGGGGGGGGGGGGTGCAGTCAGTTGACATAGGACACCCTAGACCCCGCCGGAGTATGAGAGCTGTGATACAATTTAAGGTTAAAATGTGATATGAAAATTTCTCTGCGAGAATTTGTGCTAGTACAAGGTTTAGTACAAAACAACGGTGTTGTTATAGTAGTTTTAGCTGCGAAAGCAATGTAATATTAGTTCAATGGAGTTCATTGGCAATTGATCTCCACATGTATTTTGGGGTTTATGATGTGCACATATAAACTTATAACTTATTATTTTTGTCACCACTCGTTGAGTGGGGTGCCTTTTGTAACTACAGATCTGTGTTCAGAATCTTCAGGGTTACCCATTTTTGTCGGGCAGGCTTCTTTGAAGCACGCACCTGCCTGAACCCCTTTTTCTTGTATATTTCCGGCCTACGCCGTATTAAATACATTTTTCAAAAGTAAGAATACTATGTGGTTGTTTTTATTATCTGCTTTTCTAGAGTTATGATATGATTACGAATGTCCCCCTCCAGTCTTAGATATCAGGCATGTTCGTCAATGATGGAGGGGCCACTAATAAATTATAGGTTTGACTCCTGTAAGGAGATAAAGAAAACCTAATATTTAGTAGTGGCCCCGTAATCATTGACGACTGGGGCCCTCCCGACCGTCCCCTTCCCATTCGTTGATGTATTAAGGATTTTGGTTTACTTGATATGTCAGTGAAGGAGGAATGACGCCTGAATCAGCGTCTGGTCAGAAATCCACACAAGTACATCCACGATATGATGGAAAGCTTATTGGATAGTTATTCTTATTTTCTTTTTTTTTTTATTTTTTACGAAGTTTTTTCGTAGTGAGAACCCAATTCATAATGACTGAAGCCATGAGTGAGGTCGCGTGCGCTCATGATGAAGGCTCCTCAGTTTTTAAATGCTCTGCGCGGTAGATTCAAACTACGGCGGATTAGTGTTTGAAGAGGATGCCTTATGTAATAGGCATGTTCGTCAATGATTACGGGGCCACTACTAAATATTAGGTTTTCTTTATCTCCTTACAGGAGTCAAACCTATAATTAACCTCACCAACACCACCCTAATGCCGGACCAAGAAGACCTCCTGAACAAAGGCTTAAATTGCCACTACATTTCCAAGCCGGGACCCCACCGAAAACGCCTTGAAATTGAAGTCCTACTGGATGACATTCTACGAATCCAGAAAGACGGCAAGATCACCACCACCCCAGCCCTACAACCCACCCTACTAGCAGAAGCCACCAAAACCAGGGGATCCCACCAAAGCAAGCTCCTCAACAAACACCACTTCAAAGCCGCTAAACAACTTAAAGAGAACCCCAACATCATCATCCGACGAGCTGATAAGGCCTCCTGCCTTGTGATACACGGAAAAGAAGAATACCTACGGAAAATGGACGACATTCTTAGTGATAAAAACAAATTCAAAAGGATCACTCGCAACCCTACTGACGAAATGAAAAGGAAAGCCAACACCACCATCACTGCTACAAATGCCAAAGCCGATGGCGTACACCTGAAGAAACTCATCGGCGAATTCACCCCAGGTTATGCTTACGGTACTATAAAACCCCACAAACCCGGGAACCCCCTCCGCCCCATCATATCACAGATCCCTACTGCTACCTACCAGACCGCCAAGGCCCTGAACAAACTCCTCACCCCTTTTGTTCCTCGGCAATACAACCTCAACTCTGCTTATGACTTCCTAGAAATTCTACGAGATGCCCCCCCAGCTAACGACCACATCATCGCCTCCCTCGACGTAGAGAGTTTGTTTACCAACGTGCCCGTTGACAAGACCATAGATTTTATCCTACGTCGAGTTTACCACTGCCCTAATACGCCCCCCCTGGACATCCCGGAGAAGGCCCTGAAGACGCTCTTGGAACTATGTACCAAGGAGTCCCCTTTCCTCTGCCCCCGCGGGAATATGTACCAGCAAATCGACGGTGTAGCGATGGGAAGGCCCCTGGGGGTCCTGTTCGCCAATTTCTTCATGGGAACTATCGAAGAGGAACTCCTGGCTGCCCACCGGCCCACTGTCTACTGCAGGTACATCGATGATATCTTCGTGCGGGTGAAGGACCTGGGCGAACTCAGGGACCTCTAGCAGCGCTTCATGGCCGCCTCCGGACTCAACTTCACATACGAAGAAACCACCAATGGACATCTACCCTTCCTCGACCTCCTTGTCTCCCTCCACGACCACGGCTTCAAAACTACAGTGTACACCAAACCTACTAACAATGGCCAATGTCTTAATGGGGAAAGTGAATGCCCTAAACGATACCATCAGTCCACCATCGCCGCCTATGTCAGGAGAGCCCTCACCATTGCACCACCTGGAATGACACACAATGAACTGGAAAGGCTCACCCAGGTCCTAGTCAACAATGGGTATTCCAACACTGACGTCACCAATGCCATCAACCACCACCTAGAAAAATGGTACAAACAAGACCCCCCTAGCACCAACCCGGCCAATGACATTACATTTTTCTACAGAAACTACATGTCTTCCGACCACACAACAGACGAATCCATTATGAAAGAAATAATTCACAAAAACGTCCTCCCCACCAACCCTGACAATAAAATAAAACTAATTATTTACTACAAATCTCCTAATACCTCCAACCTTGTCCTCCGTAACCGCCCAATTTCCACCAACCAACCGAAAGACGATCATGTGATATACCAGCATATTTGCACCTCTGGGGACTGTGGACCCCTATCCTATGTTGGAATGACACAGACTCGCCTTTCCCGTCGACTAACCCTCCACCTTCAATCTGGCGCTATAAAAGATCACTATCAAGCCCCCCACCATCTTGCCCTTACTCGCGCCGACCTAGACAAACAAACCACCATACTCGACAAAGAATCAGACCCCAGAAGACTAGCTATTTTAGAAGCTCTATACATCCAAACACTCAACCCCAGCATCAACAACCAAACACAAGACCTTCAAATTCTTCCTTCAGGCAAGCGCTACAGGCATGCTGCCCCCCTTCCTCTTGCCCCGTGCCCCCTCCCTTACGCTTCCGCGCTCAGCACACAACTGACAACACCAACCAATCACAGCCACCCACAGCCAACAACCAACCACCGATAAGATTTAGTGCCCGTCTCGCGAATAGACTGCCTTCCACCAATGAACAGCCACCACACCCAGTAGCTCCGCCCACCTCCCTCTCCTTGATCCTCGAATTTTGTATAAATATGATGCTTTGTCCCTATTCTAATCATTACCTCTCCATTCCCTGAAGATGCAAGATGTTTACTTGTGAAACATTGGATCCACCATGAATTTTGCTAACCTGTTGTACCTCATCTCTGAACCCCAGAGGAAAATTGTTAGAACTATTGAAAGCTGTAACAATAAAATCCTGAATGCTGAAACTGCTATTGCTTTTAACCTCGTCTGTTTAAAAGAGAATCTATTACCTGGCTATACTAACATATATATATATATATATATATATATATAATATAATGCTACTTATATCAGTGGTCTTTTCTTTCCACTTTCTCCTCTCCTACCTATCGACAGATCTTATCTATCATTCTGTCGACCACTCCTCTCACTTCAATCGTTCTTTCCCAAAGTTTTAATCTCCCTCTCAAGAAATCCACCAACTCTTACAACTTCTCACTCTCACTCGCTATCACTCTCACTCTCACACGCACGTTGGGTCTCCAGCTCGCAGTAAAGACAAAAGGCATAGACCGAGTACAGGGAGACTGGACTAGGGCTACATGACAGGTGGTATATACCGGTAACTGTTATGCGAGTAGATTATTTTTACTGCATTTAAAATGGTTCGCTATGTTCACTATCGTGAAGCTGAGAACCTAAATTAACCAACGGGGTCAGAACTGGCTTGGCTAATAGAATAAGGATATCAATCTCTACCAAAGTCACAGAATACACAATTGCGGTTCACATGTTATATTTTTGATGTAGCTAGGGTACAAATATGACATGAATCAAGTCTCATCTATATAGAAATGAGCTTGAAGGAATATGGATCATAATAATTGGTATAAAATACTTATAAATTCACTTTGTATTATAAGTGAACTAAAGATAAACACTAGGATCAAAAATACGTATAAAGAACAACGAAGTGAATCAATGTTGAATCACAAAATAAATAACAGAGAGGTTTGGTCTCAACACCAAATAATTAATATCCTGAAGGTAAATGGCAACCGTTAGAGGACTAGCTGACAAGGTTGTTGTTGTTGTTGTTGTTCCCTAAGCTGCCTGGCCGAACAGCCCCGAGTCCCTGAGAAAGGCCATGGCCACGATCGGGCTTTCCCACAGAGCTCTCATTGAGTGTAGATTGTGTTGTTGGCGTAAGTGGTTGTGTGAAATGCAGTCTTCTATGATGTGTTTAATGGTATGGGGTGCTGTGTTACATCCCGGGCAGGCGTCGACAACGGAGTCATCCAGTCTCTTCTGATAGCTCAGGAGAGCTGGATGGTGTCCGCATCTCAGCCTGGCCAGGTGGACTCTGTCCTCGCGAGGAAGGGAGGATTCGGAAGGATGGATTTCGGGAGGTCGTGCATGCAGCTGTGTGTTGTCTGTGAGTGAGTGGATGGATCGGTGAGAGATATGAGTATGGATGTGCTTCTGGAAGTTGGTTCGGGGTGGGCAGGGAGGGAGAGAGGACAATAATTGTGTGTGATACCGTGTGCTGGGTGTTGTTTTGATATTTCTTGGTGTCTGTGGGTGTGTTGCCATGTAGTTTAGTGGGTGGTCTTGGTTCGTGGAGGCTGCTGCCAGGAATTGAGTGCCTCTCATGTCCAGATGGTCTTTGACTTTGAGGATTTTGGTTTCTTGATGTAGGTGATCTGTGGGTGCAGTAGCTGTGCAGCCTGTAATGATCTTCAGGGCTTTGTTTTGAATAGTCTGTAAGGTCTTATGATGTGTTTCAGCTAGGTTAGAAGCCCAGGCTGGGCTTGCGTATTCCATCACTGATCTTATGTATTGTTTATATACTGTGGTGGTAGTTTCTTTGTTGTGTCCAAATTTTGTGTGAGCAAGTGACCTGAGGGCGTTAAGTCTGGGTGTCAGTTTCTTTTTAATGTTTGTGGTGTGCTGTTTGAATGTCATATGAGTATCATATGTTACTCCTAGGATTTTGGTGTGTGTGTATGTGTTAGGGGTGTGTTGTTTATGGTGAGTTGAGGGATGTATTCGTGTTCTCCTGTCCAACTTGTGAGCAGGGTTGCGGTGGATTTGGCTGGGGCTAGATTAAGTCTGTTTGTAGTGCACCAGCCATGTAGTGTGTTGAGATAGGGTTGAAGGAGATCTGTTGCTCTTTTTGGGTCATGGTGTGTGCATGTGAGTGTTATGTCATCTGCATAGGAGGCTAAGTTTATTTGGGGCGTATTGGGTGTAGTTATATCGTGCATGTACAGATTGAAGAGTGCGGGCGATAGGACGGATCCTTGTGGGACTCCGTTTGGAAAGTTTCTGATTTTAGATGACTGACCGGCAAAAGATACGTGTGCACATCTGCCTGCTAGGAAGTTGGCCAGCCACCGTTTTGTGTTGTTGTGCATGTTTGTGTTGTAGATTTTGTTTGTTAGGTTGTGGCGGGGGATGGCATCGAAGGCTTTACTAATGTCGAGTGTGGCTAATAGTGATCTGTGTGGTGGTCTAGCTGAATTGATGCCGTCGAAAGCTCTTTGTGTAAGGTCTGTGAGAAGAGTGTTTGTGGAGTGCAGTGGCCTAAAGCCATGTTGTGTTGGAGCTAGGGGTAGGTCAGGTGTAATTAGTTGTAATACTAGGCGTTCCATGACTTTGGAGGGGGAGCAAAGGAGTGTGATGGGGCGGTGCGAGGAGGGTAGCGTGGGGTCTTTGTTGGGTTTGGGGAAAGTGATGATGATACCATGCTTCCAAATGTCTGGTATTGTGTTGTGTGAATAGCTGTAGTTGATATGTTAGTGAGTGCTTGTATGCCTTGTGGTCCCAGGTGTCTGAGGTGTATGTTGCTTATGTTGTCTAGGCCACAGGCGGGTGAGTGCTTGAGATTGTTGATGATATGCTTTGTCTGGTGATTGGTGAAGGGTGTATAGTCAGGGTCTGTGGGGAATTGTCTCTTACGTCGGATGACACGTCGGTCGTCTTTGTGAGGTTTTAGGTGGCTGACATGTGAAAAGTGATTGATGAGAGTGTTTGCTTGTTGTTTACATGAAGGAGTAGAGTCTGTTGTTGTGATTGCAGCATGTGATTGTGTTGTGTTGCTGTTGGAAAGTGTGATGCTGTTTAGTGTTTTGTATAGTTTTTTGGGGTTTGTTTTGTGATCAAGTGTTTGTAGGAAGTTATTCCAATTTAGTTTTTGTTGTTCTTGTATTTTGTTGTTAGTTTGGGTGTTGAGTGCTTGAATTTGTTGTGTGATGTCTTGTGTGTGGGGTGCTGGGGAGTGTTTCAGTATGTCACGTTGTCTGATGAGGTTTTGAATTTCTGGTGTGAAGTTGGGGTTGTGTCTTTTTCTGTTACCTCTTGGAATGTGTTTCTTGTCAGCGTTTTGGATAGTTTTATTGAGTATGTGTACAGCATTGTTGATGTTAGTGATGGGTGTACTGTTTAGAGTTGTGAAGTGTTGTTCTGTCTCATTTGTGAATGCTTCCCAGTTAGCTCTTTTATAATTGGTGTATGTGTGTTTGTGGCTAGCTGGGGTGAGTCTGGTTTTGGTGGTGATAATGATCGGGAGGTGGTCAGAGCCTAAGGTTCTGACCACCCTCCAGGATGTTGTGGGGGCGAGTTCTGGGGAGCAAAAGGTGATGTCTGGAGATGATGGGTTATAGAGGGCTTGGTGAGGAATATGGGTATGTTGATGGATGTCGTTAAGGATGATGAGGTTATCGGTTTGGTTTTGTAGTACCAGCCCTCTGTCTGTGTCGGGGTTGTCGACAAACCAGGCCGACGTCTTGGCGTTGAAGTCACCACCCAGGATGATGTGTGGGTGTGTGGGGTGTTTGTGATGTGTTGTAAGTGTGGTCTGTATTCATTTGGTACTGTAGGGGATGTTTGGGGAGGGATGTATGTGTTTATGATGGTTATGTTGGAGTTGTTGCCAGTCCCTATTTTAATTGACTGTATTTCTGTTGTGTTATCATTTGGGGGGAGGAGTGATTTGGTTTGTACACTGGTTACTATGTATGATATTTCTTTGTGTACCAGGGTGATGAGTCCACCGCCCCCGCCGACAGCCCGGTCTTGTCTGATGGTGGTGAAATTATGAAATGTGGGTGTTTTTTGTGTTGTGCGGAGTTTTGTTTCTTGTAAGATGGCAATGTGTATGTTGTGTTGTTTGATGAAGTGTGAGAGTTCGTGTTTCTTTGTGTTGATGCCATCTATGTTCAGTTGAAGAATGTTAATGTTATGTGCACGATGTATGTTGGGTGCTGCTGCACGAGGAGGGGGGGGGGGGGGGGGTGAGGGGGGGGGTGGGGGTGAGGGAGGGGCTGGGGGTTGGGATGGGTGAGGTGGGGGTGGGGATTGGGGAGCAGGAGATGGGGGTTGGAATGGATTAGGATGGGGTGTGGTGTGTTGAGTGAAGGATGTGGATGGTATGGGAAGGTTAGGTGGGTTAGGGAGGAGAGGTGGACGGGTTTTAGGGGGGGAGTGGATGATATGGGAAGGTTAGGTGGGTTGGGGAGGAGAGGTGGACGGGTTTTAGGCGAGGGATTTGACTGGGAGAGGGAGGGGCATGAGGAACAGGTCCAGGTGTTTGTGTAGTGTTTCTTGGAGGCAAGTGTTGTGCAGGTGAAGTGGGTCCAGTTCCCACATGAATTGCAGAGAACTGAACCCTTAGTATGGCGACTCGAAGTGATGGGTTTTGAGCAAGTTGGACATATGTATGTGAACGTGGGTCCTGGGTTGCTCTCAATGTCTCCGGCTAGAAGAAGTCTTCGAGAAATGACAGCCGGAGAGTCATTTCTCGGTGTAGGAAAAACTGTGTGATGTGTGTGTGTGGTGTGAGAGGTGTGGAAATTCCCGGCGCGACCGAAGCCGCTCCAAGGACCCGTGCCCCCAGGGAGGGGGCAGGGGATGGTTGTGACGGTTTGGCTCCCGAAACTGCTCCCCGCGGCCGGCATCCGGTTTTCCTCCACTGGTCGTTGATTTTGTCTTCGGCTGTGGAGGGTCGGCAGCCATCCGCGGTTGGCAGCCTCGGGAGGTGGCCCCACGGCGTAGACGCCGCCACATCAGGACCTGCTGATGACCTGCTGCTGACAAGGTAGATCAGGTTTACTGCGAATGCGTACTCACAATAGAATTTTACTATGGAAATTAGGATATTAACTGAGGTCTGAATAACTCGCACGTTAATTCATAAAATAAAAGATAAATATCTTAATAAACTCAAAGAGTCAAAGCATTGAAGAATAATCTTGTTCAATGAAGAATAATTAAATAAGCCAGTACGCTTGGCTGAACATCGCCTCACTGCGGTTTAAGCGTGGTGAAGGATTGACTGGAATAGTTAAGTCAATAATAAATAAGTTAAAACGGAAGGTGAGGTTTGGAAGCGGAATCTTTGAACGCAGTTTTACGAGACGCACTTAGAACTCTCTCTGTATACACTTATCCTGTAATTACGTACCCAGCCAACAATAAACACAATATTAAGATCTGCTGGGTGTTCACAAGAATGTACGTGTAGAGCGTTGTATACAAATCCCGAACGAATATATCTAAAGCTCTGATCTAGAATATAAGAGATATATTCACAGAATTATACATACATCAATCCCTTCAAAGAGTGTGGAATGTTCTCGCAATACGAGGGGTGATAGCAAATTAGGAGAGAATCGACAATCTCTGATATTAACGTTAAATGGAACACTGCATATCTTAATCACCCTTCGCAATATTTAAATAAAAAAACACTTTATACAACGAGAAGCACTTAAGTTTTGGGATGGAAGTATAGGTGACGTAGCCGAAGAGAGATCTGATCAGGCATAGTAACTAGGTCCGACGTAGTCCAGGGGGCGTCCCAGACACACACATACACACACGCCTACAGGTATCCTCGCTGGTCCTTAGGACACACCTCCGTCGGGTACTTTTAAGGGGAGAACGGCTTGCCCCATACGGAAGTACTACCGCAATCGAGATCTGAAGGATGGCTGCGTACAGATTACAGATCGTGAGATCGTGTGCTCATTAGCCTCAAATGTTGCCTACTGAACCTTGGTTCGGTGAGGTGATATTACAATTTAATTATTAGTCACAGGTAAAGCTTCTCGAGGTAAAAAAGGTATTGAGGAATATAGTTTTTGAATATTGCTTCGGTTATTAACAGTCTTAAAAATATAATGCATATGGTTATATGGGGAACACATTCTTTATTTATTAAAATTATATAACTTGAGGAACTGGTGCATGGTAATGAGTGAAAATTAATTTAGTGTGTTATGTATTTACAGACATAATATCGTGTATATGGAATGAAATCTTTATTAACCCCTAATTAGCGGGGCCCGACTTAAGTCCGTATCTAAAAACCTGGAGTGTGTGGCGGGGACCGACTTAAGTCTGTGTGCAATTTTTGAGCAAGAATGGCTGTGAGAGAGAGACGAGCGACGGGAGGAGCGTAGGTTGTCTCATGACCGCTCGGCACGGACTCCGCGCGCATACTGACATCTACTCCACACTACTCCACCCTCCCTACCTCGCCACACAGGGAATTATATAAGGAAATTACCGTATTTTAGGGTTTTTGCACTCGTGTTGCACGATCGTTGCAAGAGAACGCGTGGTCGTAGAAGGATGGTTCTGGTGTCATTGGAAAGCTCAATTTACACCCTTTCAGGGATACATAATTGTATTACGCTCTGGCTTTTGTTTATACATGAAAAAGAGCACGGAAACAAGGCCATTTAGGGTAAAAAAAAACCCGCTGGGCGCGTAGTGGAAAAAAACTGACGGCCCGCTCATAAGGTGTTAAGAGGAGTATTGGAAAGATAGTGCTAGCCCCATCTCGGTGCTGTTGCGGCGGTGGTTGTGGTAAAGTTGCATTGGAAAATAAGGCGGAGCTTGATGTCTTAATTTCATAAACATCTCCCCATCATAATCCAGGTCTGGTTCCTGGGGAGATGTCGGCCATTTTCTTTTTGGTGGAGGGGGTAATGAGGGCAGATTAACAGCTACCCCTTCGGGAACCCTAGGGGAGACGCAGGTAGGGGGGGACGTTGAGTTTTGTACAGGGGGAACTGCTTTGTTTGTCTTCCCTTTCTTTAAGAGGGCCAACTTCCTTATTTGTTGTTGTCCTCTGATAGTTACAATCCTGCAATCCGTCCGCTGTTGTTGAGGTCGTTGAGGAGCCCTTTCCTCTGGGGCTGTCATTTCAATAACAAACTATATTTTACCCTCATTAAGATTACAACACGGAACCATGTCTGAAAGTTGGAACTAAAGATATTTTACACTATTATGTGTGGAAGATTTTTCACACATAACAACTGCTTTACCTCAGAAGTTGTAAGCAGTTGTTCGGTGTAACAGTTAAACAAGAATAGAAAGTACCTGCATACTTTGTAATGACAGTTCTGTACTACGGTATATAATCTATTGTCACTCATAATATCTCCCTAGAATGGGCCGCAAAGTACTGGAGATATTGACCATTTCTTGTAACGCCTTGTAGCTCTCTCTCTCTCTTCACCAGGACCTGTTTGCATGCACAGGTTCCACAAACACCAGTCCCCCTCACCAAAGTCACGCTATACTACCAGTCAGTCCATCAACACGACACACACCTTCAAAGGAAAAAAAATGCAATATTTTGGTCTCGTTCTCTTTGATACTTAGACGCCCTCTGATTCCGTCTTTGACTTCTCGATTCCCACTGCCAAGCATAACAAAACTTAACGAGTAAAAGGATAGAAGTACTTTTTCGATTAATCACTGTTTATTCTCTGTATTGCATTTAGTAAAACATATATATTTTTGAATCTCAGATACCTCTTCATATATGGTTTGAAAGTATCGCGTTCAAGATAGATCCTGGAATAAATGTCACGTAAGAAAGAACATGTCAAGGAAAAGGTAGAGCAAAACACTAAGGATCGTAATCTTGATGATGGCTTCTAGATTAGTCATTAAAAACATGTAAGCAATATCTAATTCCCTCTTTTCCACATCTGTACATCATGATGCCCAAAAACATCCAACAAACATATTTTTAAAGTATGTATCATACCCATAACAATTAATGTATAATTATTCGAGAGTGTAAAATGACGGTATCTTTTAAGAGTTTTACTCTCAGATGGCTCAGTCATTATTTCCAATTGTTCGGTACTAATTTGTATCTTATGTAAATGATCTTGCAAAATGAATATGCAATTACAATTTCAATTTATTTCGCTATAAATAAACTGGACTCAAAAGCGTGTCTTATGAAACAATAATAACAAATTTATTTTCTAGACATGCATTCAGTAACTCGTTCCGTACAGTAAAAAGCAAGGTTCCCAGGCAAGAAACAAAGACAGACTGTAGAGGCCAGAACAAATGCAGGCCAGGACAAGTGAGCAAGACCCCCAAGAAAAACAAAGAATCTTGTGGGGATAAAAGTCTACTATCTCTCTTCCACGGTTCCCTCACCCGCCCAATCCTACTGGTCTCTCGTGGCGGCCTTTTTAAACAACTATTTCGCTTAGTTTTTCTTGTTTTCTTCTCTCTCTCTCTCTCTCTCTCTCTCTCTCTCTCTCTCTCTCTCTCTTCAGAATTCACATTATCTTTGCCATTACCGTATACTGTATAACATCCACCCCCACCCCCCCTTCCGCAATTTACACACTGTCATACATTTCAGATTAATTGGTCGTCACCGTACATACATACATACATACATACATACATACAGTACATACATTCATACATACATAACATCATACATGCATACATACCTACATGCATACACAAAAATAAAGGGGATAGTGGAAGTAATAGATGGTAAGGAAGGAAATTGTAGTAGGAGGAAGAGAGTTGGGGCTTGACTAAAATATGCATGCACTTATTTTTGTGACATACAAGGGATGGATACCTCTCAAATTAACGGTTTTATTATATAACATGTTATACCAGGGTTTTTACTGGGGTTGATTGGATAAAGGTAGGTTCTTACTCGATTGGAGAAACTAAACTCAGACTACACTTGATACAAAGATAACAATACACTCAAGATATATAATACACTGTTTACATGGGAAAATAACACAATAATATAACGCCAAGCACGGGCGAAGATCCACGATGAACTTAAATAATTCACTAGCACTTCTATTCTAACACTGGATAGAGTCTTGAAGTAATACTAATTCTGTTGATCTAGTTGTTTGTTGCTAAGTCCTTTCTTCTGTCTTCGTCGGGCTGCTTAGGCGGTCCTGCCGTATGGTCAATGGAGTGGGATTTACAGACGGACTATTTGGTTTGGGGCCTTTAATAGTAGTTCCTTATGTCATGACACAGGGGGCGTACTATCGGATTAACGCGAGCATGAGTGAGGACATGTTCTGCACTATGGTTGCTCGACTATCCTGACCGTTATAATAGTCGGTGATGAAGTTCTGTTTCGGTACTCTTGGATGTGGGGTCTTTAATGAACAGTCGCTCAAGTCATTACAGAGTAACTATTCATCAGGCGAACGTGGGGAAGAAGTGTGACCATGGCCGTACTATCTTTCCCAACTAACTTTGACCTTTATGAGAGTATTCAAAGAACCATGATGATTAGATTTTTAGACCTTTTTACAAGCATATGTCCTCAACCATGGCTTTGGCACATATGATGTAAGGACTTTATATGCAGAGTGCCATTTATGTAACGGTGTCTGGCAAAACCATGACTATTGCAGCGGTCTTGCCATGGCAAAGACTTCTCCAAGAGTGTTGAATTGATATTAAGAGTGTTTTAGGGATATGTCCTTATTTCCACTTTTAATGTCAAAACTGCAAGCCTAGAAAATATCCTAATGTACCTCGAGCACTATGGTGTGAGACAATAATTCTTAAATAGGGAAAAGAACTCTCAGACAATTTGGGAAAGAGGGTAATTCTTGGACTCAAGTCTTGCATGCAAGTCTGCTCGAGCCCTTAGAATTGCTGACTCTATTTTTTTTTTTTTTAGTTAAAATAGGACTTCAGAGGCTATCAACCCTATTGGATTATTAAGCCAGCACACTGTAAGTCAAGAATACGTCAGAACTGGAGCCTCTCTGCGAGAACCCCAGTCCCTTCGACTCTACCCTGGGTACGTCGGGATGGTCATGACTTGTGCTGCGATGTCCCAGGTATGGTGGTTGAGGGTCAGAAGGTCACAGGTACGAGGGGGAGGATTAGGGGGGTTTTAGGTAGACCCTTCAGAAGTTTCCGCCATGATGTGGGAGGAGCTGCACGGAAGAGCAGCGCATCTGGAGAGGAGATATCTGGGGCCTTTTATGTTTTGGGAAGTCTTTCTTGTCTGCTTTCCTTTTTCGGGACCCGGAATTGGTGATGGTGACGTGTATGTTTTTCCCGGGTGTGGTCGGCAGAGTGGGCGTGAGGGCGGGGACTCGAGTATATCGGTTGATGGGTTGATGTTTAACCCCTTCAGCACCATGACGTAATGTTCATCATATTCTGGTTACCATTAGACGATATTCTTTAGCTTATAATCTGCCTTCAGGACTCAAATGGGTAAATACGATCTCAATAAACCCTCTGAATAACATGGGTCCTTCTTAAACTGCATAATATCGTCTAATTTTAGCCGGAAAATGGTAAAAAGGGGCCATGGTGCTAAAGGGGTTAATTGGGGTGGTGGGGAGGCGGCCATGTTGTTGGTTCTCCTCCTTCTTTCTTTCGTTCTTTGGGTTGGTCCTGTCTTCTTTCTTTCCCCGGGACTTGTTCTGGTTCTCCTCCTTCTTTCTTTCATTCTTTGTTTTGGTCCTATCTTCTTTCTTTCTCCGAGACTTGTTCTGGTTCTTCTTTTCTTCTTTCTTCTTGGTTTTTCCTCCGTTGTGGTTTCCCTTTTCGTTTCCGTTTTCTTCTTCTGTCCCTTACTACCCCGACTCGGTAACTTGTTTATATGTAACTCTGTTACTTTAACATACAAGCCGGAAAAAAACTAGAAGAAGAACATAGTAATTATCATATGTATGTTTATATGATCTAAACTTGAAATTCTAAACTATGCTCCAACTTATCACAGGACTTGATAGTGTATTATACATTACTGCAATCTTGTTTCAAATCAAATGAATGCCAACTTTTCTTTAATGAATTATATTATTCTAATTTTAATCCATTCACAAAGTTTTATTTGCAATAATTTAGTGCATATGTTATTAATCACACTGTATTCAAGTCTATCATATAAAATTTCCCTTCTTTTGTTTTCTTCTCTCCTTATCATTATCATCATTCCTCTAACCTTTTCAAGCAGGCACACAGGCAGGCTGGGAGATAGGTAAGTAGGTACGTAGGTGAGATAGGTAGGTGGCTAGGTAAGTAGATGGGTAGATAACTAGGTAGATAAAAAGGAAAACAGATAGACAGATATAGAGAAACAGGCAGAGAGATTGACAGACAAAGAAACACACACAGTCCCACGGATATAAAGGTGAAACCAACACAGGCGAGAGGAAGTCCACAGGGATCCGAGGAGCGAGTCGTGGAGAGAGCCTGTAGCCTTTATTGCTGTGTGGTGTAGCAGATATTCAGGAAGGTAGGCAAGGTGGAAGGTAGGGAGGTGGTAGGGTAGGTAGGTAGGTAGGGAATGAGGTATATAAGTAGGAAGTTTAGGCAGGGAGGGAATGAGGAAGGTAGGTGGGTAGCTAGGTGGTAAGGTAGGTAGGTAGGTAGGTAAATAGTTAGGTAGTTAGGCATGAAAGGAGGTAGAGAGGGAGGTAAGTAGGTAAGGAATGAACAGGCACACAGAGGGATACTGATAGGTAGATATGTGGGTAAATAGAGAGGTGGAAAATAGGTATGCAGGCAGGGAGGAAGGTAGGTAGGAAGGCAAAGGGGGAGTAAGAAAGCCAGGCAGGTAGGGAGGCTAGTGGGTAATGAGTTAAGGAGGAAAACAGACAAAGATAAACAACAAATCAGAAACAAACAACCATAAACCAGGCATGTAGACAAAGAACCACAGACTGACAGACTGGTACAAAGGGGACACCAGTACCGGAGCGAGGAAGACCGCAGGGATACGAGGGCCAGCCGTGACTATCACTTGTTGTGGGATCACCCCTGGGTTTATCAAGCAGGCAGGCTAAAGGTGGGTAGGGTGGGAGGCAGGTAGGTGAGTAGGTAGGGTGGCAGGCAGTTAGGTGGGTAGGTAGGGTGGAAGGCAGTTAGGTGGGTAGATAGGGTGGGAGGCAACTAGGTGGGTAGGTAGGGTGGGATACAGGAGGGTGGGTAGGTAGGGTGGAAGGCAGGTAGGTGGGTAGGTAGGGTGGAAGGCAGTTAGGTGGGTAGGTAGGGTGGGAGGCAGTTAGGTAGGTAGGTAGGGTGGGAGGCAGTTAGGTGGGTAGGTAGGATGGGAGACAAGAGGGTGGGTAGGTAGGGTGGGAGGCGGGTAGGTAGGTAGGGAGGCATGTAGGTAGGGAGGCAGGTAGGTAGGTAGGGAGGCATGTCGGTAGGTTGGTAGGTAGGTAGGCAGGAAGGAGAGAAGTTAAGGAGGAAAGTATAAAGACCAGTAAGTAGCAGAGAAAAGGAAACAGATATATAGATAGACAGACAATGTGACAAAGAGACCCCAGACAGACAGGTATACGGGAGAAACCAGGACATGAGAGAGTAAAGAGGAAGATATCTAGATCCCCTTCTCCCTCACGTTTAGCCCCATTAGTTTTAAGATTTTAAGACATTCGCCCCATTAGCTTGGCGGTTTTAAGACCTTTCGTGTCAATTAGGTGTCGATTTTTTTCTGACGACCGATAGTGAGGCTGCGATTTAGGAGGACCTGGCTTTTGGCCAGGGCATTTTCTACTGAAATAAATGCACAAATTTATCTTGAAGAGGGTTTTAGGAGGTATTTATTTAAGCTTAATGGAGGTCTAGGGAGGATAAAAAAAAAAAAAAAAAAAAAAAAAAAAAAAATATATATATATATATATATATATATATATATATATATATATATATATATATATATATATATATATATATATATATATATATGAATAAGTTAATACATTATAACATTACCTCACAAATTACCACAGGGACTCGAGAGCCCAGTGGTGAACAGTAATGGTAGCCTTTATTGCTGTGTAGCCACCCCAGGGTTTGGCAGGGTGGCAGGAAGGTGGGTATGTAAGGTGGGAAGTAGGTAGGTAGGTAGTAAAGGGGAGGGGCAGGGAAGTAAGTAAGGAGAAAGGAAGGTAGGGAGTGAGAGAGGGAGGATGATAGAGATACAGGAAAATAGGTTGGTTACTAGGTAGAAAGGGAAGCGGGTGGATAGGTAGGTAAACAAATAGAATCAGGCAAACAGATACAACTATACATGAAGACAGACTGCAATTCATACGACATCAGCATAGAAGAATGTAAGACCACATTGATCCAAGGAATAAGTTGTGACAAGTATAGGTAGACTGTATTGGTGTTTGGTCACCCCGGGGTCAGGTAGGTAGGATGGCAGGTAGAGGAAAGGTAGCAAATAGAGAGGAATGTAGGTCGGTAGGTAGGTAGGGAATGGGGTTGGTAGGTAGGAATTGTAGGTAGGAAGTGAGTTAGGTTATTTACAGTCCATTTGCTCTAGCCCTTTTATAGGTATAAAAGGTTAATGGTCACGATGTTGGCCTAATTAGTGAATAGACTATATTTAGGTACAGAGATAGGCAGACAGGGAGGAAGGTAGGGAGGCAGGTAGACAGCATTCAAGCAGGGAGGGAGGCAGGTAGGTAGGTAGGCAAACAGGCATGCAAGGAAGAAGGCAGACAGACAAGGAGGGAGGTCAAACAAACAAGAATATAGTGATACAGCAATATCGACAGGAAGGGGAATATAGAAGCAATCAGGCAGGGAGAAAAATACATAATAATATATAAACATAAATGGATTAAACCCGGTATCACACGAGCACTGTTTTCCTCCTCAACTTTTTGTCAATACTGTTTTGTACTTTATGAGATGCACTTCGTTTTAATAATGTTGTCACCTAATTTCATCTATGTACAGTCTAGTGTCTGACACCAGTGCAAAGATTTCTAGAAATGTTGCCGGGAAAATTTTGGTCTTCGAGAATCGACAATAATAGCTCTCGTGTGATACCCCCTTTATCCTAACAATATCAAAAAGTGTTCCCCACCCTAGGCCTGACCCCCTAATAACAGACAGACAGCTAGATACAGAGTGATGCAAGGAGAAAATCACACACAGATACAAAGGCAGAGAGACACAAAACAAAGTAACATCCAATCATCCAAACCCTGAAGGAGGTACATAGAAGGATAGAAAGAGTCGTTGATGGATGGAGGTAGGTATGCACATTGGAAGTAGAGAGAAACTATGAAAGCAACACCAATCAAGGGAAGTCTAAAGGATGAACAAAATAACTGAAAAACTGAGGTTCTCGGAATAGGAATCACTAGGTGTATGAGAAAGAGAGAGAGAGAGAGAGAGAGAGAGTTTAGAGAGAGTATATATAAGAAGTAGTAACAGACGTTTTACAATTCCTGCCTTGTGCAGGGCCTATGCCAGGGCCTATCAATTTTACTTAAAACTCTTACTGTTTCTACCTCTTCCTTGTTGATGGCTTCGTTGAGCAAATATAGCTTTTGAATGAGTTCGATAAACACCTGTTATCACATGAATCAAACACAATGTCTGCCTCTGTGAAAGCGCCTATTGGTAAAGTATGGCAGACAAAGTGCGGGTGGTGAATTGCGATGGGAAGTGCGATTCGGTGTGAGGAGCACGGCCGGTGAAGTGAAATGTGACAGGTGAAATGAAGCACACTGGGAACATTGTAGCACAGTGGGAAAAGTGAAGTGTGGCAACGAGTGATGTGAAGTACGGCAATTGAAGTGAAGTGCAGCTGCTAAAAGAAAATAATGCGTGTGAAGTGAGGTGCAATAGGTGAAGTGACCCATGGTGGATGAAGTGAAGAAGAGTGCAGTGTGCCTGGTGAAGTGGAGTTGCATAGTCTTCCCTTGGGCTCACCATTACCTAACTATCTCCGCCAACCCACACCCTCTTACCTCTCCTAGTTATCTTTGCTCTCTTATCCAGAACCACCCCGCTGTAGTATGTGGCAGAAGTAGTAATCATGCGTACTGTACAATCGGGGGTATTAAGTGTTGTCATCGATTCCAGTGAGTTTCGGTCAAAAAGTGTTATTGGTATCTTTATAATTACTGGGAAAAGTGATTATCCCTCAGAGTTGTAGTCAGTGTCCGAAACTTTGTGAAATATCTGACAACACTTATTAACCTCAACTGTACAGTTTGCCAAATAAGTCATGCCTCAGTTGTCACTAATTTTGCCTCACTCTGGGCTGTATTAATGTCCGTCAGATGTTGAATAGGGTGGATAAGTGTAGGATCATGTTTGTATATCTCACTCGAAATGAATAAATCAAGTTTTAGACATTACTGATACCAATTAGTGATCAAGACATACTTGGTGCCGATATATAATTTATTAGGCCGACTGTACCTTGCAATAAAGCAGGACCCTGAACCTTGCCCATTTAAACACTGACACGATTTTATCGGATAACCTATTACAGTATTTCACAATCAAATGTTATTAACCCTATTTCTCAAGTAGAAATTAATAACGTTTCGGCCCACAACCGAAATATTCCAAGTTCGATTCCCAGGCGTGGAGAGACAGATTGGCAGCCTCCTCACACCTTATGCTTCCGTTCCTGTAGCAGTAATAGAAGCTCTGAAACCTACCACTCAACATGGAAGAACGAAAAAAACACCAAGGAAGGAGAACAAGCCAACTTTTCAAGAAGAAGACGAGACAGAAGTGGACGTCCAGGACTATGAAGAAGAAGACGAAAATGAAGTAGATGAAGATAAATACGAAGAAGAGGAGGAAAAAGAACACACTCCAACTCCTGCTCCATCTCCGAAAAACACCAGATCACGAACGAAGAATACAGAGAAAAAACAATAATACCCAAAGGACCTACCAAACACTGATCACCTGAACTTCAAGAACCTCAAAAGCATCCTTACAAAAGAAGATGAAACACGAATAACTCCAGACGTCTATGAGCGCATCAGAAGAATGGAAACAGAAACAACAGGCTACTTCTTCATGGCTTTTCGCGATGTAGCAAGAACAAAGAAACCCAACGATAACTGGAGATGGGTGGAGATGAAGGAAAAATATGACATCAATAAATACTGCCAAGTTAATAACCTCCCCCCTGTAGAATATAACACACAATGATAGCCAACACTATAATATTTCAACTTAAATGTTAAATAGACTCAAAATTAACTTTTAAATACAGAATAGCTTCAAATAATAACTCTTAACTTCATTAAAATAATGTAATATAGTAATACCTTTGGTGTATTACAGTTGCCCTACCCTGAATAAAGCAAGGTGGTATGCCCACTAACTTTTAATCTACTACTTTCTTTCAAAATTTCCTACTTTACCTTCCTGACCAAACCTCTACTTTCCTCCCCCTTCCCCCGCTAGGGAAAAAAACAAAAAAACAAAAAAAAAGTAATAGGATCCTTGAGTAAGTAGACTTTAGTGGAGTAGACCTCTGTGGAGTTAAGGGGAGGCAGACCGTTTTTCTGGACCTCCTTTTCCCTCATGTTTAGCCCTATTTTTTTTAGATTATAAGATGTTCGGCCCATTAGTTTGGCGATGTAGTAAGAAATGGTACGGTATTCATTTAGATAATCTCTCTCTCTCTCACACACTCACACACACACACGCACGCGTACACACACACACACACACACACACTCTCTCTCTATCTCAAAATATATAAATACATTTATTAATTACTTAAGTAATTAGCTACTACTACTATTACTACTACTACTACTACTGCTGCTAATGCTATCATTAATCAGTTATTTTGTTTTTGTTTTTTTCTACACCCGGATATATAGTATGTTTTTATTTTGTGTATGTATACGAAGCAGACAAAAGGCAATGCTACCTGTAACAAGTGTCCCCCAAAGTACGTTATGTTTGCGCTTACGGATGATGTATTGTTTTTCGCCTTTGTTTATAGGAGAGATGATACTTGGATGTACAGTTTGCCGCACATATTCCATTTCTCAACCATCCCAGCAAATCGTAACTTGGCAGCGCCGCACCCACCTCCCCAACCCCCCTCCATCATTCCACCTCCTACCAATAGTGGAAGGGAAGCGGGTGGAGTGAGGGAGGGGGGTTGGGGAAGTGGGTGTAGGGCTGCCAAATCACGTCCCCAACAGAATAGAATATGTGCGGCAAACTGTACATCTTCTTTTACTTTAGGTTTCTTAGGAATCACTATAAAAAAGTATTAGTTAAGATACCAAAGCAAAATATAAATTATGATATAATTCACGTATTTAATCCAATTTCAAAATACAGTAGGTAACCGCCTTCAAATATAGACACTTTAAGGGGAGATGGGTTGTTTTTCTAGACCCCTTTCTCCCTCGTGTTCAGCCCCATTAGTTTTGAAGTTTTAAAACGTTCGGCCCAGTAGTTTGGCGATTTTAATACCTTTAGCTCCATTTCGTTGTCAACTTTAAGACCTATCGTGCCATTTAGATGTCGATTTTTTCCTGGCGAGCGATAGCGAGTCTGTAATTATAAGAGGAACCGGCCTTCGGCCTGAAATTATTTCTACCGAAAAATGTAAACATTTATCTTGAGGGTGGGGGGGGGGGTATTATTCTAAGTTTGAGGGATGTCTAGCGAGGAAACTAGAAAATACATAAATAGATTAATTAATTGACCAAATAAACAGCCCATCTCCCCTTAAAACAATACGATGCAAAACAAAAGTAAAAGGAAACTATTGTAAAGCATCACCATTAGAACAAACGGAACAATATTAAGGAGATATCCCCATTATGCAAGTCAAATGAGAGCATCAAAGAACACGAGCACTATTAGAGAATTGTTGATCGGTGCCTGAAGCCTGTATCACAAGAGTCATGTTTCCCTCAACTGTTTATCACCAACACTAGTTTGGAAACTTAAAGGGTTTATTTTCAAAATAATTATGTCACCTAAATTAATTTATCTTCATTCTAGTTTTCGTTGACACTGCAAAACAACCCATAAATGTTTCCGGGAAAATGTTGACCATCGGAAATTGACGAAAAAAGCTCTCGTGTGATACTCCCTTAACCCCTTCTGTACCGGCGACGTCCTTTTAATTTGATTCTAGCTATATTTAGACGATTATGTGCAGATTAAGAAGGATCTTTGACCGTAAAAAGGGTCAAGGGAGATAGCCTGAAGCCTGTTAATTGCTGTAGGTTCTTTTTAAAGTGAATGAAATCGTCTAATAGTAGCCAAAATAAAGCTAAAAAGACGTCGCCGGTACAAAAGGGGTTAATAACGGCATTACCTGACAAAGGAACTGCCTCTTGGAGTGAAGGGTGTGGAGAATGACTGAAGGAGGAATATGGGGTGAACACATGAGGGAAGAGGAAGTAGAAGGAAGAGAATGAGGAGGAAAGGGAAAGAAAGAAGAGGAGGAGGAAAGGGAAAGAAGGGAGAGAAGGAGGAAGACATGGGAAGAAGGGAGAGAAGGAGGAAGAAATGAGAAGAAGGAAGAGAAAGCAATGGAAATAAAGAAGAGGAGGAGTCGGAAAGGGAAAGAAGGCAAAGGAGGAGGAGGAGGAAGGGGGAAGAAAGGAGAGGAGGAGGAGGAAGGATAATTAAGAAATGGGAATAGAAAAAATTAAGAAGTAATTATTATAACACAGTACGTATAAATGAAGAAGTAATTATTATAACACAGTACGTATAAATGAAGAAGTAATTATTATAACACAGTACGTATAAATGAAGAAGTAATTATTATAACACAGTACGTATAAATGAAGAAGTAATTATTATAACACAGTACGTATAAATGAAGAAGTAATTATTATAACACAGTACGTATAAATTAAGACGCGTTACTCAGTTGAGCAGCTTATCTCTGCCATGCGTTCAAACCAGAGTAATAAGTTTAACTAGTCTACCTTCCACGGGCGTTTGGATCCGCGACAGTTCTCGTCTGTGGCCGATTTGGCACATGGCCTATATGAGTAGAGCTAAGCGATCAAATTAGTCGGAGTAGTGTGTATTATGGTCCGTGGTCGTATTGGTTACTGGCTGTTTTGGTAGGTGTGTGTGTGTGTGTGTTTTACGATTCTAGTTCGCGGCCATTTTGGTGCACAGTTGTTTTTGTCGAAAGCTGTTTTGGTTGGTGGCCATATTGGTCCATGGCCGATGTTCGTTGAGTGGTGTAATTTTGATGAACCGCATCTGTCTCTGGCCATTTTGGTTCATAACGGTTTTAGTCCACGGCCATTTTGTCTGCGGCGATTTGGTCTATGGCCTACACTGTATATGCCATATGGGTAGAGTTGTATAGTCTAATTCATATATTTAGTGTTGGTCGAATGACTAGTTTTGTCTGCAGTAATTTTGGTCTGGTCCGTGGCTTGGTCTGGTCTGCGGTTGTTTTGGTGCACGGCCGGTTTGAGTCGTTAGTACCCAATACATGCAGTCACTACATTTAATTCAATTCAGTTCATGCACTTGAGATATAATGGCAGGTTTGTTTGTATGGATTAGCCTCTAAGCCCCTAGTTATGGGAGGGGTGGTGGTAGGAGGGGAGGGGGGGGGGGGGCATTAGATTATGGCCAAAAGTTTATCGTTTCTATTCTGATATCAAGTGAAGGTACTGAGTAAGTTCATGCATATCTGTCCATATGACGTGAAATCCTGGTGACAAACAAAACAGACAGACAGACAGTGCTGATTACATAATCTCCACAAAATTCGTTTAGCGTTGCTAGCAACGAAGCAATAACAACAAAATAGTAACTTAGAATGTTTAGTGGATGTATTATGTTTTGCATTATGTGAATATAACCACTGGGATATATTTATGGATGGAAGTTAGTATCCATTACATTATATTTATGATTTGTAATTCAATCTGAAAAAACAAAAACAAAAAACGACACTCTATTCAATCCCAGTACCATAGTTAAAATTACATACGAATAACACTGATATCCAAAGTTGTTATGAGTTAGTGCACAATTACACAACATATCCAAACTCGTATCTCTCCTCTACTACTTTATGTTTATCCATTTTTCAAGTGAAATAAAGGAAAGAATGGAGGGTGAAGTGAGAATAAATGGGAGGATGAACTAAAGGGTGGAGGTGAGAAATGGAGATAGTAAACCATAAATAACTAAAGCCTTGCCAAGAGGTCCCTATAGGGCATACTGAGGGGAGCTACGAAGTGGAAGGGAGGGTCAAGCCAGAGTCACACTAACAATTTTGTTTAGGCGAATTGTACCAGAGTCTGGAATTTGTTAAAGTGCCCACGTTAGTTTGAAATATTTATACTATTCATACTTACCTTTACTATGACTATTCACGTTTATGAGCTATAATGTTCAATGCATCTACTTAGTAGAGCTAAAAGTAATCAAATAATGGAAATTTTTCTGTATATATTAACTTTGATCCCGTGGTGCTGTTACATCCGCTGCTAAAGTGCTCGTGTAACATCGTCTTACAGTGAGGAGACATGGGAAGTGAAATGAAATGGAGTACGTGATATATGGAGACAGGAAGACATAAACTAGATAGAGTCCTTGAGAAATGAAGACAGCAAGACAAATTAAATATAGTGTGTGCAAAATGAAGACAGCAAAATATAAACTAGATAGAGTATGTGATAAATAAAGACAACAAGACATTAACTAGATAGAGTGTGTGAGAAATGAAGACAGCAAGACATACACTAGATAGAGTATGTGAGAAATAAAGACAACAAGACATATACTAGATAGAGTGTGTGAGAAATGAATACAGCAAGACATAAACTAGATAGAGTATGTGAGAAATAAAGACAACAAGACATACACTAGATAGAGTGTGTGAGAAATGAATACAGCAAGACATAAACTAGATAGAGTGTGTGAGAAATAAAGACAACAAGACATACATTAGATAGAGTGTGTGATAAATGAATACAGCAAGACTTAAACTAGATAGAGTGTGTGAGAAATAAAGACAACAAGACATACACTAGATAGAGTGTGTGAGAAATGAAGACAACAAGACATAAACTAGATAGAGTGTGTGAGAAATAAAGACAACAAGACATACATTAGATAGAGTGTGTGAGAAATAAAGACAACAAGACATACACTAGATAGAGTGTGTGAGAAATGAATACAGCAAGACATAAACTAGATAGAGTGTGTGAGAAATAAAGACAACAAGACATACATTAGATAGAGTGTGTGAGAAATGAATACAGCAAGACTTAAACTAGATAGAGTGTGTGAGAAATAAAGACAACAAGACATACACTAGATAGAGTGTGAGAAATGAAGACAACAAGACATAAACTAGATAGAGTGTATGAGAAATAAAGACAACAAGACATACACTAGATAGAGTGTGTGAGAAATAAAGACAAGACATACACTAGATAGAGTGTGTGAGAAATGAAGACAACAAGACATACACTAGATAGAGTGTGTGAGAAATAAAGACAACAAGACATAAACTAGATAGAGTGTGTGAGAAATGAAGACAACAAGACATACACTAGATAGAGTGTGTGAGAAATAAAGACAACAAGACATACACTAGATAGAGTGTGTGAGAAATGAAGACAACAAGACATAAACTAGATAGAGTGTGTGAGAAATAAAGACAACAAGACATACATTAGATAGAGTGTGTGAGAAATAAAGACAACAAGACATACACTAGATAGAGTGTGTCAGAAACGAAGACAACAAGACATACACTAGATAGAGTGTGTGAGAAATAAAGACAACAAGACATACACTAGATAGAGTGTGTCAGAAATGAAGACAACAAGACATACACTAGATAGAGTGTGTGAGAAATAAAGACAACAAGACATACACTAGATAGAGTGTGTGAGAAATGAAGACAACAAGACATTAACTAGATAGAGTGTGTGAGAAAGAAATAACTGCCTTAATCCAGAGAGATACGAGCTGTTCCTGTCCTTCCTCTTAATGTCCATGTGTGTGTGTGTGTGTGTGTGTGTGTGTGTGTGTGTGTGTGTGTGTGAGAGAGAGAGAGAGAGAGAGAGAGAGAGAGAGAGTAAAATATTAAGTGTATTTGATGTTGAATCAGTAAGATTAGCTAAGTTTCCTTAATAAGTGCATACGTCACAATCTTAACAATATCCCAAACTATAATACTAATATACTTATAAAAGACATTAAGGGGGGATGGTTAACTTTTTGGACAATTTTTGCATGTATTCATTATTTTTTAGTTAAACGGCCTTGGCATGGTCGTATCCTGGGGTAAATTTGATTACTTGTCTCACCATTTCTATATTCTCCCTAGTTTCCTCCCTAGACCTCCATCAAATTTAAAACAAAACATCCATTAGATCCCCCTTCTAGATTAATGTGTACATTTTTCGGTAGAAAAATGTCCCGGCCGAAGGCCAGTTCTTCCAACATTACAGGCTCACTAACGTTCGCCAGGGAAAAAATCGACACCTAAATAGCACGAAAGGTCTAAATATTGACGAAGAAATGGGGCGAAAGGTCTTAAAATCGACTAAATAATTGGGCAAGTATCTTAACATCTGAAAACTAATGGGGCTAAATAATGAGGGAGAAAAGAGTCCAGAAAACCGGCCCATCTCTCATTAAATCATAAATAGCTAACTCTGACAGTAACACTAGTATCACTAAAACATCTGAATAAGTGCGGAGAAAATTTAAAGTATAGTCTATGCCATTCATTATTTCATTTAACTCTTACAATACACGAGGATGCGTGTTTTTGTATTCTGGCTATTAAAAGACGATTTTATTCGGTTTTAAGAAGTCATTGGGGGAGTCGGAGGGTAAAATTACATATATTTTATTCATTTGATTTCTAGAGAGCCTGCCAAACCTGAGTAAGATCGTCTAATATTAGTCCAAATTAAGTGAAAATGGGTCCTCGAAGATTGAAGGAGTTATACTTCTACCAACAGAATTAAGCTTTTAAAAAAAATGCCCCCAAGACCAGCTTTCGAGATAAATGTGTATATTTTCGATAGGAAAATGTCCCAGCCAAAGACTGATACGTATGTGCATGCATTATATGTATGTACTATTGTGGACTAAAGTTCTGCTAGACCTGCCTGACAGAGAGTCGCAAAATGTTTTGGTAACACTGTTGCCACCCCCCCCCCCCCCCCTACCCATTCCATCCCCCCTCTTCCACCCTCTCTCAGCTAAGCCCCTCCTTCCCTCTCTATACTTGTTTCTTGTTTCACGTCTTTCTTGTTTCACGTTCTCCAGCTCACATCGAATCGTGTTATTATGAAGGTTTTCCTAATCTTCTTCCTAAAATGAAATATAATATCGTTATACTAGCATCACGTTACATAGTTCACGTTCATATGTGTCATTATATAATAACCTAACACAATATATAGTTCTATGATCCATTCGTGATGGAATTTATTAACCCCTTGAAGCTCTGACGCGTTTTAGCAGTTTATTTTTGGCAATCATTAGACGATTGTATGCAGCTTAGGAAGGATCTGTGGGGATTAAAAGGGTAAAGACATTCAATCAACCCTATGACTTCCACACATTCTTCCTAATCTGATTAAAATCCTCTATTAATAGCCAGCAAACAAAAAAGGAGCGTGTCATGGATCCTCAAAGGGTTAACTATATACTGTATGTTATATAATTCAAACTTGAATTTACTTTTGCATTATCATATCTTCATTCAGATATAATTAGGTAAGCCCATGTTTCTCAGTATCTGAAGTAAGCATGAATTTCACTGGCAAAGATTATATATTACTTAAAGGAGACCATTAAAACACATAAATAATTGACAATTACAATGTATAAATGTATGGTTAGTGTGTAATCTCAATTTACACCAGTCAACTCACCTCCCTCTTAACTACGCTACGCTCAAATTTATCAATTCACGTTTCGTAACGAGTGGACTCAAATACACGGCCACACTTTAAATCTGATTCACATTACACAGACTTGCAGGTTAATGTGTTAATGGAGGAGATCTGGCGTCTTTCATCTACCTTAGCGAGTGCTACTCCCTCCACGATTAACCACCTCCGTTCTGTGGTTGAGCATACTTATAATTAGCTATATTTTGACAACTATATGCAGCTAAGAAAGGATCTGTGGTATTTAGATGGATTAATTGAGTTAATATAAAGCCTTTTAATTGATACATGTATAGATATTGTATAGCTATACTCCATTCACTCGAGAGGGTGAGATTAAAGTTTTGGGCGAGGCCAACTGTTGGTGTTGAAGCGAGTGCTTTGGTTCTCCCTCCTTTCAAGTGGTACTACTGTAAAACGAGTTCGCGAGGGTGGGTTTGGTTCTTCTTTTCCCTTCGATTAACATAAACAAATGCAAAATTACAGTCCAGTGTATTATAGTATTGGATTGAATGTATAATAATTATAGCTACACCAAAATTATTTAGGCTCTGTTGCATCATAAAGTTGCGGCAAAATAATATGCCAATATGGTGTGAAATTTGGGTATATTAAACATGGCACGAATACATATGTCAAACATAAGGCAGTGGGAATATGTAAGCCAAAACAAACTATAATTTGTTAACTATGGTAATATCAATATGTCTATATCTATAACCACGAGTGAAGTATCTTAATTAAGGGATGTCGTTGCGTAGTATGAATAGATACTTTTTACTAACCCTTTTGGTACCGGTGACATATTATATATTTCATTATACTATCTATATTGACACTATTTTATGTAGATTAGGAAGGGTCTGTGGTAGATAAGGTTATATTCGCAATAGTCTGTAGCATTCTAAATACTTGCCCTTCTTTATCTTAAATAAATCGACAAATATTTACCAGAATATTTTGAAAAGGATATCACCGGTATTTAATTAGTTAAAATCTCATAATCGTAGCGTTAATAGGATGAAGATATTCATGCCCACATTTATATAAACACCAACCAAGGACAATATTCAAGGAACCAACAACCTCGTGGATCATGAAGTAAGATATAGATGTATGGTTAAGGAATCTTGTAAAAGATTACAATATGAGAATTCACCTAATGAAAAGAACGATTGTCATCCCTGTATGACATTAAATACTTAAGGTCTAGTTAATATGTAGGTATGTCAACAAAATTGATATTGGGTCAAACAGATCATAAGATACAAATCCCTTAATGTTTATTTAAAGTAGTATTAATAATATAATTAAGCTGTTTTCCTAAGAGATTAGATATATATTAGAATGGTAGAGGTATTGTTAACCCTTTCAGTACCGGTGCCGTCCTATAAACTATATTCTGGCTACTATCAGGCCATTATAAGTTTTCCAGCAAGTACTAGGCTTCGAACAATTTCACTTAAGCCTTTATAAGTCCACAAATCCTTCTTAAACTGCACAACATCGTCTACATATAGTAAGACTATAGTTATATATGTATCCAGACCATAAGGGGTTAAACACGCACCGAAAATATTTGGAGTTTGATTATCGCCTTGGCCAACAATGTGAGTACGGGTAGGTTTTCCATGCAGTATGACATTAAACTAAGAGCGCAATTGATATAAACCTATAAATAAACTGTAGCATATGTTTGTGAATTTTGTTATCCTAATTATAATTATACTTGTAACTAGTAGCTCTTTACACCATCAATTTGCTGAACATTATTCTCAAACCATGATTTCGCTATTCACCCTGTGAATACTAAATGCTAGAGTTGGTTACATATTATATAATACCCTTTTCTTCCTCCCACGTGAAATGAATGGATTTACATAATATACACACAATTTGCACATGTTCGTATATAGCTTGTACTGTACAGTATGCAAATCATGCCCATTTAGGGCCGAACCTGTTGTATACCAGGAGAAAAAATATGTCTTCGCTTTGAGTTTTATTTATGGTACTTTAACAACGACCTGCTAAATAAGAAAACACCGTAAAATTTAGTTATGGAGAGTCCTCAGTCAAATTGTTTGTTGTGGTTTACCCATATACTAAACGTCCCAGCCAGTTTGTTTCACATATCTATCTATCTATTGCAGGACACCATGATCCTCGAAGGAGTAGACACGAATGAATCGCCCCCATGCATCTCTGTCCCCTGACAGTGGACGCCCCTCCTCCCATCTAGCACCGCTTTAACACATATGCGTCTTAACTGTTTCAGAGATGATCATCATAATAATATGACACAGTGCAGTTATTACTATTTTGAGTTAATAGGTTATTTGGTGTTTACAAAATTACGAACTGGCACTTCAATATAACATACTTGAAAGTAATGCATCACAAAATAACAACAGAAACAATGTGACCTCGTGTTACCATACTAACTAAGGGAGGTGATGGCGTGGGTGAAAAGAAATATGTGTATAAAATGTAAGTAAATATAGGAATATAAAGATAAATCAGATTATAGTGTAATATTATTATTATTATTATTATTATTATTATTATTAGGACGTGGGTATTTGCACCCGACCGTGAAAATACCTCGAGCGGTATTTTCAACCGACCGTGTAAATAACACTGACCGGTAGGCCTATTTGCACCAGATGTTTGTCTCATTATGCGATACCGACATCAATACATTAATACAGATCCACTAATATAGAAGAGCTTTCGACCTTCATAAAGTACCGTGTAGGCTACCTTTTATATACTGTAATTATTTAAACATGAATACTGGTTTTGAATAATAATACTCGTTCTCTTGTTGCATTTCCAGACCACCATGGGATGGAATGTGGTGTGTTTGTTGGTGTTGTTGACGGAGATAGGTTTGGTGGTGACGGAGATATGATTGTTAGTGGCGGAGATACATTTGTTGGTGTTTGTAACAAATATGTTTGTTGGTGTTGGTGACAGATATACTTGTTGTATTATTCTATAAGTGAAATCTATAGTGTTGTATAACAATTTATGACGATCTGAAATGAGTGACAATTTATGAAAACATAAGATATTCCGCTCACTGCTTCACATATATTATTCTATATAAATCAGTTTTGACGTGGGTATTTGCACCCAGCGTTCTGTTATAAGGTTCGTTTTGCTATATTTACGTCTGTATCGAAATATATATAAGCCGACGCATAACACGATGATCGGGTGCAAATACCGTAGGGAGTTATATTCGCGGTCGGGCGCAGATACCGCTCCAGGTATTGTCACGGTTTGGTGCAAATACCCACTCCGTTATTATAATTATTTTATAAAGTTATAATAATATTGTGTTAGGTTTGTAAAATATGGCAAACATGAACTATGTAACGTAATATACATTTCACGATATGATGTTAATTTGTAGGAGTAAAATTTGAAAAATATGCAAAGCAATGAAAAAGTTCGATGAGAGAGAGAACATAGGGAGAGAGAGAGGTTATCTTGTGATTTTTCATCCCGTGGTTCTACATAGTGGTGGAAAGTAATCCCAAAGGAAGAGCGCATGGACGTGGAACAAGAAGAAAGTAGTAGAGAAAGAGGGGCTTAGCTGAGACAGGGTGGAAGAGTGGGGATGGAGGGGGGGGGGGGGGGAACAGTGTTACCAAAACAATTTGCGACTCTCTGTCAGACAGGTGTAGCAGAACTTTAGTCCACAATAGTACATGTATATGTTCAAGTTTGTATATACTGTACATGTTTATGGATGCTAACGCTTATGTATTGTATATGTATTAGATACACTGCATATGTGTTCATATATGTATGCATGTGTATAACCTGCTAATATTATCTTTTCGAATCAATCATGTCAAGTGTCATGAATTAATTGTTCCTAAATTAAGTATCAGCTTTCAGCAATTCTTAGTAACTTTAATTAATATAAGTTACTAGCAATTTTAAATTAATCCTACACCAATCTACGCCACCCTAACATGGATTGCTATTAAGCTATTAAGGTATTTTCCTTTGTATATTTACAGCCCATGGCTGATTACACATACACAATATATCCTCCCAACACTGCAGAAAAACAAACATCGCACACATACACACATCGAAACAGTACATAATCATCTCAGCCAACAAGTGAAGCAATACCTCAGAGTGTATAGCAACGTTCATCTCTCTCTGTTAGACCTCAACTAATACAACAGCACACATCTAAACCCAGTATCACACGTGCCCCTGTTAATGCAATTTTCCTTGGAAATTGCGGTCTTACAGTTTCTAAATATGAAGTTGTAAGAACATTTATCTACCTGAAATAACCTACCTGCAACTTAATAGGTTCTGATATAAATGCAAAATATCCCATTAATGTTTCTGGAGAATTTTGGTCATCGAAAATTGACGATAAAGGTTATCGTGTCATACCTCAGATAATCAAGCAACAATTCAAAACAGCCTAAAACTAATGCAAAAGAAAATTAAAGATACATGATGTGGGGAAAAGCCATCGTATAAATCCAACTTAACCCTTTCGCTGCGGGTGACGTTCCGGAACGTCCTGGCAAGTTACAGCAATTTGCAGGCTTTAAAAGCCTGTAAAAAACGTAAAAATCGAGTGTCAGTGGGCGGGAGCGTGAGGGGCCCACCTCCGACCCTCAGAGCACCGAGCGGCTCACTGAGGTTGACTGTGTCTCGGGCGAGTCTCTCTCTGTCTCTCTCAACAGTTTAGCCACGCGAGCGAGTGTTACATAATAGCGGGGTCACGCGTTTCACTGGCACCACTGCGCGTAAACCAGACCACATACAGGGTCCGTTCCGGTGTAATTTTGAAGCTATTTTCGCCTAGTTTTCGGCAGAATACACTTCATTTAATGCAGATGCTTAATTTATAATTCAGGAGTGCCTGAATATGCCCTAAATAGCCCAAACATAGCTGCAGCCAGAGGGTTAAGGAAACGATACAACTCTCACTTATTCCAACCAACCTCCCAGAAACCCGAAGAACATTGGTGAAACTCAACCAAGCCATCATCCAATACTAACGGTAACAAAACAAAGACTAAATGAACGGAAAACAAATTCATATGGCAGCGCAGCATCAAAGCCCATTGTCGCCGGAAAAATACGAGCAACGAAAATTCAACTAAGTAACATTTTCCAGTACCAAGTAAGGATCCTATAGTAAATGTAGTACCAAGAAGAGAGAAAAGGTAAAGGTAAACATACAGAACAAGTGAGCTTTTCCGGCAACTTTGATCCGCAACTCTAGTGGTATGGCAACATTTGTGAGAAAGACATCCAGTTAAGGGGGATGGGCGTAATTATTTGCTCATTTGTATATTTTTGTATTATTTTTTTAGTTCCTCCCTAGACCTCCATCAAGCTTAAACAAATAAATAAAATACACCACCCAAAAACCCTCCTTCAAGATACATTTGTACATTTTTCGATAAAAAAAAATCCCTCTTAAATTAGAGGCTCGCTAACGCTCGCCAGGAAAAAAATCGACACCTAAATGACACGAAAAGTCTTAATATTGACAAAGAAATAGGCCGAAAGGTCTTTAAATCGCCATACTAATTAGCCGAACGTCATACAATTTGAAAACTAATGGGGCTAAACACGAGGAAGAAGAGGGACCAGAAAAACGACCCATCTCCCATTAATCCGTCTCAAGTATCGTCAGACCCAGAACAATGGGAAAGACATCGCTGACACAGTAATCAAGCAACAAAACACCTACGTTACCTGCTTATACTACCTGGATCAGGAATGGCCAACATGGCATCAATCTTACTTCAGAAGTAATTAGAGTTAACAAAGCCATTAACGCCGTACCTGATCCATCTCCTCAAGTTCTCTCTCTCTCTCTCTCTCTTTTACAGGCATTTAAGACTGGTTTACATCCTACTTTACCTCAGCATGCACATTTTAACGTTGGGGTTGTGGCAGGGCCGAACATACAGATACTCGTACGCGCTCTAAGAGTGTGTGTGCCTGTCTGTTAAGCTATACGTTTGTCCGTCTTTCTGTTTATCTTTATTTGTCTGTATACATATTTATCTCACTGTATTTCTATGTATTTGTCTATATGTTTGTTTTTCTTTCTATCACACACGCACGCAATCTCATATATTCAAGCGCGTCTAGAACATAGACATGCACTCACCCACACTGAAAACAATAGTTGGTCGAGCGAGTAATTTTGATTAGTCCAGCCCTATGTGTAAACAATAATTCATCATGAGCAATTGTCATTAATAAAGTTATTAGTCTACCTGGAGTTAAATTAGTCCAGTCAGTCAGTCAGTCAGTAGCCAAACCCTCACTCTCTTAAAGGGGTAGGGAGGATTAGCAAAAAAAAGGCTTGCTGATCCCTTAGTGGGAGTAAATTCTGGAGGTGGGATTCCCAGTCCCAACCTTCAGGTGCTATCTGCGCCACAAAAGTGACGAGTCGCCACATCAATCCGACATGTACTCACAAGTTAGTCATCTGATTAAATCAAATTAATCTAGCGTGATTTACAATGCTGACACTTTTTATGATACCAATAGTTTACTGTTTTGCCATTCATGGTAGAATTATAGCTTCTGACTAACTATATTGACTTATGTTATTTAATCAATTCTGCGTAAGCAGAGTTTGGTATCCCCCCCCCCCCCGTATAATGGGTACCACACAAAAAAAATGTCTGTCGTCGTCGTCGTCGTCGTCGTCCGTCTGTCTCGGAACTCCTCCTAGACCGTTGGACGGATTTTCACCAAATTTCACACGAACATTTGTTGCGTGAATGCAAACGTCAGTCAAAAAAGATTTTTTGAATTTATGCAATAGTTATGATTTTAGGTCCAAAATATGGTTTTGCCCCCCCCCCCCCCAAACCCTCCCGGAATCTCCCCCCCCCCCAGCAATGATGGCGTTCTGGGAGCGAAAACATCTCGCTACACATTTGCTAGGTTAAGTTAGTTTAGTTGGCATTAGAAGTGATGGTAGTAATATTTGGATTTATGGTGATAGTAGTGATAATGGCGATAATAGTAGTGATGATGATGACAGTAGTGATGATGATGACAGTAGTAGATATGATGGTGACAGTAGTAGTAATGATGGTCATTAGTAAATAGTAGTAAATTAGTAAAAAATTAGTAAACAGTAGTGATGATGGTGACAAGTAATGATGATAGTTGTAGTGATAATAATGACAGTAGTGACGATGGTAGTGACGATGGTGTGAGTATTAGTGATGATGGTGAGTAATAGTGAGGATGGTGAAATTTGTAGTGATGACGATAGTTGTGGTGATGAAGTTCATAGTAATGGTGATGATGGCAGTAGTAGTGATGATGGTGACAGTAGAATAAATTATGGTAATATTTGTGACAGTAGTAATGATGATGGACAGTGATGATGGTGAGAGTAGTAGTGATAATTGTAATTGTAGTAGTGTTGATGATCATAGTAATGGTGATGATGACAGTACTTGTGATGATTGTGGCAGTTGTAGTGATGATGGCAGTAGTAGTGATTATGGCAGTAGTAGTGATTATGTTGATTGTGATTGATGATGGTATTAGTAGTGATGATGGTAACCCATCGCAGAGTTGGGTATGCCGTTTTGATTTTGGGCAAAACGGCATGTCTACTTTGGTATCGCCCCCCCGTATAGTGGGTACGACACGAAAAAAATGTCTGTCGTCGTCGTCGTCCGTCTGTCTCGGAACTCCTCCTAGACCGTTGGACGGATTTTCACCAAATTTCACACAAACATTTGTTGCGTGAATGCAAAAGTCAGTCAAAAAAGATTTTTTGAATTTATGCAATAGTTATGATTTTAGGTCCAAAATATGGTTTTGCCCCCCCCCCCCACCCCAACACTCCCGGAAACCCCCCCCCCCCCAGCAATGATGGCGTTCTTAGCGTGTGACTAAGAACGCATTTGTTCTGGGAGCGAAAACATCTCGCTATGCAGTTGCTAGGTTAAGTTAGTTTAGTTGGCATTAGAAGTGATGGTAGTAATATTTGGATTTATGGTGATAGTAGTGATAATGGTGATAATTGTAGTGATGATGATGACAGTAGTGATGATGATGACAGTAGGGTCCAAAATATGGTTTCCCCCCCCCCCACCTCCCGGACCCCCCCCCCCTCCCAAACCCTCCCGGAACTCCCCCCCCCCAGCAATGATGGCGTTCTGGGAGAGAAAACATCTCGCTACGCATTTGCTAGGTTAAGTTAGTTTAGTTGGCATTAGAAGTGATGATGGTAATATTTGGATTTATGGTGATAATAGTGATAATGGTGATAATTGTAGTGATGATGGTTGTAGTTGTATTGATGATGATGACAGTAGTGATTATGATGACAGTAGTAAATATGATGGTGAAAGTAGTAGTAATGATGGTCATAATAGTAGTGATGATGGTGACAAGTAATGATGATAGTTGTAGTGATAATAATGACAGTAGTGATGATGGTAGTGACGATGGTGTGAGTATTAGTGATGATGGTGAGTAGTAGTGAGGATGGTGAAATTTGTAGTGATGATGACGATAGTTGTGGTGATGAAGTTCATAGTAATGGTGATGATGGCAGTAGTAGTGATGATGGTGACAGTCGAATAAATTATGGTAATATTTGTGACAGTATTAATGATGATGGTTATAGTAGTAGTGATGATGTTAACAGTAGTAATGATGATTGTAAGATGGTGGTGATGATATTAGTAATGATGGTTGATAGTTGTAGTATCAATGATGATAGTAGTGATTAAGATGCTAGTGACAATGGACAGTGATGATGGTGAGAGTAGTAGTTATAATTGTAATTGTAGTAGTGATGATGATCATAGTAATGGTGATGATGACAGTACTCATGAGGATTGTGGCAGTTGTAGTGATGATGGCAGTTGTAGTGATGATGGCAGTAGTAGTGATTATGTTGATTGTGATTGATGATGGTATTAGTAGTGATGATGGTAACCCATCGCAGAGTTGGGTATGCCGTTTTGATTTTGGGCAAAATGGCACGTCTACTTTATTAATAATTTGTCAGAAGACGAATCATAATTTCTCCAACCTAATTTCCACTTGCGTATTGGGCTCGAATAAATTAATCAGTTGACTTACTTCAATAGGGCTTGAATAATCAACTCTGCGTAAGCAGAGTTTGGTATCGCCCCCCTGTATAGTGGGTACCACACGAAAAAAATGTCTGTCGTCGTCGTCGTCGTCCGTCTGTCTCGGAACTCCTCCTAGACCGTTGGATGGATTTTCACCAAATTTCACACAAACATTTGTTGCGTGAATGCAAACGTCAGTCAAAACAGATTTTTTGAATTTATGCAATAGTTATGATTTTAGGTCCAAAATATGGTTTTGCCCCCCCCCCCCACCTCCCGGCCCCCCCCCCCCCCCCCCCTCCCAAACCCTCCCGGAACTCGCCCCCCCCCAGCAATGATGGCGTTCTGGGAGGAGAAAACATCTCGCTATGCATTGCTAGGTTAAGTTAGTTTAGTTGGCATTAGAAGTGATGGTAGTAATATTTGGATTTATGGTGATAATAGTGATAATGGTGATAATTGTAGTGATGATGGTTGTAGTTGTATTGATGATGATGACAGTAGTGATGATGATGACAGTAGTAATATGGATGACAGTAGTAGTAATGATGGTCATAATAGTAGTGATGATGGTGACAAGTAATGATGATAGTTGTAGTGATAATAATGACAGTAGTGATGATGGTAGTGACGATGGTGTGAGTATTAGTGATGATGGTGAGTAGTAGTGAGGATGGTGAAATTTGTAGTGATGATGACGATAGTTGTGGTGATGAAGTTCATAGTAATGGTGATGATGGCAGTAGTAGTGATGATGGTGACAGTAGAATAAATTATGGTAATATTTGTGACAGTAGTAATGATGATGGTTATAGTAGTAGTGATGATGTTAACAGTAGTAATGATGATTGTAAGATGGTGGTGATGATATTAGTAATGATGGTTGATAGTTGTAGTATCAATGATGATAGTAGTGATTAAGATGCTAGTGACAATGGACAGTGATGATGGTGAGAGTAGTAGTGATAATTGTAATTGTAGTAGTGATGATGATTATAGTAATAGTGATGATGACAGTACTCATGATGATTGTGGCAGTTGTAGTGATGATGGCAGTAGTAGTGATTATGTTGATTGTGATTGATGATGGTATTAGCAGAGGTGGGCATGTGCACGCCATTTGGCGCTCTGCGCTCTGTGATCCGGTGCGCATTACCAATATAGAGGAGCGCGGAGCGAGGAGCGGCAAAATTCTGAAATCGGAGTGCAGGCGTGGAGCGCAGCTAGAAATTCGCGCTCCTTTCTGGCGCTCCGGAGGCGATTTTTCCTGTCAACAACAGGTACAAGAACGTCATTATCGTGTACAGTCATCGTACCGTTCGTACGGTGTTACTTACGGTGTTAGTGAACTGTGATACAGTGATACTATGATAGTGACAGACTGACAGTGTTACAGTTGTTAATTTTTTTTTTTTTTTTTTTTTTGGCTTTTGCTAACGCAAAGTAAACCTTACGGGCAAGTTACGGTTTACGAAGGGGCCTAAGGGTAAGTCTGGTAGTGGTATAGCCCGAGCCTGTCTGACTCTCTGATAGTCAAAAGACACTATAGACTTCAGAGACTTTTATCATTTTATGGTATCGATACTATCGGAATGTTACTTGAATGTATGGGTGGGAGGGTGGTTTGGGGGATGGTTGGGGGAAGGTAGAAGCGTAATTGACTCGTGTTACAAATATAAAGCCGATTGGTGAGGTAGTTTCGCCACCACAGATTTTATTTGTTTTCCTTTTCTTCGTACGGATACGCTGGAAGTGGGTTGTGGGAGGCAGCTGGGGGTGTGGTGGAGGGAAGGCATAAGGGTAAGGCACTTGTCAAACATATATGGAACCGATTGGTGCAATCGTTTCGCCGCCACAGATTTTTTTTTTTTTTCCTTGTGAGGCGACCGATAGTCAGCGAGTGGGTGGGAGGAGGGGTTTGGGGTAGTGGTGGTGCCGTGGTGGGTATGCAGAAGGGTAAGGTACATGTGGTAAAAAACTAAAAATATGAAAGCCATAGGTGCAGTCGTTTCGCTGCTACGATTTTTTTTTCGGCGAGTCAGTATATAATTATATACGGACCTGGCACTGGGCGTGACAACTGACATCTGACAAGACCCTAGTCCCGGCCGTATATTATATATATAATTATTATAAATTATATACCGCCGGACCTGGCAGTTTCGGACCTAGTTTCTCAGTTTGGACAGTTTCTGTAATTCTTTATGTCATATCATAGATATCAATGGACAGTCACAATGTCACAAACTCACAATGATATCAATCATATCATATCATTGACATTTGCAATGATATCAATCATATCATATCATTGACATTTGATTCATTGATATGACATAAAGAATAACAGAAACTGAGAAAGTGAGAAACTTAAACAGTTAAACTTCAGAAAGACACCATGACTTGAGGTTTTTTGATTGTTTTGAATTCTTGGAATTTAGTGAAGTGAAAGACAAAGGACAAAGTGAAGGACAAAGGTAAATAATTAAATAACTTCTAGAAGCTGTTTTGTTTGTTTTGTTTTTTATATACCTATTTTTGGGAGCGCGGAGCGCAGGAGCGCGGGGCGGGAAGCGCATCGGGTCTGCTGACAAAAGGAGCGCGTGAGCGCTGCCACATTACCTTATGTCTGATGAGCGCGGAGCGCTGCCGCATTACCGGTCCCACCGGAGCGCGCCCACCTCTGGGTATTAGTAGTGATGATGGTAACCCATCGCAGAGTTGGGTATGCCGTTTTGATTTTAGGCAAAACGGCACGTCTACTTTATCAACTCTGCGTAAGCAGTGGGATTGATGGTGATAGTAGTGATGATGGTGATAATAGTAGTGATGATGGTTGTAGTTGTATTGATGATGATGATAGTAGTGATTATGATGACAGTAGTATATATGATGGTGACCGTACTAGTAGTAGTGATGGTCATAATAGTAGTGATGATGGTGACAAGTAATGATTATAGTTGTAGTGATAATGGTGACAGTAGTGATGATGGTAGTGACGATGGTGTGAGTATTAGTGATGATGGTGATTAGTAGTGATGATGGTGAAAGTTGTAGTGATTATGACAATAGTTGTGATGATGAAGATCATAGTAATGGTGATGGCAGTAGTAGTGATGATGTGATAGGATACATGATGGTAATACTTGTGACAGTAGTAATGATGATGGTTATAGTAGTAGTGATGATGTTAACAGTAGTAATGATGATTGTAAGATGGTGGTGATGATACTAGTAATGATGGTTGATAGTTGTAGTATCAATGATGATAGTAGTTATTAAGATGGTAGTGACAATGGTGACAGTAGTAGTGATGATGAGAGTAGTAGTGATGATTGTAATTGTAGTAGTGATGATGATCATAGTAATGGTGATGATGACAGTAGTAGTGATGATTGTGGCAGTTATAGTGATGATGGCAGTAATAGTGATGATTGTGATTGATGATGGTATTAGTAGTGATGATGGTAACTTATCGCAGAGTTGGGTATGCCGTTTTGATTTTGGGCAAAACGGCACGTCTACTTTATTAATAAATAATTGGCTAACACAAACTATTTTTTGACAAATTTGTCCAGTAAGCGACTAATTATTAATTGACTAATGGTGAAGTGATATGGCCACCATATTGCCTACCACTTTGATGGTGTAGTCAGCTTTCGTAGCTGTGGACCAGTGGTTCCCCTCTCTAAAACACTCATGTTCCTGGTATGATGTCAGCCAAGATCTTTGCGAGGGTAGACAAAATACAAAATCAGTGGGGGAAGTGACGTCTGGATGAAAGCCTACCCTAGGTCTGTTCCTTCAATGCTATTGGTGTTGATCCACATAGTGAAAGTGGCACTGGGGAACGGGCGGTGGGCATGGCTGGGATCCTGGAGGCGGTTTCTGCCATAGACCTCCCCTTGGAAAACAGGCGTCAGAATATGATATATGTATGTTGACTGATTGGAGTTGGCCAATTAAATTATATGGTTGGACTAGATTTTAATAGGCGCAGGACTTTTTTTTTCAGTGTGTGATGGAAATTGTGTTTGAGTGGTCATACCGTTAAACATATAATCCTACTGACTTATGATATATATAGGAGACTCTAGTCGTGCTGTGCTTTGTTTCAGTATTTCGATAATAGGCCACGGACATGCCTACAACAAATCTTGTAACCATAATGTTAGTAGTTCACAAGTATCCACTGTAAATATTATATAAATACTGTCAGCTTCACTACAATTATGTAGGCTTGTAGATAGTACATGCACGTTCAAATATACTTACGCTTTATTTATGAATACATACAATCATATACCGACTTATTCGATAGTACACACACACACATACACATACACTCATCCTTACATAGATGCACACACCCATCCTGCTATAGATATACACAACATTCCTAACATCCATAGTCACCCATCCTAAAGTACACACACAACCAGCCAAACACACATACACACACACACACACACACACACACACAAACAAATATATATATATATATATATATATATATATATATATATATATATATATATATATTATATACAGTATACACACACATACACACACACACACACACACACACACACACACACACACACACACCCATTAACAGCCCCCACAGTCCCATTTGGGAGAAGTAAACAGTTCCCCAGGTATATATACTTCGTCCATGCAATGTATTGGTGTCTGTGGGTTGATGGGTTGGTGCACACGTGTGTGTTTGTGTATGTCGCCTATGTGTCAATCATTTGTTGATTCAACGGTGCAAATTTCTCAATATTTCTAAGTTTATGTGTAAAAGTAGATTGAGCCGACAGTTTAAGTGTACAGTATACTAAGTTTAAAGATATTTAGAAACAGAGTGTTTAAAGTTAGGTTAGTTAAACAAATAAGGTTAATTAAATTAGGTTAGGTAAAGTTTGATCAAGCTAATTTGACCTAGGTTTAGAAAAACGAATAATGTACACGTTAGCATGCATCATTTTCGCTTGTACTGATATTCATAATGGCGTAGAAGTGTGTGTGTGTGTGTGTGTGTGTGTGTGTGTGTGTGTGTGTGTGTGTGTGTGTGTGTGTGTGTGTGTGTGTGTGAACAAGCATTGGTGGGTTCATTGGTACACATTTCATGATATTTGTAGGTTTCTGTGTGAAATTAGATTGAGCTGACAGCTGAAGTGTGCACATATTTTTAAAGTACACATAAAACAGTGTTTTAAGTAGGTTAGATTAGGCTAGGTAAGTTAGGTTAGGTTACTTTTGATCTAAATAGTTTTTGTTTTAATTAATTTAATATATTTCCATAAGTAGAAATAGAGGAAGTCCACAAATTTATAAAAGTGACTGTACATAGCTCAATTTATGTATGCTACTTTAGTTATATAAGGAAGGACTACACAAAGTTAAACATAGAGACATAATCTATTAATTTAGTTGTTTATTTAAGTTTGTGTATTTGCTGTTCCATTACCCATATACTGTATATCTAAAATAGCATATCATATAAGTAACAATGTAATTTATTTTTCCCAACCTCTTTTCGCAACTTTTTATTGACTGCTTCTGAAATATAATTTTATAAAATATACATATACTAATTTACCTTCAGTCTAAAGTTGCCAATACCAGTAAAAGAGTTATAAAATATTACGAAGATAATGTGAATCCAGAGTTGCAGGAAAAAAATGTTGGTGTAAATCCGCCATAACGGCTTACACTGTTGGAGGATTATGGGGCCCACCTCATTTTTCTCTTTCTCCCTCTCTCTCTGGGTTGTATCCATTTGGTCCCATTCAGCCTACTGTTTTAAGACGCTTATCCCCATCCAGGTGTAATTTTTTTCCTGGCGAGTGTTAACGAGCCAGCATATTTAAAAACATTTTTTTTGACAGCAGGCTAAATTTGTGCATTGTTCGATAGGAAAACGTCTCAGGCGAAGCCGGATTTCTCCATACAATGCTGGCTCTCTATCGCTCGCAAGGACAAATTACATTTTCAAATACAAATGCATTTTCTGCACAAAAAGAAAGAAAAGGAAAGAAGAGCACACGATGAAAATATGATTAAATAATATTCTCTCTGTTGTGCACTTGCAACCAACCAAACAAACTGAAGAAAACACAAATTCAATAGATTCTAACACACTAATATATATATACATTAAGTAATCCAACCATATAAACATCAAACACACGTACAAATACACACAAACGCAGAGACAAACAAACAAACGTCCTGTAACAATACTGTCTTAAGGGGAGATGGTCGGTTTTGCTGGACACCTTCTCCTTCATGCTTAGCCCCATTAGTTTTCATATTTTAAGACGTTCATTAGTTTGGCGATTTTAAGACCTGTCACACCTTTCCCTTGTCAATAATAAGACTTTTCGTGTCATTTAGGTGTAGATTTTTTCCTGGCGAGCAACAGCGAGCCTGTAATTTAGGAGGAACTGGCCTTCGGCCCCGACATTTTTCTACTGAAAAATGTACTATTTATCTTTTTTTAGTTTGATGGAGGTCTAAGAAGGAAACTAGAACAACAATAAATACATGAAAAAATAGACCAACAAGTGAACCATCCCCCTTTAAATAACTACCATTAGCAAAAGGGGCTATGCTCTACCTAAACGAAGTACAATAACCTGCAATGATAAGTGGTACAATATTTAATTGAACAATTCTGATTATCTGATATAACGTACCGAAACATTCCCTTTAGCCACATGCCCCGCGTCAGTGTTTTCAATGACCTCATAACACACACACACACACACACACACACACCTACACACACACACACACACACACACACACTAACCCATCACTGTAATACTCATTTACTGTCGTAAATGACCACCATTAGCAAGAGAGATTATAATAAATCTGCCTATACACGACGCATTAGTGTAAAAACTATTATAATAGTTTATGCTCCATACACTCTGTATGTTATTATCCTATAATCTATGTAATGCCTCATAACGTACATAAACTTCTCAAACCACAATAATTGGAATAACCTTGCATTCTACACATCATTCATAAACTACACATTTTCTCACAACTGTTTAAACACAGCCAACCAACAAACTGAAATGAGCTAAACAATAATAAACAAGCACACATAGCAAGAACAAAATACACACACAAACACATTCGCACAACACGTACACAAATAAACACACAATGTAGCCCTAACACACACACACACACACACATACTAACTCATCCCTGTGATACCCGTGTACCATTAATGTCCTAAATGGCACCATTAACTAGAGAGGTTATATTCTGCCTACACCCAACACATTAGTCTGCAAACTATTGGACTAAAACAACTTTTCTAATAATTCACATGTGATGCATCACTCATGAAACATTTGTGTTCTTCACAAACAACTTAACAAACTGTAAGCACACACACACACACACACACACACGCTCAAACACACACACACACACACACACACACAATTTCTGAGAGAACTGCAATAATTTGACCATCCCACGGGTGAAAACAAAGTCAGTGGTTGATTAGAATCAAGTGAACACGCGTGGTAGATAGAGTGCTTCACCTTAAGGTTAGATAGTTTGTAATTTACAAGGTGTTCGGGAATCATTTGAATCTGTCTGTACAATCATTCATAAAATTAGGGGAGTCCTTATATATACCCATATACTGTATATATATATATACGGGTATATATATATATATATATATATATATATATATATATATATATAATATATATACTGTATATATATATATGTATATATATATACTGTATATATATTTAAATACATAAAATCATATAGTTTTGCATGAATAGACTTTTATTATAAACTTTTATTGTACACTATGTTTACCCACATGACCGAGATAGAATCGAAACTACCGTTTCTTTGGAATTTTTATTTCTTCTTATGTGGATAGAATATCCATCCAAGTACTCACGGCATTGTAAAATTCCATTACGTTAGATATACAACTATATTAATAATTAATCATAAAAAATAGTCGACCACTCATAAGTTACAATGAAAGTTATTAATATACCTATATTAATGAAACTTATTTAATACATTAACATATTCAATTTCCAAACAGATAAACACATTTTCATTGAAATTAATATATACAAAAGTATTTCCGTCAACTGGTAATTATGCCGAAAGAAACTCAGTTGTAAGTAATTATCATTAAATTCAGTGCCAATCTCAGTAATTACTTGCTACATCAATTTACGGCACTTATCAAGTAAATGGACAATAATTATAGATAAATTACCTAATACACGTGTGGTGGAGTGGTCATGCCACTGGATTGGTAATCCAATGGACCCTGGTTCAAATCCCGATATGTCAATGGGAAGATATTATTGGGATTGAATTTGTGCTGTACCTAGTATCAGTGCATTACCACAAAGCCCACCGAAATGCCAAAACAATACCCTCATTGTTCCCTGATTAAATAACACTGTATGAATATTCCCATATTCAAAATATGTTACAGGGGGACAATGCCTAGTGAGTTCACTGCTCAATAGGTGGCGTTCTGAGAGTGAGGGTCTGAGTCTGGAGGGTGAGACGGTGAAGCACTTGAGCGAAGCAACCAGCCGCTTCAGAGATGGAGCTGCTTTGAGCCATGATGGATGCTTCACATGTCTCACTCCCCAGGCTGGAACAAGACCTCACGGGCTTCACCGTGTTGAGCGGTGGAATGTACAGGCTCTCAGCCTATGCCCGAGAGGGAGTAGTTGGAATATAGAAAAAAAAAAAAAAAAAAAAAAAATGACACAGAACACAATAATTATTACACCAGCTATACTTCATGCTTAGCTTTATTGCCGTTACTTTAATTATACAGAAATGTTCAACATTAATTTAATGTAAAAGAAAAGTAGAATAGTAACTAGAACTAGGTGTGTGTGTGTGTGTGTGTAAGTGTATTATGGTAAAGTATAGTCCATTACTACAATTATATGCATATAATGGTAAGTAATGTTCAGCTATGAATTAAAACCTCTATTCATTGATGTTAACTTAGAGATATAACCTATACAATTGTGAGCACTAATAATGTTACACCTACTGTATATATAGCTTTGAACCATTAGAGCCACGGTCTAAAGTATCTGGGATATATTAAAGCATTGTAGTATCTCCTTTGTATTCGATATCTATTCGAAATTCCCCTTCATTCTCACTATTCCATCTCCACTACTCCACCCCCTTCTATTTCCACTACTCCACCTCCCTTCCATCTCCACTACTCTCCATCCCATCCATCTCCACTACTCCACCCCTTCCATCTCCACTACTACACATACCTTCCATCTCCACCTCCCTTCCATCTCCACTACTCCACCTCCCTTCCATCTCCACTACTCCACATTCTATCCATCTCCACTACTCCACCCCTTCCATCTCCACTACTCCATCCCTTCAATTTCCACTACTCCACCTCCACATCCCTTCCATCTCCACTACCCTACATATCATCCCTCTCCACTACTCCACATATCATCCATCTCCACTACTCCACATCCCATCCATCTCCACTCCTCTGCACCCCTTCCATATCCACTACTCCACCTCCCTTCCATCTCCTCTACTCTGTTTCCTTTCCATCTACACTACTCCACCTCCCTTCCATATCCACTACTCCACCTCCCTTCCATATCCACTACTCCACCTCCCTTACATATCCACTACTCCACCTTCCCTTCCATATCCACTACTCCACCTCCCTTCCATATCCACTACTCCACCTCCCTTACATATCCACTACTCCACCTTCCCTTCCATATCCACTACTCCACCTCCTTTAGATTGACAGAAATGGGGTTAAAGGTCAAACTAATGGGGCAAATGTCTTAAAATCTCAAACTAATGGGGCGAATGTCTTAAAATCTCGAAACAAATGGGCTAAACCTGAGGCAGAAAGGGCTCCACAAAATAAATATACAGTATAAATAAATAATTGAATAAATGAATAAATACACTCTTAGGTAAAAAAAAACTCTCCCTCTGGAACACAAACACCGGGACCCCTACTAACTTCTTGGATCCAGTTATAGAACTGGAAAACAGGAAAGCTATAAGTAAAGTTAGTGACTTAAGTTAGCCACAATGGATGGGAAGGGAGTCTTGGGTGGAAAGAGAGAGAGAGAGAGAGAGAGAGGGGGGGGGGGGGGGGGTGATGAGATTGGGTACAGGTGTGAGGGTATAGTGGATCTCTCTCTCTCTCTCTCTCTCTCTCTCTCTCTCTCTCTCTCTCTCTCTCTTTCTATCTCTCTCTCTCTCTCTCTCTCTCTAGCGATAGGACTAACAGAGATAAGGTTATGATCGAAAGAGCCCAACGGAGAGAACATATTTACGGTGTAAACAGAAGGATTAGAGATTAGAAATAAGGCAAGGATGTTGGTCAGGGATACGAGTAGGATGCTGAACTACTCTAGGTCATTTAAGATAATATGTAAGCTTGTTCACCAGGTTGGTCAGTGAAATGAAAGGAAAGCCATTGGTGGTGGTGAACATTGAAATTTCGTCATGGAAATGTAAGAAAAAGGAGAAATTCAGAATTGGGAAAGTCAGTAGAGTTAGGGGAGAAGTAGCACATACATATTTATAGTTCAAGAGTGACAGGAGAGTTTGAGCCAAATAGTTGAGAATTCAGAGGAGTCGAAGTCGGGAACACGGGAAGAATAATGAGTTTGTTGTGTACATACACACGACTAGAATATAAGCAAAAATAGGAGGAGACAAAGAAGGAGCTACTGGTAGTTGCTTCAGACACCGGAGTATCGATGAGGAAAAGAAGATCAAGTTTGTTGGAGGAGAGGTGGTGTTCAACAGAGGGGACATTAGACAAAAGGCCGCAAATATTGCACAATTATACGGCCAGAACATTTTGAGGGATCGTTAGGGGAATGTCATTAACTGTGCAATAGACAAGACAAAGCAATGTATACTTGGCCAACTCTAATGCTTACAAAACTGATCGATCTGACTGAATATCGCTTATTCGTCTTCGTCTTTTTCAGTCTAGCTTCCACTTATGGACTGGCCTGTAGAGAATATTAGCATGAGCAGAGCGTGATTAGAAGAGAGTAGGACAAAAGATTAGGAGAGGAAGTATAGTCACAGGGCTAATACTTTTCACATATCATCCCTTTCCCACCACTCTCACCTCCCCTCTTTATTCCCAACCCTCCCCTTACTACTTGATTTTTGTATTTTCTACTGACAAGCTGTCTATTGAGTCACAGTCATAAGATCTGCACGCGAGGTGGAAGGTACGTACATATGCTTTTGCTTCATCGATTGCTTGAAAGAGTCGCCAAGGTGACAGCACCTTTACCCACGGATTGATTAAGCTGCTTACTCTTGACAAGCTATTTGACCATGAGTGTGTGAACAGGTGTAGCGAAGATGGATATAAATGTAAAAGTGGGTGGGAAAATGTAAGGTAAGTGTAAATGTATGTGGAAGGTGTAGTGCGGGTGGACGGAAGGGTGTAAATGGGTGGGAAAGTATAGTGAGGGTTGAAGGAAGGATGTAAGTAGCGTAGGAAAGTATAATGAGGGATGCAAGCAAGTTTAAAGTGAGTCATGGTATTACGAAAATATATTAAATATTTAAACATTATTTTGAGGATGAGCAGTGTTTTGAATTTTATGGATAAGTATTAATACCCCTGTCAAGTGTACACGTTTATAAGAACATAGCCAGATATATTGATACAAACATAAAACTAGGCAAACCATCACACACAAGCAAATAGACGAACAGACAATAGTGAAAACATTGCATGTCACCTTCAAACTCAATTTTGCACTGGATATTGCCTGCAGCCTACAAACACATATACAAATTCACGAAATGCTGAAAGACAAGAGAGTTCACCTTGAAATCCATCACAACCCACATACGTGTGGGTGCGGATGTGGGTGTGTGTGTGTGTGAGTGTGTGTGTGTGTGTGTGTGTGTGTGTGGCGGGGGGGGGGGTCACCAAATTCACCCTCATCTAGCCTACCCAAAACCTTATCTAACCTTGCCTCAACCCATCATATCTTTACCAAATTTCACCCAGTATATCATCGTCTATCCTTACCAAATCTCAACTCATTATATCTTCACCGAAGCTATTTATCTTTACTTAACCTTTACATCGCCATTGCCTCGTCCAAGATATCTATTTTGTTTTCCGAACACAGACTAAGGTAACTTTAATTCTAGTCTGATATACTCTAACCTATATTAAAGTAAAATATGCTACAGTACTGCCCTAGCTTAGCCTACAAAACTTTCGCAAAAGATATCTTATCATGCACTAGTTTTTACTTTACATAACGTAAACCTAATCAAATATATTTTAATCTAACCAAATTAAAACATTGCGTAAACTATCCTAGTCTAACCTAACCTAACCATGACTGAGGTACCAAATTTGTTTTAAACGATTGAAAAATCGAGTCTATGACGACATGACGGGTTCTTCATGAGGTGATCTCCCTGCTCCTGTAGTGTTCCAGTGCTATACAACAGTGTAAATACCCATGTCACCATCAGCTGACTGTACAGAGGATGGACGACTATTTTTTTTTTAGAATCTGTGCAGACGTCATGGCAGAGCATCTTTCATTATCATGAGATGTCGTGGCTTATATAACACACTTCTAATATCTAGTTGCTGCAAAAATAAACACGTAAGATTAACCCCTTCAGTACGATGACGCCTCTTTTAACCTCGTAAAATTGCTGAGATTAGACGACTGTATTCAATTTTACGAAAGTTCTATGTTATTGAGACGGTTTATTCAGTTCGTATTTAACACTTTGAGTCCTTGTGGTATGTTACAAGCTAAAACAATCATTTAACGGTAACTAGAATGAGATGAAAATTACGTCAGGGTGCTGAAAGGATTAACGCATAAGAAATATTTACTCAACTGTAGCCAAACTTAAACTAACCTAACCTAACATATCCTTATGTAAATATACTTCAAAGTGAGGAAAGAACTATAAGCATGTATGAGTGAATAGGCTTGCTGACGAGCCAACCTATTGCGACATATAACACCTGATATACTAGAGACGCAAGAAACCTTAGGATCTGAAATGTAAGACGGAACAATATTAGATCAGGTGCACAGCATCGCAGAAGTGAGGACAAAGTAAAGAAAAATGGTAGGATATTATAAGTGAATGAGAGAATATGATACAAAGGAAAGAGCGAATTCCTTTTGAAGAAGGCGGATAAGAGATGTCTGCAAATCTATTTCAAGGAATGGATATGATGGAAAATCGTATTTAACGGAATAAGAATATTCATTCAACAAAAATATACGTTTTCCCTGCAATCTTTGATCTGCTACTTTATTCAGGCAACATTCAGTAGCTATTTTGCACAGGTATTTGAACTAGATTGAATATAGATTATTGTATATGACATAATTTGTATATGCATATGTATCAATAGCTCTCAGATCAAAGTTTTGGATCAAAAGTTGACGGACAAATCCCTTGTGTAAATCTGCATTATCTCTTCTTCGCTGCTGTATAGCTTAGTATAAAATTCTTCAGGTACCTTGATTATTTCGTCTCTATTGTTAGTTACTTCACCATTGAGTTTTTTAGTCGGACCATTTTATGTTTTGCCTGTACCAAGCCTTCTCTTGACAATTTTGTATTTCAGTCGGTAATTTAAAAAAAAATCTTATCTAAATTAATTATGATGTATTAATTTAACTTTTGTTCAATAATTTATTTTATAAACAATGCTATTTGATATAATTATATATATATATATATATATATATATATATATATTTATATATTTTTAATATATATATCTGTTTATATATATATATATATATATATATATATATATAATATATATATATATATATATATATATATATATATGTTTCTAGTCTCTCAGTCTGGATCGAACCATCGACCATCAGGACGATAGCCGACGCTTTAATCAATTACACCACGGCAGTCTAAAAGACACTCAGCCTTCTATCCTATTTATGTTAGGGAGAAGGGAAACCCACTAGGCGAATATATTTCAATTCAAACCTAGTTGTAGGATCCATATTTCCAGAATACCATACACGGATTTTTGAGTGTCCCGACGCAACTCGGGTCGAAATTGATTTCATTTAATTCTAACCCACAAAGCATGAGAGTTACAAATATTGAGAATATATCACAAATACACGTGAGCCACTAAATGTTTCTAGTCTCTCAGTGGGGATCGAACCATCGACCATCAGGACGATAGCCGACGCTTTAATCAATTACACCACGGCAGTCTAAAAGACACTCAGCCTTCTATCCTATTTATGTTAGGGAGAAGGGAAACCCACTAGGCGAATATATTTCAATTCAAACCTAGTTGTAGGATCCATATTTCCAGAATACCATACACGGATTTTTGAGTGTCCCGACGCAACTCGGGTCGAAATTGATTTCATTTAATTCTAACCCACAAAGCATGAGAGTTACAAATATACAGAGTCCCCACTGAGAGACTAGAAACATTTAGTGGCTCACGTGTATTTGTGATATATTCTCAATATTTGTAACTCTCATGCTTTGTGGGTTAGAATTAAATGAAATCAATTTCGACCCGAGTTGCGTCGGGACACTCAACAATCTGTGTATGGTATTCTGGAAATATGGATCCTACAACTAGGTTTGAATTGAAATATATTCGCCTAGTGGGTTTCCCTTCTCCCTAACATAAATAGGATAGAAGGCTGAGTGTCTTTTAGACTGCCGTGGTGTAATTGATTAAAGCGTCGGCTATCATCCTGATGGTCGATGGTTCGATCCCCACTGAGAGACTTGAAAAATTTAGTGGCTCACGTGTATTTGTGATATATTCTCAATATATATATATATATATATATATATATATATATACAGTATTCGTATATATGCCTTTATAAATATTTATCACCATCGACACAACTCTCCCACCAAATAACAAGTATATAGAATACCGTAATAAGCCAGAGGACTCAGCCAGCTACTGGATGACATATACTTGAGTTATAACACATACTCTGAACTCATTCACAGCGAAATAACTTCAGTTCACAAAGCTAGATGACAAAATAGTCTTTAGTGTCGGTTTACTGTGCTGGTATGATACACAATATGACGTGCAATAAATTTAGTTAGGATAATTAATTATCATAAAAAGGTTGGCCTGTGCTGTAGTTGGTAGTACGCTTGGTTGAATCTCTACCGATAGAACCCTGGATTGATGCCGGGCATGAAGAGATGAGTAGATAATCTCTGCACACCCGACACCTCTGTTCATATATCACTAAATGAAAGCCTGGAGTTTGCAGACATGTGTGGTCCAATCTGTGCTAACAATCTGTCGTAAAAAGTGTTTTAGCGCTATTGAATTCATCTGAAAAGCATAACATCTTTCTATATTTTTCTTGGTAACACTAAGCAGCTGCATATACTGTAGCTTAGGAAGAATCACTAGTAATCACAATGGTACAATCTAACTCCATTAATCTTTTGATTATCATATATCCCTTCAAAAAATGCCCCATTAAACCAAAATAATATTAGATACTGCGTCAAGGTATACCGAATGGACTTAAGACGATAGAGCTTAGGGTCGTGGCTAAGTGGCTATACTAAGGAATTCTTGGTATAAATTCCATATATTTAAATAATATCACCGAGTTGAAATTTTTGCTATACATCATTTAGTTCAGCTTGTTTAGGGCGCTCAAAGGGAAGCTTTTGTGTAGAATTGTAATATGTATAACAGTTATAATAATACTGTAATTATATTAATTTTTGTTATATATACAATATATATATATATATACTGTATATATATATATATATATATATATATATATATATATATATATATATATATATTTATATGAGATGTGAATTCCAGAGCTGAAAAAAAATGCGTTTTGGTAACTAAATTAAAACTGAAAAGAGGGCCTTGCGTTTGTAATTGGATAAGGTGGATAAAGTCTACAGACATATCCATTCACATTTCACTTACTCGATCGCATGCTTATTATATTTGTAGGCTATATCTATTATTTTAAATTATTATTAGTAGCTGTATGTTTTTGTCATTGTTATTAATTATGGCTATTAATTTTCTTATTGTATTTATTGCTGATATTATCATCAATATATGTCTTGCCTATATTAGAATTGTACATATATGTAATTGGTTATAATTGTTACTAATATTTATATGAGTATCTATTTTTGTATATACATATATACTCATAAAATTAATATCAACAATTATAACCAATTCAAATATGTACAATGATAATAATATTGGCAAGACATATAATGATGATAATATCAGCAATAAATACAATAAGAAAATTAATATCCATAATTAATAACAATGACAAAAATATACTACTGCTACAACTACTACTACTACTACTAATTACAATAAATAATAATACAAATAGAATAAGCATGCGCTCCAGTAAGTGAAATGTGAATGGAGGTGTCCGTAGACTTTATCCGTCAATTGCATTTACAGACGTATGACCCCTTTTCATTTTTTTTTAGTTACCAAAGCACTATTTGTTTTTCAGCTTGGGAATTCACATCTCGTAGACGAAAGACGTGAATATACCTCGAATATATGACTTACTGTAATGACACCTTGTTTTCATTTATTGTTATTCTGACTAACTCCCGACGATTTTATTCATTATTTGATGATTTAATGACTCATTTCTTAATGAGTCTCACATAATCTGATTTGTGGGAGTCAGAGGATTAATTGAAATAGAATTTGTCCCTTCGATTGCTAGAGGACCATCCAAAGTTGCATAGCATCGTCTAATGAGAGCTCAAATAAATTGAAAATACATCCTCAAATATTTATTGAGTTTAGCACAGCTATGTAGAGCCTCTCGGCTAAGGGTTAAGGTTGTTTCAACACCTCACCTTTAAAATGTACACAGGCAGGAATTCTCTTATAATTATGCAGGGTACAATACAGGCAGGGGTCGAGGCGTGATAAGTTCTGGGAGGATTATAGGGTGCTGCAGTATCAAACAACACGCTCATGTTTAGTTATTATTGAGGGTTTTGTTTACTTTTGACATTTTCTATCAATGTATTTTTAACTTTTCCTCTACACTAAAAGAACCCACACCTCAGAGCCCCATTAAGTTAAAAATGCTTTAGTTTTTATTTCTTTTTTTCTATATTCCAACTACTCCCTCTCGGGCATAAGCTAAGGGACTGTACATTCAACCGTTCTACATTGAACGGTGAAGCCCATGAGGTATCGTTCCAGTCAAGGGGGTGAGACATGCGAAGCACTTTTTCGCTGCAACCAGCCCCTGCCATCTTACCTTCGCAGGATGCTTAGTTGCTCACTCACGGCTTGAAGCAGGCCCCTCTCTGAATCTGCCTCGCTCCAGTGCTTCACTGTCTCACCTCCTAGACTCAGACCCTCACTCTCAGAACGCCACCTATTGAGCAATTAACTCCTATAGTACATTTTGAAAATGGGAATATTCATACAGTGTTATTTAATCAGGGAACAATGAGGGTATTTATTTGGCGTTTCGGTGGGCTTTGTGGTAATGCACTGATACTAGGCACAGCACAAATTCCATCCCAATAATATCTTCCCATTGACATATCGGAATTCGAACCCGGTTCCATTGGATTACCAGTTCAGTGATAAGACCTCTCTACCACACATCACCTACTAATAGTTAACTAATACATAACTATGTTTATGCTACATTAATTTATTATGGCATGTACGTATGTATATACTCAGGCACTTACCCCATATCTGGCAGTGGTCGACAGAGCCCAAACAGAAACAACATTTAAAGTTCCCATTCTTAGGGTCCGGGTTCACTTTCGCGTTCCTCCGCCGCTTACTCTGTCTCGTCTAGTAGGTTAATTTTACAAGGGGAGGAGGATTCCTAACCCCCGTGCTCCCAGAAGGTAAAGTAGGACAGTAAAGGAGACAGACAGTCACGTTTCTAACTTACACTCACGTACCCTATCAAGCTTTACACACCAGATGATCAGCGTAGGGGTGAAGATACTTTTTTGACCGAGTGCACATTTATGTAAATGATTAAGAGTACATTTTTCGATGTTTACACTTTAATATAAGTACAATTGTACCCAGATCAAATATAACCTAACGTAGCGTACTTGGCCTAAACTAACGCAACATAATTTGTTCCTAAGTATTTTGATAATATACTGTTGTGTACACATAAGCAGTCGACTCAACCTACATTGTCACTTAAACCTACAAATAGTATGAATTATATACCCATAGACCCACCAATGGTTGTATACACACACACACACACACACTAACACACACACACACACACACACACACACACACACACACACATACACAAATTAGATTCTAAGAACGGAGATTATGCTTAAGGGAGCCCACCTCGTTTGTTTTCTCTTTTTCTCCCGCTCTCTTTGGCTTGTATCCATTCGGCCCCATTCAGCCTACTGTTTTAAAACGTTTACCCCCATCCAGGTGTCAATATTTTCCTGGCGGCCGGTAGCGAGCCAGTATATATATATATTTGTTTTGACAGCAAGCTAAATTTGTAAATTTTTCGATAGAAAAATGTCTTTGGCGAAGCCGGATTTCTCCATACAATGATGGCTCGCTATCGCTCGCCAGGAAGAAATCGACACCTGGATGGGGATAAACGTCTTACAACAGTTGGCTGAATGGGGCCGAATGGATACAAGCCAGGGAAAGAGAGAAAAGGAGAGAAAGATAAAAACAAGCAGGTGACCCCCCTTAATAACTTCCCTTACTTGTAAATTATATGGCGTCCATTATCCTAATTAAACCAGCCCCTGATGAAGTTCTTGCCTTTTTTAGATCTCTAAGATTATTACTAAAAACATTATCACGTTCTATCTCATTAGTAATTAATCATTAATATATGATGATATACCAACGTCATAACGCTTATAACTTCATCTTATGACGTGCAACTGGGTGAAATGAAATATAATTAAATTTAACATGTTACAAATACTATGCCCATCATTAATTATTATATTTTTGTCACCAACTAACTTCACTTCTAAACTCAATTAATGAAATCAACAAATACATGTGGCACTACAAGGACTCGAACCTAGGATACTCACACCGAAATTCCGCGCACTTAAGCATTACGCTATCAAGATATAAGACTGTTTCAACTGGTAAAATATTTCACACTGAGGCAGTTGTATTGGTATTTAAAATGGATAATTAAAAATATATCGTGGGGTAGGTACCCAACAGAGGACCTGAAGACTTGAAGAACGTAGCAGTAATGGCCCTGACATAACCCCAACAGTCTGTGGGGTGACGGAGAGGTATTGGGTAGTTAAGGGAGCTCAGACGGTATTGGGCAGCATTAAGTTACTGGTTCGGCTCAATAGTTTATGGAAGGGGTTTAGTTTGCTCTCTAAACCTCTATCAAGCTTATAAAAACACCCACAAGACCCCCTTCGATATAAATTTGTACATTTTTCGGTAGAAAAATGTCCCGGCCGAAGGCCGATTCCTCTTCAAATACAGGCTCGCTATCGCTCGTCAGGAAAAAAATCGACACCTAAATGGCACGAAAGATCTTAAGTATTGGCAAAAAAAATGGGGCAAAAGGTTTGAAAATCGTCAAACTAATGGAGCGAATGTCTTGTAATCTCATAACTAATAGGGCTAAACATGAGGGAGGAGGAGGACTCGAAAAACCGACTGCCTCCCCTTAAAAGTCGTCGTCTTCGGAGTTTGATTAAGGTAGAGTTGGGGTTCCTTGGTCCGCTGTTGCTGACCTCGGTTCTGCATGTGTGGCAGGTGGAGAACAGGTGCTCTTAGGGTCGTCGTGGCTGCTACAAAGGAGCCAAATGCGCCAGAGATAATGTAAAGTGCTGTTGACAGTCTCAGACAAACAATAATTGTGGTAATGGTGTACAAAGCACAGCAGCCATTATACAGTGTTTTAAACCTTTCACTATATGAGGATCTATCTATCTATCTATCTATTGCCTGACGCCGTGATCCCCGAAGGGGTGGCCACGAACGAACCGCCCCCATGCACCTCTGTCCCCAGTCAGTCGACGCCCCTCCCCCCAACCAGCACCGCCTTCGTTCATGTAGTTCCTCACTCCATCCTTCCACCTCATATTCGGTCTACCTCTCCCCCTCTGTCCCTCCACCTCGCTCTCGTACACCCTCTTAGTCACTCTCTCGCTTTCCATACGTTCCATATGGCCGAACCATCTCAAGTTGTTCCTTTTCACACTTTCCAGCACATCTACCTCCACACCACACCTCCTTCTTACTTCCTCATTAGTCTGTCTATCCCTCCATGTAACTCCGCACGCACTCCTTAAGTAATTCATTTCCACTGCTCTCACTCTTGGTCTGAGTCTCTCAACCAACGTCCATGCTTCGCTTCCGTAAGTCAGTGTCGGGATTACCACACTGTCATGCAAGGACTTCTTCACTTCCATACTGACCACCCTATTTCTTGTTACTGCTTTTAGCGTTCCTACAACCCTCTTCCCCTGTTGTACCCTCTCCCGCACCTCTTCATCCATAGTCCCATCTTTACTCAACACACTGCCCAGATACTTAAAAGAGTTGACGATCTCCATAGCCTGACCGTTCAGCTTCACCTCACACTCTGTGACTTCACCCCTTTCGAAGACCATAACCTTGCTCTTCCCCGTATTTACCTTCAAATTCCGTTTTTCGCACACTGTTCCAAACTCATTTACCAGACCCTGCAACTCCCATTCATTATCACTCATCAGAACTGTATCATCCGCAAACAGCAGTATAGGTAGCTTCCACTCAATTCCCTCCCTTTTCAGCAATACACCAACATCCACTGCTCTTGATAGTATTTCTTTCTTAACTCCATCCATATATACAGTAAACAACCACGGGGACATCACACACCCCTGTTTCAAACCAACATTCAGGTCAAAGAACTCGCTCTGCTCACTCTCCACACGTACTGCCGCCTTTGCACCCTCATACATGCTCTTCACTGCTTTCAGCAACTTGCCCTCTACTCCGTATATTCTAAGTACTTTCCACAAACCTTCTCTATCCACTCTGTCATAGGCCTTCTCCAAGTCCATAAAGGCAACATACACCTTTTGTTTCTTCTCCAGATACTTCTCCACAACACAATTCAGGGTAAAAATCTGATCTACACATCCTCTTCCCTTCCTAAAACCTCCCTGCTCGTCGCCTATCCATTTCTCCGTTCTCACTCTCACTCTCTCAATCACTACCCTACTGTATACCTTCCCTACTACGCTTAGAAGACATATTCCTCGGTGGTTACCGAGGATGCGTTATGAGGATGCGTTTCTCAATTCATTCTGGCTAATTAAGATGAACCTATGGATCTTAGAAAATATAATTATTTATCAAAGGAGTACACTCAATCTCAATATATCCTTAGATTTTCATAATTCCTTCCTAACCTAAATAAAATCGTCTAATGTTGGCCAATATAAAATAAAGAAACGCGTCTTCAGAATATGAGAGGGTTAAATGAAGCAAAGTGTGTGCCAGTGATAAATGAAGCCGTTTGATAGGTGCCAGTCTTAAAAGGAGCAGTATGACTATATAATATGACTTGCAATATATAGAATACCTTAATATAATAACATATCCATCATGTGTCTAGAACGCAAGAATCCTTTAAATATTTTTCATTATTTTCCATGACGACGGTATAACTATTGTCTATTATTTATAGCGAATCTAGAAATGGTGACCCCTAACCTCTTGTAACTTATGGAAGGCTTAACACACAGGCAATACATTCCAAAATCTACTTATTGTTTGAATGTTCTCAAATGACTGAAATATCAGCTACGATGTTCAAATCCTTTTAGAAGTATGATAGGTACAGGTCGGTTTATCTAGACAAATTAATAATCATAAAAGATAGACAATTGATAGCATATAACTGAAGCTACGAGAAATAGTATAGCTTTTGCAGTAACATTTATAAGAGTGTCTGGCATAGTTACTCGACTCGTAATCGGATCAATGGAAAGGGAATAGTGATATTGCATATCTTTCTTTGTCACTAATCCCTCTTTCTCTGTGCAATATATATTTGTGTCCGTAGTGTCACCTTGCAATGGATCGCTAGTTCTCTGATGCTAAATAACTAGCCTCATTTTAATCTAACAGACATACAGACATATATTTGGTATACTGTAGTTAGTTTAACTATGCGTGGTTAGTTTTCATCCTGATCCAAATAATTTATGTTTCATTATAGGCCGATACTGTCAATAACCAAAGCCTTTTAAATTATTAATATATTTAGTAAACTAGGAAAATAACAAAATGAATATATATATATATATATACAGTATATATACTATAATAAAACAAATATTAGCTTCGACACCAACATCTATATAAAGTTTTCTACTGCGAATTTATATTTGAAAACATGAGTGAAGACGTCAGGCTTGACATTCAGACAGTCCCCTCAACTAATTAAGTCAAGTATTTTCTCTTCATTAAAATTCTATTGTTCAATTTTTGTTCTCCATTCTCCTTTTGTTTCCTGGCTTCTTAAGGGAGCCCACCTCGCTTTTTCTCTCTTTCTCTCCTTCTCTCTTTGGCTTGTATCCATTCGGCCCCATTCAGCCTACTGTTTTAAGACGTTTACCCCATCCAGGTGTCAATATTTTCCTGGCGAGCGGTAGCGAGCCAGCGTATTCATATTTTTGTTTTACAGCAAGCTAAATTTGTAAATTTTTCGATAGAAAAATGTCTTTGGCGAAGCCGGATTTCTCCATACAATGCTGGCTCGCTATCGCTCGCCAGAAAAATATCGACACCTCGCTCGCCAGAAAAATATCGACACCTAGATGGGGATAAACGTCTTAAAACAGTTGGCTGAATGCGGATAAATGGGTACAGGTCAGAGAAAGAGAGAAAAGGAGAGAAAGATAAAACAAATCAGGTGAACCCCCTTAGCTTTCTTACAATTGTATTAGGATGAGTATTTAAAGTATGTGTTAATTTTATTATGCAAGGATTGGCTTCACACAGATAATACGCAAAGAAGGCATCCTAATATATTTTATTTTTGCTAACAATAGACGATTTTCTACAGCTTAGGAAGGACCTCGAACAGTCAAAGGTGTAAAATCTACTTCAATTATCATTGCATTCAGAGATCCATTCTAAGCTTAATAAACTCGTCTAAAATAGAAAGATACATTTTTTTAGAATGCGTCATGGGATACTGTAAGGGTTATTTATTCAAGGAACGACGCTACGATTTATGGGTGAATAATTAAGGGGACCCAGACGGTATTGTGCAGCATAATTTACTGGTTCGACTCAATGGTTTAAGGAGGGGGTTTAATTTGCTCTCTAAACCTCTTTCAAATTTAAAAAAAACACCCACAAGACCTCCCATCGATATAAATTTGTAAATTTTTCGGTAGAAAAATGTCCCGGCCGAAGGCCGATTCTTCTTCAAATACAGGCTCGCTATCGCTCGTCAGCAAAAAAATCGACACCTAAATGGCACGAAAGGACTTAAGTATTGGCAAAGAAATGGGGCAAAAGGTCTGAACATCGCCAAACTAATGGGGCGAATGTCCTGAAATCTCAAAATTATTACAACTAAACATGGGGGAGGAGGAGGACTCGAAAAAACAACTGCCTCCCCTTAAGATTAGCCTCGGAATCCAAACCAAATTAATACTTAGTTCAAGGGAGTTCATAAAATAAATACAAACATTAAGGGGAGATTTCCACTTGAGGGATTTTTTTCTTGACCCCCTTCTCCCTTATGGTTAGCCCTATTGCTTTTGATATTTTAAGACGTTTGCCCCATTAGTTTGGCGTTTTTAAGAACCTTGGCCACATTTCTGTCAATTTTAAGACTTTTAGGTGTCGATTTTTTCCTGGCGAGCGATAGCGAGCCTGTAATTTAAGAGAAACCGGCCTTCGGCCGGCACATTTTTCTACCGAAAAATGTACAAATTTATCTTAAAAGGGGGTCTAGGGGGATTGAAGTCTAGCGAACTAACTAAAAACCTCCCCTTAAGACTTTCAGCATACGGCGAATCCATTCTTTATTATATTGTGCTATCATTCGAAGATTTTATTTAATTTTGGAAGTAATTGTGGGAGTTAGAAGTTTCATTAAGGATTTATTGTTCCCATTTTATTCCTAGATACTCTTCCTAAGCTTCATAAGATCGCCAAATTATAACCAGATTAGAATGTGAAATAGCATCTTAGGTACCCAACAGGATAACACCTTGAGGATTATGAAGAGTTTTAACATTCTATTCTGGCAAACATTAGACGATTTTATGCAGTTTAGGAAATATCTCGAGCAATCAGAGGGGTAAAAATCATCGAAATTTCCCTTCTAACTCACACAGATCCTTCTTAATCTTAATGCAATCGTCTATAGTAGGCTGAATACAAAACAAAGGTGCGTCCTCATAATACACTGACAGGGTTATTAAAGTTATTATAAAGTAGTCGTAAAGTTTGGCTATTTTTTCTGAAAGTTGGAATAATTTTTGACTATCCCAAATGAGTTAAGTCAGAGTAGCGCTGGCATAACTAGAAGATATAAATGAGTTAAGTCAGAGTAGCGCTGGCATAACTAGAAGATATAAATGAGTTAAGTGAGAGTAGCGCTGGCATAACTAGAAGATATAAATGAGTTAAGTCAGAGTAGCGCTGGCATAACTAGAAGATATAAATGAGTTAAGTGAGAGTAGCGCTGGCATAACTAGAAGATATAAATGAGTTAAGTCAGAGTAGCGCTGGCATAACTAGAAGATATAAATGAGTTAAGTCAGAGTAGCGCTGGCATAACTAGAAGATATAAATGAGTTAAGTCAGAGTAGTGCTGGTATAACTAGAAGATATGAATGAGTTAAGTCAGAGTAGCGCTGGCATAACTAGAAGATATAAATGAGTTAAGTCAGAGTAGCGCTGGCATAACTAGAAGATATAAATGAGTTAAGTCAGAGTAGCGCTGGCATAACTAGAAGATATAAATGAGTTAAGTCAGAGTAGGCTGGCATAACTAGAAGATAAATGAGTTAAGTCAGAGTAGCGCTGGCATAACTAGAAGATATAAATGAGTTAAGTCAGAGTAGCGCTGGCATAACTAGAAGATATAAATGGATGTGTGTGTGAGAGAGAGGAGAGAGAGAGTGAGAGGGAGAGAGAGAGAGAGAGAGAGAGAGAGAGAGAGAGAGAGAGAGAGAGAGAGAGAGAGAGAGAGAGAGAGAGAGAGAGAGAGAGAGAGAGAGAGAACGAGTGTAATTAGTGTGGTTTACGGTAATGGCCGGACTTCAGCTAAAGGGGAATTATGCCGGGGGCTAAATTGTGCAGAGTTTTGTGGAGTTAGTTCACATAACCTACATTTTCCACTAGCACACACACGCACCTCACAGACAGTGTGGCACATGCTTTAAGGGGGGTTAAAGGAATGTTTAATCTTTCTCTCCTTTTCTCTCTTTCCCTGGCTTGTATCCATTCGGCCCCATTCAGCCAACTGTTTTAAGATGCTTATTCCCATCCAGGTGTCGATATCTTCCTGGCAAGCGATAGCGAGCCAGCATTGTATGGAGAAATCCGGCTTCGCCGGAGAAATGTTTCTATCGAAAAATGTACAAATTTAGCTTGCTGTAAAAAACAAATATATATATGCTGGCTCGCTACCGCTCGCCAGGAAAATATTGACACCTGGATGGGGGTAAACGTCTTAAACCAGTAGGCTGAATGGGGCCGAATAGATACAAGCCAGAGAAAGAGAAAAGAGGATAGAAAAAAAGGCAGGTCACCTCCCTTAACTCTTCAACATTTAGAACAATCGTCTCCCTTGAGCAACCCTTTGCTCAATACTGCATTTATTTCGCTATATATTATAAAGCCGATATCACACTAGCACTTTTTCACTCAACATTTATCCTCAACACTGGTCTGGCAGCTTATCGTGTCAACATATAAAATATTTCGGTTACCAAAATTCAACTACCATCAGTCTAGTTTCCGATACCAGTGCAAAATATTCCACAAATGTTGCCAGAAAATTTTTGATTATCGAATGTTGACTATAAAAGCGCTCGTGTGATACCGGCTTAATGATCACCAGTAAAACCAGCATTATAATATTATTTTTCTAAGGCTGATTTACAACAGATTTGAAAAGAAACAAATGTATGATACTTGATTAGGGCTACATATGAAGGCACTGTATATTGGGGATTCGTACAGTTGGCCCCGTTACTTTGGATACATTATATTAGTTTATAAATGGAAGACAATGGAGTATGATTAACTTACAAGAATAATTTGCTATAAAGTTGTTAATTGGTCATATTATTAAACTGCTGCATACGAAAATACACTCCTAATTTAATCATACTCATTTTTCTTCCATACATAAATACACAGTGTATACAGATTTATGTGACCAACAGTATATATATTTACTTTCAATTCTTTCCGAACAAATTAATATGCCTTTCTCTCAGTAAGCCATCAATATAATGTTCATTATACTTTTATAGAAATTAAATATTCATCAAATAAACTATGTTATAACAATTCACCTATCTATCAACCCAGTATCTTATATTCTACCATTTGTTGTACCTCCAACCACCCAAGAGTCCATTTCCCTATGAATAAAATATGTGTATATTTCTTTAAATCTAGTTAGCAAAGTATCCATTATTCATCTTGTCTGAGTTCTGAGTTTCCAATATGTCCCCAATCAAAACAAATTCCATTTGCTCCTTTTGGATTTAACATATATTCATAAGCTAGTATGGAAGTATACTTTGTGTGGGCATAGGTGTGTGTGTGAGTGTGGGTGTGGATGTACGTACATAGGTTTGGGTGTCTGTCTGTCTGTGGGTTGATGAGTGGATGTAGGTGTGTGTGTGTGTGTGTGTGTGTGTGTGTGTGTGTGTGTGTGTGTGTGTGTGTGTGTGTGTGTGTGTGTGTGTGTGTGTGTGTATGTGTGTGTGTGTGTGTGTGTGTGTGTGTGTGTGTGTGTGTGTGTGTGTGTGTGTGTGTGTGTGTGTGTGTGTGTGTGTGTGTGTGTGTGTGTGTGTGAGAGAGAGAGAGGGGAGCGAGTATGTGTGTGGACGTGGATATGAAGATTACTGAGCAAGATGGATATATGGGTGAGCATACAGATGTTATACTTGATCGATAGACAAATTGTATTATCTGTCGATAAATATATTGTAATGTAGAAAAACTGAAATAATAAGTATCTATATAATTCGTAAAACTAATTGGCAGAACTATATGGAAAAGAGGAGAAAGCGGAGAAATATTGTTGTGATAAAAAGTGACGAATAAAATAGAAATATAACAGATAGAGGAACATTACTGCAGATAATAGGCTAGTAGAAGTGAGAACACATAGACATTAACATTGATACCTATATATAAAAGACAGAAACAGAACATATTGATTGGATAACATGTAAAGGGAAAACATGAACAATATCATGTCAACATAATCAACCTATTAAGTATGTATTAAAGCATATATATTATAATGTTACATATGATAATAAAGGATATACATAAACTACTGAAGAACAAATAATGGAATTGTTCAGCATTTATATATCACAGAGGAATAACCAGGAGATCTAGGACAAAAATGTTTTAGAGTTCGTTTTTCAATGTATCATATTTCAATTTGCATAAGGAAAATATGGTCCAATATCGTGTTTCACCTTTCCAATATTTCCGACCTACTCTCTTAAAAACTCATTACCCCTAGCTCCTTCCATCCAACAGGGTTCATCATAATCGCTTTACTCTCTCTCTCTCTCTCTCTCTCTCTCTCTCTCTCTCTCTCTCTCTCTCTCTCTCTCTCTCTCTCTCTCTCTCTCACACACAACACACATGAAGCCTGGCAGTAAAAGACTATTGCCTTGTATTTAGCGCTAATTTTCTAAGGTAATTTGCATACTCATTTTCGAAATACACAGGGAAAACAGACAGGGACCAAGCACTCAAAACAGACAGGGACCAAGCACTCAAAACAGACAGGGACCAAGCACTCAAAACAGACAGGGACCAAGCACTCAAAACAGACAGGGACCAAGCACTCAAAACAGACAGGGACCAAGCACTCAAAACAGACTGGGACCAAGCACTCAAAACAGACTGGGACCAAGCACTCAAAACAGACAGGGAACAAGCACTCAAAACAGACAGGGACCAAGCACTCAAAACAGACTGGGACCAAGCACTCAAAACAGACTGGGACCAAGCACTCAAAACAGACAGGTAACAAGCACTCAAAACAGACAGGGACCAAGCACTCAAAACAGATTGGGACCAAGCACTCAAAACAGACTGGGACCAAGCACTCAAAACAGACGGACTAAGCACTCAAAACAGACAGGGACCAAGCACTCAAAACAGACAGGGACCAAGCACTCAAAACAGACTAGGACCAAGCACTCAAAACAGACAGGGACCAAGCACTCAAAACAGACAGGGACCTTGCACTCAAAACAGACAGGGACCAAGCACTCAAAACAGACAGGGACCAATCACTCAAAACAGACAGGGACCAAGCACTCAAAACAGACTGGGACCAAGCACTCAAAACAGACAGGGACCAAGCACTCAAAACAGACAGGGAACAAGCACTCAAAACAGACAGGGACCAAGCACTCAAAACAGACAAGGAACAAGCACTCAAAACAGACAGGGAACAAGCACTCAAAACAGACAGGGAACAAGCACTCAAAACAGACAGGGACCAAGCACTCAAAACAGACAGGGAAAAACATTCAAAACAGACAGGGACCAAGCACTCAAACCAGACAGGGAACAAGCACTCAAAACAGACAGGGAACAAGCACTCAAAACAGACAGGGACCAAGCACTCAAAACAGACAGGGACCAAGCACTCAACAAGAAACAGATATAAAGAATCAGCCTGGAAGAAACGAACAAACATACACACAGATAAAGAAATAGACATGAAGAACCGGACACACATTAACAGAGAAAATAAACAGACGGGAAGAACTGGACATAAATTAACAGACAGGAAGAAATAGACACAAATAAACAGACGGGAAGAACTGGACAGAAATTAACAGACAGGAAGAAATAGACACAAATAAACAGACGGGAAGAACTGGACATAAATTAACAGACAGGAAGACATGGACACAAATAAACAGACGGGAAGAACTGGACATAAATTAACAGACAGGAAGAAATAGACACAAATAAACAGACGAGAAGAACTGGACGGAAATTAACAGACAGGAAGAAATGGACACAAATAAATAGATAACAGGAAACAGATAGGAAGAACCGGACAGAAATTAAAAGGCAGGTAGAAACAGTCAGAAAGGAATACACAGAAATACAGTACTTATGCAGAGAGAAGCAGACAGAAGAAACAGAAACTGACAGGAATCACAGCTATGTACTGTAAAGGTCAAAGGATGAAGAAATAGGAAATTGTTAAGGGAGGTCACCGGCTTTTTTGTTCTTTCTCTCCTTTTCTCTCTTTCCCTGGCTTGTATCCATTCGGCCCCATTCAGCCAACTGTTTTAAGACGTTTATCTCCATCCAGGTGTCGATTTCTTCCTGGCGAGCGATAGCGAGCTAGCATTGTATGGAGAAATCCGGCTTCGCCGGAGAATTTTTTCTATCGAAAAATGTACAAATTCAGCTTGCTGTCAAAACAAAAATATATATATGCAGGCTCGCTACCGCTCGCCAGGAAATTATTGACACCTGGATGGGGATAAACGTCTTAAAACAGTAGGCTGAATGGGGCCGAATGGATTCAAGCCAAAGAAAGAGGGAGAGAAAGAGAAACAAGCGAGGTGGGCTCCCTTAAACAGGAGAAGCAAAGGAGAGACAGACAACACAACATGCAGGGAGTGAAGTGAATGCATTATGGAGAGACAGACAACACAACATGCAGGGAGTGAAGTGAATGCATTATGGAGAGACAGACAACACAACATGCAGGGAGTGAAGTGAATGCATTATGGAGAGACAGACAACACAACATGCAGGGAGTGAAGTGAATGCATTATGGAGAGACAGACAACACAACATGCAGGGAGTGAAGTGAATGCATTATGGAGAGACAGACAACACAACATGCAGGGAGTGAAGTGAATGCATTATGGAGAGACAGACAACACAACATGCAGGGAGTGAAGTGAATGCATTATTATGAAGAGTGGAAGATAATGAATGACGAAACAAGAAAGGATGATTGGTTATTTAAAAGTACAAAAGAGTACAAAGGAGTACAAAGGAAATCAAGCAACAACAGGTCTGGTGACCCTTCTAAGCTGCTTGTCCTCCAAAACACTGAGGATCAATTGTCCAAACAGTGGTTTAGAGTGGGTAAGGGAACATTGGAAAGGGAACTACTGCCCTGGAACTAATGTCCATGGCAGGATTAGGAAGTTAGTAGGGGACAGATGGGTTAGTAACTGAGGGGGGGATAAAATATAGTTATTCATTTACAAACGCAGTCAGTCGCGGGTTTGATGCGAGCTATTTGTCTAGGCGAAGTTTAAATTAATCAACGGTGCTGCAGTCTATAACGTCTCGGGGAAGCCCATTCCACAAGTTGACAACTCGATTGAAGAAGACATTCTTAGATTCGTGCGAGTTAAAAGATTTACCGATAATTTTGCAACCGTTTCCCAGCGTGTAATTAGATTGGTCGATAATGAAGTACTTATTACAGTTCATATTGTCGATGCCTTTGATGATTTTGAATAATTGAATTAAATCGCCTCTTAATCTGCGCTGGGTTAAAGGAAATAGATTTAATTCTCTAAGACGCTCCTCGTATGGTTTGTTCTTTAGGCTAGGTATCATTTTGGTAACTCTACGTTGAACTCGTTCTAGCTTGTCTATATCTTTTTGGTATCTTTAGGGCACCAGGATTGAATGCAGTATTCCAGAAGAGGGCGGACTAAGGAATTGTAAAGGGTTAGGATAACTTCTTTGGATATATGCTCAAATGACCTGCCTATAAAGCCAATTATTTTGTTAGCTTTCTTAACAACTTCTGAACATTGTTGACTCGGTTTTAGGTTACTCGATATTGTTGGAGAGAGAGAGAGAGAGAGAGAGAGAGATAGAGAGAGAGAGAGAGAGAGAGAGAGAGAAAGAGAGAGATAGAGAGAGTGAGAGTGAGAGAGAGAGAGGCAATCAATTAAGGAGTATTCAATCTGACCTGACAAAGATAAGAAAATTGAGCAAACCGTTTGTAATTATATCCACCGAGCAGTAATGAGATATATGACATTAACCTAATTATATCCACCGAGCAGTAATGAGATATATGACATTAACCTAATTAGATATTAGACCTTAAATATTATATAATTCGCAGTAGATTACCTTTGATCTCTTCCACTCGAAATTTACCCCGGAGACATATCGAATTAACTACTTGCGAGTTTCAGGCTATAAGGAAGTTGGAGCCGTGAATATCGATATTAAAGAGAAATGCAATAAGAATATGGGTTTCTGATGGATTTAAAGCATGATCAATTTGTTTTTTGAGTATTTTTAAATGTATTAGGACAGAATTTTAGCTGACAATTCTGCTAAATATTGATGGCCACAGCTCCAACTTCCTTATAGCCTGAAACTCGCAAGTGGTTAATTCACCTGAAAACTTAAGGGGGGTGACCTGCTTTTTGTTATTTCTGTCCTTTTCTCTTCTTCTCTAGCTTGTATCCATTCGGCCCCATTCAGCCAACTATTTTAAGACGTTTATCCCCATCTAGGTGTCGATTTCTTCCTGGCGAGCGATAGCGAGCCAGCATTATACGAAGAAATCCGGCTTCGCCGGAGAAATATTTCTATCGAAAAATGTACAAATTTAGCCTGCTGTCAAACAAAAGTAAAAAATATGCTGGCTCGCTACCGCTCACCAGTAAAAAATTGACACCTGGATGGGGATAAACGTCTTAAAACAGTAGGCTGAATGGGGCCAAATGGATACAAGCCAGAGAAATATAGAAAAGGACAGAACAAAAACAGGTCACCCCCCTTAATCCCAGCCCTTTATCCCGGTAACAATCTGCATGCACCTCTGTATGCACTACAACATGCACCTCTGTATACACTACAACATACACCTCTGTATGCACTACAACATGCACCTCTGTATGCACTACAACATGCACCTCTGTATGCACTACAACATGCACCTCTGTATGCACTACAACATGCACCTCTGTATGCACTACAACATGCACCTCTGTATGCACTACAACATGCACCTCTGTATGCACTACAACATGCACCTCTGTATGCACTACAACATGCACCTCTGTATGCACTACAACATGCACCTCTGTATGCACTACAACATGCACCTCTGTATGCACTACAACATGCACCTCTGTATGCACTACAACATGCACCTCTGTATGCACTACAACATGCACCTCTGTATGCACTACAACATGCACCTCTGTATGCACTACAACATGCACCTCTGTATGCACTACAACATGCACCTCTGTATGCACTACAACATGCACCTCTGTATGCACTACAACATGCACCTCTGTATGCACTACAACATGCACCTCTGTATGCACTACAACATGCACCTCTGTATGCACTACAACATGCACCTCTGTATGCACTACAACATGCACCTCTGTATGCACTACAACATGCACCTCTGTATGCACTACAACATGCACCTCTGTATGCACTACAACATGCACCTCTGTATGCACTACAACATGCACCTCTGTATGCACTACAACATGCACCTCTGTATGCACTACAACATGCACCTCTGTATGCACTACAACATGCACCTCTGTATGCACTACAACATGCACCTCTGTATGCACTACAACATGCACCTCTGTATGCACTACAACATGCACCTCTGTATGCACTACAACATGCACCTCTGTATGCACTACAACATGCACCTCTGTATGCACTACAACATGCACCTCTGTATGCACTACAACATGCACCTCTGTATGCACTACAACATGCACCTCTGTATGCACTACAACATGCACCTCTGTATGCACTACAACATGCACCTCTGTATGCACTACAACATGGTCAATACTTAAGGGGAGGCAGACCGTTTTTCTGGACCCCCTTCTCCCTAATACTTAGCCCCACTAGTTTTGAGATTATTAGACGTTCGGCCCATTAGTTTGGCGATTTTAGCAGCTTTTGCCCCATTTCGTTGTCAATTTTAAGACATTTCGTGCCATTTAGGTGTCGATTTTTTCCTGGCGAGCGAAAGCAAGCCTGCAATTTTAAGAGGAGCCGGCCTTTGGCCGGGAAATTTTTCTACCGAAAAATGTACAAATTTATCTTGAAGGGGGGTCTAGGGGGTGTTTTTCTAAGCTTGATGGAGGTCTAGGGAGGAAACTAAACAAATATATGAAAACATTAATTAATAGACCAAACAAACAATTGTAGCAAAAACGGTAAACATAGATCGTATTCTTCGGTAAAATTATGTTTTACAACTTATATCAGCTAATGTTATAATGTTCTGCAATCCATCAACATCACTATGTACATGACATGTTTTTTTATATATATTTATTTTAATGAAACATATCTATATGATTGGCCACGATCATCTATACTTTTCTATAAATTTGAAAACAAAATATAATTCCTCACTTTTCTAGAGTGGCTCATTCATTTCAGTTTTGGGCTCTCAAGTGGATTCTGTGGTACTATGACTCCTATGTTTCTGCATAGTAAATTGTAGTCAAAATAAGTTATAAAATAATATGCTGATTTATGTTATCTAAATTTAAGTACTTTTGGTATTTGAATTTAATTAACTATTTTATATATGTAATGGCTGTGGCCAATACACTATCTATCTATCTATCTATCTATCTATTTATCTATCTAGCTAGCTATGTGTATGTGTGAGTGTGTGTGTGTATGTGTGTGTGCGTGTGTGTATGTGTGTGTGTGTGTGTGTGTGTGTGTGTGTGTATGTGTATGTGTGTGTGTGTCTGTGTGTGTGTATGGGTGTGTGTATGTGTGTGTGCGTTTATGTGTGTGTATGCGTGTGTGTCAGAAACCGAAGTAGGTTTAGGATGTACAGTTGCCCACACGTCACTGAGCTACTTTTGGTTATGCTACTTTATCTATATGTATACATAACAAATGGAAATATAGGACATAGGCTTTATCAATCGAATCAACAGGTTAAGCCTTTATGATTGCCTTTCCATAATAATCTAATAAACATCTAAAATAGCATATATGAAAGAAGTTATGTCGCGGTAACAAGTATATTTCGATCAATAATTGGTATCAGCACTATCAAAGCAATAATTGGTATCAGCACTATCAAAGCAATAATTGGTATCAGCACTATCAAAGCAATAATTGGTATCAGCACTATCAAAGCAATAATTGGTATCAGCACTATCAAAGCAATAATTGGTATCAGCACTATCAAAGCAATAATTGGTATCAGCACTATCAAAGCAAAATTGGTATCAGCACTATCAAAGCAATAATTGGTATCAGCACTATCAAAGCAATAATTGGTATCAGCACTATCAAAGCAATAATTGGTATCAGCACTATCAAAGCAATAATTGGTATCAGCACTATCAAAGCAATAATTGGTATCAGCACTATCAAAGCAATAATTCTTTGTTTCGAGTGAGATATACAGTATATACATGTTCCTATCTTTACTAACCCTATTCAACATCTGACAGACATTAATACAGCACACAGCGAGCAAAATGTAATGCCAGCGGAGACACGACTTTCTTAAGGGGGGGTCACCGGCTTTTTTATATTTTTCTCCTTTTCTCTCTTTCCCTGGCTTGTATCCACTCGGCCCCATTTAGCCAACTGTTTTAAGACGTTTATCCCCATCCAGGTGTCGATTTCTTCCTGGCGAGCGATAGCGAGCCAGCATTGTAGGGAGAAATCCGGCTTCGCCGGAGAAATTTTTCTATCGAAAAATTTACAAATTTAGCTTGCTGTCAAAACAAAAGTATGTATATGACGGCTCGGTACCGCTCACCAGGAAAATGTTGACACCTGGATGGGGGTAAACGTCTTAAAACAGTAGGCTGAATGGGGCCGAATGGATACAAGCCAAAGAGAGAGGGAGAGAAAGAGAAAACAAGCGAGGTGGGTTCCCTTAACCAACCGTACCAGTCAAACGTGTGGCTTACTGTATGATGTGTGTGCTTGCGTGTGTGAAAGAGTACGTGTGTGTATGTTTTATATGAGTGTGCATAATTGAGTGTGTACATGTGTTTGTGTGCGTGTGTTTGTGTGTGATGAACGAGAAGAAGCTGTTGTTTGAGCATAACGTTAAACAAATATAAAATGTGTAAATTCACATTATTGCGGATTTAACCCAGAATGTTTGTTCCTTTGTGTGCAAAATGTTAACAAATGTCGTAACCTTTTTAAAATATACAATTGGATTAAATTAATGTATTTATTATGATTGAAATTTAACTTAAATATAAATATGTTAAACAGTAATTACACAGATAGTAAGTTACAATCCAGCATTTTATGTTTTTCTGGAACAATGTAATACCTTTGCCTGTGAAAAATATAATCTTTATGTCAAGTAAAATGTAAAATTATAATATAACACATCATGCAATGATGTTAATATGTATAAAATGGCACAATGACAAAGATAGAGAAAACAAAACACGAACTTCTACGATGGAGTTACAAGGTATATATATATATATTTTTTTTTAAGAGACAATAAACGGAGGAAGGAAAAACACAGATAAAACAAAAAGGTCCATGTGCCTAAAGGCATCCTCCATTCATAAAATGTTTGTAACAACTGGATTTAAACATTTGTAGATTGTAAGTTTGTGGAAAGCAATTCGAGGGAAGTGAATTCCAAAGAGTAGTAGCTCTGGAGATAAATGAATTCTGATAAGCAGAAGTCCTGCATTGTGGAGGAGAAAGTGTAAATTCATGGGCGCTCTCAGCTGCCCTAGTTCTACGGGGAAAGAAGTGGAGAGGCGGCACAATTGAAGCAAGTTCCTCGGAACAATTGCTGTGAAAATATCTGTAGAATAATGCAAGGGATGCAACGTTTCTTCGTATGGATAATGTAGGAAGGTCCTGTGTGATTGCAGGGTTATTGATTAATCTAATAGCTTTATTTTGAATTTTGTCCAACTGCCTCAATGCAACCACTCCACTTCCACCCCACAGAGGTGAACAGTAATCCATCTGAGAACGCACATGACTTTTATATATCACGGCCAACTGCTCGCCAGTGAAGAATTCTCGAACTCTGTACAGGAGTCCCAGTTTTTTAGAGGCATTCTTAGCAATGCTTCTAACATAATGTGTCCAGCTCAAGTTAGTAGTTAATGTTACACCGAGAATGTCAATACTAGGGGAAGTGGGAATATTTACATCATTAAAAAATATGGGAGTCAGTGAGATTCTGTCGGTTAGAAAATTGAATGTACTTGGTTTTCTGTGCATTAAAGGAAACTAGATTCTTTTGTCCCCATCCATTAATTCTAGAAAGGTCCTGGTTCAGAGAAATTGCAGTGTTTACTTTTGAATTTATAAGATCGGGTTGGGTGAAAGAATTGGTAAATGTGAAGGAACTGTGGAGTGTTGAGTCATCTGCGTAGGAATGTATTGGATTATGAGTGGTAGATATGAGATCATTGATATGAATGAGGAACAAAATTGGGGCCAAAACTGATCCCTGGGGAACACCAGCATTTATTGAGTGAAATTGAGAAAAAAGGACATCTACCATTACACATATTTTTCTGTTATGAAGATAAGAAGAAATTAGTGGAACTAATGATGCAAGGCCGTAGTGTGACATCTTCGACAATAAGGATTGATGCCAGACTCTATCAAATGCCTTTGATATATCCAGTGCTATTGTATGTGTTTCACCATGTTGGTCTGTAGCTTGGTTGATTTGATGCGTAAGAAGGCAAAGCATGTCTGCAGTTGATCGACATCGTCTAAAACCATATTGCCTATCACTGATTAATTTATTATTCTCAAGATGCTTAATTATGTGATTATTTAATATAATTTCAAAGACTTTACCAAGAGTGGAAGTTATAGCTATTGGTCTGTAGTTTGATGGATCTGAAGAGGCACCTTTTTTAGGAACTGGATGGATGTTTGCTTCTTTCCAGGGTACTGGGAAGCATGAGGTATGAGTACACAGACGGAAACATTTTGCCAATACAGGAGCGAGCACCAAGGAACAATTCTTAAGTACTATTGGAGGAATTTCATCTGGACCAGGAGCCTTATCTACCGAGAGATTCTGCAAAATAGTTTTGACATGTCTGGTGTGGATCTTAAGTGAGGGAATTTCAGGCGAATTAAAATTAAGTACAGGGACATCTTGATTTATTTCATCTAAGGTTGAGTTGGTGGAGAAAATATCCGCAAGAAGGTTAGCTTTACCTCGTGGGTCACTTACAAGATTGCCAGTCGGAGATTTTAATGGTGGAATGGATGAAGCAGTAGTGAAGTTGGATTTAAATGAGTTAAGAGTAGACCAAAATATTTTGTTATCATTTGGATTATTTAGAAGTTTATTTGCCTGCTTGTGGAGAAAGTTTGATTTAGTTAGGTTTAATACAGTTTTGGCATGATTTCTGATGTTTCTAAAGTAATTAAAGGCTTCATGTGTTTTTGATCTTGTGTATGCATTGTAGGCTATTGCTTTTTGTTCAGTTACTCTAGCACAATTATGGTCAAACCATTTAGGTGAATTAGATCTTTTACTGTACTTTTGATGAGGAATAAAAGTTTCCATTCCAATTTTTACAAAATCTTGTATGTGGCTCAAGGTGGAGTGTGCATCATTAGAAAAGAAAGAGGTCCAGGGAATATCAATAAAGAAACCTTGAAGACCCTCCCAGTCTGCCCTATCGTAATGCCATTTAGTCACCAAAACAGGTTCAGAGTGGGAAGGTGTGGTAGGTGATAGACAGGTGGCCTGTATCAAACAGTGATCAGAAGATCCAAGCGGGGACCTCACTGTAACATCATAATTTTCTGAATTGGTTGTTAAAAATAAGTCCAGTAGGTGGGAATTATGATTAGGATTATCTGGTACACGGGTGGGTTGGTTGACTAGTTGAGTGAGATTAAATGAGTCTGCAAATAGCTCACATTCAAGACCAGCATCATCAGTCCTGGCTGAATGAGTGAGCCATTCAACATTATGGACATTAAAATCACCCAACACAGTGATTTCAGACGAAGCATTTAAGTTGAGGTCACTGAGTTGTGAGGACAGAGAATCAAAAAGACTTTGCTCTGGAGGAGTATTTGGGGAACGGTAGATGCAACATATGTATTTAAATTTACCAGCAGAAATTAATTTGTATATAGAATAATCAAAATAGGGACAATTGAAACTAGTAACCTCCTCCAGGGCAATTTCAGATTTTGCGAAGCAACATACACCTCCTTTAGGTCTGAAATTTTGGAGCAGTTGATAACCTGGAAAATTAAATCTAGACGTGTCAGATGTGGATGTTACTTGAGTCTCTGTCAAAAAAAGGAGAGTAGGGGATTCTGCTTGAAGAAATTGGTGTACAGAATTGATGTTAGAGTGAAGTCCCCTTATATTGCTAGAGAAAAAGCTGCACCGACGAGCAGCTTTGGGACGTTGCAATGCTCTTGACACAGTCGCATGATGACGACCGGGAGGGCCCTGTGTCAATGACCCAACCCTGCCGGGGGTGGATATCCGAGGGACCACCAGGTTTGCTCTTAACAATTGTACTGCCATATGTATTGGATATATGATGGATTAAAAGAAATGATCAGAAAAGCTGATTAAGATAATTGGAATTAAATTCCCAGTGACGCATTTCATTAACGAAGACATTTAATCAGCATTCTGAAATGAGAGATTCTTTCCATGACAGATGATCAAAGCGCCAACTGGAAGCTGTAATGACTGACGAGAGTTTAATGAGAAAGATGAAATGAGCGAGAGGTGCGGATATATATATATATATATATATATATATATATATATATATATATATATATATATATAATATAATATATGCGATACTTTGGTTGCTTGGAATACGCAGCCTTTTAATGAACAGTAGAACCAACATAGGGAGGAATGTAGAAAAACTCATTTGGACGACGTTTCGAGAAATCTCTTTTCATCTTCAGGTCTACCAACAAAGAGAAAAAACTTATGTTAAGCTAATAACATTATATAATACAAAGTACGTAAAAGACAATTTACTCGATTGGTAATATTACGAGGTTTATTAAATAACAAAAAACAAGGTTTTAGGAAAAATAATAACACGCGGAGTGCACGAGGTCGATAAATAATACATACATGTATGAGAGAGACGAAAATAAATGAATCATCTATTGGAGATAGACTAACTAAATAATTCCGAAAAATGTAAAATTCTTACAAGAATTGAGTTGAGTACATGTCGTAGTGAGAAAAATATATAGAGGAACAAATACCTAACAATATATAAAACCTAGCGTAATATATAAAGGAACAAATACCTAACAATATATAAAACCTAGCGTAATATATAAAGGAACAAATACCTAACAATATATAAAACCTAGCGTAATATATAAAGGAACAAATACCTAACAATATATAAAACCTAGCGTAATAAATAAAGGAACAAATACCTAACAATATATAAAATCTAGCGTAATATATAAAGGAACAAATACCTAACAATATATAAAACCTAGCGTAATATATAAAGGAACAAATACCTAACAATATATAAAACCTAGCGTAATATATAAAGGAACAAATACCTAACAATATATAAAACCTAGCGTAATATATAAAGGAACAAATACCTAACAATATATAAAACCTAGCGTAATATATAAAGGAACAAATACCTAACAATATAAAACCTAGCGTAATATAAAGGAACAAATACCTAACAATATATAAAACCTAGCGTAATAAATAAAGGAACAAATACCTAACAATATATAAAATCTAGCGTAATATATAAAGGAACAAATACCTAACAATATATAAAACCTAGCGTAATATATAAAGGAACAAATACCTAACAATATATAAAACCTAGCGTAATATATAAAGGAACAAATACCTAACAATATATAAAACCTAGCGTAATATATAAAGGAAATACCTAACAATATATAAAACCTAGCGTAATATATAAAGGAACAAATACCTAACAATATATAAAACCTAGCGTAATAAATAAAGGAACAAATACCTAACAATATATAAAATCTAGCGTAATATATAAAGGAACAAATACCTAACAATATATAAAACCTAGCGTAATATATAAAGGAACAAATACCTAACAATATATAAAACCTAGCGTAATATATAAAGGAACAAATACCTAACAATATATAAAACCTAGCGTAATAAATAAAGGAACAAATACCTAACAATATATAAAATCTAGCGTAATAAATAAAGGAACAAATACCTAACAATATATAAAACCTAGCGTAATATATAAAGGAACAAATACCTAACAATATATAATTATTATGTTCTCTCCACCAACCAACTTTACTCCTAAACTCGATTAATGAAATTAACAAACACATGTAGCAGTCCGGGGATTCGAACCTAGGATGCTCACATCGAAAATCAACACACTTATGCATTGCACCACGAAGACAGTTAAAGAAAGGTGGACAAGCCTACGATTTAATATGCAGTTTCGAATCCTGCATATCAATCTAAGCATGTACACACTTTCCAACTGCGCTATCATAGGCTATGCATAGGTGAAAGGAAATAGTAATTAATGGGGCACTTAACCCTAGGGAAGGCCTCTCGATAAACTACTACTGAACTCTTTACCCAAGGCCTTAACCTTGGGATCTATAAAACCTATAAAACCTAGCGTAATATATAAAGGAACAAATACCTAACAATATATAAAACCTAGCGTAATGTATAAAGGAACAAATACCTAACAATATATAAAACCTAGCGTAATATATAAAGGAACAAATACCTAACAATATATAAAACCTAGCGTAATGTAAATGTGGAAAAGAAAGCAAAGCCAATCATAAGGGGAAACATAGGAAATAACTATAAAACCTAAGGGAAAGACTTAACAGTATAGAAACAAAGTAGATCACATGCAGACTCGTGAGTACCTATACTTGGTTGGATAACTTTACTGTGGAGAGCTTCCGCTATACGCAACTCCATGTTTGTAGGGTAACTGGCGATTATTTTGAATTCTGAATCACTCATTGGGTGGTCCCTTGCTAACATCATGAATGCAACACCATGAGATGTGAGGTAATGCAACGGATTCTATGGCGTTGTTTAGATTTGTATTTTATTTTTTCTAATGTAACCGATCAAACAATTTGCGTCAGAATATGTCTGATTGCGGGCTTGGTGTGAAGGTGTGAACGCTCCCATAGAATCTTAGCCATGCATTTTACGGTGATCAGTTTCAGCTTCGATAATTTCAGGGCAAGATTAGTGCCTAAGACTGTAAACTCCAAGATACAAATGTTCCCCTAAAATGTTTGAAGCTAACCCGAACTGTAACGAATCTTATATATTTGTTTAGCTATCACCTGTATTTCGCAGGTTTGCTTATACTATTTGACGGTTCATAATGACACCCTTTAAGTATCGAAGCTAACCCGGGTTTACTCGAATTATATTCATTATTTACCCGAGATAATAATTTCAGGGATGCATATAAATAGTTAGAGGAATCAATACTTAGAGGAGGAATAAATAGAAGGCCACGGAAGGAGATAGAAAGAAGGCCAAGAGGAGATATAGGAAGAATGCCAAAAGGAGAGATAGAAAGAAAGGCCAAGAGGAGAGATAGGAAGAAGGCCAAGAGGAGAGATAGGAAGAAGACCAAGAGGAGAGATAGGAAGAAGACCAAGAGGAGAGATGGAAAGAAGTCCAAGAGGAGAGATAGAAACAAGGCCAAAATGAGAGATAGAAAGAAGACCAAGAGAAGAGATAGAAAGGCCAAGAGGAGAGATAGAAAGAAGTCCAAGTGGAGAGATAGAAATAAGGCCAAGAAGTGAAATAGAAAGAAGGCCAAGAGGAGAGATGGAAAGAAGTCCAAGAGAAGAGATAGAAACAAGGCCAAAAGGAGAGATAGAGAGAAGACCAAGAGAAGAGATAGAAAGAAGGCCAAGAGGAGAGATAGAAAGAAGTCCAAGTGGAGAGATAGAAAGAAGGCCAAGAAGTGAAATAGAAAGAAGGCCAAGAGGAGAGATAGAAAGAAGGCCAAGAGGAGAGATAGAAAGAAGGCCAAGAGGAGAGATAGAAAGAAGTCCAAGTGGAGAGATAGAAAGAAGGCCAAGAAGTGAAATAGAAAGAAGGCCAAGAGGAGAGATAGAAAGAAGGCCAAGAGGAGAGATAGAAAGAAGTCCAAGAGGAGAGATAGAAAGAAGGCCAAGAAGTGAAATAGAAAGAAGGCCAAGAGGAGAGATAGAAAGAAGGCCAAGAGGAGAGATAGAAAGAAGGCCAAGAGAAGAGATAGAAAGAAGGCCAAGAAGTGAAATAGAAAGAAGGCCAAGACAAGAGATAGAAAGAAGGTCAAGAGGCGAAATAAAAAGGCCAAGAGGAGAGATAGAATGTCAGATACAGATGAGAGATGAGCAAGAAAGATGATGCTATTCCTCAACTAAGACGATAGATCAGCTGGCTATAATCCTAAGAATTTATTAGCGTCTCACAATGTTTGGGGGATTACTGAACGGCCATATTCTCAGCCCTGGCATTAACTGTGTTGGTGGTGTAATGGTTTGGATGCTTATGCTCCGGTTGTGGTGTCCCGAGTTCGAATCCCGGGAGGACCATATGCTTTCATTAGTATATTCAATTACAATCGGGGGTATTAAGTGTTGTCATAGATTCCAGTGGTTTTCGCTCAACAAGTGTTATTGGTATCTTTATAGTTACTGGGAAAAGTGCTTATCCGTCAAAGTATTAGTCAGTGTCCGAAAGTTTGGGAAATATCTGACAACACTTATTAACCTCGACCGTACATTGGGGTTTGTAATTGATGATTAATGTTAAGAACAGGGTTTTCCTTATTACCGTGACGTCAACTTAATTTTATTCTAGTTAACACTAGAGGATATTATTCAGCTTAGGACAAAAAGCTCAGGGAATCAAAGCGGCAAGAACTATCTGAATTACCGTATCGATTCTCACATGTCTTTCCCAATCTGAATAAACTCGTCCACTGTAAGAATAAACTGAAGGCGGCGTCATCGTACTCAGAGGGTTGAGAATACTACACTGTACAATCAGGGGTATTAAGTGTTGTCATAGATTCCATTGGTTCTCTCTCAAAAAGTTTTATTGGGATCTTTATACTTACTGGGAAAAGTGTTTATCCTTCAGAGTACTAGTCAGTGTCCGAAACTTTGTGAAATATCTGACAACACTTATTAACCTTGACTGTACAATTTTATTTATATTTGTTTATTTATATTTTGTATTTACTTTATGTGTTCTCCCTAGACCTCCATCAAGCTTAAAACAAAACAAAAACAAGACACCTGTCCGAAGGCCTGTTCACCCTAACTTGCAGGCTCGATTTCGCTCGCCAGAAATAAATAGACACCTAATGACACGAAAGGTTTTATAATCGCCAAACTAATGTGGCGAATGTCGTAAATTCTCCTAACTAATGGGGCTAAACTCGTCTTAAGGAAACTATCACAAACATGTCCAAACAACCCGAAATATTATGTCCAAACTATTGCACATAACTATTACTACACAATGTTTATATATGCCAGTTTATGTTACCTTCGTTGTGCTCTATATTTCACACGAACATTATACAGTGTAGGGCAAGAAATGGAAGCCAAGGTTATAAACTGTATACTGCATGCATGGAGGTGTCTCGCGCGTCTCCAGAATTTGATTAAGTAAGCTATAAATATTTAACATGCTATTATGCTAAGCTAGTGGTAAGATATTCTACTATTCCCTCCTTGAAAAATTCAAAGGAATATGTAGATAGATATTTTGTATATAGTGTCAAAGGAAACTCAGTTCAAGCTCATTTGCTATAACTTATAATATATCTATCTATCTATCTATTTATCTATATGCTCAGGCCCAATCCCCACTTTTCCTATTTTTTATTTTTAGTTTCCTCTATTTTATCATTATTTGTTTTTTTCTTTGTATTTTCTTGGGGGTGGCCGACTCAAGACAGAGCAAGAACAGGAAAACACAAAACACAAGACAAAACAACGAACAAGCAGATAAAACAAAATTCACACACATCTACAGTATAAATATATATATATATATATATAAAGAGAGAGAGAGAGAGAGAGAGAGAGAGAGAGAGATAGTTGTCTTACAAATGGAAAATATTTATCCGTTTTTACTATTTGTGACGTTAACCACTCCGTTAGAACCGCATGGCTTGTCCTACAGTGACTCGCTAGGATCGCTAGGGCAGTGGATGGGGCTACAGTTTATGAATTAGAGAGTGCTTTATTTCATATGAAAGTTCGTGTCATGGGCAGTCCAGAAAGGCTCTTTGTTTTCACCCATGTCCAGGCTTTATATATTTAATTGTAAAGTATATGTTTTATCATTAACTAGTAATGATGGGATCTGGGAGAGAGAGAGAGAGTAGAACAGGGTGAGAGGGAGCGCGCAGTGTTTTTGTCCCGCTCGATGACGTCACGGCTGACTGCCTCGTGGGGGTTGGTTGAGAGAGGTCCTTACCATGCTGCTAGCTCCCTTGCTAGTGGCTAGAGGACTTGTAACCGCTTTTTTCCCACTCGGCTCGAGCTAGTGCGAGTATATATACAGTTCCTCGCCACTCTCTCCCTCAGATCTGGTTTCTAGAACGCATCTATCTTATCCCTTGCTACCTGTCCCCTGCTCTGCACCTGAGAATCTTTTCCTCTGCCTATCTCTCTCATTTTCCATATCTTTCACCACCTTTTATTAATATTATACCCCCTCTGGTTAACTCTGCAAAATCAGCTTAATGCTGGCCAGTTGTATTGTGCGTTAAGGTCTGATATAACCCATGTATGTTAGTTGTTAAGATAAGTTGATCACGAAGCATTGGTTGGCATTTATATTGTTTAAGTACCGCTTCCTTTAATTATTAGTGTTCTGCTGGATTAGATAATGCTAGACTAGGAGTCTGATATTATAAGGTATTGTTTCCTATGAGTGCTGGCTTTAGTTAAAAGCTGCACGACATACCTGAGAACTGGAGTTGATTGAGTAAATTCTAGTCTGTGTGCCATTGAGAGTAGAGCATGCACGAATGAGGGCTTTTTGCCTATACCATTCTGCACTGTTCTAGTCTCGATTGTTTGTCTTTGAGGTACGCCAGGAGAACGCTTAATACTTCGGTATTAAGGTTTCTCAAGAGAGCTACCCTTCCCTATAACGTAATATTTGACGCACAGACTTGAGATTTGCACTAGGCTATGCGGCATGCCATGCGCACCAGTATCTCGTATCATTGACTCTAGCTAGACTTTATCAGTCACAGTAGACATTAAGTATATTAACCTAATTACTCTTTTTTATGCATACCCATTTATGATTACACAAGCATTTCGCAGCCTAGTTTGATGTATGGAGACACAAAACGACTTAGGCTCTTTTTGTTGATAGGAATACTGCATTGTCGAGGCGATTATTATTGTTGTAGTGTTTAGGATATTCTTGGCCCCGACTGCATTATATATTCTGCCTTTTTGTGTGCATAGCCTGCACGAGCATTGTTCCGCAGCCTGCCTTTTTGGGTTCCATTTCCGATACGAGCATCTTTATAGCATCTAACATTTAAAGAAGATTCCTTGTTAGTGTTGAAGGACTTTAGTGCACTTTCTTTCATGCAGGAGTGCCTGACATTTATTGATTAAAGTAACGTAAGCTGTAACTTCTCTTACCACCTTACTTTGCATACCATAACCAAGCACCTTCGGTTATAGGTAGTAATAGGCTGTTTTCACATAACATTAAGCCTAGAGTAGACGCACATTTATTGAGAGTTTGATAGCCTATTATTGCATATAGAACTCTGTAGAGTATTTGTGTTTGTGTATGGATCTAGCGCTTTCCGTTGTAGCATTTATGCCATTACTAGTCCAATGAATAAGAGCCCTGATATATCTAAACCTCAGTCGTAACAAAATTTCCTCTATTTTATTATTTTGTTGTTTTTATTTGTATTTTCTTGGGGGTGGCCAACTCAAGACAGAGCAAGAACAGGAAAACACAAAACACAAGACAAAACAACGAACAAGCAGATAAAACAAAATTCACACACATCTACAGTATAAATATATATATATATATATATATATATATATATATATATATATATATATAAAGAGAGAGAGAGAGAGAGAGAGAGATAGTTGTCTTACAAATGGAAAATATTTATCCATTTTTACTATTATATACAGTAGCTATATAATTTCATCCCAAATTTTCTATTTATATCTTATAATTTAACCTTTCCTTCTCTCACTATATATATTATCACCTTTAAAAATATGTTTTCCAGATGGCCCGTATTCTTAGACAAACCCTATCATTTGTTGTTGTTTTTAAATCCAATCATTACAGTTATCTAGTTGTTTTAATTGCAATGAGATATTCCATCACCACAAAAAAGTTATTTGTTATAAAACAATGTATCCAGTAATTTCCACATTTGATTTAATCAACTCTGCGTAAGCAGAGTTTGGTAGCGCCCCCCCCGTATAGTGGGTATCACACGAAAAAAATGTCTGTCGTCATCGTCGTCGTCGTCGTCCGTCTGTCTCTCGGAACTCCTCCTAGACCGTTGGACGGATTTTCACCAAATTTCACACAAACATTTGTTGCGTGAATGCAAACGTCAGTCAAAAAGATTTTTTGAATTTATGCAATAGTTATGATTTTAGGTCCAAAATATGGTTTTGCCCCCCTCCCCAACCTCCCGGAACCCCCCCCCCACCCCCCCCCTCCCGGAAACCTCCCCCCCCCCCCAGCAATGATGGCGTTCTGGGAGCGAAAACATCTCGCTACGTATTTTCTAGGTTAAGTTAGTTTAGTTGGCATTAAAAGTGATGGTAGTAATATTTGGATTTATGGTGATAGTAGTGATAATGGTGATCATTGTAGTGATGATGATGACAGTAGTGATGATGATGACAGTAGTAGATATGATGGTGACAGTAGTAGTAATGATGGTCATTAGTAAATAGTAGTAAATTAGTAAAACATTAGTAAATAGTAGTGATGATGGTGACAAGTAATGATGATAGTTGTAGTGATAATAATGACAGTAGTGATGATGGTAGTGACGATGGTGTGAGTATTAGTGATGATGGTGAGTAGTAGTGAGGATGGTGAAATTTGTAGTGATGACGATAGTTGTGGTGATGAAGTTCATAGTAATGGTGATGATGGCAGTAGTAGTGATGATGGTGACAGTAGAATAAATAATGGTAATATTTGTGACAGTAGTAATGATGATGGTTATAGTAGTAGTGATGATGTTAACAGTAGTAATGATGATTGTAAGATGGTGATGATATTAGCAATGATGGTTGATAGTTGTAGTATCAATGATGATAGTAGTGATTAAGATGCTAGTGACAATGGACAGTGATGATAGTGAGAGTAGTAGTGATAATTGTAATTGTAGTAGTGTTGATGATCATAGTAATGGTGATGATAACAGTACTCGTGATGATTGTGGCAGTTGTAGTGATGATGGCAGTAGTAGTGATTATGTTGATTGTGATTAATGATGGTATTAGTAGTGATGATGGCAACCCATCGCAGAGTTGGGTATGCCGTTTTGATTTTGGGCAAAACGGCACGTCTACTTTATCAACTCTGCGTAAGCAGAGTTTGGTATCGCCCCCCCCGTATAGTGGGTACCACGGAAAAAAAAATCTGTCGTCGGCGTTGTCGTTGTCGTCGTTGTTGTCATTGTCCGTCTGTCTTGGAACTCCTCCTAGACCTTTGGACAGATTTTCACCAAATTTTACACCAACATTTGTTGCGTGAATGCGAACGTCAGTCAAAAAAGATTTTTTGAATTTATGCAATAGTTATGATTTTAGGTCCAAAATATGGTTTTTACCAAGCAGTATCCCCCATCCCCCCTCCTCCCAGACCCCCCCCCCCCCCAGCAATGATGGCGTTATTAGTGTGTGAGCTCTGAAGGGGCTCACACACTAAGAACGCATTCGTTCTGGGGGCGAAAACATCTCGCTCCGCATTTGCTAGGTTAAGTTAGTTTAGTTGGCATTAGAAGTAATGGTAGTAATAGTGGGATTGATGGTGATAGTAGTGATGATGGTGATAATAGTAGTGATGATGGTTGTAGTTATATTGATGATGATGACAGTAGTGATGATGATGACAGTAGTAGATATGATGGTGACAGTAGTAGATATGATGGTGACAGTACTAGTAGTAGTGATGATGGTCATAATAATGATCATCATTACTTGTCACCATCAAGGGTCAGGCGCTAGAGTCAGGGATGGATCAGTCAGGAGTGGTCAGGGTCAGTCGTTAGGGTCAGGGATGGGTCAGTCAGGAGTGGTCAGGGTCAGGCGTTAGAGTCAGGGATGGGTCAGTCAGGAGTGGTCAGGGTCAGGCGTTAGGGTCAGGGAAGGGTCAACTGGGAGTGGTCAGGGTCAGGCGTTATGGTCAGGGATGGGTCACTCAGGAGTGGTCAGGGTCAGGCGTTAGAGTCAGGGATGGATCAGTCAGGAGTGGTCAGGGTCAGGCGTTAGAGTCAGGGATGGGTCAGTCAGGAGTGGTCAGGGTCAGGCATTAGGGTCAGGGAAGGGTCAGTCAGGAGTGGTCAGGGTCAGGCATTAGGATCAGGGATGGGTCAGTCAGGAGTGGTCAGGGTCAGGGAAGGGTCAGTCAGGAGTGGTCAGGGTCAGGCGTTAGAGTCAGGGAAGGGTCAGTCAGGAGTGGTCAGGGTCAGGCGTTAGAGTCAGGGAAGGGTCAGTAGGGAGTGGTCAGGGTCAGGCGTTAGAGTCAGGGATGGGTCAGTCAGGAGTGGTCAAGGTCAGGCGTCATGGTCAGGGATGGGTCAGTCAGGTGTGGTCAGGGTCAGGCGTTATGGTCAGGGATGGGTCAGTCAGGGGTGGTCAGGGTCAGGCGTTAGGGTCAGTAGGGAGTGGTCAGGGTCAGGCGTTATAGTCAGGGATGGGTCAGTCAGGAGTGGTCAGGGTCAGGGATGGATCAGTCGGGAGTGGTCAGGGTCAGGCGTTAGAGTCAGGGATGGGTCAGTCAGGAGTGGTCAGGGTCAGGCATTAGGGTCAGTCAGGAGTGGTCAGGGTCAGGCGTTAGAGTCAGGGAAGGGTCAGTCAGGAGTGGTCAGGGTCAGGCGTTAGAGTCAGGGAAGGGTCAGTAGGGAGTGGTCAGGGTCAGGCGTTAGAGTCAGGGATGGGTCAGTCAGGAGTGGTCAAGGTCAGGCATTATGGTCAGGGATGGGTCAGTCAGGAGTGGTCAGGGTCAGGCGTTATGGTCAGGGATGGGTCAGTCAGGGGTGGTCAGGGTCAGGCGTTAGGGTCAGTAGGGAGTGGTCAGGGTCAGGCGTTATGGTCAGGGATGGGTCAGTCAGGAGTGGTCAGGGTCAGGGATGGGTCTGTCAGGAGTGGTCAGGGTCAGGCGTTAGAGTCAGGGATGGGTCAGTCAGGAGTGGTCAGGGTCAGGCATTAGGGTCAGTCAGGAGTGGTCAGGGTTAGACGTTAGAGTCAGGGATGGATCAGTCAGGAGTGGTCAGGGTCAGGCGTTAGGGTCAGGGATGGGTCAGTCAGGAGTGGTCAGGGTCAGGCATTAGGGTCAGTCAGGAGTGGTCAGGGTCAGGCATTAGAGTCAGGGATGGATCAGTCAGGAGTGGTCAGGGTCAGGCATTAGGGTCAGGGATGGGTCAGTCAGGAGTGGTCAGGGTCAGGCATTATGGTCAGGGATGGGTCAGTCAGGAGTGGTCAGGGTCAGGGATGGATCAGTCAGGAGTGGTCAGGGTCAGGCGTTAGAGTCAGGGATGGATCAGTCAGGAGTGGTCAGGGTCAGGCGTTAGAGTCAGGGATGGATCAGTCAGGAGTGGTTAGGGTCAGGCGTTAGGGTCAGGGATGGGTCAGTCAGGAGTGGTCAGAGTCAGGCGTTAGAGTCAGGGATGGGTCAGTCAGGAGTGGTCAGGGTCAGGCATTAGGGTCAGTCAGGAGTGGTCAGGGTCAGGCGTTAGGGTCAGGCATGGGTCAGTAGGGAGTGGTCAGGGTCAGGCGTTAGGGTCAGGGATGGGTCAGTCAGGAGTGGTCAGGGTCAGGCGTTATGGTCAGGGATGGGTCAGGCAGGAGTGGTCAGGGTCAGGCATTAGGGTCAGGGAAGGGTCAGTCAGGAGTGGTCAGGGTCAGGCATTAGGATCAGGGATGGGTCAGTCAGGAGTGGTCAGGGTCAGGGAAGGGTCAGTCAGGAGTGGTCAGGGTCAGGCGTTAGAGTCAGGGAAGGGTCAGTCAGGAGTGGTCAGGGTCAGGCGTTAGAGTCAGGGAAGGGTCAGTAGGGAGTGGTCAGGGTCAGGCGTTAGAGTCAGGGATGGGTCAGTCAGGAGTGGTCAAGGTCAGGCGTCATGGTCAGGGATGGGTCAGTCAGGAGTGGTCAGGGTCAGGCGTTATGGTCAGGGATGGGTCAGTCAGGGGTGGTCAGGGTCAGGCGTTAGGGTCAGTAGGGAGTGGTCAGGGATGGGTCAGTCAGGAGTGGTCAGGGTCAGGGATGGGTCTGTCAGGAGTGGTCAGGGTCAGGCATTAGAGTCAGGGATGGGTCAGTCAGGAGTGGTCAGGGTCAGGCATTTGGGTCAGTCAGGAGTATGGGTCAGTCAGGAGTGGTCAGGGTCAGGCGTTAGAGTCAAGGATGGATCAGTCAGGAGTGGTCAGGGTCAGGCGTTATGGTCAGGGATGGGTCAGTCAGGAGTGGTCAGGGTCAGGCGTTAGGGTCAGGGAAGGGTCAGTCAGGAGTGGTCAGGGTCAGGCATTAGGATCAGGAATGGGTCAGTCAGGAGTGGTCAGGGTCAGGCATTAGGGTCAGGGAAGGGTCAGTCAGGAGTGGTCAGGGTCAGGCGTTAGAGTCAGGGAAGGGTCAGTCAGGAGTGGTCAGGGTCAGGCATTAGAGTCAGGGAAGGGTCAGTAGGGAGTGGTCAGGGTCAGGCGTTAGAGTCAGGGATGGGTCAGTCAGGAGTGGTCAGGGTCAGTCAGGAGTGGTCAGGGTCAGACATTAGAGTCGGGGATGGATCAGTCAGGAGTGGTCAGGGTCAGGTATTAGGGTCAGGGATGGGTCAGTCAGGAGTGGTCAGGGTCAGGCATTAGGGTCAGTCAGGAGTGGTCAGGGTCAGGCGTTAGGGTCAGGCATGGGTCAGTAGGGAGTGGTCAGGGTCAGGCATTAGGGTCAGGGATGGGTCAGTCAGGAGTGGTCAGGGTCGGCATTATGGTCAGGGATGGGTCAGTCAGGAGTGGTCAGGGTCAGGCGTTAGGGTCAGGGAAGGGTCAGTCAGGAGTGGTCAGGGTTAGGCATTAGGATCAGGGATGGGTCAGTCAGGAGTGGTCAGGGTCAGGCATTAGAGTCAGGGAAGGGTCAGTCAGGAGTGGTCAGGGTCAGGCGTTAGAGTCAGGGAATGGTCAGTAGGGAGTGGTCAGGGTCAGGCGTTAGAGTCAGGGAAGGGTCAGTCAGGAGTGGTCAAGGTCAGGCGTTATGGTCAGGGATGGGTCAGTCAGGAGTGGTCAGGGTCAGGTGTTATGGTCAGGGATGGGTCAGTCAGGGGTGGTCAGGGTCAGGCGTTAGGGTCAGTAGGGAGTGGTCAGGGTCAGGCGTTATGGTCAGGGATGGGTCTGTCAGGAGTGGTCAGGGTCAGGCGTTAGAGTCAGGGATGGGTCAGTCAGGAGTGGTCAGGGTCAGGCATTAGGGTCACTCAGGAGTGGTCAGGGTCAGACGTTAGAGTCAGGGATGGATCAGTCAGGAGTGGTCAGGGTCAGGCGTTAGGGTCAGGGATGGGTCAGGCAGGAGTGGTCAGGGTCAGGCATTAGGGTCAGTCAGGAGTTGTCAGGGTCAGGCATTAGAGTCAGGGATGGATCAGTCAGGAGTGGTCAGGGTCAGGGATGGGTCAGTCAGGAGTGGTCAGGGTCAGGCGTTATGGTCAGGGATGGGTCAGTCAGGAGTGGTCAGGGTCAGGGATGGATCAGTCAGGAGTGGTCAGGGTCAGGCATTTGAGTCAGGGATGGATCAGTCAGGAGTGGTCAAGGTCAGGCATTAGAGTCAGGGATGGGTCAGTCAGGAGTGGTCAGGGTCAGGCATTAGGGTCAGGGATGGGTCAGTCAGGAGTGGTCAGAGTATGGCATTAGAGTCAGGAATGGGTCAGTCAGGAGTGGTCAGGGTCAGGCATTAGGGTCAGTCAGGAGTGGTCAGGGTCAGGCATGGGTCAGTAGGGAGTGGTCAGGGTCAGGCATTAGGGTCAGGGATGGGTCAGTCAGGAGTGGTCAGGGTCAGGCGTTATGGTCAGGGATGGGTCAGTCAGGAGTGGTCAGGGTCAGTCAGGGTCAGTCAGGAGTGGTCAGCGGGGTTAGTCTAGGTCGGGGTTAGTCAAGGTCTGGGATAGTCACAGTCGGGGTTAGTCAAGGTCTGGGATAGTCATAGTCGGGGTTAGTCAAGGTCTGGGATAGTCATAGTCGGGGTTAGTCAAGGTCGGAGTTAGTCAAGATCGGGGATAGTCATAGTCGGGGATAGTTATAGTCGGGGTTAGTCATAGTCAGGGTTAGTCAAGGTTGGGGTTAGTCATAGTTAGGGTTAGTCAAGATCAGGGATAGTCTAGTCGGGGTTAGTCAAGGTCGGGGTTAGTCATAGTCAGGGTTAGTCAAGGTCGGGGTTAGTCATAGTCAGGGTTAGTCATAGTCAGGGTTAGTCATAGTCAGGGTTAGTCAAGGTCTCTAGCACGAATATCATGCGAGTCTACTTGGCTGGTTTACATATCCCACCCAGGTCATCACTCTAGGTCAGCAAGGTACACCAAGTATCACACAATTAAGTGCAATTTAACTTTGTGTTGGTGACCAGATGATCATTTCTGGTCAGCCAGTCCCACCTGGTGATCACTCCAGCTAGGGACACCAGTCATCACCCAGTTAAGGGCAACAACTGGATTTGTTCATCACCGGATGATCAGCCCGGGTCAGAATTCGGTTCACCTAACCATTTAACATGTCCAGCTCGAGGCTCGAACTACAGACCTAGCGGTGAGAGATGGTAGTTGTACTCAACACGCTAGCGTCAACTGGCTGATATTATCAAAGTTAATGGGTCTATTTAAGCATACTTTGTTGATATTATGATTACTTATCTGTTTATCTATTGTCAGACGGACTGATCCCCGAGGGGGTGGCCACTAATGAATCTCATCCATGTATCTCTGTCAGTTGGCATAAATGATTATAATAATTATTATTGACTATTACAATATGGATTATCTGTTTTGAGTATAATTGTTATTAGGTACTCTTGTTTTTTATAGTTATATATGTGTAAATGTTATGTTTGATATTACGGTTTATTAATGTATTCATCAATATATACATTATATTGTAAATCTTGCAAAATATACAAACCAAAACTAGGACAAAGACAATATAAAGGCAAAATAACTAATCAAAATAGCTATGTGGGAAAAACGCTTAAGCAAAATATAATTATGAAATAATTAAACACAATCCACCACATAGGGTGTACATCACTACATGAGCAGGTTAATGTTACCCAAGCAAACTAATCGCACAAATAACAACGCACCTTTTCAGTATTATATTCAAATGATATATTACTAGTAAACATAACAGGTTGCAGCAGTAAATATCTGGATAACAATATACTATAATAACATATAACGCAGGAAATACCTCTAAATCCTAAATATTTATTTATTAGTGGCCCCTCCATCATTGACGAACATGCCTATTACATAAGGCATCCTCTTCAAACACTAATCCGCCGTAGTTTGAATCTACCGCGCAGAGCATTTAAAATCTGAGGAGCCTTCATCATGAGCGCACGCGACCTCACTCATGGCTTCAGTCATTATGAATTGGGTTCTCACTACGAAAAAACTTCGTAAAAAATAAAAACAAAACAAAATAAGAATAACTATCCAATAAGCTTTCCATCATATCGTGGATGTACTTGTGTGGATCTTTGACCAGACGCTGATTCAGGCGTCATTCTTCCTTCACTGACATATCAAGTAAACCAAAATCCTTAATACATCAACGAATGGGAAGGGGATGGTCGGGAGGGCCCCAGTCGTCAATGATTACGGGGCCACTACTAAATATTAGGTTTTCTTTATCTCCTTACAGGAGTCAAACCTATAATTTATTAGTGGCCCCTCCATCATTGACGAACATGCCTGATTTCTAAGACTGGAGGGGGACATTCGTAATCATATCATAACTCTAGAAAAGCAGATAATCAAACAACCACATAGTATTCTTACTTTGAAAATATATTTAAATACGACGCAGCCCATATATATACAAAAAAAGGGGTTCAAGCAGGTGCGTGCTTCAAAGAAGCCTGCTTGACAAAAAAGGGTAACTCTGGAAATTCTGTGAACAGATCTGTAGTTACAAAGGCACCCCACTCAACGAGTGGTGACAAAAATAACAAGTTATAAGTTTACATGTGCACATAATAAACCCCATAATATTCGTGGAAATAATTTGCAAAAGATCTCCACTGTTTAATACTAAATTGCTTTCACAGCTAAAACTACTATAACAACCCCGTTGTTTTGTACTAACATTGTACTAGCACAATTTCTCGCAGAGAAATTTTCATATCACATTAACCATAAAGTAAAAAGTAAAAAGTGCACTGTATCAAGGAATTGTTGTGCCAACAGTGATGTATGGGGCTGAGACATGGGCTCTGAAGAAAAAGGAGAAAAGAGGGCTGGATGTGATGGAGATGAGCTGCTTGAGGAGTATGTGTGGAGTTACTCGTAGAGACAGATTGAGGAATGAAGAGATACGTAGGAGAGTGGGGCAGCAGGAACATTTGTCAGCCAGAGTGGACAGAAGGGTGCTGAGCTGGTATGGTCATGTTGAACGAATGGGAGATGAAAGGCTTACAAGGAGAATATGTGAGTCAGGTACAAGGGGAGATAGAAGGGCAGGAAGACCCCCATTGAGATGGAGAGACAGTGTAAGAAAGGCTTTGGATGATAGAGGAATGACTATAGATCAGGCAGGGAAAGTGGTGGTGGACAGGAGTGAATGGAGAATGCTTGTGAATAGTTGAGTGAACACGTGGTCATTTGGAGTAAGGGGTCTGGCGCAAGTTGGACTAGAGAATAGTCCATCAGGTGCCTGGCCCGGGGAGACGATTAATATGAAGGGTGCGCCTGGAAGTGTGGTGGGAGGGCTTGTGGCTTTGGCTCCGCTGCATGTCTGCCTGCCGAGATCAGAACCTCTCCGGGTGGTCGGGGACCGGGGGGAGTGCTGCAGCGACCTTGGTGACCCTGGTCTCTGGGTCTTCTCCTGGGTGACCTGGATGTGTGTGAGTTTGTGCTTTTTATCTGTGTTTATTTGTTGTTTTATGTTGTTTTTGTGTTTTCCCTGTTCTTGCTCTGTCTTGAGTCGGCTACCCCCAAAATGGGGATTGGGCCTGAGCATATAGATAGATAGATAGATAGATTAACCATAAATTGTATCACAGCTCTTACACTCCGGCGGGGTCTAGGGTGTCCTATGTTACACTGACTGCACCCCCCCCCCCTTTTTCCTTGAAAGTAAACAAAAGTGACTGAAGGGCCACCTAGACCCTCTGCCTTAAAGCTATACATGGTAAGGAAGGTTTGTCTAGAGCAACTGACAAGTATCTAGTAAAAAACGTATGATTAGACGCCCACAACTGTGTGGACGAAATATCTTCTACTGCAAAGTTCTTCAGGAAACGTAAAGAGGCTGCCCATTTGCGTAAATCGTGGGCCCTACCCACACGCCGGGATTACTCTCTTTAATGACTTCGACCAGAAGAGAAGCTAATCTCCGTTTCAGTAAGCGTTTACCCGTACTCGCTACCCATAAAGCACCTTGGGGGTTTAGAGGAGCCACTCTCAAATATTTGGTTAGAGCTTGCACTGGACATAGATTATGGTGCACCTTTCCCCTTTTTAACGCCGGCACCGTGAACTCAGAAAACACGTGTGCACTGTGCTCATTCTTGGCTACAAATCCCGGGGAAGGTGCAATGTGAATACATTCATTAAGTCTACCAAACCTAAGGCAATTAGGTGTGTTGCTCATCGCCGCCAGCTCAGACACTCTGTTCCCGGTGTCCAAAGCCAAAAGGAATACAGCCTTTTTTAAGAGTAATGCAAAATCTGCAGTATTTTGGTACAGACGAGAGTGAAGTAAAGACAATGCCTTGTCCAGAGACCAAGTAGGCATGAGCTGACGGGGAGGTGGGCGGAGTTTAAAACATGCCCTCATAAAACCTGTTTCCTCCGCTACCGGTATGGAGAGACCTGTAAGGTCTAAAAAGGGCACTCTAATCGAAGTTAAGTGATTTTTTAACGTTACCACAGATAAACGTTTCTGCTCAAACAGATAATTTAAATAATTGAAAACTAATGCTACTGAGGGCACAGTCTGTTCTGTTCTAATGATCCAAGAAGTAAAGGCTTGCCAATGTGATTGATACTGTCCTTTCGTAGACTGAGTATATTGATTTAATAATTTATTGGTCACATCTCTACCGTATGGTGCTAGCCACTTGGCCTCCTGAATGTCCATAATGCAAAAGTCAGCGAGGTCGCTAGGTTGCCAATCGTGTCTAAGTGGAAATACCCGACCGGGAACGACACCGGGTGCGGGCACCACGTCTTTAATTGCTGGTACCACAACTGCGCCGGCCACAGGGGCGCGACTAGCGAGACTAAGCCTCGATAATCTCGTAGTTTGTTCACTACGTGGCACATTAGTGACGCGTCTGGCGGCGGAAACAGATAGATGGAGCTCCATCTGTTCCAGTCTGTCACTAGGGCGTCTGGCCCCCCTGCCGGCGTTTTCGTCCGGCGGGTGAGGTATAGAGGGAGTTTGTGAGTCTCCTCGGACGCAAACAGATCCACTTGTGGATGGTAGAGCTCTGCAATCATTTGGTTGAAAATGGGTTGCTTGAGCTCCCATTCTACTGTCGTGCTCTGTCTCCGGGACAGAGCGTCTGCCCAGACGTTTGCTACGCCTGGGAGATAAGATGCATGAAGATAAATGTCTAGTCTGTTGGCTAGAGTAAAATTCTCTTCCGACACGTTTAGCAACTTCCTTGACCTCGTTGACCCCTGTTTCTGAATACAGTGAACTGCGTTCAGATTGTCCATTCTGAAGGCCACCGACTTGCCCCGTAAAGCAGGGCCGTGAGCCTGAAGGAAATACAAGGGGACTAGTAATTCTTTGACATTGATGTGGGAGATTTCTAAGTGGGACCAAAGCCCCTGACCCTGGTGCTCCTGATTTGACTGAAATCCCCAACCTATTGTGCCTGACGCATCCGTGTCTACCCATACCGTTGGCGGAGGAGAGGTCCATGACATTATTGAGTGCAACGTTTCCCTCTTCGCCCAGACCGCTAGTAAGGTGTGGATTAATTTTGGGATGGGCCATAACTTTCCCGCCGGTAAGAGTGGGAAATATTTGTTGCCTTCCAATATTAAACGTTTTACTTTCAACCGGCCCAACATTACAGTTAGTTGAATCCAGTTGAGAGAGCCGACCAGAGACTCCCAGACCCTCCGTGTCGTAGTCAGACTGTGAAGAAACATGAACAGTTTCCTGCGAAACCTGTTGCGATTGTCCACACTCTGACTCAGAGTGAGAGCAGCTGTGTCCGACCAGCCCTATCCACTGAATTACTCGTGAGGGAACAAGGTTTGACTTTACCAGATTTACCTTGAACCCTAGAGTTTTGACATGATTTAAAATTATGTTGACATGTTTGATGCATAATTGCTCTGTCTCTGCCACCACCAGCCAGTCGTCTAGGTACCACAAAACTCTGAGTCCTTGCTTTAACAACGGCATTAGGGCTTGCCGGACTAATTTCGTAAATAATCGAGGTGCCAGGTTCAAACCGAATGGCATCCTTTGAAAAACAAAATTTTGGTGCCTGATCCGTAAGGCCAGAAACCTTTGAAATCTTTTGTTTACCGATACGTACCAATAAGCGTCTGTCAGGTCTAGGGAACACATCCAACCTCCCGGCGGAAGTGTTAGCCTGATTTGGTGTACTGTTAACATTCGGAATGACTCGTTGGGAATGTGAAGGTTCAGATAAGACAGGTCTACGACTGGTCTCATCTGAACACTGTCCCTTTTGGGAACCAAAAAATAGCTTGGACGTGAATACAGGGTAATTTGGGGGGACCGGGATGATGACATTCTTGGCAATCATTTCCTGGACCAGTGACTCCACCTCTAAAGAAACAAAATTCGCCGTTGTCGGCTGACGTAAGCGAGGTCGCCGGAGCCACTGCCAAGTGATGCCTTTGCGTGCCACCATCCGTGCCCAAGTGTTTAACGGCCATGCTTGGTGACACGTTCGGAACGACCCAGTTAGCAGACAAGGGTTCGCCGGCTGTACTACCCTCGGATCCGCCGGCCTTAATACTGGCACCGGGAGTGAAAGAGACTTTAGTTTTTTGATGGTGGTGGAGTTGGTGGTGGTGGACACTTCGCCGGCTGGCTGGCGTTGGCCGAAGACGGGCCCTGACCTGGCTTATTATGGCCGCGTCCTCTCTGACCTGAAAACCTACTCTGTCTATGCCTGTACTGACCTTGAGGGGAGGAGGAGGACTTAGGTGGAAGAAAGGGCTTAGATCCCCCCGGCTGAGCCTTAGCGACTGGCCTGGGTTTGGGGAAGTTAAAGGCAGGTTTCTTAGAAGGGGTGGGACTGTGTTTAAAGGCCTGAGCCATATTAAACACCGTTCGCCACACGTCAGGGGACATTAAAGAGGGAGTGAGCACTGGTGACATAACCACCTGATTCGCAATGCGATCAGGCAGTTTTCGGACTAAGGACATTCTGAGGTCTTGTCTCGCTCGTACCGCCTCAAGCAAGGCGGTGCGGATGTCACCCAAAGATTGGATTGACGACTGAAGAAGCAGTCGCCGGGACAATTCAACCGATCGTCTGGCATCCGCGTCTGCGATTGCCTGAGTGGACCGGAGCAAAGACTTTGCTACCTGTTGAGACACTATGTATTGAGAGAACAGGCGAAAAGCTTTCCCCCTTAGTCTAAATTCTCGGTCTAGGTGAGTAGGGGTAGGGGTAGTGAAAGGGTCTTTTAGCTCACAAAGATTAATTTTAGGGGCAGCTAAGAAAGCAAACAAAGCTGAAGGGACTCCGTCGGCAGAACACACTGGCATGGAGAACCAAGAATGAGTATCTTGAGGGATCTGGTGGGAAGTTTTGGAAGTAAATGTGGTCGCAAAGTTTTGAGCCTCTGTCTCCCATTCCACCCAAGGTCCTGGACCCAACTGCCCCACCTTCAAGACTGGATTAGCTGCTGCGTCTGTGACGGTTTGCAAATCGAGTTCTGGAGTGAGAGCTGACAGAGTCTTAATGTCATTAAACCCATCATACTTAGACCAGTCTGAAAACAATTTTGAAGCTGAGGCAGAGGGTAAAGCCGGCTTAGCAGCATAAACAAAATAGTCCTGGTGATAATAACTAGGTATAGCCTTTATGTTGACATCTAGTACATTTCCCAAAGTATCCAAGGCCCTTAATTTCTTAGATTTATTGCCCTGGATGACCCACTCACGCGGTACTGGGAGTTACCCTGACAAGGTAGGTTGGGCGAGCTCTGGTTTAGTGGGGGTCAAAAGGACCCATGACTCGTCTGGTCCGTAAAGCAAGGGCATAGCTACCTTTCTGAGAGGCGCTCTGTCTAGAGGGGGCGGATTGACATCCGTTATAACCCTTACATTCGAAGTGGTCAATGCCGCCGTAGCAGGCCTAGTAACCACTGATGGTGACAGAGGGGGAGGGTGAGGGATCTGAGTCAAAGCAATAGAAGTCATCAGAGGCCGTACCGTAGAGCTTGTCGTGGGAGCTCCCAAGTCCACTGTGGGAGTTTCCTGCTGTTGGCCAAATTTTTTAGATAAAGCATTACTAAGTAGCCCATCAATTTCCTGCGCAGTGACAAATTGACTTGATAATGTACTCACTGGTGAGTCATTAAGATCTTGCGCGGCGTCTAAGCCTGAACCTGACTCTTGCCCTTCCATATCCGATATAATTGAAACCTCGTCTTTATCATCCTGTTCCTCCTGAGAAGATCCCGCCGAAGCTGGGGTACCACCTTGTTGCCAAGATAAGTCAGGAATAGAGGATGGGATCGCCGCATCCCGGTGCATGTCAGCCACTGTGTGAATAGTTTGAGCCGGAATTGGGTGGTCAGGACCTGGCCGAGAATATCGCCAAACACCTAGGCCTTGGCCTATACTCCCTTGGGAGTCCGAAACACTCTCAACCACTGAGCCCCCTGAACTCTCCAATTCCAGGGTTAAAATGTTAATGGGTAAATCATCTTTAGGTACAGGCACTATACTGGACCCTTGAGACCGAACACAAACTCTGTCTGGGGTAGAGGTACGATGAGAAGCACTAGAAACTGGCGAATGTCGGGAGGCCTTTCTATCATGGGAATCCATTTTTGAAGATTTATGGCTGCGGTGTGACCGTGAACTACTCTTCGATTTGGAGGATTTATCGCCGTGATCACTGGTGGAACTTTCTGTCTTACTCTTCTTACTCGATGGTGAAGAGGCAAGACTAGGTGGCTGGTGTCTGAGAGGTGACCTAGACCGAGATCTCTCCCGAGACGAGGAGGCTGCCGCCGGGGGTGTAGGCTCTCGTTGACGTTTCGCAGTAGCAGCAGGAGAAGACACAGAACCCTGACCAGTCTCCGCCGGCTTACGACTAGTTACTCGAGAGGAACGTTTAGCGGGAGGGTGCTCAAAAAGAAGCCTATCCCAAAGAGGGACGTTGTCACATTGAAGTGACTTATGAGCCACAATCGTAGTATGCGCTGACATCTGTTGCCTAACCTCTCGTAAGGCGACCGCTGCGGTCTTATCATTATCGCGGAGGACTTTGACACTTAATTGGGAGCAAAAGGAACAGTTGCGCATCACCCACAGACCCCTTAAACGGTCTAGACATTTAACACACTTGATGCAAAGAGTGTGCGCAAAAATAGGGATACCGGCACAGGTAGGGGTAATGCATAAAGCAAAAACTGGGGCAAAGGTAGCCATGGCAGAGACTGGTGGGAAAACTACTGCAGGGTCTGTATTGGTCCGCCGGAGCCCAGCTCGGGAAAAAATAAAATTTCCAGGAATTAATGCTCATAAGGTTAACCCAACATGTTCGCACACACGTGTTAATAACCCGCCGGGTAAGGAGACGTAATGTCACAACGATCACAGCTCGCTACGCGGCGGGATTCTATAAAGATTTCCGAATATCTAAACATGTCTTAAGAAAGTTAAGAATACCCTCTGACATAATATAAAGGACCAGTATGGCGTTTATAAACATAGTCTTTCCGGTGGTGACTGTTTCAAGATTCAATTTTGGAAAACAACCCCCCACAAAGACGCCAGCACCTGAATTATTTAGCAGAATAACACAGGGCAGGCTGATACGAGATCTGATTGCTAACGAATTGTCACAAAGGATCGCCGTAAGTTTGAAGGCGGCGATACATTAACGTATCTCTCAATTAACTGGTTAACTAAATTGAATTGTAAATTCCTTATTTCCTCCTCCCAGGAGCACCCGCCGGGTGTGAACAATTTGTGAAAAAGATGTTAACCCCAATTGAGCCTTCGATCGCCGTAAGTCTGAAGGCGGCGATACATAAAGTATCACTAAAATGGATCGGTTAACTAAACTGAATGACCAAGACGTTCATCCCACCCTACCAAGGTGCACCCGCCGGGTGAGATGTAAAAAACGTTAACCCCATAAATTCCTGTCCCCACTTCTTTGTAAAAGATCGCCGGGGAGGAAAGCCCTCAACAACAGCTAGGTTTTTCCTTTGGTTTGTAAAACCGGGTAGAAAAACTTCATAACATATGTCCGCATGAACAATGTTAGATGGGTACAGCCAGTCCGCCGGGGATCATAGGGAGCCTGAAACAGGCACCAACACAGAGATGCAGTCCTGGAGAGCCACAGACACCTCATCGCCGGGGACACAAGCCTGTGTTGAAACCACGCGTGGCCCAACACGGCTCTCGGCCGGGTTTTTCATGGTGTAACCGAGAAAAACCCGCCGGAAAGTAACCCACCCCGTTCAGAAACCATCTGAACGCACATAGGACCCGAGAGCAAGCCAAGCACGACTAGCGTAGGGCCCACACAATAATCCGTGGAATTAGCCAATATACAACTAATCCAGGAAACATACATAGTCCGTGGAATTAGCCAATACACAACTAAACCAGGATACACATGACACAGTAGGACATATTTATAAAATAAACAATAACACTTGTACATGTGGCAAAGCTACGAGCGGCTGGCTAGGCCTAAGCAGACGGCATAAGAAATTTTGAAATATAAACAAAAACACTGGAAATATAACAACAGGAACCACCGCCAACACACCACTGTAGCAAATACTTCCGACAAAGGGAAGACTGACTCGGGACCCAGAAAAAACTTCACTAGGTGAAGAAAAATACGCTGGGAACGTCAGTAAGCAACGCTTACCTCATCAGAAAGATAAAAGGCAGCATAAATAACGCGTAATGAAAGCCGCCTGCATCACAAGCTAACTCAACTGTGAAAAGTTCACATGTCCACAACAGGACCACAAGGGTACATCCGAAATAGATGCCCCAAACACACGACCCAAAATTATAGGTTTGACTCCTGTAAGGAGATAAAGAAAACCTAATATTTAGTAGTGGCCCCGTAATCATTGACGAACATGCCTATTACATAAGGCATCCTCTTCAAACACTAATCCGCCGTAGTTTGAATCTACCGCGCAGAGCATTTAAAACTGAGGAGCCTTCATCATGAGCGCACGCGACCTCACTCATGGCTTCAGTCATTATGAATTGGGTTCTCACTATGAAAAAACTTCGTAAAAAATAAAAACAAAAAGAAAATAAGAATAACTATCTAATAAGCTTTCCATCATATCGTGGATGTACTTGTGTGGATTTCTGACCAGACGCTGATTCAGGCGTCATTCCTCCTTCACTGACATATCAAGTAAACCAAAATCCTTAATACATCAACGAATGGGAAGGGGACGGTCGGGAGGGCCCCAGTCATCAATGATTACGGGGCCACTACTAAATATTAGGTTTTCTTTATCTCCTTACAGGAGTCAAACCTATAATTTATTAGTGGCCCCTCCATCATTGACGAACATGCCTGATTTCTAAGACTGGAGGGGGACATTCGTAATCATATCATAACTCTATAAAAGCAGATAATAAAAACAACCACATAGTATTCTTACTTTTGAAAATATATTTAAATATGGCGTAGACCAAAAATATACAAGAAAAAGGGGTTCAGGCAGGTGCGTGCTTCAAAGAAGCCTGCCTGACAAAAAAGGGTAACCCTGAAGATTCTGAACACAGATCTGTAGTTACAAAGGCACCCCACTCAACGAGTGGTGACAAAAATAACAAGTTATAAGTTTATATGTGCACATAATAAACCCCAAAATAATCGTGGAGAGAAATTGCAAAGGATCTCCACTCTTCTAATATTAGACTGCTTTCGCAGCTAAAACTACTATAACAACTCTGTTGTTTTGTACTAACATTGTACTAGCACAATTTCTCACTGAGAAATTTTCATATCACATTAACCTTGAATTATATCACAGCTCTCATACTCCGGCGGGGTCTAGGGTGTCCTATGTCAACTGACTGCACCCCCCCCCCCCCCCCTTTCTCGTGAAAATAAACAAAAGAGACTGCAGGGCCACCTAGACCCTCTGCCTTAAAGCTATACATGGTAAGGAAGGTTTGTCTAGAGCAACTGATAAGTATCTAGACAAAAACGTATGATTAGACGCCCACAACTGAGTGGACGCGATATCTTCTACTGAAATTTTTTTCAGGAAATGTAAAGAGGCTGCCCATTTGCGTAAATCGTGGGCCCTACCCACAACGCCGGGATTACTCTCTTTAATGACTTCGACCAGAAGAGAGGCTAATCGTCGTTTAAGTAAGCGTTTACCTGTACTTGCTACCCATAAAGCACCTTGGGGGTTAAGAGGAGCTACTCTCAAATATTTGGTTAGAGCTTGCACTGGACATAGATTATGATGCACCTTTCCCCTTTTTAACGCCGGCACCGTGAACTCAGAAAACACGTGTGCACTGTGCTCATTCTTGGCTACAAAACCTGGGGAAGGTGCAATGTAAATACATTCATTAAGTCTGCCAAACCTAAGGCAATTAGGTGTGTTGCTCATCGCCGCCAGCTCAGACACTCTGTTCCCGGTGGCCAAAGCCATAAGGAAAACCGCCTTTTTTAAGAGTAATGCAAAGTCTGCAGTATTTTGGTACAGACGAGAGTGAAGTAAAGACAAAGCTTTGTCGAGAGACCAAGTAGGCATGAGCTGACGGGGAGGTGGGCGAAGTTTAAAACAAGCTCTCATAAAACCTGTTTCCTCCGCCACCGGTATGGAGAGACCTGTAAGGTCTAAAAAGGGCACTCTAATCGCAGTTAAGTGATTTTTTAATGTTACCACAGATAAATGTTTCTGCTCAAACAGATAATTTAAAAATTGAAAACTAAAGCCACAGACGGCACATTCTGTTCCGTTCTGATGATCCAGGAAGTAAAGGCTTGCCAATGTGAGTGATACTGTCGTTTCGTAGACTGAGTATATTGATTGATTAATTTATTGGTCACATCTCTACCGTATGGTGCTAGCCACTTGGCCTCCTGAATGTCCATAATGCAAAAGTCAGCGAGGTCGCTAGGTTGCCAATCGTGTCTAAGTGGAAATACCCGACCGGGTCTGGGCACCACGTTTTCAATTGCTGGTACCACAACTGCGCCGGCCACAGGGGCGCGATTAGCGAGACTAAGCCTCGATAATCTCGTAGTTTGTTCACTACGTGGCACATTAGTGACGCATCTGGCGGCGGAAACAGATAGATGGAGCTCCATCTGTTCCAGTCTGTCACTAGGGCGTCTGGCCCCCCTGCCGGCGTTTTCGCCCAGCGGGTGAGGTATAGAGGGAGTTTGTGAGTCTCCTCGGACGCAAATAGATCCACTTGTGGATGGAAGAGCTCTGCAATCATTAGGTTGAAAATGTGTTGCTTGAGCTCCCATTCTACTGTCGTGCTCTGTCTCCGGGACAGAGCGTCTGCCCAGACGTTCGCTACGCCTGGGAGATAAGATGCGTGAAGGTAAATGTCTAGTCTGTTGGCGAGAGTAAAAATCTCTTCCGACACGTTTAGCAACCCCCTTGACCTCGTTGATCCTTGTTTCTGAATACAGTGAACTGCATTCAGATTGTCCATTCTGAAGGCCACCGACTTGCCCCGTAGCGCCGGGCCGTGAGCCTGAAGGAAATACAAGGGGACTAGTAATTCTTTGACATTGATGTGAGAGATTTCTAAGTGGGACCAAAGCCCCTGACCCTGGTGCCCCTGATTTGACTGAAATCCCCACCCTATTGTGCCTGACGCATCCGTGTCTACCCATACCGTTGGTGGAGGAGAGGTCCATGACATTATTGAGTGCAACGTTTCCCTCCTTGCCCAGACCGCTAGCAAGGTGTGGATTAATTTCGGGATGGGCCATAATTTTCCCGCCGGTAAGAGCGGGAAATATTTGTTGCCTTCCAATATTAATCGTTTTACTTTCAACCGGCCCAACTTGACAGTTAGTTGAATCCAGTTGAGAGAGCCTATCAGAGACTCCCAGACCCTCCGCGTCGTAGTCAGACTGTGAATAAACATGAACAGTTTCCTGCGAAACCTGTTGCGATTGTCCACACTCTGACTCAGAGTGAGAGCGGCCGTGTCCCAGACCAGCCCTATCCACTGAATTACTTGTGAGGGAACAAGGTTTGACTTTACCAGATTTACCTTGAAGCCTAGAGTTTTGACATGATTTAAAATAATATTGACATGTTTGACGCATAATTGTTGTGTCTCTGCCACCACCAGCAAGTCGTCTAGGTACCACAACACTCTGATCCCCTGTTTTAACAATGGCATCAGGGCTTGCCTGACTAATTTCGTGAATAATCGAGGTGCTAGGTTCAAGCCGAACGGCATCCTTTGAAAAACAAAATTTTGGTGCCTGATCCTTAAGGCCAAAAACCTTTGAAATCTTTTGTTGACCGAGACGTGCCAATAGGCGTCTGTCAGGTCTAGTGAACACATCCAACCTCCCGGCGGAAGTGTTAGCCTGATTTGGTGTACTGTTAACATTCTGAAAGATTCGTTGTGAATGTGAAGGTTCATATAAGACAGGTCTACGACCGGCCTCATCTGAACACTGTCCCTTTTTGGAACCAAAAATAGTTTGGACGTGAATACAGGGTAATTTGGGGGGACCGGGATGATGACATTCTTGGCAATCATTTCCTGGACCAGTGACTCCACCTCTAAAGAAACAAAATTCGCCGTTGTCGGCTGACGTAAGCGAGGTCGCCGGAGCCACTGCCAAGTGATGCCTTTGCGTGCCACCATCCGTGCCAAGTGTTTAATGGCCATGCTTGGTGACACGTTCGGAACGACCCAGTTAGCAGACAAGGGTTCGCCGGCTGTACTACCCTCGGTTCCTCCGGCCTTAAGGTTGGTACCGGGAGTGAGAGAGACTTTAGTTTTTTGATGGTGGGGTTGGTGGTGCTGGACGCTTTGCCGGCTGGCTGGTGTTGGCCGAAGACTGGCCCTGACCTGGCTTATGCTGGCCGCGTCCTCTCTGACCTGAAAACCTACCCTGTCTATGCCTGTACTGACCTTGGGGGGAGTGGAGGACTTAGGCAGAAGAAAGGGTTTAGATCCCCCTGGCTGAGCTTTAGCGGTTGGCCTGGGTTTGGGGAAGTTAAATGCAGGTTTCTTAGAAGGGGTGGGACTGTGCTTAACGGCCTGTGCCATATTGAACACCGTTCGCCACACTTCAGGGGACATTAAAGAGGGAGTAAGCACTGGTGACATGATCACCTGATTCGCAATGCGATCAGGTAGCTTGCGAACTAAAGACATTCTGAGATCTTGTCTTGCTCGTACCGCCTCAAGCAAGGCGGTACGTATGTCACCCAAGGATTGGATCGACGACTGGAGGAGCAGTCGCCGGGATAACTCAACCGATCTTCTGGCATCCGCGTCTGCGATTGCCTGAGTGGACCGCAGTAAAGATTTAGCCACCTGTTGAGACACTATGTACTGAGAGAACAGGCGAAAAGCTTTCCCCCTTAGCCTAAATTCTCTGTCTAGGTGAGTAGGGGTAGGGGTAGTGAAAGGGTCTTTTAGCTCACAAAGATTAATCTTAGGGGCAGCTAGGAAAGAAAACAAAGCTGACGGGACTCCGCCGGCAGAACCTACCGGCATGGAGAACCATGAATGAGTATCCTGAGGGATCTGGTGGGAAGATTTAGAAGTAAATGTGGTTGCAAAGTTTTGAGCCTCTATCTCCCAATCTACCCAAGGTCCTGGACCCAACTGCCCCACCTTCAAAACTGGATTAGCTGCTTCGTCTGTGACGGTCTGTAAATCAAGTTCAGGAGTGAGAGCTGACAGAGTCTTAATATCATTAAACCCATCCAGCTTAGACCAGTCTGAAAATAGTTTCGAAGCTGAGGCAGGGGGTAAAGCTGGCTTAGTAGCATACACAAAATAGTCTTGTGATAATAACTAGGTATAGCCTTGATGTTTACGTCCAGTACATTTCCCAAATTATCCAGGGCCCTTAATTTCTTTGATTTATTGCCCTGGATGACCACTCACGCGGTACCGGGAGTTCCCCTGACAAGGTAGGTTGGGCGAGCTCTGGGTTAGTGGGAGTCAAAAGGACCCATGACTCGTCTGGTCCATAAAGCAAGGGCATAGCCACCTTTCTGAGAGGCGCCTTGTCTAGAGGGGGTGGATTGACATCCGTGATGACCCTGACATTTGAAGTTGTCAATGCCGCCGTAGCAGGCTTAGTAACCACTGATGGTGACAGAGTGGGTGGGTTAGGGATCTTAGATAAAGCAATCGAAGTCATCAGAGGCCGTACCGTAGAGCTTGTCATGGGAGCCCCCAAGTCCATTGTGGGGTTTTCCTGTTGTTGGCCAAAAAATTTAGATAAAGCCTCAGTAAGTAGCCCATTAATTTCTTGCGCAGTAACAAATTGGTTAGATGATGAACTTACAGGTGAATCATTAATATCCTGCGCGGCGTCTAAGCCTGAGCCTGACTCTTGCCCTTCCATCTCCGAAATAATTGAAACCTCGTCTTTCTCCTCCTGATCCTTCTGAGAAGACCCCGCCGAAGCTGGGGTACCTTGTTGCCAAGATAAGTCAGGAATAGAGGATGGGATCGCCGCGTCCCTGTGGACATCAGCTACTGTGTGACTCGTTTGAGACGGACGTGGGTGGTCAGACCCTGGCTGAGCAAACCGCCAAACACCGAGGCCCTGGCCTACACTCTCTTGGGAGTCTGAAACATTCTCAATTATTGAACCCCCTGAACTTTCCAATTCCAGGGTTAAAATATTAATAGGTAAATCCTCTTTAGGGACAGGCACCGCACTGGACCCTTGAGACCTAACACAAACTTTGTCTGGGGTAGAGGCACGATGAGAGGCACTAGAAGCTGGTGAATGTAGGGAGGACTTTCGTTTCTGGGAATCCTTTTTGGAAGATTTATGGCTACGGTGTGACCGAGAACTACTCCTAGATTTGGAGGATTCATCGCCGTGACCACTGGTGGAACTATCCGTCCTACTCTTATTACTCGCTGGTGAAGAGGCAAGACTAGAAGACTGGCGTCTGAGAGGTGACCTAGACCGAGATCTCGCCCGAGACGAGGAGGCGGATGCCGGGGGTGTAGGCTCTCTTGGACGTTTTGGTGTAGGAGCAGAAGATACAGAACCCTGACCAGTCTCCGCCGGCTTATAACTCGTGACTCTAGAGGAACGTTTAGGGGGAGGGTGTTCAAATAGCAATCTATCCCAAAGAGGGACGTTGTCACATTGAAGTGATTTATGCGCAACAATCGTAGTGTAGGCTGCCATCTGTTGCCGTACTTTTCTTAAAGCTACTGCCGCGGTCTTATCATTGTCGCAAAGGACCTTGACAGCTAATTGGGAGCAAAAAGAACAATTGCGCATTACCCAGAGACCCCTTGAACGGTCTAGACATTTAACACACCTTATGCAAAGGGTATGCGCAAAAATAGGGATACCGGCACAAGCAGGGGTAGTGCATAAAGCAAAGACTGGGGCTGAGGTAGCCATGACAGAGACTGGTGGGGAAAACTACCGCCGGGTCTGTATTGGTCCGCCGGAGCCCAGCTCTGGAAAAAAAAAAAAAAAAATCCAGGAATTAATGCTCATAAGGTTAACCCAACATGTTCGCATACAAGTGTTAATAACCCACCGGATAACGAGATGTAATGACACAACGATCACAGCTCGCTACGCGGCGGGGTTCAGAATATCTAAACAAATCTTTTGACGAAAGTGAAGAATACCCTCTGACATAATATAATTGTCCAGCATGGCGATTATAGTCTTTCTGGTGGTGACTGTCTTAAGATTCAATTTTTGGAACAAAAACAACCCCCCATAAAGACGCCGGCCCTTGAAATATTTTAGTAGAATAACACAGGGCAGGCTGACACGAGATCTGATTGCTAACGAATTGTCACAAAAAGAGCGCCGTAAGGTTGAAGGCGGCGATACGTAATTGTATCACTAAATTAAGTGGTTAAATCGAAATTGAATTTGTAAATTCCTTATTTCCTCCACCTAGGAGCACCCCCCGGGTGTGAAAAAACGATGTTAACCCTAATTGAACCTTCAATCACCGTAAATATAAAGGCGGCGATACATATAGCATCACTTAAAATGGATTGGTTAAAGAACTAAATGACTTAGTTGTTCATCCCACCCTACCAAGGTACACCCGCCGGGTGAGATGTCAAAAAGTTAACCCCATAAGTTCCTGTCCCCACTTTTTTGTAAAAGATCGCCGGGGAGGAAAGCCCTTAACAATAGCTAGGTTTTTCATGTGGTTTTGTAAAACCTGGTAGAAAAACTACATAACGTATGTTCGCATGAACAAAGTTTTATAGATGGGTACAGCCATTTTCGCCGGGAATCAAAGGGTGCCTGAAACCAGGTACCAACAGAGACGCAGTCCTGGAGAGCCACAGACACCTCAACGCCGGAGACACCAGCCTGTGTTAAAACCACGTGTGGCCCAACACGGCTCTCGGCCGGGGTTTTTTCATGGTGAAACCGAGAAAAAATCCGCCGGAAGGAAACCCACCCCGATCAGACACCATCTGAACGTACAACGGACACGAAGGAAGCCACGCATGACTAACCTAAGTCCACACAATAATCCGTGGAATTAGCCAATACACAACTAAACCAGGAACAAACATAGTCCGAGGAATTAGCCAATACACAACTAAAACCCGGATACACATGGCACAGTATGGCATATTTATAAATAATAAACAATAACACTTGTACATGTGGCAAAGCTACGAGCGGCTGGCTAGGCCTAAGTAGACGGCATAATAAAAGTTGAAATATACACCAAACACTGGAAATATCACAACAGGAACCACCGCCAACACACCACTGTAGCAAATACTTCCGGCAAAGGGAAGACTGACACGGGACCCAGAAAAAACTTCACTAAGTGAAGAAAAATACCAAGGAACGTCAGTAAGCAAAGCATACCTCATCAAAAGATAAAAGGCAGCAATAACTAACGCGTAATGAAAGCCGCCTGCAACACAAGCTAACTAACTGTGAAAAAGTTCACATGTCCACAACAGGACCACAAGGGAACATCCGAAATAGATGCCCCAAACACACGACCCAAAATACACTGCACTGCGGGCAACCAGCCCAGGACACTCCTGCTACATATCCTAACCTTACTCGATACATCCCGGAGTAAACAAATGAGAAAAAACTCACTAGGGACGCAACAAATGCGGAATCAGCGGAGCGTGGGGAGACACGTCCGGGCAGGCTGAACGCAGAGCAGAGAAGGAGGAATGACGCCTGAATCAGCGTCTGGTCAGAAATCCACACAAGTACATCTACGATATGATGGAAAGCTTATTAGATAGTTATTCTTATTTTCTTTTTGTTTTTATTTTTTACGAAGTTTTTTCGTAGTGAGAACCCAATTCATAATGACTGAAGCCATGAGTGAGGTCGCGTGCGCTCATGATGAAGGCTCCTCAGTTTTTAAATGCTCTGCGCGGTAGATTCAAACTACGGCGGATTAGTGTTTGAAGAGGATGCCTTATGTAATAGGCATGTTCGTCAATGATGGAGGGGCCACTAATAAATACTCACTGCGGGCAACCAGCCCAGGACACTCCTGCTACGCATATCCTAACCTTACTCGATACATCCCGGAGTAAACAAATGAGAAAAAACTCACTAGGGACGCAGCAAATGCGGAACCAGCGGAGCGTGGGGAGACACTTCCGGGCAGGCTGAGCGCAGAGCTTTCTTTATCTCCTTACAGGAGTCAAACCTATAATGTTCCATGTCCTATATATTTGCAAGGAATACAAAGAGTATTTCCATGTTATTAATAATATATCTTCCCAAGAGCATCTGTTAGCGTTCATGACTTAACAATCCCTCCTTCACATTGCAGAAGTTATGCTTATCAAAATAAATGTATACCCCGATCCTCATCTCTCTTTCAATCCACAACAGCTTAACCCCTTCTGTACCGGCAACGTCTTATACATTTTATTTTGGCTTCTATTAGACGGTTTTATTCAGTTTAAAAAGGCCATCCCGCAATTAACAGGCTTCAAACTATCTTACACAACACTTTCCACTACCACAGATCATTCTTAACCCTTTCACGCTTTTATGACGCAGAGGTTGCCAGATTAGCAATAATAAATAGAGTTCTCTCACTCTTATAATTACCTCTCCAAAATTAGTTTTCTGCCCACAGCTAACTCAAAGACAACTATAGAGGTTGAAGTAACTAAACTAAAGGTTTATATATACCCCTGATGGTAACAAAGGCTTTAAAGTATCCCTAATAGGCTCAAAATCGCGTCAAAAGCGTGAAAGTGTTAACCCCTTCAGCCCCATGACTCGTTGTTACCTTTGATTCTGGCTAAAATTAGATGATTTTAAGCAGTTTAAGAAGGACCGATGTTACTAAGAGGGTTTATTGAGATTGTATTTACCCATTTGAGTCGGATAGGTAGATTACAAACTAAAGAAATTCGTCTAATTGTAACCAAAATATGATGAGGATTACGTAATGGTGGTGAAGGGATTAAACCGCACAGAATAGTCTCAATAAAGCTAGAATAAGAATTAATAATACGTCGCCGGTACAGAAGGGGTTACATCCAGTTATATAGGGTTGTCTTGAAGGAAAAACACCAGGGATTCAATAACAATAATAAAACTAATAATAATAATAATAATAATAATAATAATAATAATAATGATGATGATCTGTCTATCCATATACTCAGATAGATAAATATTATTATTATTACTATTATTATTCCAGGGATTTAATACTACTACTACTACTACTACTAATAACAATAATAATAATAATAATAATAATAATAATAACAATAATAATATTAATAATAATACTAAAAATAATAATAATATAGGCCGGGTTTGAACAAGGGACTCGGGCTATGGAGTTCACACCGCTCCAGACAAGACAGTCCAGTATATTATTATCAACAACACTATAGTTCACACCGCTCCAGACAAGACAGTCCAGTATATTATTATCAACAACACTATAGTTCACACCGCTCCAGACAAGACAGTCCAGTATATTATTATCAACAACACTATAGTTCACACCGCTCCAGACAAGACAGTCCAGTATATTATTATCAACAACTATAGTTCACCTCAGACAGACAGTCCACTATATTATTATCAACAACACTATAGTTCACACCGCTCCAGACAAGACAGTCCAGTATATTATCAACAACACTATAGTTCACACCGCTCCAGACAAGACAGTCCAGTATATTATTATCAACGACACTATAGTTCACACCGCTCCAGACAAGACAGTCCAGTATATTATTATCAACAACACGATAGTTCACACCGCTCCAGACAAGACAGTATATTATTATCAACGACACTATAGTTCACACCGCTCCAGACAAGACAGTCCAGTATATTATTATCAACAACACGATAGTTCACACCGCTCCAGACAAGACAGTCCAGTATATTATCAACGACACTATAGTTCACACCGCTCCAGACAAGACAGTCCAGTATTTATTATCAACAACTATAGTTCACACGCTCCAGACAAGACAGTCCACTATATTATTATCAAACACTATAGTTCACACCGCTCCAGACAGACAGTCCAGTATATTATTATCAACAACACTATAGTTCACACCGCTCCAGACAAGACAGTCCAGTATATTATTATCAACAACACTATAGTTCACACCGCTCCAGACAAGACAGTCCAGTATATTATTATCAACAACACTATAGTTCACACCGCTCCAGACAAGACAGTCCACTATATTATTATCAACAACACTATAGTTCACACCGCTCCAAGACAGTCCACTATATTATTATCAACACTATAGTTCACACCGCTCCAGACAAGACAGTCCAGTATATTATTATCAACAACACGATAGTTCACCACCGCTCCAGAAGACAGTCCAGTATTATTATCAACAACACTATAGTTCACAGCTCCAGACAGACAGTATATATTATCAACAACACTATAGTTCACACCGCTCCAGACAAGAGTCCACTATATTATTATCAACAACACTATAGTTCACACCGCTCCAGACAGGCAGTCCAGTATCTATTATCAACAGCACTATAGTTCACACCGCTCAGACAAGACAGTCCACTATATTATTATCACACACGATAGTTCACACCGCTCCAGACAGTCCAGTATATATTATCAACACATAGTTCACACCACTCCAGACAAGACAGTCCATATATTATTATCAACAACACTATAGTTCACACCGCTCCAGAAGGCAGTCCAGTATATTATCAAAACACTATAGTTCACACCGCTCCAGACAAGACAGTCCAGTATATTATTATCAACAACACATAGTTCACACCGCTCCAGACAAACAGTCCAGTATATTATTATCAACACATAGTTCACACCGCTCCAGACAAGTCACAATATTATCAACAACACTATAGTTCACACCGCTCCAGACAAGACAGTCCAGTATTTTATCAACACACTATAGTTCACACCGCTCAGCAGACAGTCCAGTATATTTATCACAACACTATAGTTCACACCGCTCCAGACAAGACAGTCCACTATATTATCAACAACACTATAGTTCACACCGCTCCAGACAAGACAGTCCACTATATTATTATCAACAACACTATAGTTCACACCGCTCCAGACAAGGCAGTCCAGTATATTATTATCAACAACACTATAGTTCACACCGCTCCAGACAAGACAGTCCAGTATATTATTATCAACAACACTATAGTTCACACCGCTCCAGACAAGACAGTCCAGTATATTATTATCAACAACACTATAGTTCACACCGCTCCAGACAAGACAGTCCACTATATTATTATCAACAACACTATAGTTCACACCGCTCCAGACAAGACAGTCCAGTATATTATTATCAACAACACGATAGTTTAACACATGATTCCTTTTCTTCAAATTACATTTTATTTATTTCGTTTATAAGATGTTTGTGTTCAATCGCTCATTCGACAGATAATTGTATCTATTTCACTTAGTTAATCAACGATAGTTGATAGTTTAATAGTAAACACTATTTCAATTAACCCGTTGAAATCCACATACCCTTCCTTATGGTAACTTAAGGTGGCAAAGTTATACTGAAACAAGAAACTCCTACATAACTGCTAGGTTGCAATTCACCACTGATCTTTAGGCTATACGAAAGTTAGAGCTGTAAACTTCTAAAATTAGCAGAACAAAATGGAGATTACGATGGATATAATTATTATAGCTTACTGCATAATTATTTTATGTATGTATATGTGCACTACAAACATATTTCAACAGTTAATTTTGTTTAATTAAAATGTAAAACTTGCAAACTAAACAAACCAAAATTGGGACAAGGACAATATAAAGTCAAATTCAATGATCAAAATCGGTATGTGGAAACAACGCTTACTAAAATGAAAATTATTAAATAAAAGAACACAATCCACCACATAGGGTGTACATTACTACATGAGCAAGTTAATCTGTTTCCCAAGCAAACTAATCGCACATATAACAACGCACTATCGTCACGTTAAAGGAAGTAGTCAAGTTTGGGAAGTCCGGGACGTTCTGGCAAATTTTACTAAACTCTGCATGAATAAAGAAACTACATGTTAAATGTCAAAATATTTAAAATCAAATTTGCAACATGACAAGACATTAACAATAGTACAAAATACAAATATTGATAAGATATCTATACTATTACAAAATAATATATAAAATACAGTACAGCACTCACTAACGATAGTGCTATCGGGTAGGTACCTGTAAGCATAGCATGCCTCAAGTGACCCCTATCAATAACTACCCTACAAATAACCTACATTTATAGCACAAATAAACTAAGGAAATCGCAAAAGTAAGCAATTGATACTATCGACAATGAATACATATAATATAAAGACAAATAATTGCAAAATATGAAGTAACAACATATTTAAACAAAGAGTACTCTTTTAACAAGAACAATCAATTTAAAAAATCATCAATATTAATATTAATAATAGAAAAAGAAAAAGAAAAAGAAAAAGATAAACAATAAATACAGACAAAAAACAATAAATACAGACAGAAAACAATAAATACAGACAAAAAGTAAGCAGAGGTTATACAAGAAACTTCAAGTTAAAAATGCTTGATTAAAATTATTGATGTCAAATTTTAGAATACAGTCACAATAATTGACCCTAAAAAGATTAAATTTATGGAACAATTTACTTGCCTCAAAACCTCTGTCCACTAAGAGTCTGTACAGTAACCTAGCTCTATCCCAAAAGTCATCTACTTTAGTGCAGATTGTACAAAATCTTATTAACTGGGAATAAAAACAATTATAAGATATTTTACTATCGATATTACTACTAGGGAAAGGAAAGTTTATTACGTTAAAATTAAAATCATCAACTTTGTGATATACTTTAAGTATACACTGTTCATTAGCAATCTCTATATTTATATCAAGAACATTTTCAACTTTATAATTTACGTTACATTGTGTGAGGGGAATAGAATTAGGGTAAATAAGTTTAGCAACTTGATTAAAATTTAACAAATTGCAAACGAGAATATCATCAATATATCTACTATTATTACTTAACAATTTAGCAAGTGCTAATTTTTCTGGGATTTTATTTTTCTTGCTACTGTCAACTAAGTCTTTTATATATTTAAATTCTAAAGCAAGCAAGAATAAGTCTGCAATTAAAGGGCTAGCATTTCCACCCATAGGAATTCCTAATATTTGTTTGAAAATGTAAGGCCCGAATCTAACATAAGTATTGAAAAGGAGGAATTTAAGTGCATCTTTAAGTTTAGTTCTATCAAAATATACAGAACTAGTGGGAGTAGAGCTAAGTGATGCATTATTAAAATATGTATAAACATTTATGAAATAATTTAATATCGATAATCAAAACCAACTTCCTTATTGCCCAACAGTCGCAATTGGTCAATTGGGGATTACCCATAAATTGTCTATTACTCTCTCACAGTGCAGACATTCTGATGTTGGTTTGTTTTGTATAATTCACATCCTATAACTTTCCACACTGTTATCAACGGCTGGTTGGTGAAGTGCAGAGCGTCTTGGAGCCTAGTGTCAGTCATCCCAGGATCGACCCCGCTTAAGGCGGCAAAGTTTTTTTTTTTTTTTTTCTTTACCCAAGACCTAAACCTGAGTGACTGTCTACTTGGTGGCCTTCATGGCTATAATGTGCCTTGGACAACTTTACCGTTCACCCTTGTGGCCATCATTCTCTGATACCTTTAATCTTTGACCTTTAACTTTTAGGAACTGTGTTTGTAATCCACAGCATTTTCAAACTAATTGTTGGAAAGTTTGTCCTGAATGATGGACTGCATTAGGTGTATGGACCCTGCTTTCATCAACTCTGCTTAAGCAGAGTGGTATCGCCCCCCGTATAGTGGTACATGCAAACCAAAATGTCTGTCTGTCCGTCTGTCCGTCTGTCCGTCTGTCTGTCCGAGAACTCCTCCTAGACCGTTTAACGGATTTTCACTAAACTTCACACGATCCTTCGGTGCGTAAATTCGACGGTAATTAATACAAAAAATTGAATTTGTGCAATAGTTATGATCTTAGGTCCAAAAAATTGTTCCCCCCCCCCCCTTCAGGACCCCCACTCCCCACCCTTTACCTATTCCCTGTGTGTGTGTGTGTGTCAGAAAGCCACACATTATACACATGTCTCAGATGTGATGATAATGGTGAGACGTCTGTCTGTCCGATAACTCCTCCTAGACCGTTCGACGGATTTTCACCAAACTTCGCACGAACATTCGGTGCGTGAATGCGACGTTTTTTTTTTTTTTTTTTTTTAATTTGTGCAATAGTTATGATTTTAGGTCCAAAATATGGTTTCCTCCTCCCCCCCCGCGCGCTAACCCCCCAGCAATGATGGCGTTGCCCTTACGGGGCGAAAATAACTTGCCCCACATTTATTAGGTTAAGTTAGTTTAGTTGACATTAGAAGTGATGGTAGTAATAGTGGGGATGATGGTGGTAGTAGTGATGATGGTGATAATAGTAGTGATGATGGTTGTAGTTGTAGTGATGATAATGACATTAGTGATGATGATGACAGTAGTAGATATGATGGTGAAAGTACTAGTAGTAGTGATAATGGTCATAATAGTAGTGATGATGGTGACAAGTAATGATGACAGTTGTAGTGATAGTAGTGATGATGGTAGTGACAATGGTGACTGTATTATTGATGATGGTGAAAGTTGTAGTGATGATGACAGTTGTAGTGATGACAGTTGTAGTGATGATGAGTCGTAGTGATGGTGGTAAGAGTAGTAGTGATGCCTATAATAGTAGTAGTGATGATGATAGTAATGATGATAGTGACTAATAGTGATGATGGTAACCCATCGCAGAGTTGGGTATGCCGTTTTGATTTTGGGCGAAACGGCACGTCTTCCAAATGGCCCGTATTCTTAGACAAACCCTATCATTTGTTGTTGTATTTAAATCCAATCATGACAGTTATCTAGTTGTTTTAATTGCAATGAGATATTCCATCACCACAAAAAAGTTATTTGTTATAAAACAATGTATCCAGTATTTTCCACATTTGATTTAATTATTGTAAGGCAATTTTTCAATCCAAATTCTGCGTTTATAACGAGCATGAAACATCTGCCAAGCAATAATACAATTCAGAACGAGTTAGATGGGTTCATATTCATTAAGTCTACCATGGTGTCTTCTGATTGTTGGTAAGCAAAATATGTAGCTCGTAATGAATTTAGGGGATATCAAGTTATTTATTATTTATTTATTTATGTATTTTTGTTTTCAATTTTCTCATTCATTTCCTTCACACTATTTGGTCCAATTTTGTTTTAATTATTATTGGGGATTTTGCTTTTTTGTGCCGTTTTCGAGCAATGTATTATAGTGTGTTCGCTAGCCTAACAAATGTATTATAGTGTGTTCGCTAGCCTAACAAATGTATTATAGTGTGTTCGCTAGCCTAACAAATGTATTATAGTGTGTTCGCTAGCCTAACAAATGTATTATAGTGTGTTCGCTAGCCTAACAAATAATGTATTATAGTGTGTTCGCTAGCCTAACAAATGTATTATAGTGTGTTCGCTAGCCTAACAAATGTATTATAGTGTGTTCGCTAGCCTAACAAATAATGTATTATATATAGTGTGTTCGCTAGCCTAACAAATGTATTATAGTGTGTTCGCTAGCCTAACAAATGTATTATAGTGTGTTCGCTAGCCTAACAAATAATGTATTATAGTGTGTTCGCTAGCCTAGCAAATAATGTATTATAGTGTGTTCGCTAGCCTAGCAAATGTATTATAGTGTGTTCGCTAGCCTAACAAATGTATTATAGTGTGTTCGCTAGCCTAACAAATAATGTATTATAGTGTGTTCGCTAGCCTAACAAATAATGTATTATAGTGTGTTCGCTAGCCTAACAAATGTATTATAGTGTGTTCGCTAGCCTAACAAATAATGTATTATAGTGTGTTCGCTAGCCTAACAAATGTATTATAGTGTGTTCGCTAGCCTAACAAATGTATTATAGTGTGTTCGCTAGCCTAACAAATAATGTATTATAGTGTGTTCGCTAGCCTAACAAATAAGGCTTCCCAGACGTCCTTCAAACTAACAAATGCCCATCCAGACCCCCTTCAAGCTATTTTGTTTTGTTTTACATTTTTCGATAGACTAATGTCACGGCCGAAGGCCGATTTCTTCTAAATTACAGGCTCGCTATAGCTCGCCAAGAAAAAAAATCGACACCTGCATGGGGTGAAGTATCACATTATTGCCAAACTAATGGGGTGAAGCATCTCAACATTTCCGAACTAATGGAACAAAACAAGGTATTCCCAAAATGACCTCTCTCGAGTCAAATAGGGTTAATCTTTGTTCGGCATGGTATTGACAACGGCCTTCTAACATGTATTTGAATACGGCTCAGAGAGTGACAGCTTTTACATGATTATTTGATCAATTTCAATCACGGTTCCTTTAGGTTGCTCATAGATACCGATAGTAAGGCTTGGGGATCGTGCGGGAATGAGGATACGGGTTTGATTCCTCCTTCCTGCATTTTCCTTTTCCTGTGTTCCCTCTCATTTATATATCGGATTTTTACCAATTCTTCCAATATACTCTTTTCCACTTTTCAGCTCTCAAACTGTATTTGTTCGAGCCTAGGCCTATCCTTTTTCCATATCCATTACGTACTTTCCTTCATTGTTACTATTATAGCCTTCGACTCTTGTTATTAGAACAGTAAGCATAAAAGCAAAGAATGATAATAAATCCTTTAATCTGAAAACATGTTGTTACTTGTTTGGCCAAAAAAATGAAAGAAGTTTAATAATGTATTAAGTGTCGAGTAGTACAATGTTGGCAAAAACTAACGGTAAAGAGAAGCATGAAAGGAAAATATAGAATCAAGGCTGCATTACATTACAGAAAGACAACAACAACAACAACAACTTATGAAAAGATAAAGTATATTGAAGTAAATCTTTAAATAATGAAAAGGGTAACAGGTTGCTAGTTTTCTAATTTCCAAAATGAACATGATTCCCCCCCCCCCCCCCCCCACACACACACACACTAAGTGGCAATTCTCATTCACTCGTGTTGCGCGCCTAATTTGATATAATTGTAAAATTGCTTGTTTTCCGGTAAAAGGAATATCAAATTATACAAGTGTAATTGAACTTCTGCCCTTCATCTCTCGGCTACGACAAATGAGCACGTTATATTTTCCGATTGAGTTTTCCAAATTGTCCAATTAGTGATATTTTTAATCCAAAACAGTCCTTCAATTGTTCAATGTAAAGTGTAATAAATATTTCTAATATTTACGAGTGAATACTGATCTTCTCCCTCATTAACGTAACATTATTATACGTATATAGTAGTCAAAGGAATACGAAGAAATACAAAGGAAGACAAGCAACAACAGACCTAGTGTTTCTTACTAGGCTGCTTGTGAAAAAAAAAAAATATATTGTTACGACCGGGACTACGAATAAAACAAGGGCACTCAATGATTGGACTAGTAATAGGGCACTATGCAACAACGGTACGCTAGATCCAAACCCTCGAACTTATATGCCGGCGAACAAAACACCTATACCCTCCAGGGTTAATCTGCGATAGCGGGGTATCCTTAACTGGGCATAAATGTACTCTACTTCAGGCTAACCTGCACTGGTATAGCCTGATAACAAACAAGATGCAAGTTACGTTAAAATGCATAAAAAGGAATCTATGGAAAGATCAATTAAATCACTGCAAGATTTAATACAATAAAAAGATGCTTCAATACAGTTACTCTAAACAACAATAAACTCTTCACTCCTATCTGAAAGAAAGTGAAGTATAGTCCTACAGCATAGACCTGGAAACTTCTGAAGAAAGTCTGATGCTCATAAGATACTCGTACTGATTTATAACTATCTAAAGGCAGGAGGCAGGACACCACACGTGTAAATCGAATACACTAAAAGATAGGACATATAATGTTAACTGACACGAGAATACTATAAATGCGCAACGGTAGCAATGCTCGACACTAAAAGAAGTACTTCCTCATCAACGAAACAGTCTGCTATGGTTGTGCGGCTCAGCAACAACCTAGACTAATAAATGCTGTGAATAATAATGCGCACATATCAAAGAGCTTATATTAAATACTAACAAGTGTCTACTCGATTAATAATGTCTAGCTGGGATACTCTAGGTAAGGAACTGGGGTTGAGCAAGACAGGCTCGTAGCCTAGCGATGTCCTTAAGACTGCATCCTTTAAGTTACGTTAATTGACTAGGGGGCTCTCTCGATAGATCCAGATCACAAGTATCTGGTTCTATCCTGGCGACCCTCTAAAGACAAGCAAAGAGGCAGCAAAGTGTGGAACTGGTACAGGCCAAAACCCTCAGTCAACACAATGCTGCACTCGCAAAGGACGCAACCGAAAAGACAACCCAGGCTACCACAGGACCGGTCGAAGTCGTGTAGGTATAAGCAAACCGTACACACATCGGAGACAACGACTACAGTTACCTTATCCCAGTCTAGCATTAAATAAAAGAGCAGAAACACTAAATCAATAATGGAGACACACAAAGTTCTTAACCTATACTAACTAAGAACCCTCAAACCTATTCTAAGTACATGTAAATATCTCTGAGGACGGCGCATGCAATACAATGGGCCGGCTATGAAAACTGTATGCAGAACCCAAGGGGAGTGTTGTGCAGTTAATAAAGGTTAGAGTATGGAAAGAGAGAATCGAGTGAGAGAAACAGTGATAAAGGTGGTGATCGGGAGAGAGTATGCAAAGGGATGTTAGAAGCACGCGCACCAAGCCTGTCCTGACGAGGACAGCTCCTGGGGACCCTCATGGAGGAGGTAAGTTACACAGGAGACCGCAAAGGCGCGATGGTCGGCCAATCACGGGCCGAGACGTCACAAGACAGCAGGCGTCATATGACACAGCAAGACACGCCGTCCAATGGCGAGCGAGAGGCAGGAATGCACCCGTACATACAGACACTTACTACCTCCTCGCTCTGAAAGTCTTTCTCATTCACACGCTGGTACTATTATCACTACTGTTGATATAAAATATAACCCGTTGTCACAGACGAAAACAAAGACCACCACTGGACTGTCTGTGACAATGCGATTACTAGGAAAGAAAGAACAACATTCTCTGATAACTGTAGCCCATTTCGATGTCCCTGGCGAGCGCTAGTGGCTAACGAGAGGCGATTCTGCCAACGCTGGTAGACGTCACACCCCGCCCAAGATATGGGACGCTCAACATTAGGCGAGCACCATATCTGACAAGGCAGAATGCCGACAAGACCCGCCACACCTAGCCACTCCACCAGAAATGAAATGCAAAGCTCAATCTTAAATAAAACAACATATTAGCATAAAGAAAATCTTACAACCCCTCCCAAACACAATAGTATAATTTAGCCTGCTATGCTCCCTGAGCGAGCTTCACAGAGCCCAGCCTACTAAGTGAAAGACAGGTTCAACTTAGGACTTTAGCTATAACATTGGCAACTTACAATTAACTATAAAAAAGAAAGAGTTTTTATGTGATTTTTGATTTAATTTTAATGTTGTTTTTGACGGCTGCTCTACAGGGGCAAGCCTGGTTTTTCTCCACTCAAACCCACACACCTGTGGTGATCTACGCCGGATCCTCCACCCTCGACAAACAGTCTGCAATCACATTCTCACAACCGGCAATATGGCGAATGTCTAGATTGTATTCTTGCAACATGAGTGACCAACGTGTCAGCCTCATATTCCGGTTGTGGAATTGGTTCAGAAATTTAAGAGGGTGGTGGTCGGTGTAAATCACCACGACTGGCCCGTAGGCAGGAACATATACTTCAAAGTGCCTGAGCGCCAACACTATTGCCAGCAGTTCTTTCTCCACCACAGAGTAGTTTTTCTGAGCGGAATTAAACTTCTTGGAAAAGAAACTGACTGGATGCTCCAAACCTTCCTCGTCTGTTTGCATTAAGACGGCACCAGCCCCTACACCGCTGGCATCTGTTGCCAGCTGGAACGGTCTTTCAAAGTCAGGGGCCCTGAGGATTGGGTGAGTGCATAGTAGGTGCTTGACCAGCGAAAAAGCCCTTTCACACTCAGGTGCCCACTTGAACTTTTTCTCTTTTGCTAGCAAATCTGTCAGGGGAGCTAACACAGTAGAATAACCCCGAATGAAGCGGCGATAGTAACCGATCATGCCCAAAAATCTCATGATCTGCCGCTTGGTGGACGGCCTGGGGAACTGGTTAATAGCCTGTATCTTGTTTTTGGGGGGGGCACACCTGGCCTAACCCGACCACAAACCCAAGATACTGCACAGTTGCCCGGACAAAGTCGCACTTGCCCAGATTGACCACCAAGCTGGCCTCACTGAGCTTCCGAAACAAGGCTTCTATGTGCTCACAGTGACTCTCAAAGTTGTCATCGTAGATTATAACGTCATCTAGGTAGACAGTGCAGTTAGGGATGTCAGCTACTAACTCATTCATAAGACTGGAAGGTTGCTGGGGCATTTTTAAGGCCATACGGCATCACATTGCAACGGTAGGTGTTCCCATCAACCACAAACCCGCATACCCCCTTCGCCCGCTCAGACAAGGGCACCTGCCAGTAGCCTTTCACTAGGTCTACCTTAGTTAGAAACTGTGCCTTACCGATCTTGTCTACACTATCGTCAACACGGGGAAGGGGATAAGCATTGGTGGGAGTCAACCCGTTCAATCTCCGAAAGTCAATGCAGAAGCGAACCTTCCCGTCAGGCTTGGGCTGCAGAGTGACAGGAGATGTCCACCTAACTGCCCCCTTCTCAATCAGCCCCGTTCCAACATATACTCTAACTCCGCTCTGAGGGCTGGGAGTTTAATGGGTGGAATTCTGTAGGGTACTGATTTAAAGGGGGGGTGATCTCCCACGTCCACGTCATGCACCACTCGAGTTGTGAGGCCTGGATGCTCTGCAAACACAGTGGGGTATGAAGCAAACAGGCGCTGCACGGCTGCACGCTGTTGCTCAGGCAGGTGCACTAGAGCATCGTCAGCCACCTGTCTGGAGTTCCCCGCCCACTGGTCAGCAGAGACATGACACTCCCAGTTATCCTCCACCTGGGCTTCACTGTCCCTCACTCCTTCTCCTCCATGACCGCTGCAGGTCAACACAGGGACAGCGAGAGGCTCAGGGGGGCGCCTCACAAACTCTTTCACCAGATTCACATGGCACAGCTGATTCTTTTTACGCCTATCTGGAGTAGCCACAAGATAGTCTAGGTCAGAGATCTTTTTTACCACCTTATAAGGACCAGCGTACTTGGCAGACAACGGATGACCTGGCAGAGGTAACAGAATCAACACCTCCTGCCCCACCTTAAACTCCCGGAGTTTTGTCTTCTCATCGTACCTGTCCTTCATAAGTGCTTGCGACCCTACCAAATTCCTACCTGCCAACTCTAGGCTTCTCAGCATTCTCTCTCTACTCTCGAGGACATACTTTAACATGGAACATGGTTTTGCTGTGCCCTCCCAGATTTCTCTAACCATGTTGAGGGGGCCTCTGACCTGATGTCCGAAAACTAACTCATTGGGACTGAACCCTAGGCTTTCACCAGGTACCTCCCGAGCAGCGAATAATACATAGGGCAACCCAAGATCCCAATCCTTGCCATTCTCAACACAGTAACAACGCAGCATGCTTTTCAGAGTCGAGTGCCACCTCTCCAACACCCCTTGACTCTCTGGGTGATAGGCTGAAGAGACAACTGTACTGATACCGTGCTGCTGCATGGTCTGTTTGAAAAGGTTAGAAGTAAAGTTGGACCCTTGGTCTGACTGCAATTCCTGCGGGTACCCGTACCTAGAACAGTACAATAGCAAGTTACGAACAACAGTCTTAGCAGTACCATTTCGCATGGGGTATGCATCCGGATAACGAGTGGCAACATCCATGATTGTGAGGAGGAACTTGTTGCCTGCACTAGTAGGGGGTAGAGGGCCAACCATGTCGATTATAACCTTACTGAATGGTGGCCCGATTACAGGAATAGGGTGTAACGGAGCCTTGGGAATACACTGGTTTGGTTTACCTACTGTCTGGCAGGTACTGCACATTGCCACCCATGACGCCACATGTGCCTTCATACCTGGCCACCAAAACAATTTCGCCAATGCTGCTACCGTCTTACGTACACCCAAATGCCCTGCCAACGGTACATCATGCGCCAACCTCAGTAGGCTATCACGGCACACACTAGGCACTACCAACTGGTCAACCACTCTCGACCCACCCTCCCAACTCCGTCTGGGATCTAGAAAACGCCTGTACAATATGCCCTCCACACGAAAGAAGTCCCCCGGCTTTGCATCCCCGTCCTCATCAAGTTCGATCGCACCGTTACTACACTTCTGAAGCTCAGGATCATCTATCTGCAGCCGACAGATATCCGAAGGAGCCAATCTATCTAAGTGCTCCCGGAGCAACTTATGGCCTCCCCCGATACTGGACTGTTCGATCCTATCTTGCTTAAGTGTGTAACGTTGCTGTCTCGGAGTTTTCTCACGCCCTACCTCCTCACCAAGTGTGACAGGTTCTGGGGCCACTCCGGACCTAAACATTGGTGCTAATACTGAGTCGTCAAGAAGAGCCGCTGGATCAAAACTCACAAAACTTCTCCCAACTTTAGCTTTCTCCTTCCGACCGTTCCTCCGCTGGTCTAGAGACTGAGGAATAGGCTGTGACACCTTAGATGCACGAGATCGGGTGACAACACACGCCATCTGCTGTAATTGACACCTCTCGACCAACTCCTGCCCCTCCCTACTCACGTCGGCCGCCCTCTCGGCAACGACTAAGGGTGGAACCTCAGAAGTAGGCACCGCAAAGTCGTTGCCGAGAAGAAGGTCGACGCCCTCTACTGGCAGTTTCTCTACGATTCCAACATCTATCTCTCGTGTCACACCATCAACCTCCAGCTCCACTCGAACCAACGGGTATGACCGTGTAGCATTAATACCCTGCACCACAACTACCCGTGCCGCGTTTATAGGTTGGCCTGTAAAGTTTTTCATCAGAGTCTGGGATGCACCTGTATCACGCAACAACTCCAACCCATGCTTGCAACCAGCCCAACTCACGCAGCCACGCCCTCTATGGTCGCAAAAAGCATCGCGGACAGGTTTCGAGCCTTCCGGACACTCCTTCACTGGCTGTGCCCCCGCATCTGACATATCACCCCGGGTAAACGCAGAAGACCTCAGAGACACCCCAATGTTGCTAGCCAAAGACACGACTGCTGCAGGTTGGTTACTAGGGCAGGAACGTGCAAAATGCCCCTTTTTATGACACTTAAAACACTCTACTTCACCCTTGGACTTCCCCTGAGGTGGGGAAGGGCCCTGACCTTTCTTAAACGGGACGGTTTTTGGTTTGTGATCAAAATTAGTATCATTGCTCTTACTTTTGTTATTAAATGTTGCATCACTGACTCGGGGGGGGGGGTGTGTGGGGGGGTGGGGTGTTGCGCCCCTTGTTAACTGCATCGGTCCGTTGTGCAGACCCGCACCCACGAATCAGCGATAATCTCAGGTCAGCCAACTCAGCTGCCTCTTGTAGAGTTTTAGGATGTTTCTCTTTGAGGTTCAAAGTCAGGTCGCCGCCTGTGCATTTAAAAAATTGCTCTAGAAGGAATAACTGCTCAAGCTCTTCGAACGTCGTCACCTTCTCTGACCTCAGCCAATTTCTCAAAGCATCAGACAGTTCCCGGGCATGTTCTAGAAAAGTGCACTCACGACCCTTCGTAACACCCCGAAACTTCAACCTATATGTCTCTGGTTGTAACTCGTACGCCCGCAGAACAGCTTCCTTCAATACCTCATAATCGATGCAAGACTCCAAGGGCAACGCATCATATGCCTTGAGTCCTTTGCCAACCAACCTAGAGGAAACAAGGGCTGCCCACTTAACCTCGGGCCATTGGTGCTCCCGGCACTTCTTCTCAAAACGCAGGAAAAACTCGGTGACACCCGACTCGTCAAATGCAGGGACTAACTTAAGAAGGTGCGATAAAGACTGATCAAGACCTCGATTCCCAGAACCGAGACGCTGCCCTGTCGACTCCACCCGAGACTTCTCAAGCTCTATGTCTGCACAGTACTTCGTAGCCTCAACCTGAAGCTCAGCCTCACGTATGGCCTTTCTCTCCTCAGCCTGAATCCTAAGCTCAGATTCCCGCTGCTGCTGCTGAATCTTAGCCATCTCAAGCTCAGATTCCCGCTGCTGCTTAGCCATCTCAAGCTGGAAGAGCATATCTGGAGTTAAACCTTGAGGAGGAGGAGATGCAACAATTGGAGACCCACCCAGTGATCCACCCAGGGGCAAACCACGCTGCCAGTGACTATCGGCCTGCGGGAACGTACTCGGATCCGGTGTTCTAGAGGGCATGATGGGAGTAGAGTGGAGGGGGGGCTTGGCCAAAGGTGCCAAAGCACCCGCTCCACCCTGTGGACCACGCACCCCGCCCAGCACACATGCCACCAGGTCACTTCTCGTCATGCTGCTAGTGCCAACATGCCCCATGACCGTGGCCAAACACTGGAGACCATACCGATCAATCCCCGACACCCGGTCAACAGTAATAGGCATCTCCAGAAACTTCCTTGCATCCTCCTCACTAGTTACTACTCTAATGCCATCTAACAAACCCAGCTTCTGCACCTCAGAACCTGCTTCCCATACTGTGTCCTCACTGTGCACTGATCCGTCGTTCGACATAGTGTCCACCGGAAATCCTCAACGTTTATAAAAAAAAAAAAAAAAAAAAAGTACCTAAACTCTCATGTAGCACTATTCACTCAAAAAATGCTTGAAGACAACTCAAGTGCTATACTACGTTGCCAAAAAAAATCCAACGTGTCCAAAATATTCCTCAAAAACAAATGTCCACTGCCAAACTGTGAGAAATAACAATCGACCCCCAAACGGTGATTAAAAAAAAAAATCTCCACAAAAAAAATCCTGCAATTATTTCTTAGTTCACTAAATCCTAGACTAAGGTCGCCATTTGTTATGACGACTAAGATAAGATACTAGGCAAGGTCGCCATTTGTTACGACCGGGACTACGAATAAAACAAGGGCACTCAATGATTGGACTAGTAATAGGGCACTATGCAACAACGGTACGCTAGATCCAAACCCTCGAACTTATATGCCGGCGAACAAAACACCTATACCCTCCAGGGTTAATCTGCGATAGCGGGGTATCCTTAACTGGGCATAAATGTACTCTACTTCAGGCTAACCTGCTCTGGTATAGCCTGATAACAAACAAGATGCAAGTTACGTTAAAATGCATAAAAAGGAATCTATGGAAAGATCAATTAAATCACTGCAAGATTTAATACAATAAAAAGATGCTTCAATACAGTTACTCTAAACAACAATAAACTCTTCACTCCTATCTGAAAGAAAGTGAAGTATAGTCCTACAGCATAGACCTGGAAACTTCTGAAGAAAGTCTGATGCTCATAAGATGCTCGTACTGATTTAGAACTATATAAAGGCAGGAGGCAGGACACCACACGTGTAAATCGAATACACTAAAAGATAGGACATATAATGTTAACTGACACGAGAATACTATAAATGCGCAACGGTAGCAATGCTCGACACTAAAAGAAGTACTTCCTCATCAACGAAACAGTCTGCTATGGTTGTGCGGCTCAGCAACAACCTAGACTAATAAATGCTGTGAATAATAATGCGCACATATCAAAGAGCTTATATTAAATACTAACAAGTGTCTACTCGATTAATAATGTCTAGCTGGGATACTCTAGGTAAGGAACTGGGGTTGAGCAAGACAGGCTCGTAGCCTAGCGATGTCCTTAAGACTGCATCCTTTAAGTTACGTTAATTGACTAGGGGGCTCTCTCGATAGATCCAGATCACAAGTATCTGGTTCTATCCTGGCGACCCTCTAAAGACAAGCAAAGAGGCAGCAAAGTGTGGAACTGGTACAGGCCAAAACCCTCAGTCAACACAATGCTGCACTCGCAAAGGACGCAACCGAAAAGACAACCCAGGCTACCACAGGACCGGTCGAAGTCGTGTAGGTATAAGCAAACCGTACACACATCGGAGACAACGACTACAGTTACCTTATCCCAGTCTAGCATTAAATAAAAGAGCAGAAACACTAAATCAATAATGGAGACACACAAAGTTCTTAACCTATACTAACTAAGAACCCTCAAACCTATTCTAAGTACATGTAAATATCTCTGAGGACGGCGCATGCAATACAATGGGCCGGCTATGAAAACCGTATGCAGAACCCAAGGGGAGTGTTGTGCAGTTAATAAAGGTTGAGTATGGAAAGAGAGAATTGAGTGAGAGACACAGTGATAAAGGTGGTGATCGGGAGAGAGTATGCAAAGGGATGTTAGAAGCACGCGCGCCAAGCCTGTCCTGACGAGGACAGCTCCTGGGGACCCTCATGGAGGAGGTAAGTTACACAGGAGACCGCAAAGGCGCGATGGTCGGCCAATCACGGGCCGAGACGTCACAAGACAGCAGGCGTCATATGATACAGCAAGACACGCCGTCCAATGGCGAGCGAGAGGCAGGAATGCACCCGTACATACAGACACTTACTACCTCCTCGCTCTGAAAGTCTTTCTCATTCACACGCTGGTACTATTATCACTACTGTTGATATAAAATATAACCCGTTGTCACAGACGAAAACAAAGACCACCACTGGACTGTCTGTGACAATGCGATTACTAGGAAAGAAAGAACAACATTCTCTGATAACTGTAGCCCATTTCATTGTCCCTGGCGAGCGCTAGTGGCTAACGAGAGGCGATTCTGCCAATGCTGGTAGACGTCACAATATAAAAATTATTGCCACAGCCATCAACTGAAGGGCTTGAGCTCCAGAAAGACTGTGGTCAGAAAACAAAATTATAGTAAGATACTGAAACGGTCATATTACTCAGACACAAACGCAGTCAGTAGGTGGTTCATGGCAAGATATTTGTCAATGTGATATTTGAATGTCTTTGCTGTATGGCACTCCACAAGACTGCTAGACAATTTATTCCATAAGTTGACCACTCTTTTAATAAAGAAGTGTTTTGCTTCATGTGAATTAAACGATTTTCCGACAATTTTGTAACCATTATTGAGTGTGTAAGTTGAGTTATCTAGAGGGAAATACTTACTTACATCCATATTATCATGGCCTTTAAAAGTGTTAAAACTTGAATTAGGTCCCTTCTTATTCTGCAGTTTGTCAAAGTATAGTCGTTCCTCCTATTAGTCGGGGAACCATATTAGTTACTCTCCGTTTTACTTTCTTTAGTTTTCAATGTCTTTTATATAGTATGGCGACCAAAACTAGACAACATATTCTAAATGCGGACTAACCAATGAATTACATAAAGTGCGTATAATGTTTTCAGATTTATATTCAAAAGATCTCCATCTGAAATAATCTTTGAAAACTTGTAAACAAACTTATCTGCTATATAAAAACATTACGTCGTGCTCCTCTACCCTATTCACATTCAATATTTTTGTTAAATTAGGTCAAGGGTATACTTATGAAAACATGACAAGCTTTTCTATGTGAAATAGCTGAAAATGCTAAACCTTTTGACTACGATGCCGCCATTTTACTTCTACATTTGATTACCATTGGACTATTATATTCGGCTTATAGATAATTAGTGGATGTCAGAGAGTTGTATTATTTTCTCGTCTCACTCTTGGTGATGTTGTTGTTTTTTCTTCTTATGCTTGTTGGACTAGATCGGCCGGACGAGTTGTGGGGGGACACCTCGACGACGTATACAGGCTAATAACACACATAACAAAGCCACTTCAACAGCTTCCTCTCTCTCTCTAACACCCCTTCTCCCCACTCTACACTCTTCAGAAAATAGGAAAGTAGAAAGTGGCTGCGAGGGGCCGTTGTAAAGGCTTATCCCTCATTACCTTCACCACCACCACCTGTCAGGGGAAAGAGAGACTAGGATGGAGAAGGCGGCTGGGTGATTAACCCTTTCCGACATATGACGCGATTTTGAGCCTATTAGGGATACTTTAAAACCTTTGTTACCATCAGGGGTATTTAGAAACCTTTAGTTAGTTACTTCAACCTCTGCAGTTGTCTTTGAGTTAGCTGTGGGCAGAAAACTAATTTTGGAGAGGTAATTATAAGTGAGAGAACTATTTCTTATTGCTAATCTGGCAACCTCTGCGTCATATGAGTCTGAAGGGGTTAAGGGGGTAGTTCTCGCTTTTCATGGATCCCCTTTTCCCTCATGTTTAGCATATTAGTTTTGAGTTTTTAAGATTTTCGTGCCATTTACAGTAGGTGTCGATTTTTTCCGGGAGAGCGAAAGCGAGCCTGTAATTTTATAAGGAACCGGCCTTCGGCCGGAAAATTTTTCTACCGAAAAATTTACAATTTATCTTAAAAGGGAGTCTACGGGGTGCTATTTAAGCTTGATGGAGGTCTAGCAAGGAAAATCAAAAATATATAAATTAATAAATACATACACCAAAAACCAAGCACTACCCCTTTAAACCAGAAAGATCAAACTATGGTATTAAGATTCTTAAGTTATTACTGGCCATCGTGATTATAACATTAGGAGGTGTGCAACTATTCATGACTCCGATTGTACAGTCGCGCTAATAAGTGATGTCTCGGCACTAAGTATGTTTGATCAATAATTGGTATCAGCAATATCTAAGCTTCATTTTTTCATATCGAGTGAAATGTACAAACATTTTCCTAAACTTACCCACCCTATTCAACATCTAACAGGTATTAATACAACAATGAGCAAGCCAAACGTAATGACAGCTGGGACATGACTTATTAGCGCGACTGTACATGCCGGTACTACACTTGAATATTGTTTGATAAAGTTACAAACAACGGATTATAAGTTGAATTCCACAGCGAGTTTCAAATAACGCCAGGTGACTCCAAGAGATGTGTGTTTAATTAAATATACAGGATTAGATTAACTCGGGATATGTGGGTATTGGGGTATTGGAGGGGGTCTGTCTGATCATTATGTAGTGGTAGCTAAGGTTAGGATACAAAAGAAGTGGGTGAGGAGAGCGGGAGGGAGGCGAGAGGAGGGTGGAATGGTGAGGAGGGTGGAGAGGTTGCAGGAGGAGGAAGTCAGGGAGGAGTACAGGAGAGCAGTGGAAAGACGACTAGGTGGGTTCGACCTGGAAGTTATGGAGGAAGTGGAGATGAGCAAGGTGTTTAAGGATGAGATCTGTGCAGCATGTGAGGTGTGTGGAGTGAGGAGAAGAGGGAGGGGAGTGAAAGGTACAGCATGGTGGACAGAAGAGGTAAGAATAGCTGTGGAAGAAAAGAAGAAAGCATATAGAGTGGTTGGGTAGTAGAGGGAATGAAGATTCCGAGAGACAGAAACGAGCGAGGTACGTGGAGAGTAAGAGGGTGGTGAAGAGAGTAGTGAAGGAAAGTAAGAGAAGAGTAGATGAGGAATTTGGAAGGAATCTGAGTGTAAAATGGAGGGAGAGTAAGAAACTGTTCTGGAAAGAAGTCAAGAAAGTTAGGGAAGGTAGCAAGGGAAACAGTAAGGGTGTGAAAGATAAGAATGGGAGAATGCTAGCCGAGATGCAAGAGAGAGTCGAAAGATGGAGGGAGTACTTCAGTGAGTTGCTAAATGTAAGGAATGAAGAGCCAGCAAACATAGCTGGATATGGTATGGGAGGGAGAAGAAGAGAAGTAGTGGAGGAGGAGGTGGGGATCAGGAGGTCAGAAGTGTGGGAAGCCATGAAAAGAGTGAAGATGGGGAAAGCACCAGGAACAGATGGAGTGTGTGGGGAAATGTTGAGGTATGGTGGTGAGATAGTGATAGAATGGGTATGGAAAATGTGCAAACTAGCATGGGAGAAGGAGAGTGCACCCGATGACTGGAAGACTGGCATAATAGTCCCCCTATATAAGGGGAAAGAGGAGTGTGTGGTAACCACCGAGGAATATGTCTTCTAAGCGTAGTAGGGAAGGTATACAGTAGGGTAGTGATTGAGAGAGTGAGAGTGAGAACGGAGAAATGGATAGGCGACGAGCAGGGAGGTTTTAGGAAGGGAAGAGGATGTGTAGATCAGATTTTTACCCTGAATTGTGTTGTGGAGAAGTATCTGGAGAAGAAACAAAAGGTGTATGTTGCCTTTATGGACTTGGAGAAGGCCTATGACAGAGTGGATAGAGAAGGTTTGTGGAAAGTACTTAGAATATACGGAGTAGAGGGCAAGTTGCTGAAAGCAGTGAAGAGCATGTATGAGGGTGCAAAGGCGGCAGTACGTGTGGAGAGTGAGCAGAGCGAGTTCTTTCACCTGAATGTTGGTTTGAAACAGGGGTGTGTGATGTCCCCGTGGTTGTTTACTGTATATATGGATGGAGTCATGAAAGAAATACTATCAAGAGCAGTGGATGTTGGTGTATCGCTGAAAAGGGAGGGAATTGAGTGGAAGCTACCTATACTGCTGTTTGCGGATGATACAGTTCTGATGAGTGATAATGAATGGGAGTTGCAGGGTCTGGTAAATGAGTTTGGAACAGTGTGCGAAAAACGGAATTTGAATGTAAATACGGGGAAGAGCAAGGTTATGGTCTTCGAAAGGGGTGAAGTCACAGAGTGTGAGGTGAAGCTGAACGGTCAGGCAATGGAGATCGTCAACTCTTTTAAGTATCTGGGCAGTGTGTTGAGTAAAGATGGGACTATGGATGAAGAGGTGCGGGAGAGGGTACAACAGGGGAAGAGGGTTGTAGGAACGCTAAAAGCAGTAACAAGAAATAGGGTGGTCAGTATGGAAGTGAAGAAGTCCTTGCATGACAGTGTGGTAATCCCGACACTGACTTGCGAAGCATGGACGTTGGTTGAGAGACTCAGACCAAGAGTGAGAGCAGTGGAAATGAATTACTTAAGGAGTGCGTGCGGAGTTACATGGAGGGATAGACAGACTAATGAGGAAGTAAGAAGGAGGTGTGGTGTGGAGGTAGATGTGCTGGAAAGTGTGAAAAGGAACAACTTGAGATGGTTCGGCCATATGGAACGTATGGAAAGCGAGAGAATGACTAAGAGGGTGTACGAGAGCGAGGTGGAGGGACAGAGGGGGAGAGGTAGACCGAATATGAGGTGGAAGGATGGAGTGAGGTACTACATGAACGAAGGCGGTGCTGGTTGGGGGGAGGGGCGTCGACTGACTGGGGACAGAGGTGCATGGGGGCGGTTCGTTCGTGGCCACCCCTTCGGGGATCACGGCGTCAGGCAATAGATAGATAGATAGATATGTGGGTAGCGACGTCCTCGAGATTTTTTACTCTCCTGGTTACCTGGGAGATAATATGAACCTCTCTCTCTCTCTCTCTCTCTGTCGCATTATTATTATGGAACTGTGGAATTGTACAATCGGTCCAAAAAGTATCTGCACCCCTACCCTGATAATCTGGTGTGTACAGCTCGGTAGGGGTTGCATATCTACCTGCAGCTATATCCATCTATACTACTATCTACCTATACTACCTAAGATCTACTACCTACGTCCTACAACCTCTACTACCAAGCTGTACACACCAGATTATCAGGGTAGGGGTGCAGATACTTTTTTGACCGAGTGTACATACAACATGATACAAGTGGACTCTGGTGAAGTGTATGATGCAAATAGTATTTATAATGGACAATGTGTACTTTTAGCATACGGATTAGCTTAATGCCAAGATGAGTTTCATGTTGTATTATTGTACTGCCTTAGAGGGAGTAGTCGGAATATAGAAAACAAAAATAAATACAAAATAAATCAATGTGACAATATTCTTGCTCAATGTCGTGGAGGCAACCGTTTAGGAGGAGTAGTGCGTCAAAGGTTCCGGAGACGACAAAAAACTAATTCGCTTCAGCAAAACACAGCCCTCTCCTGTGCGGAATCGGGAAAATCGAAACTCTAAACATTATTATAGTCTATTGGATGCATAAACCTTCTTGATAGGTCCTTCTAAGCTGAGTATAATAATGTAATGCTAAACAGACAATGAATGACGCCATCGTATTGACGGGGTAGTTCATTAGTGTGATTAGTCATTACAAAACGAGATTAAGGGGGTGACCTGTTTATGTTCTGTCCTTTTCTATCTTTCTCTGGCTTGTATCCATTTGGCCCCATTCAGCCTACTGTTTTAAGACGTTTATCCCCATCCAGGTGTCAATCTTTTACTGGTGAGCGGTAGCGAGCCAGCATATTTTTTATTTTTGTTTGACAGCAGGCTAAATTTTTTAATTTTTCGATAGAAAAATGTCTCCGGCGAAGCCGGATTTCTTCATATAATGCTGGCTCGCTATCGCTCGCCAGGAAGAAATCGACACCTAGTTGGGGATAAACGTCTTAAAATAGTTGGCTGAATGGGGCCGAATGAATACAAGCCAGAGAAAGAGAGAAAAGGAGAAAAATACAAAAAACAGGTCACCCCCCTTAAATAACATGAACAACTCGAAATGATCTAATAACTCTGTGCAGGCACCAGACTCCAAGCAATGATCTAATAACTCTGTGCAGGCACCAGACTCCAAGAAATTATTGAATAAACAAATGTAAGAATAGTTTTCTCCTGAAAGCCAAGGCAATACAACTGTCTTATCATTGGTCCTTTCTGAAAATCTCCTTTCTTCCTTATATTCTGGTAACCAATTATTCAATTTATGAAAGGCCTGTGGAGTCCAAAGTCTAATTGAAATAATCTCCAACCCTTTAAATTCTTCAGATCCTTCCTAAGCTGAATACAAAAAAATAATTTGATAAAATGCCAATTACGACATCGTGTTGCAGTAGTTCATGAATTGCCATGTATCTATTCGATCTAACTACTGCCAGACACCTTGATCCTCGAGGGGGTGGAAACGAATGAATCGCGTCAATCTAAATTTAAACCTAAATAACTGTAAATAATCTAAACACTCTTCGTGAATACCAGACAACGATTTGTAATTCACTAAGTAAATCTAGAATCAAATATTCCCTGATAAGAAAATTAAATAATGTATCTCTCTTATTATTAAACTTTACAACCTCCAAAAGGGCGGGACTCGAGTTCATGTTTCTTGTCAACCATTAATCTAGTGTTTTTAAGGGAGTGAGGAAAGTATATGGCATGTAAAACACTAACTCCATTACCAACGTCGCATTTACTGCCTCGTTAACATAAATATACAACCAGTGTCTCTGTTCTCTCTTCCTTCTGTCTCGCTGATACTGATGGAATGGAAACTTGCAAACAGGTTTAATTAATTAGCAAGAGTTTAGGTCACCAGAATAATTAACCCCTTCTGTACCGGCTACGTCTTTTTAACTTTATTCTGGTTACTACTATTAGACGATATTTGTGTGCAGTTTATAATTATAAAGGGCATCCAACATATTATAATTATAAAGGGCATCCAACATATTATAAAGGGCATCCAATATATTATAATTATAAAGGGCATCCAACATATTATAAAGGGCATCCAATATATTATAATTATAAAGGGCATCCAACATATTATAAAGGGCATCCAATATATTATAATTATAAAGGGCATCCAACATATTATAAAGGGCACCCAACATATTATAAAGGGCATCCAACATATTATAAAGGGCATCCAACATATTATAAAGGGCATCCAATATATTATAATTATAAAGGGCATCCAACATATTATAAAGGGCATCCAACATATTATAAAGGGCATCCAACATATTATAAAGGGCATCCAATATATTATAATTATAAAGGGCATCCAACATATTATAAAGGGCATCCAACATATTATAAAGGGCATCCAACATATTATAAAGGGCATCCAATATATTATAAAGGGCATCCAACATATTATAAAGGGCATCCAATATATTATAATTATAAAGGGCATCCAACATATTATAAAGGGCATCCAACATATTATAAAGGGCATCCAACATATTATAAAGGGCATCCAACATATTATAAAGGGCACCCAACATATTATAAAGGGCATCCAATATATTATAATTATAAAGGGCATCCAACATATTATAACCGGTTCAAATATCTATCTTAACCCTTTGTACTAACCACAGGTCCTTCTTAAGCTGCACACAATCGTCTAAACATAGCTACAATAAAATCGAAAAGCCGTCATCGGCAAAGTTAGTGTTTACTTAAGGGGGAAAGGGCCGGTTTTCTGGACCACTTTCTCCTTCATGTTTAGCCCCATTAGTTGTCAGATGTTAAGATGTTTGCCCCATTAGTTGGTCGATGTTAAGACCTTTCGACCAATTTCTTCGTCAATATTTAGAACTTTCGTGCTATTTAGGTGTCGATTTTTTCCCTGGCGAACGATAGTGAGCCTGTAATGTTGGAAGAACCGGCCTTCGGCCGGAAATTTGTTCTACCAAAAAATGTACAAATTAATCTAGAAGGGGTATCTAATGGATGTTTTTTTTTTTAATTTGATGGAGGCCTAGGGAGGAAACTAGAAAAATAATTAATACATGCAAAAATCGCCCAAAAAGTGAACCATCCCCCCTTAACATGAATACCCTGTACGGTTCTCGCTAGTTATTGATCATTAATTTAGTTAATCGTATAAGTAGGAACCATATTATTTTAGACCCCTAATTTTCGGATTACTATTTTCTTTGTTCGCTTAAATTCGTCTTATGCTTGACTGTTATATCATATTTGTATTATTATTGTTCTTTATTTTTTTACATTGTAATATTAAGTATTATATTATTTTTGTATATAATTCACATTAGTATATTGCTACATTATTGGTTGTTCTTTCAAATAGTCTTTTAACACCACCACGTCTTCAACTATTATTTACTAGTCTTGTAAAACGTCCCCAGCCAAGACTCATAATTTGTTTTGACTACATATACCTATACTTTACTAAGTGTAAGACACTGAACATTGATTGAGGGAAGAGACTTTCTTGGATACAGTGGCTAAAGGGCAGGTATCAAAATATGACATCAGCATGTCCGAATCGGTCAATAAATGTTGTACCATGTATGATTACAGGCGATTATACGTTGTAGAGCATAATTATGACTAAATACATTGTTATAAAATTACCGTATGCCTACTTTTGTTATAGTTAAACCAAAAACATTAACTTGTACTGTATGTGTACATCTTACCCTTTCTCTTACCTCTACCCCTTACCTTACGATCTCTCTCTCTCTCTCTCTCTCTCTCTCTCTCTCTCTCTCTCTCTCTCTCTCTCTCTCCACAAACTTCAAGTAGCGGTGCAAATTAAGATACCTTAAACTCTAGTTCAGAAACTGCCGCACATTTGGAAGAGAGTTTTGTGTGACGCTTAGATGTTTTATATTTTTGTCAAGGTTTATTTCATTAGGATTCTTTGTATTTAAATTGAATTAAATTTAGTAATTAATTTATGTATCTATGTATTAATAAACAAAAAATAAAATGGGTGGGGGGGCGGCACTACATCCCCCTAGTCAACCATATTCATATATAACTATAACCATTATAGTGTCATTGCTCAAGTAGGTAATGCAACAGTACAGTTTTCAAAACTATGAAATATAACCATACAATACCAACAAACAGTCAAGATTAATTATGGGCTGTGATAGTTTATCTCTTTCTGTAGTTTGAATTTTCACCAGGCAGAAACTATAATCTTTTATCAGGTGATTTATCAATACTTAATGAAAATATTGTATAAGAAATCACTATGTCTGAATCGATATACTGCGAAGTTTTCATAATTAACAACGTATTTCGCAGGACAAACTCCACAATAGCCGAGTAATTAAGATGGGGACATGGCAAGTTACCGTAAGTTCTACACAAACAGACTACTAAGAGAACAGGGCCAAAGACAGCTATGACACAGCCTTAGGTAAGCTGGGTAGTTGTAAAGTTGGTAATGGTGAAGTTGTTGTTAATTAACCTTGTCACAAAACTCTACACCACTTACCTCAGCCACATAATAGCCAGCCACTTATCCAAACACAACCTATTATCTTTAACACTAGGTTATATATATATATATGTATATATATATATATATATATATATATATATATATATATATATATACGGTATATATACGGTAATGTTGCCTTAAAAGTTTTCAATTGACAGTTATGGCGCTCGTGTGACTATACCTTCAACCAAATAAAAAAAACATCAATTATAGGAACAATACTCATTAACACCCACAGTTGTTTATGACCTTTCCACTATCCACGTCAGCCACCACTCTCTGCACAAACAACCATTTCCGCAGCACTCACACACACTCTAGACAATATCGACATGAAAAGGGTAATGCAAGTATCTATAATAAGACACCTCTTGTAAAGGTATAGTGGTAGTAATAAGCCCATCTAATATAAGACTAGAAGAGTTAACAACATCAGTATATGGTTGTATATACCTGTGTTTATACCCTCGATATTATACATTTTTTTCTCTTTCTCTCCCTTTCTCTTTGGCTTGTATCCATTCGGCCTCATTCATTATTTTAAGACGTTTACCCCCATCCAGGTGTCAATATATATTTTTGTTTTGACAGCAAGCTAAATTTGTACATTTTTCGATAGAAAAATTTCTCCGAAGCCGGATTTCTCCATACAATTCTGGCTCGCTATCGCTTGCCAGGAAGAAATCGACACCTAGATGGGGATAAACGTCTTAAAACAGTTGGCTGACTGGGGCCGAATGGATACTAGCCAGGGAAAGAGAAAAGGAGAGAAAGATAAAAAAGCAGGTGACCCCCCTTCACCTCATCACAGCCAGTTACGCAGCTCTCCACAGAAACCTCATATTTCACTCCCTGGAAAAAAATATATGAACAATTATGCGGCCACGTAATGAGTTTGTGGCGTTTCAATTTTCCTCGGATCATCATAATTTCGGGCTGGGAGAACATTAGTATCAAGACGAAAACTAACACTAATAGACAAGATAACATTTACATGTCCTATCATCATATTCTGGCTATTAGTATACTATTTCTTTCTTATTTTTGTATATTTTTGGGAAGGAACTGTGAGAGCCAGAGGGTTAATTAAGATATATTTGCATTTGTTTTCTCTACTGGCCTATTTAAAATAGATCCTATATAAAGTAGTTTAATGTCAGTCAGAACAAAATGCAATACTGTATCATCCTATCGAAGTGGCTAAAGCTCGGGTCACACATACACATTCTAACGTCCCGTCCGGCCCCGACCTCTTAATTCGCCGTGCCTAGGCGGCGTCCTTTTTGTGCATGCATAAAATGGTCCGTGTGGGTCGGGGCAACTGCCAGAAAACGTGTTATGCCGGGACACCCACAGAAGTTATTTTCTTGGTCGGGGACGGACGGGTCGTTAGAACGTGTATGTGTGACCCGACCTTAATATGCAAGATAATCAATGCGGAAATATATGTGGTAGCTGTGTGGCAGGAATATATGGCCTGTGAACCATTACAACTATACCCTGTTTCATTTCAACTTGAGGTAAATTGAATCCCTTAGCAGCTAATTTTTCTAAACTTAATGGAAACATATGAACTTACTCTGTTTCTGCTTCACATTAAGACAAAGTTTATATAATTAGCACCATATTTCACTACGAAATCTTCAAAATAACTGAAAAATCTTGATGGGAACTTTGCATTTACTGTCAGTTGAAAAGAAACAGGGTATAGTGCAGTCACGGTCAAAAACTAGTGCTCTACCAACACAATATTAACTCGGGTTATCTTTCACATTCTAGTTGTTAAAATTTCCATATACATCTTGGTCGAATGATCGCGGAGCACTGGTACTGTTAAAATAACTTTGAACAGAATTAATATAAACACCATATGAGGAGGCGCACTTTGAACAGAGTGAATATAAACACCATATGAGGAGGCGCACTTTGAACAGAATGAATATAAACACCATATGAGGAGGCGCACTTTGAACAGAGTGAATATAAACACCATATGAGGAGGCGCACTTTTCGGACAACGTAGCTATCTGCGAAACGTTGTCAATAAAGTGTTTCTTCTCATATGGTGGTTATATTCAGCACTGAACTATTATCGCTATATATATATATATATTATGGATTATTGAGAGGTAGGCCTAAGTACCGTAACCCCCCCCCCCCGAAAAAAATATATATATAATACAAATAGAGTAGACGTGCCGTTTCGCCCAAAATCAAAACGGCATACCCAACTCTGCGATGAGTCACCATCATCACTACTAGTCACTATCACCATTACTATCATCAAAACTACTATTATAGGCATCAATACTACTCTTACCATCATCACTCCTACTCTCATCATCACTACTACTGGACTACAATTTTTACCATAATCAATACTACTCACCATCATCACCAATACGGTCACCATCGTTACTACCATCATCACTACTGTCATCATTATCACTACAAATATCATCATTACTTGTCACCATCTTCACTACTATTATGACCATGATCACTACTACTAGTACTATCACCATCATCATCACTACTGTCATCATCATCACTACTATTATCACCATCATCACTACTATTACCATCATCCCCACTATTACTACCATCCCTTCTATTGTCAACTTAACCAAACTTAACCTATCAGATGCCGGGCGAGATGTTTTCGGCCCCAGAACTAATGCGTTCTGTGTGTGAGCCCCTTCGGAGCACACACACACAGAATGCCATCATTACTGGGTAGGGGGAGGGGTCTGAAGGGGGGGGGGGGTCCATGGGGGGTGGCAAAAGCATATTTTTTACCTAAAATCATAACCATAGCACAGATTAAAACAATATTTTTGTAATTACCGTTGCATTCACGCATCGAATGTTCGTGTGAATTTTGGTGAAAATCCGTCGAACGGTCTAGGAGGAGTTTTCGGACAGACAGGCAGACAGACATTTCGGCTGGCATGTACCACTATACGGGTGGCGATACCACTCTGCTTACGCAGAGTTGATAATAAAGTAGACGTGCCGCTTTGCCCAAAATCAAAACGGCATACCCAACTCTGCGATGGGTCACCATCATCACTACTAGTCACTATCACCATTACTATCATCAGCACTACTACTATTATAATCATCACTACTACTCTCACAATCATCACTACTACTGTCATCATCACTACAACTTTCAACATAATCACTACTACTCACCATCATCACTAATACTGTCACCATCGTCACTACCATCATCACTACTGTCATCATTATCACTAAAACTATCATCATTACTTGTCACCATCATCACTACTATTATGACCATAATCACTACTACTAGTACTATCACCATCATATCTACTACTGTTATCATCATCACTACCATTATCATCAATACTGTCATCATCACTACAACTACAACCATCATCACTACTATTATCACCATCATTACTACTATTACCATCATCCCCACTATTACCACCATCACTTCTAATGTCAACTAAACTAACTTAACCTAACAAATGCGGGTCTAGTTGTTTTCGTCCCCAGAACGATGGTGTTCTGTGTGTGCGCCCATTGCATTTACAAAATCTTTTTTGACTGACTGTCGCATTCACCCAACAAATGTTCATGTGAAATTTGGTGAAATTCCGTCCAACAATCTAGGAGGAGTTTCAGGACAGACGGACGACGACGACGACGACGACGACAGAATTTTTTTCGGTGACACCCACTATACGGGGGGGGGGGGGGGGGGGGATACCACTCTGCTTTCCCAGAGTTTTTGAAAAAATGAAATATTATTCCATGCTCATATACAGCTAGCTGGTTTTGACATTTCTTGTTGACCTTTAGATTAAAGAATATCTCGCTACAAGTTTTTCATAGCATTCCTCTGCTCACGGTAACCACGAAAGATTTTAGCTGTATATTTATTAGCTAGTGTCAACAATATTCTGTATTTTGTATTTTGCCTAAAGTAAACTATGTTGAAGACACGTGAGTTTGAAAGCTCACAAATACACGTGAGTATTTACGAATGTTTTATTTATCATTGCTGGAGGAGGGGGGGGCATTCCGGGGGGGTAAACCTATATTTTGGACATCAAATCATAACTATTGCACAAATTAAAACATGACCATCGCATTCACCTACCGAATGTTCGTGTGAAATTTTGTGAAAATCCGTCCAACGGTCTAGGAGGAGTTTCGAGGCAGACGGATGACGACGACAGACATTTTTTTCCGGTGATAATAGACTGCGATATGGGCACCATCCAGCCCTTCTGAGTTATCAGAAGAGGCTGGATGCCTCCGTCCAGGACACCTGTCCGGGTTGTAACACATCACCGCACACTAGCAAACACATTATGGAAGACTGCATAACACACAACACTACGGCAACAACACAACACACACTCCTTTAGAGCTTTGTAGGAAAACTCGGTGTCAGCCATGGCCTTCCTTAGGAGCTCGGGACTGTTCGGCCAGGCAGCGTTTTTTTTTTTTTTTTTTTTATTTATTTATTTATTTATTTATTTATTTTTTATTTTTGTTCTGTGAGTGAGGGAGACAAAAGGCAGAACTGCCTGTAGCGAGTGCCTCCCCCAGTGTTGAAAGAGTGACAGAGCCAAAATCAAGGGACGTTTGAGCCAAAATGCCTGCACACACAGAGTTTGAAGCAATTTAAGTCATAGGAAGAGGGAAAGACTGATTCTGGGAGAGAGTTCCAGAGCTCAGCTGTTTAATAGAAGAAAGACAGAGTAACGTTTCACTCTTGGGTTGGAGAGTTGCACAGAGTAGGGGTGGGATTGTGTTGCAAGACTGGTACCACATACCCTTCGTAGAGGAGGTGGTATACACTGGGAGAGCTCTGAGGAGCACTGATTATTGTAGTAGCGATAGAATAGCGAGAGAGATGCAACATTGTGGCGAAGAGAGAGATTGCAGAGAGTTGGTGAGTGGACGAGAGTTAATGATACGAAAGGCCTTCCTTTCCACTTTTTCTAGGAGTGCGGTGTGAGAGGATCCACCCCACACATGTGAACAATACTCAATGCAAGGACGCACTGTGCCCTTATACAGAGCAAGAAGCTGTGCAGGGGTAAAGAACCCTTTGAGGCGATTGAGCACACCCAGCTTCTGGGAAGGCTGCCTTAGCAAGATTGGTAATATGGTCCTTCCAAGTGAGAGCAGAAGAAAAAGAAACACCAAGGATATTGAGAGAAGATGGAGGATTGATTTTTGTATTGTTGAAGAATAAGAGATAGTCCTCTGGGAGTTCCCGACGGGTAGTAAAATGGAGAAATTGGATTTTGGAAGCATTAAAGGTAACTAGGTTTTCTCTGCCCCAATTGGAAATAGTAGTTGGATCAGAGGATAAGGGTTGTATGGCTTCATTACGTTCGTCTCTGAGGGATTGCTGGCTGGGGTGTTCTGGAAAACTAATTGAGTAGTGTAAGGTAGAGTCGCCTGCGTATGAATGGATGGGACTGGAGGTACAGTTGAGAAGATCATTTATGAAAATTAGAAGGAGAACGGGAGATAGGACAGAGCCCTGAGGAACACCGGAGTTGATAGCATGAGGAAGTGAGCGATGGCCGTCCACAACTGCAGCTATGGAATGGCCGGAAAGGAAATTAGAGACAATAGCACAGATGGAGGGAGAGAAACCGAAGGAGGGTAGTTTAGAAATTAAAGATTTGTGCCAGACTCTATCAAAGGCCTTCGATATGTCTAGTGCAACAGAAAAGGTCTCACCGAAGTCCCGAAAGGAGCATGACCAAGAGTTAGTAAGATATGAAAGAATATCACCAGTAGAGCGACCCTTAACCCCTTCTGTACTGGGCGATGTCTTCTTCACTCTATTCTGGCTATTATTAAACAATTTTATTCATTTTAAAAAGAGCCTCCAGCAATTAACCGGCTTCTATTATCTCGCTTAACCATTATTACTACCACAGATCCTTCTTAAACTGCACAAAATCGTCTAAATATAGCTAAAGTAAACTTAAAAAGTCGTGGCCGGTACAGAAGGGGTTAAGGAAGCCATACTGGTGATCTGAGAGTAGATTATGGGAAGAGAAATGCTTAAGAAATTTGGAAGCAAGAATAGTTTCAAAAACATTAGAGATACAAGAGATGAGAGCAATTGGACGATAGTTGGAGGGTTGACAGCGGTCACCCTGCTTTGGGACAGGTTGAATGAGAGCAAACTTCCAGCAAGAAGGGAAGACGTTAGAGGAGAGACAGAGACGAAAGAGTTTGCCTAGGCAGGGAGTCAGCACGGAAGCACAGTTTTTTTAGTACAACAGGAGGAACATCGTCCGGACCGTACGCCTTCTTAGTATTAACCCGGCAAGCGCGATAGGCCTCACGGAAGGCTTCCTATAGGGAACGCGATAGGCCTCACGGAAGCAGGACCATAAAAAAAGCCTTCCATAAAAAAAAGGGCCTATCAAAACAAAGGAATTTGTCTCTAGGTGAGATAATTCCCCTCCAGTACTCATCCATGTAAATCTCACCCACCCCCTCCCCTCCTTCCCCACCTTATTCCCCCCTCCCTCCCCTCCTCAATTATCACCTATTTTTCCTCTTATTATCATCATTTATCGGTTATTTTTCTCTCCCGCGATAATGTAGCACAAGTGGGTTGCATAAAATATCGTTATGCAACACCCAGACACCGGCACACACCACCCCGCTCGTCTCAGTTGACTCCCAGACAGCGAGAGGGGAGGGCTGCCTGTGTCTCTCTCTCGCCTGAGATTATGACCGGGTGTCCAATATCTTCGTTTTTCACCACCCAAATGCTTTTCCCACTTATTTTAGCACTCTTGAAGGTTCATATATACATCATATATGTAAAATAAAAGCATACCGAAAACAAATAATGATTTATATTGTAAATATAACGAATTCTGTCAGAATCCAGGGCTAGAAATGCACAAATAACTACCCTAGCACCTAGGTCTATATCGCGCTTGTCAGGTTAAGGGGAGATTTCCACTTGAGGGATTTTTTTCTTTACCCCTTTCTCCCTCATGTTTAGCCCCATTGCTTTTGAGATTTTAAGACGTTCGCCCCATTAGTTTGGCGATTTTAAGAACTTTCACCCCATTTATGTCACTTTTAAGACCTTTCGTCCCATTTAGGTGTCGATTTTTTCCTGGCGAGCGATAGCGAGCCTGTGATTTAAGAGGAACCGGCCTTCGGCTGGGAAATTTTTCTACCAAAAAATTTACAAATTTATCTTGAAAGGGGGTCATGGGGGTGTAATTTCAAGCTTGATGGAAGTCTAGGAAACACACTAAAAACCTCCCCTTAAGCCCAGAGAGGGTAGAAAGTACATCTTTAGAAGAGATTAAGATATTAGGCATAAGTAGGAGAGAGGGGGTGGAGAGGGAGGAATAGCACCGGAATCGTAAAAGAAAAAAATGCGCTCGAGCTGATTTTGACAGCCAGTTTATGCACATAAGTGTGCACTATAAACACTGTAAGTGGGTATAGTGTTTCTAGCGTCTTTAATAAATCATTATTTGAGAAGGTATTTAAAAAATGTATTTGATGAATCTCACATAGTATGACCTATTATAAGTAAGACACATATTCTAAATATATTATCACACTTGGTAACACATATGCTACGATAATAATATGCATATGAATAGAGAATAGAGTTCTATTGCTATCAGTTATATAAAAGCCTTATTGTACTGTTTCCATGCAGTTTGGAGTGAAATGGGAACATACATTTTGTTATAGTATGGTGTCTCGTCACATATCCAAAATTCAAAATATTTCATCAATAAATAATGCAATGGGAAGAGTTTTGTTTTGAGCGTTTGTTTGGGCGGCACCAGTAGTCTTCGTCGCTTATAAGAAGTCACCTAGACATTGTTACCAGAAGTATAACATAATTTTTATAATTGGGAGAAGTATTGGAGTAATTTTACGGATTTGTTAGATATTTATTAGGGAAACACTGGTGCAATATATTTAAATAGAACTCTACAAATAACGTAATTATCAAATATTACTACATTCAACCTATTAAAAGTCTCCTATTATCGATCCCAATGCGCGATTTTTGTTATATAAAGTACTTCTAAATCACAATGAAAGTTTTATATGGTATACCAGCTGTCAAGAAAATACGATTTTATATATTATTTCGATTTACTAAGTTTAATAGTTCTATTCAAGTTAAGCACAATCTCGTTAAAATTATAATACTAATACTAATAATAATAATAATAAGATAAATAAGCAAATTGAAATTAATTGAGGGTAACTGTATTAAATGTGTGTGTGTGTGTGTGTGTGTGTGTGTGTGTGTGTATGTGTGTGTGTGTGTGTGTGTGTGTGTGTGTGTGTATGTGTGTGTGTGTGTGTGTGTGTGTGTGTGTGTGAATGCTGTTACGAATTTAAAGATCAGCCCCACTCAGCAAGGTCCCTCTTCCATCGGCAGGCAAAGTGTAGGGAGATTCATTATCCCTTATTTCATATATTTATTATGGTTTTAGTTTCCTCCCTAGACCTCCACCAAACCTAGATTAAAACATCCATTAGATCCTCCTTCTAGATTAATTTGTACAATTTCTTCCAAAATTACAGGCTCACTATCGTTCGCCAGGAAACAAATCGACACCTACTGTAAGTAGCACGAAGTGTCTTAATGTTGACAAAGAAATGGGCGAAAGGTATTAAAATCGACAATCTAATGGGGAAAACATCTTAAAATCTCAAAACTAATGGGGCTAAACATGACGGAGAAGGGGGACCAGAAAAAACTACCCATCACCCCTTAAACTAGCGGGGCCTGAGTACCAAGTTTGGAAGAAGTGCGTTAATTTTATGCATGGAGAGTTGATGCGCAGATAGACTTCAGGAACGCACGTACACATACACATACACATACTGTACATACACGCACACACTTAACGCCCACACACATAAACATGAAGTATATAAGTTTGAACACACACATGTATAACACATACATATAAGCATACACACGCACATATTATTATCTAACCCTCATACATACCAAATGAATCACACGCATACAAATTAAGCTTCCATACACATACACTTAGATACAACGAACACACACACACACACACACATCCAGGGTACGAGGAAGCTCTCACCACCCTTAGCATACCTGCACTCTCAACCCACCACTACAACACACTCAAACAGTTTGCATCTAAGCTGCTTGTTCACCCACGACACAGAAACTTACTTCCACCAGACGCCCCTAGACCTACACGTGCAGCTCGTCATTTCAACACACTCCAACCAATAAGAGCAAGAACTGACAGATATAAAAATAGTCCTATCCCAACCATTGTTAATATTATTAATAATGTGTAATAACGGCCTGTCACACCATATATACGCGCCCACCTTTAATAATATATGCATAAGTGTGTGTGCGTGTGTGTATTAGAATATAATTATGTATGTATTTGCTTGAGTTTGTTTATGTATATGTGTATATATGTATCTATGTATGTGCAGTATATGTGTATGTATGTGTGCGTATATGTGTATGTATGTATGCGTTATTTATGTATATATATATGTGTCTATAGTGTATACTGTTTGTGGTTCGAGCCCGGCTGAGAGTATCAGGTAGGATAAGAGAAGAGCATATATGCATGTAATGTGCATATATTTATGTATATGTATGTCTGTGTGTATGTGCTGTCAATGGTTCGAGCCCGGTTGAGAATATAAGGTATATAATATATATATGTACTGTACGTGTATTTATATGGTCATATGCACATATGTATGTAAATATACGTACATATGAGCGAGAACATATTGCTCACTAGCGCAACTTCTGATTATAAATCTATGCATAAGCATTATCTATTATTAAGTGTTCTTGTATCTTCATCCATGTATTTCCACCCTTAACAATAGAACGCCCAGCTCTTCCATATTTCGCCTTCTGTCACACACACACACACACACACACACACACACACACACACACACACACACACACACACACACACACACACACACACACCTACACACACACACACACACACACACACACACACACACACACACACCTACACTACCGAGGATTAACCTCCCATTGTAGTACCTGCACCCTCTTTACCCTGACCATACCAAAACAGTTTCTGTATGTATGTATGTTTGTGTGCATACGTGAGCGTTTGTGTATACGGACATGTGCACACTTACTGCATGTTCTTATGTTCCTATATATGTATGTATATGTATGTGCGCACGTACGTGTATATACGTATGTTCTGTATATGAGTAAGTAAATAAATGTGTATATGTACTGTATATCACTTACTCTCATGGTTATTTTATGATAATTTGTATTCTGCACATGCATCATTATTGTATTTATTTATTTTGTTTGTAAACTAAGCTTACCATCCTCATATCTGTACATCTCATGTTCATCCACTAAATTGTAAAATGTGTATTTTCAGCTCATGAGGCTGCCATTCTTTAATAAACCGTTTATTAGTACATGACAAATGTACTAAAGCTCAGTGATAGCGAAAGAACTCGTACCAATGGTTTCAAATTAGATAAATTTCGTTTCAGAAAGATATAGGCAAATATTGGTTTGGTAACAGAGTTGTAGATGGGTGGAATAGGCTACCAAGTGATATAGTGGGATCAAGAACGATAGGGAGCTTTAAGAAAAAATTGGATAAGCATATGGACGAGAATGGTTGGGTGTGAAGGGGATCAGCCGGGTTGGGCCAATCAGCGCTCTGCAGACCCCCGTAATCCTGCGTTAATCTCTAACCGGTTTGGTAAGATGATCCTCAGGGTATTAGAGTGTTGAGCCTATAATTGGGCTTTGTAATTGGGGTTGTGTGGGACAGGGATCTGCCTTGCTTAGGCCAATCGGCTTTCTGCAGACTCCCATTTTCTTATGTTCTTATGTTCTTATGTTCTTATTATTATTATTATTACACACACACACACACACACACACACACACACACACACCGACTGACAACATAAGATCCTTTATTTTTAGAGTGCACTAAATGTATGATATCCGATAGCTATAATGAAACTGTGAGTACTGTGCACTGTATTGGACTGACCACCATGATTAAGGGGCTAGTATTTATTTTACTTTTTTTATTTTTTTGTGTATGTACAGTATGTGTGTGTGTTTATGTGTGTAACTGGATATGTATAATGATGTAAATATGTATACTGCAAATCACGTACTGTATTTGCTGTTAATAATATAATTGTTGTCGAACTCACAGAGGTCAATTATGGTTATAATGATATGCTAATTGCTTTTTGCCATAGTTTACTAAATTAATTATGCTAATTAAAAATATGTGATTCAGTTGTTTGAGAAAAAACAGACATCGAAACCAACAGACAGGCATATTGATAGATAAATAGCTGCATGCACGCGATAGATAGATGGATGGATAGATAGCTATATATATATATATATATATATATATATATATATATATATATATATATATATATATATATATATATATATATTGTTACGTATCTTGATCCTCAAGTGGTTAACTTGATGAATCTAGATAACACAGAGATATATATTAAGGTATCAGTCAGCTGAAGGCAAAACAAAAGTAAAATCTAATAAAATAATTTCCTGTTGTTGCTTCCTTTCCTTTTGGATCTTAGGACTTCATATCCCTTATTGACTGATACTCTTTAATTATGAAAAATACTGAAACTAATTAAAGTCATGTAGTATTTATAAAGAATTATTATTTAACCGAAGCTTAGTAGGCTATGGTTATGAACCGAATAAGTTATAGCTAAAGAAGGACTATTAATTTTATAAAAAGTCTTGAAAGATAAATATTAAAGTAAGAATATTTCTGTCTCTTACCCTTTTTGAAATGAATAGATAGTTTTCTTCTATGTCCTTTTATTTATATTTAATGTAATTATTCTTGGTTCTTGTCTTACGTTAATAGTATTATATTATTATCATCAGGAGTAATATCAAAGTCACACAAAAAGTTAGATATATATTTAATAATTAGTTAAATGTATTTCTTAACCACGTAACATGGAGGTTTGATTATGAGTAAATAAAGTTACAGGATCGTTTCATAGATTCGATTCAGGTCTCACTCAAATAATATGAAAAGCAAAATATAATATTTTGAAGCAAAAGAATTTTCTTCAGCTTAGGAAATCACTAGAAGTAATATTAACACAGCCATGTTAGTCTAAGGCGATATTACTAATACGAGACAATAGCATCACCGTACTAAGCACCATTAAGCAATGTAAGCTTAATTCAAAGAAAATGAAAGAACTCGTAAGTATTAATATAAAACAATAGTATTACTTTCATCATAACCCAATTACTTAAAGAGTTGCTTTAGTCCACAAGTTAGTCAACTAAAATAGTTAAGTACATAATAATAGCGTTAACGTTAATTCCCAATCAAATAGTTAAACACATAATAGTAGCGTTCACGTTAATTCCCAATTAAATAGTTAAACACATAATAATAGTGTTCACGTTAATTCCCAATCACATATCTCACTAACCAACATAACATAAGTGTTTACACCGAACACACTTAACACACATTTATATAATCTGACTGACAGTCACAATCCCATTATAATACTTCACCCCGTCTTCCTCCAGCTGCAAGTTCACCTTCCCCAACTCCAAATGAGACTGATTTGAATGCCCACAACTCGGGTCTTATATACCAAACAATGATGGTGTAGGAACGAATCAGGAGGCGGCGGGTGATGCCTGCTCCAATCATAGCTCCTCGAGTCGCATAACAGGTGCGTGGTCCACTCACAGCTCCTGGCGTCGATCATACGTCATAGCATCGGTCATCGAGGTGTGAAGGCTAGCATGCTGGTATGGGGCGAGATGGTTTGCCCACTCGCTCGTTCGCTAGTCTGCTTCACCGTTTGGGTAGTGGGCTCCTTCAACTCTAATTCTAACTCTTAAATTAACATACAGGGCTCCGTATGTCAGAATATAATATATATATATATATATATTATATATATATATATACAGTATATATATTGAATTACTAGCAGGGGTACCCGGCGTTGCCCGGGTAATCACCATAATCACCATCACTACTACCACTACTACTACTACCATAATCACCATCATCATCACTAGTACCACGGTCTCGACCACCCTGTGCCTCATTAAATGGCGACCTTGATTTCGGCCGCTAAATGACCTCCGATTTTGGATCTGACCTCATCCGTACCCCCATTTTGGGGGGCTGCGAACAATTTTTCGTTCCATATACCTTTTCGATCGTGGGCCTCCTTCTGCCCCAAACGGCCTTTTTTCCGATTTTCGCGCCCATTTTCTCCGTCCCTTTCACCCTGGGGAATTCTGTTTTTTCAATAAAACCTGCCTTGGGCCCCCCTTACTATGCAAACCAAGTATGAACGCTCTAGCTTAAAAACTGCGGCCGCCTATAAAGACCAGACAGACAGACAGACAATCGCAAATATTATATATATATATATATATATATATATATATATATACTAGCAGGGGTACCCGGCGTTGCCCGGGTAATCACCATAATCACCATCACTAGGCCTACTACCACCATTACTACTACCATAATCACCATCATCAATCACTACTACCACGGCTTCGGCCTCCCTGTGCCTCATTTAGTCTTCACGTCGGAAGATACTACAGGTAGCCGACCTACCCTACGAATCAATCAAATGGCACTGAGCTCGAAAACTTTACGATTTATGAAGACGATATCCTGTTCGCAATCAACAATTTGAAAGTTAATAAAACCCCAGGCCCTGATAAAATACCCCCAAGGATTCTAAAAGAAGAAAATACGAATTATTAAACCCACTCGCAAATCTGTTCAACAAATCATTGCATGTTGGGATAGTTTCCAAACTAATGTAAACTAGCTAACGTGACGCCCATATACAAAAAAGGAAATAAGTCCTCTCCCGGCAATTATCGACCAATTAGCTTCAACATCGGTAACGGGCAAATTAATGGAAACCATTATAAGGGACAAAATAGTAAAACCTTTGGAAGAAAATAATTTAATAAAAGATTCTCAGCACGGTTTTATAAATAAACGTTCATGCTTAACAAACTTACTCGATTTCTTCAATGATGTTTACAAATCATATGATAAGGATAGAGCAGTTGATATAATATATCTCGATTTTCAGAAAGATTTCGATACCGTACCCCACAAGAGACTAATTGACAAAATAAAAGCTCATGGCATAACAGGAAAAACTCTTAAATGGCTCGAAAATTGGCTCTCAGACCGTAAACAACGAGTTGTAATAAATGGTGAAGAATCTGATTGGTGCAAAGTTAATAGTGGCGTTCCCCAGGGTTCGGTATTAGGTCCTATTCTTTTTATAATTTACATAAACGACCTAGACGAAGGAATAGAATGCAAAATTTCGAAATTTGCTGACGATACAAAAATTACTAATAAAGTAACCTCAACAGTACATTGGCAAAAACTTCAAGGTGACCTAGACACTTTAGTAAACTGGGCAGAAAAATGGCAAATTAAATTCAACATTGAAAAATGCAAAGTATTACACATCGGTAGTAACAATGCTAAAAAAGATTACTCAATGAACAACATTCAACTATCAAATACAAATAATGAAAAGGATCTGGGAGTTATAATATCAAGTGACCTGAAGCCGAGTAAACAGTGTACAGAGGTAATAAAAACTGCTAATAAATTGGTGGGTTTCATCGGCAGAACATTCAAATTCAAATAAAAAAAATCATACTTACTCTATTCAACTCATTGGTGCGTCTCCATCTCGAATACTGCGTGCAATTCTGGTCACCGTACTACCGAAAGGACATAAATAAACTTGAAAAGGTGCAACGCAGTCACTAAAATGATACCTAGATTGCGTAATAAACCGTACGAAGAGCGCTTAAAAGAACTAAATTTGTTTAGCTTAACAAAGCGCAGAATGAGAGGTGACCTAATAGAGGTGTTCAAAATCTTCAAGGGATTCAGCAACCTAAATGTAAGCGAATTATTTACGATCAATCAAGCAAACACGAGAAACAATGGTTATAAGATTATAGGCAAGCGTTTTCATTCTCACGAGGCGAAGCATTTCTTCTTCAACCACGTTGTGAATAATTGGAACAGACTACCCTCGAACATTGTAAACTGTAATACTGACGAAACATTTAAGAACCATCTGGATATACACATGGCAAATACCCCCGATTAACACAGTTTCTTTCAGAATAACGCGCAACGAAATGTCAACGCATACCGCAATGAATATTTATTTTCATACATCTGTTCCCTTTCAGAATTGTAGTAAATAGAGTTAGCTTAGATTACAAATCAACTTCTTTTTTCTCCCTGTCCTGTCCGAATTTCCGTGTCAGTTTTTCAATACTACATGGTATTTTTCCTATCTGTTTCCATGCCAGCATTAGCTGGAGGGAGTGGTGGGTGGGGAGGAGCCTTTCTTCTTTGCTATCCTTTTCTCTACCTCGTAGTCAGTAGATTAGTAGTTTTAGAAATCCAAACTGCCCCGTAAGGACCAATAGGTCTGTTGCAGTTTGTTTCCCCTTTGTATATTAAACGGCGACCTCGATTTCGGCCGCTAAATGACCTCCGATTTTGGATCTGATCTCATCCGTACCCCCATTTTGGGGGGCTGCGAACAACTTTCGTTCCATACACCTTTTCGATCGGAGGCCTCCTTCTGCCCCAAACGTCCCTTTTTCCGATTTCGCGCCCATTTTCTCCGTCCCTTTCACCCTGGGGAATTCTATTTTTTTCACTAAAACCTGCCTAGGGACCCCCTTACTAAGCGTACCAAGTATGAACGCTCTAGCTTAAAAACTGCGGCCGCCTATATAGAACAGACAGATAGACAAGCGCAAATATTATATAGATATATAGAATATAGATATATATAATATGTATATATATATATATATATATACTGGTATATATATATATATATATATATATATATATATATATATATACTGTATATATATATATATATATATATACAGTATATATATATATATATATATATATATATATATATATATATATATATATATGTATGTATATACATATGCAGTATATATATATCTGGGTGGATGAGACTCGTTAGCCTTGGTTGGCAACCCATCTAGGGGAGACCACCCTAACACAATCCGGGTAGACAGGGCTCGTCAGCCGTGGTCGGCAACCTGTCTAGGGGAGCAAACCCCACGTAAACCGCCTGCTGCCTTGCAGGTTAAGCCCATCTTGGCAAAGGCTAGGCCCACAGCCAACAAATGTGGTTGGGGGATAGTCAAGCAAGCACCCCATGTAAAACATGCTTCAAACTCGTTTAATGGCGGCTCACTGACGCGGAGGGATCTCAGTTCCAGCTCTGGCCGCCCCTTGGGGTGCATCCTGGTCAGGAGGACCTAGACCTAGAGCAGGGGTTCCCAACCATCCACAGACTGGCACTTTCCGCCTAGAAGTGCAGGGGCCCGAATCCGGAGGTAGCGCACCGGGAGGCTGCCCTATCACTAGGCGCATAATACCGGGCCAGCCATAGTGCCGTGTGCGCGTACGGATTGCGTCCTCTGCGGTTGGTTCTGGTGGGTGCCCTGAGGCCACTAGGTTCCACCCCCTTTAAGATCTTGGGATGGCCTTTGGGTGACAACTGCCCGGGGTTGCCTGGAGCTGGATACCTGGGGATAGTGACCTCCAACGTTGGCAACAAAATACCAAGCATGACTAAAAACAACTATCAAAGAAAACGTAAGCCGGTTGATATAAAATCGCAAAAGGACACTACCGCAGATTCTTCCCCCAAGTTTAGATTCGGTAGTGTGAATGTGGGTACTATGAAAGGATGGACAGGTGAGATTGCGGAGATGCTAGAGAGACGCCTAGTTGATGTGTGTTGTGCCCAGGAAACCCGGTGGAAAGGGGGGAGTGCGAGGTGGATTACGGGTCAAAATTAACGCTTTATGTTTATATGGAAGGGAAATAAACATGGTACGGGAGGGGTGGGTTTCCTGTGGCAGAGATGTGGGCAGGTTGTGTTATAGAAGTAAAAGGTTTATTGAAAGTCTGATTTTACTAAAAATGAAAGTTGGGGCGAGAGTCATAGATGTTATATCAGCATATGCCCCCAAGCAGGCTTAGCTAGAGATGTCAAAGAACAGTTCTGGAATGAATTACTAGGGGTGGTTGTCGGATGCAAGGAAGGGGAGGTAGTAATTGTGGGAGGAGACTTGAATGGACATGTCGGGGCAGGTGCCGACGGATTATGAGGGCGTGCACGGAGGACAGGGTTATGGCCGTAGGAACCTGAGAGACGAATACATACTGGAGCACTGTACTGCCACGAGGATGAAGCTTGTAATACTATGTTTAGGAAGAGGATGAGCCATCTGATAACATATGAAATAGGTGGACTCCAGTAGCCAGATAGACTACTTCCTTATCAGCAAATCTAACAGGAAATGGGTTAGAGACGTTAAGATCATACCTGGTGAATAATGCATCCCCAACACAAGCTCCTAGTATGTGGTATGTTGCCTAGGTAGAGTTCCTGTTAGAAAGAAAATTCATTTGCCAAAAAAAAAAGTATGGTTGTTGGAAAAAGAGGAGTACAGAGACAGATTCCACAACAAAATGATGGAAATCGAAAGGAGAATGGGTGTTAGGCCAGATGTTGATAGCAAATGGCACTTTATAGAGCGCAGCCTCCTCGATATCACAGACAAAGTCTGTGGCAAACAAAGGGGCCACCTAGACATAAGTTCTCCTGGTGGTGAAACAATGATGTCGAAGCTACAGTCAGAGAGAAAAGAGATGTTTCAAAGTATGGAAGGAATGTGGCAGCAAGGAAGAATGCTTTCCGCCAAATGTAATGCTAGAAGAGAGGTCTACAGGGCAAATAAAAACCATACAGGATAGCGTAATAGAACAAGTTGCAGCACTAATAATCCCAATGGAGTTTATAAATTAGCTAAGAATGTAAGTGGAGCAGTAGCAAGGATGTCGTGGGTTGTAAAATGACATAAATAATGGACAGTGGCATGACTGTTTTACACAGAAAAGAAATCAGAGAGGCATGGAAGGAGCATTGTGCTATAGATAAAATGCAAAAGTCAGGAAAAGCCGCTGAGGAGACTCCGGCATTGTCGCTGAAGAGGCTAAAAGCAGCTGGGAAATATGGTGGGGTCAATTGTTCACAGAGCTGATTTAATGCTATCAACATAAGAGGACCCGGAAAAAATTTCCCGATGCTTGGCAGGAAAGTGTTATAGTAAATATATATAAAGGCCAAGGGTGACTCCTTACAACGGGGGGAAATTATTGGCGGGGGTCTTTGAAAATGCCTCGTTCAAAGTCCTGAAAGTTCAGCGAAAAGGGTCTTTTGAAATGCATGATCAGGGAAAGTGTTTAGCTAATCCGCGAGAGGCAGTTGTTGGAATTTATGCCGTGGAAGTGGCGATAACTGATGGCATCTTCAACTCTTAGGCAAAAAGTGCAAGAAGCAGAGGAGGTACTTAGAGAAAAACCGGGAGTTATTACCTAGTATGTGTAGATTTGGAGAAGGCCTTCGACCGGGTGCCCACGGAGGCAGGAGTGCCGTGGGCTATGAGAAAAGCTTGGAGTAGATAAGAGTGGTTTGGTGCTGTGTGGAATAATGAGATTGTTATGGTTTCACTGTCTTAGGGGGTCAACGGCGCGTGCAGCAGATTTAGAGATAAATGATGTGCCTGAGTTGAAGAGTTCCCCAGTGAAAGTTGGAGTGCACCACAAGGTTAAGTGTCTGGAAGGCCCAATGATGCTGTTTGTTTTAGTCCTGCTGGAGGCGCTGTCTGGTCAAGGGAAATTTAGGGACCAGTGGAACTTCCCATGGGAGCTGGTTATAATGCAGATGAGCGATTTCTTACTCGCAGATAGTGCTGCAAGGAAAGCAGGGGGAGGACGAAAGTTCAAAAGATTGGAGGGGGAAAGGTAAGGCAAAAAAATGGGTCCTAAAATTTAAATCATCGAGATTAAAACAAAAGGGTCTATGATTAGTGGAGTAGGGCGTGGAGATATGGAAAAGAAAGAGGCGGGACGTATTCCATAGAGGGCACCGTATTGTGAGAACGAGAAGGGGGTGGGATGGATAATTCAATTTAAAATGTTGTGTCTGTAAAGTGAACGGGATAACCAAAAGGATGGGTACCACAAGAGTATGTGGTGGAGCCGAGATCATAGACGTTTTGAAATGTGCAGGAATGGGCAAGGGAGATCTTGTATTAAATGACCCGCCTGTCGGTGTTGATTTCAGACAGTATAAAATGCGTGGAGTGTAGTGAATAAGTTATCTGCTACCTGGGCGAT